>CM064546.1:43316835-43916835 GCA_032716605.1 Paralithodes platypus
TAGTGAGAGGAAAGAACATAGCATGCAAATCAACCCTTCCTCTTCTCTTAATATGCTTGGTATTTCCTTTTCTGACCTTTCTTGGACACATCATATTAACACTCTTGCTAAAAAACAGCTTCCCAGAAGTTACGTCTGTTCAACTGTCTCCATGGTTTCTTCACCCACGCACAGCTTCCACAGGACCCACACACTTAGTGTGTGGGTCCTGGTTCCACCCATACCACACTTCTCGAAAGTGTAGAGTACAACATATTTCACCTTATTAACTCACTTCCTCTTACTAATTCCCTACAATGTCTACACATCGCAATGTTGCAGATTTTTCACTCTTCTATCACCATTGCAACAATCAGTGTTCTGCAGAGCTTTCTCAGCATATACCTCCTCCCTTGCGGAAAGGGGGGGGGGGGGAACCCGCCTTTCAGCACACTCCCACCCCTATTCTTTCTAACTCTTTAACCCAAGAGTGAACCAATTTCCCCAGTCCTTTCTTCTACTCAACAAGTAAGCTTGGAAACTCTCTCCCTCAATCTGACCTTCCCTCATCCCATGACTTAAAATGCTTCAATTGTGTGCCCAATTTGTTTTACTATAACGTGCAATATCTTCAACCAGGCTCGCTATCGCTCTTTTAACTTTGGAGGGGGGGTGGGGGGGCACTTGTTACACTGCCTTTTGTTCTCTTCATACACATGGACAAAACAATGAAACTATAACATAATGAAGTGTAGGGGTTAAAGGTTGTAATACCAGAATCTGATGTTCCTAGGGAACTATATGAAAGATGAAGTGTTGCGGATATAGGCTGTAGTGGGAGATGATTTTAATGTAAGCAAACTAATCGGAATGTAGGGAAGAAGTTGTCTGCATCAAGTGGGCCAGTAGGACTTTTGCAGTTTTCCATTTTTCATATTTTCTAATTTACTTGTAATAATATAAAAACACAATAACTATCTCTTACCTTTGACTTAGAGCAGGAATAAGAGGACTGCCTTTGGGACCTGCCATAGCAAACATGAGCGGAAGAAATTCTTCCCGGCTTATATAGAAATCACATCGACCTGAGGGATCACAGAAAGGTATCACAATAATATTAGCACCCTGAGCACACTTTGAATATTAAGATTTTGGCGAGTGATAGCGAGCCTGTTATATAGAAAAACATTCGCCCTTTAGCTAGATTATTTTTCTATTGAAATAATGTACAAATATAGCGTCTGGGCAGGCATAATGTACAAATATAGAGTCTGGGTAGGCATAATGTACAAATATAGCGTCTGGGCAGGCATAATGTACAAATATAGCGTCTGGGCAGGCATAATGTACAAATATAGCGTCTGGGCAGGCATAATGTACAAATATAGCGTCTGGGCAGGCATAATGTACAAATATAGCGTCTGGGCAGGCATAATGTACAAATATAGCGTCTGGGCAGGCATAATGTACAAATATAGCGTCTGGGCAGGCATAATGTACAAATATAGCGTCTGGGCAGGCATAATGTACAAATATAGCGTCTGGGCAGGCATAATGTACAAATATAGCGTCTGGGCAGGCATAATGTACAAATATAGCGTCTGGGCAGGCATAATGTACAAATATAGCGTCTGGGCAGGCATAATTTTAGTGCAAAGGAAGTCTGAGGAGATATTTTTTGTTGGCCTAAGGAACAAACCATAAAACGTTGCTCAAAAATGGGAAAAACAAGTAAATTCCTCATTCAAAATAAAACAATATCATAATAACCCACATGATGTATTTTTCAAATAGTGTTAATACGTAAATGTTACTGAAGCACACTGAACAAAACTTTAAATCTGAAGACTTTGTTCATGTCTGCTAAGGATATTTCATTCACTAATAACTATAGTGCATTTCTTTTCAGCTGACGGTAAATTCAATGCTTTAGCAACTTACTATCCTGACGCTATCTCCAAATGCCAAGTTTTTATAATTAACATTATATTTCGCTACAAAATCATAGTTATAGGTAATTAATCAATATGCGAATTAATGAACATACCTACCAGCACGAGACCCTTATTGTCAGTTATAGTTCATCATAGGCATTGCATGTTCACATTTGTTTAACGAACACACCTATTTATGTATACACATATACATTTATGTATGCATATATATAAATATATATATATATATATATATATATATATATATATATATATATATATATATATATATATATATTCATATAATCATATATATATATGTATATATATATATATATATATAAATATATATACAGTATATACAGTATATACTGTATATATATATATATATATATATATATATATATATATATATATATATATGTATTAATGTAGCCCATGGGCTTGTGTGAAAACCAGTCCCATCACACTATTGTTTAGCTACAACTTATTATAATCTAGTATACAGTGTTCTTATGTTTGTGGATAGGTTAGTTCAGTATGATAAACTTGGACACGGAGCTCCCGTATGCTACAATAGCCGTTTGTTGGATATTATGGTGAAAGTTTAAGGGGAGATGGGTCGTTTTTCTAGAACCCCTTCTCCCTCATTGGTTTTCAGATTTTAAAATGATTGCCCGATTTTAAGAACTTTCGTCCCATTTCTTCGTTAATATTTAGACCTTTCGTGCTATTTAGGTGTCGAATTTTCTCATGGTGAACGACAGTGAACCTGTAATTTGGAAGAACAGGCCTTCAGCTGGGACATTTATCTACCGAAAAATGTACACATTAATCTAGAAGGGGGATCTAATAGATGGTTGTTTTAATGTTGATGGAGGTCTACGGAGAAAACTAAAACAAACAAATAATAAATAAATTAATAAAAAAATCAACCAAAAAATAACCATCCCCCCTTAACCCTTCGAGTACCAGCGACGTGTGTTAGATTTTATTCTAGCTATATTTAGACGATATTATGTAGCTTAGGAAGGATCTGTGGTAGTTCAAAGGGTTGGTTGAGTTACTTTGCAGCCTTGTTATAGCTACAAGCCCTTCCTAAGCTTACTAAAATCGTCTAATAGTTCCCAGAATATGATGAAAGGGACATCCCTGGTAGTGTATGGGTTAAAAAGGGACATCCCTGGTTGTGTATGGGTTAAAAAGGGACATCCCTGGTAGTGTATGGGTTAAAAAGGGACATCCCTGGTAGTGTATGGGTTAAATCCCTTGGGCGGTACCGATTACTGTGACTTCTGGATTAGACCCATCGAATAAAGCCGCTGTCACACTACCACTCTTTCCGGCAATTTCAGAGGAGCAAGTATTTGCTAGCATTATTTCGGGCCTCTTTCACAATAACCTCTTCTGTAACAGAGACGTCTTTGTTATTTGATTTCAGCTACATTTAGACGATTTTATCAAGTTTATGAAGGATTATGGTTACTAGAAAGATGAAGTGAGACAGTATGGAGCCTTTTATTGACTAGAGATTCTTCCTAAGCTGAACAAAATCGTCTAATAGTTGCCAGTTGGAAAAGTACATCACCGGTACAGAAGGGGTTAAAATCGGGTACTAGACTGAAGTTAGCTTATGTTAGGTGGTTGAATTATTATGCAACATAAATCTTAAAGGTGCCTGACTTCAATTGCCCGTAACAATTGACGGAAAATACGTTCGTGTGACACCGCCTTAAGGGGAGACTGTCCGGTTGTTTGGTCTATTAATTCATGTATTCATATATCTTTTTAGTTTCCTCCCTAGAACTCCATCAAGCTTAGAATTACACCCCCTAGACCCCCCTTCAAGATAAATGTTTACATTTTCGGTCGGAAAATGTCCCGGCTGAAGGCCGATTCCTCTTAAAATTTCAGGCTCGCTTTTCGCTCGCCAGGAAATAACCTAAATGGCACAAAAGGTCTTAAAATTGACAACGAAATGGGGCGAAAGGTGTTAAAATCGCCAAACTAATGGGCCGAATGTCTTATAATCTCAAAACTAGTGGGGCTAAACATTAGGGAGAAGGGGATCCAGAAAAACAGTCTGCCTCCCCTTAAGGAACACGCGCCTACCTGTACGAGTAAAATGTTGGGCAATGGCAATCTTCGCTATGGTATCGATTTCCATGATTACGTGGCTCCCTTTAATTACCAGCGAGTCCCGGTTGGGTTTGAGGTCGGCTCCTGTGTACGTTTGGAGGCGCCCACTATTTTGTAGATTGCCAATTTCACTTAGTATCCCACTTTTTGCTTTCTGTTGGTAAAGACAAAAATATTCTTATATTGTTTTTATTTATTGATATATATATATATATGTGTGTGTGTGTGTGCGTGTGTGTGTATGTCAAGCGCATACCTGTCATAAGTAAACAAAATGTAAGTCAATAAAATCTCTTCCCTTACTTTTTTTTTACTAGTTAGTAATTCACATAAATATAATTATAAATGAGCCATGAAGACAACATTATTGATAAAGAGAAGAGAAAAATATCTACCAAGGAATTTAAGGGGAGACTGACCGTTTGTTTGGTCTAATAATTAATTTATTCATATATTGTTTTAGTTTCCTCCCTAGACCTCCATCAACTTCAGAAAAACACACTCTATACCCCCCTTCAAGATAAATTTGTAAATTTTTCGGTAGAAAATTTTCCCGGCCGAAGGCCGGTTCCTCTTAAAATTGCAGGCTCGCTATCGCTCGCCAGGAAATAATCGACACCTAAATGGCACGAAAGGTCTTAAAATTGACAACGAAATAGTGCGAAAGGTATTAAAATCGCCAAACTAATGGGCCGAACATCTTATATTCTCAAAACTAGTGGAGCTAAACATTAGGGAGAAGGAGGTCCAGAAAAACGGTCTGCCTCCCCTTAATTCATTCAGGGTCCACCCTTACCCCTCCCCTACACTATCGACCTTACCCCTCCCCTACACTATCGACCTTACCCCTCCCCTACACTATCGACCTTACCCCTCCCCTACACTATCGACCTTACCCCTCCCCTACACTATCGACCTTACCCCTCCCCTACACTATCGACCTTACCCCTCCCCTACACTATCGACCTTACCCCTCCCCTACACTATCGACCTTACCCCTCCCCTACACTATCGACCTTACCCCTCCCCTACACTATCGACCTTACCCCTCCCCTACACTATCGACCTTACCCCTCCCCTACACTATCGACCTTACCCCTCCCCTACACTATCGACCTTACCCCTCCCCTACACTATCGACCTTACCCCTCCCCTACACTCTCGACCTTACCCCTCCCCTACACTATCGACCTTACCCCTCCCCTACACTATCGACCTTACCCCTCCCCTACACTATCGACCTTACCCCTCCCCTACACTATCGACCTTACCCCTCCCCTACACTATCGACCTTACCCCTCCCCTACACTATCGCCCCTACCCCTCCCCTACACTATCCTCCCTACCCCCACCCTACACTATCCACCTTACCCCTCCCCTACACTATCGACCTTACCCCTCCCCTACACTATCGACCTTACCCCTCCCCTACACTATCGACCTTACCCCTCCCCTACACTAACGACCTTACCCCCTCCCTACACTATCGACCTTACCCCTCCCCTACACTATCGACCTTACCCCTCCCCTACACTATCGACCTTACCCCTCCCCTACACTATCGACCTTACCCCTCCCCTACACTATCGACCTTCACCGATCCTTCAACTTAGGTCAAAACGCTAATAATTAAGGGGAGGCAGACCGTTTTTCTGGACCCCCTTCTCCCTAATGTTTAGCCCCACTAGTTTTGAGATTATAAGATGTTCGGCCCATTAGTTTGCCGATTATAACACCTTTCGCCCCATTTCATTGTACATTTTATGACCTTTCGTGCCATTTAGGTGTCGATTATTTTCTGGCGAGCGATAGCGAGCCTGCAATTTTAAGAGGAACTGGCCTTCGGCCGGGAAATTTTTCTAACAAAAAATGTACAAATTTATCTTGAAGTGGGGTCTAAGGGGGCTTTTTCTATGCTTGATGGAGGTCTAGGGAGGAAACAAAAAATATATGAATAAATAAATTAATAGGCCAAACAAACGGTCTGCCTCCCCTAAACAAGGAATATTGTTATCAAGTATTTTCTTCCATAAAATCAGTCAGGTAATTTGCATTCCAAAAAGACCAAATTTAACATGTAATGGTCAAATAATAAGACATGTGATTGTTCAATAATTCTTAATTAATCATACCTCCCTTAATATTTCACCAAATGATGTGATGCTTCATCTTTTTGGAATGCAAATAACCTGACTGATACAATGGGAATGGAAAATATTTGCATATATTCCCTATATTAATATTTATAATTTTTAACCCTCTGGCTGTGGGCTTATTTGCGCTATTTAACACATATTCAGGCACACCTGAATGATAAATCAAGTATCTTTTTTTTTTTTTTTTTTTTTTTTTTTTTTTTTTTTTTTTTCCAACTTACTTCCTCTCGGGCATAGGCTGAGAGCCTTAACATTCACCGCTTTACAATGAACAGTGAAGCCCGTGAGGTCTTGTTCCAGTCTAGGGAGTGAGACATGTGAAGCACGTAGAGTACAACGAGCACCTGCCATCTTGCCTTCACTTGAGGCACGGTGCTCACTCATGGCCCGAAACGACCCCATCTCTGAAGCCATCTCGTTCCCGTGCTTCACTGTTTCACCCCCTACACTCGGACTCTCACACTTACACACACACAACGCCACCTGTTGAGCAGATAACTCACCAGGCATTGCACCCCTATAGCATATTTTGAATATGGGAATATTTATACACTGCTATTTAATCAGGGAACAATGAGGGTATTTTATTGACGTTTTGGTGGGCTTGTGGTAATGCACTGATACTAGGTACAGCACAAATTCCATCCCAATAATATCTTCCCATTGATACATCGGGATTTGAACCCGGGACCTTTGGATTACCAGGCAAGTGGCAAGACCACTCCACCACACCTCCCCTGCATTAAGTGAACTGTATTCTGCCAAAAACTAGGCGAAAATAGCTTCAACATGACACCAGAACGAGCTTAGTAGGTGGCGGGGTTCACCCACAGCGTTGCCATAGACATTCGGGAAAACTCGCTAATTATTAGCTCTCGCTCGCTCGCCAACACTGTCGAGACACCCGAGCGAGACCACAGCCTACCTCAGTGAGCGGCTGGCTGCTCTGAGGGTCGGACGGAGGTCCCTCACGCTCCCGCCCACTGACACTCGATTTCTACGGCTTTTAAAGGCTTTTAAAGGCTGAAAATTGCTCTAAATTGCCTATGCGTTCTGGAACGTCACCCGCAGTCAATGGGTTAAGGGGAGTCACCGGCTTTTTTTTCTCTTTCTCTCCTTTTCTCTCTTTCCCTGGCTTTTATCGATTCGGCCCCATTCAGCCAACTGTTTTAAGATGTTTATCCCCATCCAGGTGTCGATTTCTTCCGGGCGAGCGATAGCGAGACAGCATTGTATGGAGAGATCCGGCTTCGTCCGAGACATTTTTCTATCGAAAAATGTACATATTTAGCTTGCTGTCAAAACAAAAATATATATATGCTGGCTCGCTACCGCTCGCCTGGAAAATATTGACACCTGGATGGGGGTATACGTCTTAAAACAGTAGGCTGAATGGGGCCGAATGGATACAAGCCAAAGAGAGAGGGAGAGAAAGAGAACAAAAAGCGAGGTGGGCTCCCTTAACTAAGGAGAGCAGGGTGGGTGGGGAGGGTGAACCAGGTAATTCATAGCTTCGGCGTATTTCATTCCCTTACTTAATCCATTCAGTACCAGGGACGTCTTTTTGATCATATTCAGGCAACTATTATACGATTTTCTTCAGCCTAAGAAGGACCTCTAGCAATAATAAGGCTTCAAACTATCTCAACCAACCCTTCTAACTACCACCGATCCTTCCTGAGCTGCATACTATCGTCTAAATATAGCTAGAATAAATAATACCAAACGTCGCTGGTACTCAATGGGTTAATCCATTGTTACACTATATCTACCAGTATTACTTAGATATTTGACATTTCTGGTTGATTTGATATTGATTAAAAGGAATTATACTGTACCAGTATATACAATATATGAGCAGTATATATATATATATATATATACAGTATATATATATATATATATATATATATATATATATATATATATATATATATTTAGATTGTGTAAACATATTTCAATGAGTAAGACAAAATTACTCTATTTATATCAATAACTTTAACATATGAGTCAATAAGGCAGTGTTGACTGTTGCCATGAATTTTGGTTATCTTAATACCACCTAAATGGTGGTCTACTGTACAATGACGGTAACAATGGTGCCATAATGGTGCCACGATGGTAACAAGAATGCCTCGACAGTATTGCAATGGGGACGAAGGAGTTATGCTGGTAACACGAAAGTACCATGACATCAGTCAACAATCTAATAACATACAATAATTGTATGCGTGCTCAAATATTTGGCCCTCCAAGCCGACTCGTCGGGACGTGGTGGGGACTAATAGGAGGCCCAAGACCGTGTGCCAAATGTAGATGACCATGGCGTAGATTGCACCACGTCCAGGTCAGGGGTTGTCGTGGCCATGATCGGGTAAGTGTGAATTAAATACGTACCATAAATGCATTGGTTTTAGCTGTTCCTTTTCGAACAAGAAAAACAACAGGATTGTCAACAACATCTTGCAGTGACTGTATGGGCATGCGGACGTGTCTGACGGCCAGGAGGGACATGAGGTTGCCGGCGTAGCTCCTTG
The DNA here is from genome assembly GCA_032716605.1 of Paralithodes platypus. Lineage (NCBI taxonomy): Eukaryota > Metazoa > Arthropoda > Malacostraca > Decapoda > Lithodidae > Paralithodes > Paralithodes platypus. The sequence goes on from CM064546.1 coordinate 43,325,581, forward strand.
TCAGTACCAGCGTCGTCAACATCCACACCCCCACCACCACACGCTCACACCACCACCACCCAGTAGACTCGAGTATATCTTGAATCAGTAGAACCATTAAACAATATATATAAAGATCAATTAAAGTATTCATCATTAGCACCAGCGTTGTCAACATCCACTCCCCCATCCCCCTCATGCTCACAACCCCACCACCCAGTAGACTCACATGCTCACAACCCCACCACCCAGTAGACTCGAGTATATCTTAAATCAATAGACAACATTATTAACAATATAATTATAAACATTAGTATGAAAACCAATAAATATATTTATGCATGGAATAAGAGTGCGGTGGTGTATGTGTGGATGTTGCCGACACTGGTGCTAGCCATAGATATTTGTTGTAGATTTGTTGTGGATTTGTTTTATATAATAATATACCTTTTACACAATTTCCAATAATATTTTTTAATATTACATCGTAAACTAAAAAACCCAAACTATTTTGTTTTAGCTAAACATGCCTACATAAAAGGCTATGCACACATTTACTGTAGGCTTAGAGGCGAATAAGTCATTGCTACAATATTGATTCAAAATTATATAAAACAGTAAATCTAACTAATTGTCAACAATATATCTATACACGCCACAATGTTACATCACTTTCTGTCTCTCTTTTCTACCGCTATTGCAATAATCAATGTTCTTCAGAGCTTTTTTCAGTGAATACCTCTTCCCTTACAGAGAGTGAGCGGCACCCTTCTCTCCAAACTCTCTAACCAAAGAGCGAACCAATGTTCTTAGTCATTCTTCCTCTCAACAACTACACTGGAAATCCCTCCCTCAATCTATATTTCCCTTATTCTACGACTTAAGCTGTTTCAAACTAAGTGTGTTCAGACATTTTTTACATTAACGTACCATGAATTTGGCTCTCCATAACTCTTTCAATTTGGGGGAGGGGGTGGGGGGCACTTGACACAGGCAACATTGCCTTTTGTCTATTTTATGCAATTATTTTACGGCCAGAGCTCTATAGTACTCAGCTGGATATGTAAAACAAACATATACATATAAACATATACATAAAACTAGTATATTTGATATAAGGATAAATGGGTACACAAAATACAATTGCAATTACACTGCAACAATATACAATATCACAACATAAAGACATGTCATAATCAAAGTCTCTTGCAACCTCACACAATAATGAATACAATATCTTGCTCAACCTTGACCAAACGTGATATCAAGCACTCTCATGAATGAGAATAACAAAAGTTAATATCGGTTTTGGATTCTTAATATGTTTGTCTTACCTGGGTTAATGGAAACAGCAGACACTAATCTTAATACTTTGATTTTGCATCAAGTAAACTCTGCACGTACTGATCTAATTAAATATAGAGGTAGCTAGCTTTCACTACTTTAGATTGTGGGAACAGCAAGTATTTATTTGACTGATTAGTTATATTTCCTAGCTCGGCAACTTGGATTCAGGGAACAGCAAGCGATTCAACTAACTAATGAATTGCTTGGTTTTGCCACTAAACTGAACTGGAGATTATTCAATGAAGCAAGTTACAGATTTTGTGATCGATATATAATGAATCAGGCTTCAGAGAACACAGCAGATAGTTCGTAACAGAGGCCCTAGCAACACTTTTATTTGTGTTTTATCAATTGTTTAACGATTCTATTATCTGTTCTAATAACAGCTAGTTTAAAGGTGGTGGACCAGGACCAGGGCGTTGTCGGCAAACTCGGCACTTCATCAGCAAGGTATCTCCCAGAGGAGTAGCAACAGGGTCTCTCGACTCATCGTCGGCTGGGCCCCACATTAAGTCATCGGCAGCAGATCCCCACACAGTGTATCGACAGTAGGATATCTCAGGGCGTTGGTATCAGGACCACGGAGCGGCGGCATCAATAGTACAAAAGGGGGACTCGGGTGGTTGTTACAGTCTCAGCCGCCAGCAGCTTCGGGAGCGCCACCTCCCAGTGCGAGGTCAATTTTGTCTTTGAAGTAGGGGTCAGAGGTGCCCAGGTTATGACTAACTATCAGAGCTCAGAGGTCAAGCACCTTTGCTCACTTGGCTGCAGGAGAAAGGGTTGGCTGCTGGTGCTGCAGGGGAGGGGAATTCGAATTCAAGGGAACAGCAGTTGTCAGAATTTTGCGAGTTGCGAGTTGGGGGTGGGAGTAGGGAGGGGAGATAGGTTGAGGAGGTGAGAGGTCTCTATGAATTAGAGAGAATGAAAAAAGGAAATTATGAGCAAAGTAGAAGAGTACAAGGTGGAGGACTGTCCTCCTTGCTGATATTATTTGTAGTGTGGAGCGTCTGGGAACATTGCTCTCAGAAGTTGGAGTTGGAGTTTGGGGGGAGGGTGGGGAGGGATAGTAAGTTAGAGAAGTTAGAGAGATTCTAGGAATCTAGAGTAAGAAGATAAGTAGGACAATATTTTAAGTACAGTTAAAGATAACAAGTTAGTGGGCTGTCCACTATTGCTACTGTTACATTTTGCACTTCTTTTTTGTATGCAACCCGTATATCATGATTTTATATTTTATATTTTGTTTATTACATGTTATATTTGCGGCAAGATGGCCAAGGGCTATATCGGTTGAACTGTTCTCTTGAATGCGTCATATAATCCCATCATATATTTTAATAGCGCTTACTGTCTATGTGTATCAAATTCACCAATACAAACCTCTCTCTGTATGTATTCTGAATTCTGGTGGATCCCCAGTCTGGGGTCCAGAGTGGGCCCCAGGCAAGAGTTCCATCAGTTGGTCACTCTATTTCAAGCTATGTATCTTGAATAAAGGTGAAAGATTAAAGATTAAAGACAGATCGCTGCCCCAGCAGTGCAACTGCTGGGAAGTATCGCCACTGACTGCCATAATATGTGGTGCTGTGGTAAAATACAAAGAGGCACTGAGAGATTACCCGCGAGGTCGGTGCTACATCGCGGGATTCAATACTGGCACTCATAATGGTTAGATCATGGGAATACAGGCGGTGGGGGGGGGGGGGTGCTCTACCACCTCCACCCACCTGCAAAGCCCCTGGTTGTGTCACATTTGGTTGTCATGTTCAGTGTCGTCATCTGGTTTTGGTATTGTTACTATTAACCATACGTTGTGTCTATATTCCGTATTCTGGTGGATCCCTTGTCTGAGGCCCACAAGAGTGGGCCCCAGGCAAGAGTTCCATCAGTTGATAACTATATTTTAAGGTATGTATGCTGGACAGAGATTGAGAGCAGTTCACGGCCCTAGAAGTGCACCAGCTGGGGAGCATCGTCACTGACTGCATTAATAAGTGGTACTGTGGAATATTTGCAAAGAGGCACAGATGGATTCCCCGCAAATTCAGTGCTACTTCCCGGGGTTCAACACTGGCACTCATAATGGTTAAGTCATGGGAATACAGATGGTGGAGGGGGGTGCTCTACCACCACCACCTGCAGAGCTCCTGGATATGTCACATTTGGTTGTCATGTTCGGTAAGGTAATCAACTAGGTGTAGAATGGCTCAGGCTGAAGCTCTCTATCTCTAGACAAGGCTGAAGGAAACCATCCAGGTGTGTATTTTGTAATCGATTTTCTATTAACCTGGCATAGTTAGGATCTTCAAGGAGGTATAATTTTTCCCAGGCACCTCTTGTGCAGTTTGATGTTCTTTGGGTCTAGTTTCGCCAGGTGATGCATTTGCTCTGTGTTTCTTTCATAGGGACAATGTTCGTCATAGGAAAATTTAAGAGCAGCATTTTGAATCCTTTGAAGTTTTAACATGTTGGTTTTCTTGATGACAGAGAGGGGGGTAGAGGGGTATTCGATGATCAGGAGCACATAAGCCTTGACTAGGTGGAGTCTTATTCTAGATGGCAGGTTTGTAAATCTTTTAAATTTGTTCAGGGCAGCTTTTCCTCTGTTCACCACTTGTTTCACGTGTGGTAATATCCCCGACCGACATATATTTGACCCTATGATTTTCTCGTTGTTTTGGATGTCTATATGGTCTCCGTTTATGATTATGTCGTGTTCTTTAGGTGTTACCATGGGTATGATCGTGAATTTGGTCATGTTTGTTCTTATCTTCCATTGTCTTTCGAATGCATTCACGGATTAAATTTCTCTTGCGACGCGGTCAGCAACGAGCCTTCTAGATTTACCAGGGTATGTAAAAATCGGGGTGACGTGGTCTGCATAGAGTATGTTAGTTGCACCCCTGGCTGGATCCGGCATGTCTCGAGTGTATAATTATGGCGTATAGTGGTGGAGAGATTGAACTGCCCTGTAGTATTCAACTCAAAAGGTCAATGTTAGGTCCAAGGAAGCTGTTTATTCTTATCTGAGCCGTCTTGTCCTCCAGGAAGCCACACAGGGTTGATTCAAGGAATCTTGGTAGGTTCAATTGGAGTAGTTTGAATTTTAATCCCATGTGCCAGACCTTGCTCTCATCCCTTGAAACAATGTGGCACTGATTTTTGTTGGCCATGGCTTGGGATATGCTTTCATAAATAATTGAAATTCCGGTATTTTTACTCCTATGTTGTCTGAAGCCGTGTTGAAAGGGGGAGTGGAGGTCATGCTCATCTAAGTGGGCCCGAAGACGGGTATGTAAACAGTGTTCAAAGATTTTTACCAGGCACTACGAGTAGGGAGATTGGTCTGTAATTTAATGGATTAAATGGAGATTTGTTATCCTTTAGTATTAAATGGATAATTGCATGTTTGAGCTTTTCTGGAAAATAGCCAAGAGATAGCGTGGAGTTGAAATTTTTTGTTAGGAGAGTCAAAGCTACATCAGGCATCTCAGTAATTATCTTTTTATTAATTTTATGTTTCCGCGGGGCATTGTTCTTAAGTTTGTTTATTATATGCTTTATTTCGAAGAGTGTGATCTATGATTGTTTTATTCTATGAACTGTCTGACTGTCTCTTCATTATCCTCGTCAAAGTCCTCATTCTTCTCTTCTGAAATCTTAAAGACACTACTCCAGATGTTGCGGAACACCCTCTCGCTCCCCGCATCATCATATAATTATGTGTTCGTTGTTTTCATTTAGCTGCTGCGAATACATGTTTAGCACATACTTAGTTAGTTCATTAGAGTTCCCTTGCAGTTGGTTTATTTTTTGCCAAAAGGTTTGGGTTTCTTTATATTTAGTGATTAGAAAGTTCATCTGCCTTTCCCAGTTTTGGTTGCATATGTTTTGGCTTTCATCAATTAAGTGTTGCTGAAGGCGTCGGTATTGAAAATACCTATTGTAGTCCCAACCATTCACTTCTGCGTCGGGACGAAGCCTGTAAAAATTATATTGAATTTATTGTAGGATTGGCGTAATAATGGGTTTGCAGATGCGGGTCATACCTGTAGTTGGGATATTGTTTTTAATTGCAGTTTCAATGACAAAATACCATGAGTCTAAGGCTTCGTCAATATCCTCCATTCCCACCCCCTCGGGATTTAGTTCTTCTTGTGCTTCCAGGTTATCCCTTATCGTTTGATTAAATGTTTCCCAGTTGGCCTTTTTAAGATCAAGTCTTGGGGTGGACGGGTTGGTGATTGCCATAGCAGTAATGGTAAAAATTATAGGGAGGTGATCAGATGTGGTAAGGGGTCCTGGTTCTATTCTGGTGTTATGGTAAGTCCTGTTGTTTGATAAGATTATATCTGGTTTTGTGCTGGAATTATGCTTGATTAGTGTTGGGAAATTGGGTACTAGGTGCATGATTTTGTTAGTTGTCATGAGTCGAGCAAGGCCCAGACCCACCGCATTGTTTATTCTGTCTCCTATCAGTGTATGCTTCGCATTCAATCATCAATGATATATGTGGGTGCGTTTTGATATGCTAGCTTGTGCACATCGGGGAAAGGGAAGTATGGCCTTCTGGGAGGGAGATAGGTGGTTGCTATATTTATGGGCCCCAGTGTGGTATCAATGGAGACACACAAGACGTCTGAAATGAAGTCGTCGTCAATTATGTGTTTAATTGAGTTCCTAATAAGAATGGCTGAGCCATCATTGATTTCGTTATTAGTGTTAATTACGTGTGTAAAGTAGCCGTGTACTTTTATGGTTTCTCGCTCTCTTACCGTTTAGCAGTATTATATCTGGGATTATTTCCAAAAATGTGTTAGTAAGGTTTTGTTTTCTTGTAGGCCAGTGCTGAACATTATGTTGTACGATCTTCAAAGTTTGAGGAACCATTATATTGTGGGCTACTGTTCGTTCTCCTCCTCAGTGTCCTAGCAGGAGTTCTTATTTTTAAAAAGTCATAATCATTAATCTTACTCCAGCAGTTCTTTAGGGTAATAAGTCCATCATTGAACTTAGCATAGGTGTCTTCGGGTGTGAAAGTACTGTCCATTTATACACTCCACTGTTTTTTCCCTCCATTAGTTCTTGCAATGTTATTTTTCCGCGCGGCCAGCCTTTTGAGTTCTTTGTGAAGAAAATCAACCCAGCTTCTCTGCTGTGCATCTCTCTCGGCTCGGGTCACCTCCCATCAGTGTGACTCACCTGGGAATTGATGGTAGAGCTCCCTTGGGCGGCCCTACTATATGTCATGCCTGTGGTAGTATTTTTAATGGGGTTGAGGATATTTGCCGATGATGTTGCAGTAGACAATTTTAGCTTTTTCTTAGTTACTGATTTTTTCAATCTGCATTTCATCTCGATAGTGTCATGGTTCTCCTTACAGTTAATGCATTTTTGTATTGCTGTTTGTGCAGACCTGCCATGTGTGTCATTCTTCAGAGCAGTTGGAGCATATCTTATGTGTCTTCGGTCGGGGGCATTGGTTTGTATTATGTTGCTCAAGCTTATACCACCTCAAGCATGTTTGAACTGGGATAGAAGTTTCCTGCTGAATCTGGCCTGGGTTGATCTTGAAGTTGTACATGAGAAACCCTGAGTTGGCAGCATTAGATGCGGTCTTGGCATTGAGAAAGGTAATTTTAATTATGTTGGAGTTTGGGAATGAGTACACTTCTGAGATTTCTTGCACAGTCCAGTTGTTAGAATTTTCCATATCTGCTTTGTTGTTAGCAATATCATTGCTGTAGATGATATCGTCCTCCCTGAACAACAGTATGCTTCGCCTGCATTTCAATTCTTGTGGCAAGATGGGAGTGAATCCATGTGTTGTAAGTTGCTGAAGAAAAGTGGGTGTACAAATTGTATCAGCCTCGGGATCTGCAGTGGTGAGAATAGCGTATCCATTGTTGGCATCAATGATTTTGTTGGCATAGACATTATTACTGCTGTGAATCTTCAGCAGTTTCACCTTCGACTTCCTTTTTTGGGGAGTGCCATGTTATTTTCACTCTACTCATGTTTGTCGAGTTTCATGCCAGTAATGGTTAAACAGTATAGAGGTTGAAGTTGGACAAATTAAGATACGTTAATTTCACTTGGGCAACATGATGAGAAAAAAGACTGAATCGGTCAAGGTAGCAAAGTTAAAGTTAAAACATCCAGAGAGTATAAACAAACAAGAACATTAAGGGAAAATAGTTTTAAAAAGGTGAGATGGTGAAATATTGTGAGGCTATGTCTGGGGGGTTCCTGCTAGATCAAGGATATCTCCAGCCAGATCAAGCCAAAAAGTTTCAACCAATCAGGAGAAAGCTGGTACACCTGAGTGGTTCTCGTGATCCTGGAACACGGATAAGGTCGATGGTGAAAAACTCTGCCAAAAGGCAGACTCAGTGAGGTGTGGCGAAAACACTTGGTGTCGAAAAAGACCGTCAGACAGGGGGCTAGGGGAACAAATGTCCAAGACAAGCAGGACTATAAGTGGTCGATAATCAATAATGTCAGAATTTGGGATGGTTATGGGGCCTCATACTGTATATCCCTCTGGCGGATCGAGAGGATTTCTGCCAGCCAATCAGGGATCTCCCAGCATCTTCCAGTTGGTTTATTTATCCTCGTTTTGAAGCAAAGCTCTGGTGCTCTGTCACCTGTCCGTCTTCGCCATTCAGGGGGGAGGCTGGGCGAATGTCTTGGCCAATGAGAGGTTTGGCAACCTTCTCCAGCATCTTCTGAATCGCTTTGGATCGACCAGTTGGATGGCTGCGGAAATGCTGTTGCTTCGTCGTCTTCCAAGCGGCTCCAGGTGATGAAGGGAAATGATAATCATCACCATCTTTAAGTTTGAGAAGAGGCTTGGTCGAAGGGGACATATTCCACGTCTTCTGGGTGGAAGTAGCTGTGAGGGGTTTGGAGATCATGAGGTCAGGAAGCATGTGCCTTCCTGATCCCTTGCTAGCAGTTTGGGGAACTGTCTAGCAGCTACTTTTAACGCATTAGGGAATAACACTGACGGGTTTCATCTCAAATAAACAGAATTTGGTATCGCATAGCTTATACAGTATTTGTCATTATACTTCAAACAAGAAGCAGGCATTTGTACCTTGTTGTAGTAATATGCGGATGAACCCAAAGCCTTTTTTGAGTGGAATATAGATGCATGGTGTCCAATGAGGCGGAACATACGAGAGCAGATCAAAGACAGTCCAAACCCCCAGCAGAGCGGCCCCAAAACACTGGCACCTCTCACTATTTGTTCCATTAGTTTTTTTGTTTTTGGGGGGATCTTCCCTGCCATTAGTTTGGAAAGTGTATGACGTTTCACCCCATTAGTTTGGCGATAATGAGACTCTTCAACCCATTCAGGTGTCTGTTTTTTATTTTTATTTTTATTATTATTGTTTTGTTTCTTTTTGTTTTTTGAGAGCAGGCGATAGTGAGCCTGTAACTCACAAAAAATGTGTTTTAGTATTTTATTTGGCCAATCTTCGACATTCTTCTATCGAAAAATGTACACATTTAGCTTAGGGGGGTCTGGGGGGGGGGGGGGGGGTTAATCATTTAGTGTGAAGGGCGTTTTTGTTAGTGTAGGGGACTAACTTTAATACATTTGCTTGAAACTGGCAAAATCAATCAAAATCCTCAATCATAATTCAAAAAAATATATACAATATATATATATATATATATATATATATATATATATATATATATATATATATATATATATATATAATAGGGCTAACCATAGTGTACCTTGCTGTAGTAATATGCGGATGAACCCAAAGCCACTATTGAGTGGTTGAGAGTTTCCTAGTGTCCGATGAGGCAGACAAGACGAGAGCAGACCAGAGATCGTGCAGACCCACAGCAGAGCGACCAGTGTACTCCCCCAAACCCCTGGTGTTAGTGGGAACAAGAAGCTCCAAGGGTCGATCTCTGGACTCTTGAACCCGGCCATGACTCTGCCGTACAGTATGGTCATGGGGAAGGTGAAGTCTACGCTGGCAGCACGGGAGGCGGTTATGCCAAAGGGACCCAGACCTATGTCAACCTCCTGAAAATTATATTACCCCATTAGTTCGATAATAATGAGACGCTTCACCTCATTCAGGTGTCCAATATGTCATGGGTGAGCGATAGTGAGCCTGTAACTTTTGAGAATTTGGGACATTTTACTATCGAAAAATGTACAAATTTAGTTTGATGGGAGCCTGGGTGGGCAATTATTAGCTTGAAGGAAATTTGGTAAGGTTCTTTTGATAGCCTCGGGGATAAAATAAAGTACATCATCCAAAATGGCAAGCCGTTAAGCCAACGTCATAGGAGCAAATTTATTGTGTACATGTATCGGGTGAGAGAGAGGGAGTGTGGAATGGGTGTGTGTGCTGGAGTGAGTGAGGGAGTAGCGAAAGAAGGTGCGTGCTTGTTTGTAAGTAACAAATGGAAGGAGCGTTTAAGGGACTATGGGTCTGTGGGTTCAAGGATTGTGTGGGTGAGAATGAAACAAGGAATATAAACGTGGGTGGTTGTGTGTGTGGTGTGTATTCATACTATTCTCCGACAGAGGATAAACCTGTAAGAGAGAAAGAGGAGTTCTGGGTGAATGTGGAGGCGTGCCTGGATAGGTTTGGCAAGAGCAAAATAATATTTCTGATTGGGGATATGAATGGGAAGGTGGGTGATAAGAACGTTGATGGAGTGGTGGAATGGTGGGGTGTACCGTCAGAGGTGAATGGAAATGGTAGTGCACTTGGGGACGTATGTGTGGGGAGGAGACTGTGGATAGCCAACACCTTCCGACACAGAGTGATACAAAGGTACACATGGAAAGTGGCGTAGAATACGTAGAAGGATAAGACTGTGGTGGAACGAAAGGCACTGATTAATTATATATGTGTGGATGAACGAATGAAGAAATCTGTGCTGGATGCTAGGGTGTATTGGGATATTGGAGTGGGTCTGTCTGACTATTATGTAGTAGTAGCTAAAATTAGGATACAATAGAAGTGGGTGAGGAGAGCTGGAGGGGGGCTAGAGGAAGGTGGATAGTTATTCTGACTAAAGTTAGACGATTCTATTCAGTTTAAGGACCTATATGATTTAGGGGGTTTATTGAGATTGTATTTACCCATTTGTGTCCTAGAGGTAGATTATAAGCTGAAGACAGTTGTCTAATGGTAACCAGAAGATGGTGAAAATTACGTGATCATGCTGAAGGGGTTAACGATGACTGACCTGCCTCTGCATCATTCCCATCATGCCAGTCCAGGAACCATTGGCCCCCTGTATGCCCCACAAGCCGTCAGTGGGAGAGGAGTACGTATATCTGAGAAGAACATGAACTTTAAAATATATAATATGACATGTCTTCGGTATAGGTAGCGCCAACGAACTTGACAATAATTTTGACCCCATAACTTCTCATAACTAAAAAGGCCAAGACCAAACTGGCTGCAAATACTCACATATATATCCTGGTGGGATCTTTCCAAATTAGAGAAATATCAGCTCGATTGCTTTCATTAATTTTGAGTTACGAGAAGTTAAGGGGTCAAAATTATTGTCAAGTTCGTTGGATCTACCTATAGACAAGGAGTACGTATGGGAAGTACGGACTTCCCAAACTTGACTACTTCCTTTAACGTGACGATAGTGCGTTGATATATGTGCGATTAGTTTGCTTGGGAAACAGATTAACTTGCTCATGTAGTAATGTACACCCTATGTGGTGGATTGTGTTCTTTTATTTAATAATTTTCATTTTAGTAAGCGTTGTTTCCACATAGCGATTTTGATAATTTAATTTGACTTTATATTGTCCTTGTCCCAATTTTGGTTTGTTTAGTTTGCAAGTTTTACATTTTAATTAAAGTATATGAGCCTTATATAATATGACATGCCTTCAGTAGACAAGGAGTACGTTTATCTGAAGTATATGAGCCTTATATAATATGACATGCCTTCAGTAGACAAGGAGTACGTATATCTGAGAAGTATATGAGCCTTATATAATATGACATGCCTTCAGTAGACAAGGAGTACGTAATGTATATCTGAATAGTATAATTATGAACCTTATAATATGACATGCCTTCGGTGGGCGAGGAGTAGCTACTCGTATATCTGAGAAGTATATGAGCCTTATAATATGTCATGCCTTCGGTAGACAAGGAGTACCTATATCTGACTAGAATATGAGCCTCATAGTATGACATACTTTCGGTATGAAATGTGTACCTATAAAAGACAAAAATATGAACCTTTTACTGGAAAATGCCTCCGGTTGGAAACTGACAATAATGTGAGCCTTATAATATGACATGCCTTCAGTGGGCAAGGCGTACCTCTATATGACACGAATATGAGCCTTACGAATATTTGCTTTAATGTAGCGATATCTTGACACTATTTTATTCTAGAGGGTAATTTTGGACATCCTCTGTTTCGCTCTATTAGTTTGGATTTCACATGACGTTTTACCCATTAGTATGGCGATGATAAGACTCTTCACCCCATTCAGGTGCCAAGTTTATTGCTGGTCGAGTGAAAGCGAACCTGTAACTTAGTAAAAAGCTTCATTCGAAAAATTTAATAATTTAGCTAGAAGAAGGTCCAGCATGGTATTTGTTTTAGTTTGTAGGATGTGAAGGAATATGTTTTTGTTAACCTATACAGGACAAACTAAAATACATGGCTCGAGAATGGCCCGATTGGGTAACACTGCAAGGTGAGCTGTGGACGGTGGGAGCATTAGATCGATGGTGCAAGCCCATGGGCTTATAATCCCCTCCCCCGCTGCCCTCTCACAGACAGATCTCATCTCACCCTTGCCCCTTCGGGAACCCGAACATCTGGATGGCTTCGCACTACCAGACTCGGGACTGCTAGGCCAGGCAGTCTGGGCAACTACAACAACAACAACAACAACACTTGGCAAATAACCCCCAGTTAACACAGTTTCTTTCAGAATAATGCGTAAATAAGTGATTATGCATACCGCAATGCATATCGATATTATGCATACCCCAATGCATATCGATATTATGCATACCGCAATGCATATCGATATTATGCATACCGCAATGCATATCGATATTATGCATACCCCAATGCATATCGATATTATGCATACCCCAATGCATATCGATATTTCAGAATTGTATTAATAGAGTTGGCAATTTATTATACTCAATGTCCTATCCGAAATTATTGTGCAAGTTGTTCCATACTACAAGGTATGTTCCAACTGTTTCCATGCCATCAATAGCTGGAGGGAGTGGTGGTGGGTGGGGAGGAGCATTCTTCTTTGCTATCCTTTTCTCTACCTCGTAGTCAGTAGATTAGTAGTTTATATATCCAAACTGCCCCGTAAGGACCTATAGGTTTGTTGCAATGTGTACTCTTTTGCAATCCTTTGGATAATTCACAAACAAATAGAGCAATCGACCTAATATTTCTACCATTTGGGAAGGGTCAGTCAGGTGTGGAATATTACAGCCCATTTGCTCAACCCCTTTTAGAGTTACAGAGGTTAAGGTTCATGATTTCTGGCCTACCTAGTTAAACAGGGTATAGGACGTTCCCTCGGTGCAGGAGTAAATGGGGAGGTACTCACTTTTTCTGGACCCCCTTCTCCCTCATGTTTAGATCCATTAGTTTGCGATTTTAAGATGTTCGGTCACTAATTTGGCGATTTTGAGACCTTTCGCACTATTACTATGACTTTTCGGGCCCTTTAAGTGTCGATTTGTTTCCTGACGAGCGATAGCGAGCCTGTAATTGTGGAGTAACCGGCCTTCAGCCATGACATTTTTCTACCGAAAAATTTACAAATTAATCTCGAAGGGGGATCTAATGGATGTTTTTTTTGTTCAAGTTTGATGGAGGTCTGCGGCGGAAACTAACAAATAAATGAATATATGAATAAATAGACCCACAAAATAACCAATATCCCCTTAAAAAACAAAACAAAAACACTTGTCAACTTACGTGAAGTTCATGACTTTAGAAATAGTATCCAGCATTAATGCAGGGCCACCGGCGATAATCGTTCTTTTCCCTCCTGGAGCACTTTTATCTTCAATCTTCTCCGTTGACAGAGCAAAGTGCGCCACCAGTAACTCAGAGCCTTGCAATCTGGAAGTAATGTATTCTATTAAGGAGGGTCACCGGTTTTTTGTTTTGTCTTTCTCTCCTTTTCTCTCTTTCCCTGGCTTGTATCCATTCGGCCCCATTCAGCAAACTGTTTTAAGACGTTTATCCCCATCCAGGTGTCGATTTCTTCCTGGCGAGCGATAGCGAGCCAGTATTGTATGGAGAAATCCGGCTTCGCCGGAGAAATTTTTCTATCGAAAAATGTACAAATTTAGCTTGCTGTCAAAACAAAAAAATATATATGCTGGTTCGCTACCGCTCGCCAGGAAAATATTGACACCTGGATGGGGGTAAACGCCTAAAAGCAGTAGGCTGAATGGGGCCGAATGGATACAAACCAAAGAGAGAGGGAGAGAAAGAGAAAAATAAACGAGGTGGGCTCCCTTAACCCATACAGTACCGGAGGCATCCTTTTCATTGTATTCTCGCAACTATTAGACAATTTTATCCAGCTTTGGAAGGATATCTACCAATAAAAAGGCTACAAACTATCTCAATTCATCCTTTCAGCTACCATATATCCTTCCCAAACTTACTAACATCATCAAAATGTAGCTGTAATCCATTAAACAAATCGTCGCCGGTACATTAACGGCTATAATTTTATCTGAAGTCATTGCCTGTTATAACAAATATTCATAAAGTGTAATTCAGAGCCTTGCAGTCTGGAAATAATGTATTCTATTATGACTTTATCTGGAGTAAATGAAATTGCATGTTGTAAAAATATTCATAAAGTGTAATTCAGAGCCTCGCAATTTCGAAGTAATGTGTTCTATTATGACTTAATCTGAAGTAAATGAAACTGTATGTGATTAATAATATACATAATAAGTAACACCCCGTTCTTTAACATTAATATCAATTTCAAACCCCAATGTACTTGAATAAACGAATGAAAGTATATGGCCCTCTCGGGATTCGAACTCAGGACACCACACTCAGAACATAAGCACCTAAATCATTACACCACCAACACAGTTAACCCGTTCAGTACCGGGGAATTTATTTTTTTTTAATTTCGGCTGCATTCAGACGATTTTATGAAGCATCGGAAAGATATATGGAAGCTTAAATAATTAACTGAGTTCGTTTGTAACCATTTATTTGGTAGACGTCCTTCGTAAGCTGAATGATATCGTCTAATAGTTGCCAGAATATTATGAAAAAGACGTCGCTGGTACAGAAGAGGCTAAAGGTTGAGTACTTTATCTGACGTAAATGAAACTGCATGTGATTAATAATATGCATAACGCGTAATTCAGAGCCTTGCAGTCTGGAAGTGATTTAATCTATTATTACTTTATCTGAAATAAATTAAGGGGAGACTGGCCGTTTGTTTGGTCTATGTATTAATGTATTCATATATTTTTTTAGTTTCCTCCCTAGACCTCCATCAAGCTTAGAAAAACAACCCCTAGTCCCCCCTTCAATATAAATTTGTACATTTTTCGGTAGAAAAATGTCCCGGCCGAAGGCCGCTTCCTCTTTAATTGCAGGCTCGCTTTCGCTCGCCAGGAAATAATCGACACCTAAATGGCACAAAAGGTCTTAAAATTGACAATGAAATGGGGCGAAAAGTGTTAAAATCACCAAACTAATGGGCCGAACGTCTTATATTCTCAAAACTAGTGGAGCTAAACATTAGGGAGAAGGGGATCCAGAAAAAACGGTCTTCTATCTATCTATCTATTGCCTGACGCCGTGATCCCCGAAGGGGTGGCCATGAACGAACCGCCCCCATGCACCTCTGTCCCCAGTCAGTCGACGCCCCTCCCCGCAACCAGCACCGCCTTCATTCATGTACTTCCTCACTCCATCCTACCACCTCTCATTCGGTCTACCTCTCCCTCTCTTTCCCTCCACCTCGCTCTCGTACACCCTCTTAGTCATTCTCTCGCTTTCCATACGTTCCATATGGGCGAACCATCTCAAGTTGTTCCTTTTCACACTTTCCAGCACATCTACCTCCACACCACACCTCTTTCTTACTTCCTCATTAGTCTGTCTATCCCTCCATGTAACTCCTCACTCACTCCTTAAGTAATTCATTTCCACTGCTCTCACTCTTGGTCTGAGTCTCTCAACCAACGTCCATGCTTCGCTTCCGTAAGTCAGTGTCGGGATTACCACACTGTCATGCAAGGACTTCTTCACTTCCATACTGACCACCCTATTTCTTGTTATACTGCTTTTAGCGTTCCTACAACCCTCTTCCCCTGTTGTACCCTCTCCCGCACTTCTTCATCCATAGTCCCATCTTTACTCAACACACTGCCCAGATGCTTAAAAGAGTTGACGATCTCCATAGCCTGACCGTTCAGCTTCACCTCATACTCTGTGACTTCACCCCTTTCGAAGACCATAACCTTGCTCTTCCCCGTATTTACCTTCAAATTCCGTTTTTCGCACACTGTTCCAAACTCATTTACCAGACCCTGCAACTCCCATTCATTATCACTCATCAGAACTGTATCATCCACAAACAGCAGTATAGGTAGCTTCCACTCAATTCCCTCCCTTTTCAGCAATACACCAACATACACTGCTCTTCCTAGTATTTCTTTCATGACTCCATCCATATATATACAGTAAACAACCACAGGGACATCACACACCCCTGTTTCAAAGCAACATTCAGGTCAAAGAACTCGCTCTGCTCACTCTCCACACATACTGCCGCCTTTGCACCCTCATACATGCTCTTCACTGCTTTCAGCAACTTGCCCTCTACTCCGTATATTCTAAGTACTTTCCACAAACCTTCTCTATCCACTCTGTCATAGGCCTTCTCCAAGTCCATAAAGGCAACATACACCTTTTGTTTCTTCTCCAGATACTTCTCCACAACACAATTCAGGGTAAAAATCTGATCTACACATCCCCTTCCCTTCCTAAAAACTCCCTGCTCGTCGCCTATCCATTTCTCCGTTCTCACTCTCACTCTCTCAATCACTACCCTACTGTATACCTTCCCTACTACGCTTAGAAGACATATTCCTCGGTGGTTACCACACACTCCTCTTTCCCCTTTGCCCTTATATAGGGGGACTATTATGCCAGTCTTCCAGACATCGGGTGCACTCCCCTTCTCCCATGCTAGTTTGCACATTTTCCATACGCATTCTATCACTATCTCACCACCATACCTCAACATTTCCCCACACACTCCATCTGTTCCTGGTGCTTTCCCCAACTTCTCTCTTTTCATGGCTTCCCACACTTCTGACCTCCTGATCCCCACCTCCTCCTCCACTACTTCTCTTCTTCTCCCTCCCATACCATATCCAGCTATGTTTGCTGGCTCTTCATTCCTTACATTTAGCAACTCACTGAAGTACTCCCTTCATCTTTCGACTCTCTCTTGCTTCTCGGCTAGCATTCTCCCATTCTTATCTTTCACACCCTTACTGTTTCCCTTGCTACCTTCCCTAACTTTCTTGACTTCTTTCCAGAACAGTTTCTTACTCTCCCTCCATTTTACACTCAGATTCCTTCAAAATTCCTCATCTACTCTTCTCTTACTTTCATTCACTACTCTCTTCACCACCCTCTTATTCTCCACGTACCTCGCTCGTTTCTGTCTCTCGAAATCTTCATTCCCTCTACTACCCAACCACTCTCTATATGCTTTCTTCTTTTCTTCCACAGCTATTCTTACCTCTTCTGTCCACCATGCTGTACCTTTCACTCCCCTCCCTCTTCTCCAAACTCCACACACCTCCTCACATGCTGCACAGATCTCATCCTTAAACACCTTGCTCATCTCCTCCACTTCCTCCATAACGTCCAGGTCGAACCCACCTAGTCGTCTTTCCACTGCTCTCCTGTACTCCTCCCTGACTTCCTCCTCCTGCAACCTCTCCACCCTCCTCACCATTCCACCCTCCTCTCGCCTCCCTCCAGCTCTCCTCACCCACTTCTTTTGTATCCTAACCTTAGCTACCACTACATAATAATCAGACAGACCCCCTCCAATACCCCTATACACCCTAGCATCCATCACAGATTTCTTCGTTCGTTCATTCACACATACATAATCAATCAATGACTTTCGTTCCACCACTGTCTTATCCTTCATCGTCAACATCCGTTTCCACCTGTACCTGTTCATCAAGCTTAAAATTATACTCCCTAGACCCCCTTTCAAGATAAATGTGTTCATTTTTCGGTAAAGAAATTCCCGGCCGGAGGCTGGTTGCTCTTAAATTACAGGCTCGCTATCGCTCGCCAGGAAAAAATCGACACCTTAATGGTACGAAAGGTCTTAAAATTGACAGAACGGGGGCAAAATGTCTGAAAATGTCCAAACTACTAGGGCGAACTTCTTAAAATCTCAAAAAGCAATGGCGCTAAACATGAGGGAGAAAGGGGTCCAGAAAAAAATCCCTCAAGTGGAAATCTTCCCTTAAAGTCATCGGGCGCCATTCTGTTTCTGACTTCCGGTATCCCCTTTGTTTCCTCTCTCACTGAAGGTCGATTTCTTATATGTTACAGCTTTGCTACCATTTGTCCAGCGAAAATGTATCACTTGAATAGGGTGAAGCGTCTTATAGTCGCCCAACTTTTGGGTGAAACGTCTTACAGGCTCCAAAGTAAATGAGCAAAACAGAGAATATTAAACAAATAATTCCCTGGGACCAAATAGGCTAAAGGGGGGTGACTTGCTTTTTGTTCTCTCCTGTTCTCTCTTTCTCTGCCTTGTATTCACGCGGCCCCATTCAACTTACTATTTTAAGACTTTTATCCCCATCCAGGTGTCGATTTCTTCCTGGCGAGCGATAACGAGCCAGCGTTGTATGAAGAAATTCGGCTTCGCCGGAGATAATGTTTATATCGAAAAAGTACAAATTTATGCTGCTGTCAAAAACATTTTAAAACATTTGCTGCCTCACTAGCGCTCGCCATGAAAAAAAATCGACACCTGGATTGGGATAAATGTCTTGAAACAGTAGGCTGAATAGGGCCGAATGAATAACCCAGAGAGGGAGGGAGAGAGAACTAAACAAACCCGAGGTGGGCCCTATTAAGTGCAGGATATTACTTTAACTATCAAATCTATTGTTAATGCATTAAACAATCGCTATTGCTTTTTGAGGGCAAGTGTATTGTCGATTTTGCGTACTAATGTATTCACTGCGTACGAATTGGCTATCTAAAGTGGCTAGAGCGAGTATGACACGAGACATTTTATCATTCGATAGTCAACATTATTCTGCAACAGTTTCTGGGCTCCTTTGCACTGGTATCGAAACTAGACCTGTGATAGATCAATTTAGGTTGCACACTTATGCCGGTATCACACGAGAGCTTTACAGTCTACATTTGGTTATCAAAATTTATCTGGCAGTATTTCTGGAATATTTTGCGCTGGTATCGGAAACTAGGCTGATGATAGGTGAACTTGAGTGACCACAATATTTTAGATGTTAACTTCATAAACTGACATACCAGTGTTGAGGTTTAATGTTAAGGGGAGGCAGACCGTGTTTCTGGATCCCCTTCTCCCTAATGTTTAGCCCCACTAGTGTTGAGATTATAAGACGTTCGGCCCATTACTTTCGCAATTTTAACACCTTTTGCCCCATTTCGTTGTCAATTTTAAGACCTTTCATGCCATTTAGGTGTCGATTTTTTCCTGGCGAGCGAAAGCGAGCCTGCAATTTTAGAGGAACCGGCCTTCGGCCGGGAAATTTTTCTACCGAAAAATGTACAAATTTATCTTGCAGGGTGGTATAGGGGGTGTTTTTCTAAGCTTGATGGAGGTCTTATGAATACATGAATTAATAGACCAAACTAACGGCCAGTCTCCCCGGGGAGGCTGAACCTTACCCCAATTCACCATGAATTTCATTTTTTTTTTTTCTAAAATGCTTCTTTCAACATAGGAGAATAGCATAGGAGGGCAAAAAAACCCATATCGTATCCATAACCCCCCCGAACGGGGGTTCACCCGCCCCTGACAACCAACCAAAATTTACCCCCTCAGCCCAATTTTTTGTTGTTGTTGTTGTTGTTTGTCTAAAGGGCTTCTGTAAACAATAGCAACTATCATATGAGGGCATAAACACCCATATGACATCCCTAGCCCCCCCCACCCCCACCCCCCACCCCACCCCCTTTGGTCCCCAATATCATGGATTTATATAAAACACTTTGGTAAATCTTCCATAGAGCCTATGATCCAAGATTGTTTACATTAGTATCCCATTGATCTTAGTTTTCTCTAACAGCTTAGTAATAGAAAACGTCTCTGGAAGGAGAAGCTTAGCTATTTCCCCAAAATTATGGGACTCTAGGTATGTTTTAAAAAGTTTTGCGATTTCCAGAGATCATATATTGGCAACTACCAAGTGCCACAACATTTTTGTATATTGCTCTGCTTCGCTTCCCTTCTACACACTATATATAGGACTATATAGCAATGGTAGGGCGTTTAGATAATGGCCGCATCTCCGATATTTCCCAAGATTCGACCTTTTTCATGTCGAAATTTGCGCTACCCAAAAAAAAATATATATATTATATATTTTGTCAGCACCTTCTATTATTCAATATGGGATAACGAGAACGCACCGTTGTAGGGGATGCTTGTAGGATGCGCCATAAAACAATTGCGGGAAATTTGAGCAATTTTCAATGTCTAGAATGAGTTTTCATATAGTGCGATGAAATTCGCGCGCGCACGCACATAAAGAGCTGATTTTCTTTCAGCGAGTCTTAGTATTTCCATTGGTATTAAGATGGTATAATGTCAGAAACAAAATCTGTTATACAGGGTGAATTGGAGGTGTAAGGTTCAGCCTCCCCGTTTAACCCTTTGGCTGCGGCTATGTTTGGGCTATTTAGGGCATATTCAGGCACTCCTGAATGATAAATCAATCATCTGCATTAAATGAAGTGTATTCTACCGAAAACTATACAAAAATAGCTTCAAAATGACACCAGAACGGGCCCTGTACGTGGTCTGGTTCACCCGCAGTGGTGCCAGTGAAACACGTGAAACCCGCTATTATGTAACACTCGCTCGCTTGGCTACACTGTTGGGAGACACAGAGAGAGACCCGCGCGAGACACAGTCAACCTCAGTGAGCCACTCGGTGCTCTGAGGGTCGGAGGTGGGCCCCTCACGCTCCCGCCCACTGACACTCGATTTTTACGGTTTTTACAGGCTTTCAAAGCCTGGAAATTGCTGTAACTTGCCAGGACGTTCCAGAACGTCACCCTCAGCGAAAGGGTTAAGGGAAAAAACGCTCGTGTGATACCGGCTTTATCTAAAAAGGTGACCTCATGAGCTGCCAGATCAGTGTTGAGGATAAATGTTGAGGGAAAAACGGTTGGTGTGATACCGGCTTTACCTGTAGTACTTGTCGGGGAAGAGCTCATATTTTGCCGTCAACACTAAACCTCTGATCTCTGTCCAAGCCGCAATATGCCAGGTATTCCTTTCTAGTCCACTATACGGCAGGTCTACATAAACATCACATCTGAAATTAGAACAGTCACGCATTAGTGAACCCTAGTGTATATATAAATATATATATATATATATATATATATATATATATATATATATATATATATATATATATATATATATATGTATCCTTCCTTTAGCCTATAGATTCGATCATTCAACAGGATGAAGTCTGGAAATCTCCAGAATCATACTACGCCAATGATAAGTAATATAATTCTAGCTAAGCATGGACATATATTTTAAGGGTTTGATTAATTTTTTCAATCAATGTTTTGAATATAGTTTCGTCTTATTAGGGCTAATATTTGACTATGTTGACTAATGTTTTTGCATGCATTTATGTCAACTGCTTGATAAGGGTTGATCTAAATACAATCTTCTAAAGTTAGACAAACACGTAAAGAAAGGCCACAGTACTGAAGGGTCTAGTGTATTACAAAACTAATAGAAAACAATCATCACCTGAATTTATGCAGGTAAACCATGAACATGATTAGATTAATATCCAGTATTCGAGAATGGATGACAAGTCGTAGGCGTGTGCATAAACCTTTAACCGTCTTGGTGGTGTAATGGTTAAGGTGTCTAAAAATCTGTGTGTGATAACCCGGGTTCGAATCCTGGTGGATCACATAATATATGCTTTCATAAATTTCATTGGAGGTGTTTGGTGTTGTGGTGAAATTAATACAAAAATAGATTATCAGTAGGTTCAGGGATATTTCGTAGCGAGGCCGTTCTAAATGATCTGTGCCCCATGAGTATTCTTTTCTCTCACTAAAACATTAGGCTACCATAGTGCGGTGGGAATATGAACGTGATTAGATTAATATCCAGTATTCGAGAATGGATGATAAGTCGTAGGCGTGTTCATAAACCTCTAACCGTCTTGGTGGTGTAATGGTTAAGGTGTCTAAAAGTCTGTGTGTGATAACCCGGGTTCGAATCCTGGTGGATCACATAATTGCTTTCATTAATTTCATTGGAGGTGTTTGGTGTTGTGGTGAAATTTATAAAAAATAGATGTAGTAAAGACTATAACCGCGTAATTATTATGTTTTTTCCACCAACCAACGTCACCTCTGAACTCAATTAATGAAATCAACAAATACATGTGGCACTCCAAGGACTCGAACCTAGGATACTCACATCGAAATTCCGCGCACTTATGCATTACGCTATCAAGACAGTTGAATGAAGGGGATACATAAAATAAATAGTAACAACATATTATATCACCTGAAATCGGGTGCATAGGTCAATCTCAAGAGCATGGAGTTGGTTAGGGCGAAGTACTGGCGGAGGGACCCCAGCTGGTGGAGTGGAAGGCCGGTAAGGACGAGGAACCGAGTCGACCATACCAAAAGGCGGCTCTTGAAGGACCTGCTGACTACCGAGGTGAGGAAGTCTAGGTCGTCGCTGGCAACGAGTACCACAACAAATGGTGAGGCTTTCTGCATCTGTAAGTGAAGTACAATAAAGGAGCTGAATATAGTATGGAATGCAAATTCGTAACTTCCAACATTGATTACATGGTGTATTGTGTTCCACATTTGTTAGTACAATAAAGACATTGATTATTTGTTTCTTGTTTCCTGTAGTAATAATAATAATAATAATAATAATAATAATAATAATAATAATAACAATAATCTATTTATATTTATTTCACTCCAAACACCAAACACCCCCCAAAGAAATTAATGAAAGTAAGCATGTGATCCACCGGGATTTGAACCTGGGTTACCACATACAGATTTTAAACACTCTAACCATTATACCATTAAGGCAGTTATAAGTATAGCACATGACTACGATTAACCCTTAAAGAGCGGCGCTCGACTTAAGTCGTGCACCAATTTGCATTTATCGAGTACTGAACATTATTCTAATCATGTACTACACCCAACTTCACTAATGAATAGTATTTTGTTAAGTGAAATGAAAGGATATTCAAGGGGCACAGATCATAGAAACCGACCTCGCTACGAAATATCACTGAACCTAATGATAATCTATTTTTACAAATTTCACTCCAACACAAAAAACCTCCCAAAGAAATTAATGAAAACAAGCATACAAGAAGAATCGCATATACATAAAGTATTTGTAGAAACGGCCCATTATTTAGAATATATTAAACCGTCCTGGTGGTGGAATGGTTAAAGTGTTTAAAATCTGTGTGTGATAACCCAGGTTCGAATCCCGGTGGATCACATATATGCTTTCATTATTTTCATTGGAGGTGTTTGGTGTTGTGGTGAAATTAATACAAATATAGATTATTTAAAATGTGGAAAGTGCTTCAGAATGAGGAACACCGTTGACCACCAAAGGAGGCGTCTCTTGATGGACCTTTCTACTACCGCTGTAAGGAGGTTTGGGTCGTCGCTGGCAATTACTACGATGACAAATGATATCACTGTGTGCATCTGAATGTATTATTATGTTTTTTTCCACCAACCAACTTCACTTCTAAACTCAATTAATGAAATCAACAAATACATGTGGCACTCCAAGGACTCAACCTAGGATACTCACATCGAAATTCCGCGCACTTATGCATTACGCTATCAAGACAGTTACTGTATATATAAAGACTTTGGATATATTAACACCTTACGAGCGGCCTATGCGGTTTATTTATGTGTACCGCCCAGCGGGGTGTTTTTAGCCAAAATAGGGCTGTTTACGTGATCATTTTCATGCCTAAATAAGACCCAGAACGTAAAACAAGTACCTATCCCTGAAAGGGCATAAACAGAGCTTTCGAATGACACCATAACGATCCTTGTATGATGGATAGTTTTCTTGCAATAACCGTGCAACGCGAGTGCAAAAAGCAGGTAATTCGGTACTTTCAGTACATAATTGAGTATGTAGCGAGTGAGAGAGGGAGGAGGGAGCTGAGATTTGTGTCAGTAGGTTCGCCGCGGTGGTCTGGAGCAGTCATACGCTCGCTAGTCTCCTGCCACCACTTGTCTCTCTCTCTCAGCCACATTACGTGCTGAAATTGCCACTCGAGTTATGTCGAGCGCCGCCACATAGTCCAGCTTTATTTAAGTCGACTTAAGTGGTGGGCCGCTTTTTAAGGGTTAAGGAAGTTCAATGCAGGCTACATTCAAAATATGCGACGACTTATCACTCTCTAATCGGCTTATCCTCAATGCCTAGCAGGGTTACCAAATCAAGTCCGCTGGATAGTAAACAAATGTCGAAAATCGCTACAATAATGGCACAATCTGCACAATAACGCTCTAAATGATTCAAATCTACAAAATATCGCTAGAATTCATGCTGCTAGATTTTTTTTTTTGTTTTTTTTTTTTTTTTCCAACTACTCCCTCTTGGGCATAGGCTGTACATTCCACCGCTCAACACGGTGAAGCCCGTGAGGTCTTGTTCCAGTCTGGGGAGTGAGACATGTGTAGCATCCATCATGGCTCTAAGCAGCTCCATCTCTGAAGCGGCTGGTTGCTTCGCTCAAGTGCTTCACCGTCTCACCCTCCAGACTCAGACTCAGAGATGTAAACATTTGCCTCAAAATCAAAGTAATAACTTCTAGATCTAGCGGGAAAGTAGCTACATTGGTAACACTAATGCCTAGTATTAAAAATACATTATAACTTTCAATGTGGAAAGTGGGTCCGAACGCAGAACATCATAGACCACAACATGAGGTAGCTGTTTGCAGGGCATTTCCATTACACCTGTGAGGAGGGGTGCTCAACAGTTTCTGTGGGTTCTTTACCCCCGCACAACTTCTTGCTCTGTACAGGGGTACTGTGTGCCGATGTATTAAGTACTGTTCGCATGTGTGGGGAGGTTCCACCCATACCTCATTTCTCGAAAGGGTATAGGCAAAACCATTTCATCTCATCAACTCACCTCCTCCTACTAGTTCTCTACATTTTCTCTAAACGCTGTAATGTTGCATCTCGGTCCCTCATATCAGTGTTCCCCAGAGCTCTCTCAGTGCATACCACCTCCTCTACGTAGGGTACGTAGTACCCGTCTTGCAACACAATCCCACCCCTACTTTGTACAGCTCTCCAACTCAAGAGTGGAACGTTACTCCCAATCATTCTTCTATTCTACAGCTGAGCTCTGGAACTCTCTCCCTGAATCCTTCTTTCCCTCATCCTATGACTTAAATTGTTTCAAACTCAGTGTGTCCAGACATTTTGGCTCGAACGTTTCTTGAATTTGGCCCTGTCACTCCTCTCACTCTGGGGGAGGCACTCTTCACAGGCAGTTTTGCCTTTAGTCTCCCTCATCCACATACAACAAAATATGTATATACTGCTATTATAATAATCAATGTTTTTCTGAACCTTTTCAGTGTACACCTGCTCTCTAACAGAGAGTAGGTGGCACCCGCCTTTCAACATATTACCATCCATAATCAGAACCAACTCACTAAACAAAGAGTTAACCGATTTTCCCAGCCTTTGTTAAACTCAATAATTAAGGCAGCTTTGACTCTTGTCTCTTTCATGCAAATACAAAACCTGACACACTCTCCTTGAGTCTATCTTTCCCTCATCCTACGACTTGAACTTCGAACTTCGTTAAGTTATGTGTGTCCAGACATTTTGGCTATAATGTACATTATATTTGGCTCTGTCATTCTTTTAATTGGGGTGGGTGGGAGAGGGGGTGGGCACTCTTTACAGGCAACTTCCTTCTTACACAATGAACAAGACAATATAAATAAAGATGCTGCCGAAACAAATATAATATGTGTGAATCTCTTTTTACGATTAGCAACAAGACTAAGACGCCATCGTGTTGACTGGGTTAACCTTTCAATTACCATGTTTGGACTTCACTCACAGAAATGGTGGAAAGGAAGGTTGAAGTTTATACCTGTTGAACCTGGTGAAAAAGACTTAGTAGTGATAGTAATTATTGTTGTATGTGTGGAAAGGAAGGCTTTTGTCCATACCTTTCCAGCCTGGTTAACAAATTGTGAAAATACATGTTGTGTTTGTGGAAAGGAAGTTTTTTGTCCATACCTGGTGAACAAGTTGTGATAGTAATTGTTGTGTTTGCGGAAAGGAAGGCTGAAGTCCATACCTGCTGATCCTGGTGAACAAGTTGTGATAGTAATTGTTGTGTTTGTGGATGGAAGGCTGAAGTCCATACCTGCTGATCCTGGTGAACAAGTTGTGATAGTAATTGTTGTGTTTGTGGATGGAAGGCTGAAGTCCATACCTGCTGATCCTGGTGAACAAGTTGTGATAGTAATTGTTGTGTTTGTGGATGGAAGGCTGAAGTCCATACCTGTTGAGCCTGGTGAACAAGTTGTGATAGTAATTGTTGTGTTTGTGGACGGAAGGCTGAAGTCCATACCTGCTGAGCCTGGTGAACAAGTTGTGATAGTAATTGTTGTGTTTGCGGAAAGGAAGGCTGAAGTCCATACCTGCTGAGCCTGGTGAACAAGTTGTGATAATTGGTGTGTTAGTGTAGAGTTTGTCTCTTCGTCCACTGCTGTGGCCATGAGCACTCCAACACCCCAGCTTGATCCCAGGTCTGACACCTCGACCACCTGTTAAAACATCTCTCATTAGGACGGTATTTTGTATTCTTTATAGATCATGTTCAAAGCGAAAGGCTTACACTATTATATCTCTCTTATTATGTTGTTCTTATTGTTCTCATACTTGTTTGTCTTTCTTGTTTTATCAGTTTAGCTTGTAATAGAATAATATGAATGTAAACATAATTACTGAGTTAGCCAAAACAGTATCACTCATATTATAAATTATTTTATTATTATATACTGAACGGTTGCTACTTTTGCCAGACTGATTTAAGGTCTTTTAAGAAAACCCTTTCAGTACCGGGGCTGTCTTTCTATTTCTTTTCTAGCTATATTTAGACGATATTGTGCAGTTTAAGAAGGATCTGTGGTAGTAAAGAGGGTTAAGTGAGATAGTTGGAAGCCTGATAATTACTGGAGGCCCTTTTTAAACTGAATAAATTCGTCTAATAATAACCAGAATAAAGTTAAAAGATGTCGCCGGTACAGAAGGGGATACTATGAATAAGAAATGGTTTGACTGATTGATTGACTAATTATTAAACACCGAATTGCTACTAAAAGCTTACCTGTGAATTGCTACTAAAAGCTTACCTGTGAATTGCTACTAAAAGCTTACCTGTGAATTGCGCTCCATGATAAGAATAACGAAGGCTTCTGTTTGCCGTGAAGACTGAAGAACAGCATTAAGTGCCATTGTTGCCATTCTTGATCCACCGTTTACACCTGCATTATAAGGTTTGTGTCGCATTAATTAAGGGGGCCCACCTCGCTTTTTGTTTCTCTTTCTCTTCCTCTCTCTTTGGCTTGTATCCATTCGGCACCATTCAGCCTACTGTTTTAAGACGTTTACCCCCATCCATGTGTCAATATTTTCCTGGCGAGTGGTAGCGAGCCAGCATATATATATATATATATATATATATATATATATATATATTTAGCAAGCTAAATTTGTACATTTTCCGATAGAAAAACGTTTCCGGCGAAGCCGGATTTCTAAATACAATGCTGGCTCGCTATCGCTCGCCAGGAAGAAATAGACACCTGGATGGGGATAAACGTCTTAAAACAGTTGGCTGAAAGGGTCCGAATGGATACAATCCAGGGAAAGAGAGAAAAGGAGAGAAAGATAAACCAAGCCGGTGACCCCCTTTAAACCTTAAGTAATTAAGTCGGACATTTGATTTTGGTTATCATTAGCAGATTTTAGGCATCTTAGGAAGGTTTTCTCTCTATGAAAGGGGTAAAATATATATATTTTTGTGTGTTGTGTAAGAAGGAGATGAAAGGCAAAGTTTCGTGTAACAAGTGTTCCCCCACCTCCAATTGACCCCTTTCGAGTTTAAGGCTATAAGGAAGTTGGAGCCGTGAACACCGATATTAAATAGAAATGCAATAATAATGTACGTTTCTGATGGATAAATGGTATGTTGAATTAGGTTTTATGTATTTATAAATGTACTACGACTGTATTTTAGCTGTAAATTATGTAAAATATCGATGTCTACAACTCCAACTTCCTTATAGAACGAAACTCGCAAGTCGGCAATTGAAAGAGTGACAGAGTTGTAGGATGAAATAAAGAGAGTTTGAGAGTTCACTTGCTGAGTGGAAGAAAGACTAGGAAAATCGGTTCATTCTTGGATTAGAGAATTGGACAGAATTGGGGTGGGAATGTTTTGAAAAACGAGTGCCAGCTACTCCCCGTAAAGTAGTAGGGGTGCTCTGTGATAGCTCGGGAGAGCAATGATTACCGTAGTAGCGACAGAAGACAGAAAGCGAGAGATGCAATATTGCGACGTGCAGACAGAGATTGTAGACAATTAGTAAGAAGAACTGAGTTGATGTGACACAATACTTTTGAATCTACCCTTTCAAGAAGCGCGGAATGGATGGAACCTACTCACAAGTACGATTAGTATTCCATACATGGGCACACAGTAACCCTGTGCAGAGGCTGCGCAGGGGTAGGAACCCACGGAGACAGTTGAGCACACCTAACTTTTGGTAAGCTGCTTTAGCAAGAGTGGTTATATGGTCTTTCCAAGAAAGGCCAGTAGAAAAAGAGACACTAACATTATTGAGAGAGGACGATGAGTTGATTAGAGTGTTGTTGAAGAGTAATGGATAGTTAATTAGAAGATTGTGAACGGTATATAGATTAAATTAACCCTTAGACTGCCATAATTATTGTCTAAACTGACTGAAATCGTCTATTGACAACCAGAATATATTGAAGAAACTCGTCACCGATTGCTGAAAGACTTCAGCCGGTATCAAACAGGCGCTTTTCCCCTCAACTGTTATCGTAAATGCTGGCCTGACAGCTTATGAGGTAAACATATAACATAAGTGTTTTCTCTAAATTGATTCTATCTTCAGGCTATACCCTGTTCCAAATAGGTAGTCTAGAAATCGTGAACCCTAACCTCTGTAGCTCAAAAACGTCTAGGGCAAATGGGCTGTAAATTTCCAGACATATTCCTTGGCTGACCCTTCTCAAATCGTATTAACATTAGCTCGTGTTTTAGATATACAGTAGAGGTTAATGTTCAAGAGTTTTTGGTCTACTTACTTGGAACAGGGTATAGTTGTGAATACCAATGGAAAATGATCTCAAAACACTGCCTGGCTAAAGTTATGAATGCAAAATTGACGAAGAAAAGGCCTCCTTTACATAATACTCCATAGCAATTATTCAAGTGCACGAGATTATACTTGTTCTTGTAGATGTTGAAGGGCAATTCGGGCGAAGACTCCACCCGTCGCTACCCTCTCGCTGCAGATGCGTAGGAGGAGTCTCAACTGACAGGCCACAATGCCCGTAGCACGAAGGAAGGCGCAGAAGACTCTGATGGCTCTGTATTTGTTAACAACACTCACTCCAGGACCATTGAGGATGGCTTGCAGGGTGAAGGTGTAGACACCAATCGTTCTCAGGCGCTGTTGGAGCATCACACGATAAGAGTAGAAACGCGGACAGTGGAAAAGCAGGTGACTGATACTTTCATCTTGGGTACACCAGCAACATGCAGAGCTCTTAACAATCCCCAATTTACACAAATATTCCGAGACTACGGAATGACCAATGCGAATCCGGATCTAGGCAGCGAAGGGGATGACGCGCCCAGGGCTGGGGAGATGTATCTCTTCGAAAGGTTCCCTTGATGGTGAGTCGCAGTGCAGGCTCGATGGCAATCTCCCAGCTTCGTCGACACAGCTGGCGGTGTTGAGTGGTGTGGGTACGTAAATCTTGAGGAACGTGTTCATGATCTGGTAATGCTCGGTTCACACATGCACGAATTAACGTCCTGTCCATCCCCGACCCCTTAATTCGCCGTGCCTAGGCGGCGTCCTTTTTGTGCATGCATAAAATGGTCCGTGTGGGTCGAGGCAACTGCCAGTAAACGTGTTGTGTCGGGACACCAACGGACACACACAGGAGCAGTTGTCGTCTAGACGCAGCTTGGCGGTGTCTAGACGACGACTGGCGGCGTCTAGACGCCAACTAGCGGGATGAGAACGGCGGCAAAAAGACGTTGGAACGGCCCTAGTGGCCATCGTGGCCACATGGGGCCTCCAGATTGATGCCGTCCTGCCTATTTTCTTGGTCGGGGACGGACGTGACGTTAATTCGTGCATGTGTGAACCGAGCTTAAGGAGTGCGCCATAGCTGCCGCCTTATTAGCCACATCATTTCCTCTGATCCCCGAGTGCAAAGGAACCCATTGGAGCCTGATATCACAGGGCAGTGCATAAAGTCGTATGCTGAGCGTCAGTATAGCATGAACCACAAACTGATTAGTGTCCGGTCTATTAATTAATTTATTTATATATTTTTTTAGTTTCCTCCCTAGACCTCCATCAAGCTTAGAAAAACACCTCCTAGACTCCCCTTCAAGATAAATTTTTACATTTTTCGGTAGAAAAATATCCCGGCCGAAGGCAGGTTCCTCTTAAAATTGCAGGCTCGCTATCGCTCACCAGGAAATAATCGATACCTAAATGGCACGAAAGGTCTTAACATTTACAACGAAATGGGGCGAAAGGTGTTAAAATCGCCAAACTAATGGGCCGAACGTCTTATAATTTCAAAACTAGTGGGGCTAAACATCAGGGAGAGGGGGGTCCAGAAAAACGGTCTGCCTCCCCTTAAGCCAGAACACACAAAAGTCAAGAATAACGTCAGGACTGGAGCCCCTTTTCTAGAACTCCATTCCTTTGTCTTCGTGTGTATAATATAGCACACAAGAATTGTAGCAAAACTGGTGCTCATAATCGTTGTGTAATAGTAATTGTTTCCGTGCTTCAATGTTAATACCTTTTGCAGGTTTTTTATCCCTTCAGCCTGATGACGTCTTTTAACTTTTTATTCGGGCTAAATTAGACGATTTTATACATTTTATGCAATTTACGAAGGACGTATGTTATTCAGACGGTTTATCGAAATTGTAGTACCCCGTTGAGTTTTAGAATTAGATTTTAAGCTAAAGACAATCGTGTAATGGTCACACGAATATGATGAACACTATGTATTGGTGAAGAAAATATTAAGCATCACACGAGCAGTAACTTTAGTCTAATTAGTTTTGTATAAGTAATGAAATGCAAAGGGACTGGAGTTTTCGCAGAAAGGCTCCAGTCATGACGTTATTCTTGACTTACAGTGTGCTGGCTTAATTATCCAATAGGGTTGATAGCCTCTAAAGTCCTATTTTAACTAAAATGAAAGGTAATGTATTCGTGTTTCTTAAGGAGTTACCAGAATTACAAGCTAAAATACGGTTGTAGTACATTTCCAAATACATTTTTTATATGCGCATGGAGGAGACAAAAGGCAGGTTGCGGCGTAACAAGTGTCTCCCCCAAAGTTAAAAGAGTCACAGAGCCAAATTCAAGGGACGTTTGAGTCAAAATGAAACAAAATTCAACATACATTTTAACCATCAGAAACCTGCATTATTACTCTATTTGTGTGTAATAGCAGTGTTTACGGCTCCAACTTCCTTATAGCTTGAAAATCTCAAGTGGTCAATTAACCACTTGCGAGTTTCAGGCCATAAGGAAGTTGGAGCTGTAGACATCGATATTTAGCAGAATTACCAGCTAAAACACGGTTATACTACATTTATAAATACATAAAATGCCATTCAGCACACTTTTTATCCATCACAAACCCACATAGTTATTGCATTACTATTTGATATTGGTGTTCACGGTCCAACTTCCTTATAGCCTGAGACTCTCAAGTGGTTAATTACAGCAGACTTACCGTTAAGGGGAGACCGACCGTTTGTTTGGTCTAATAATTCATTTATTCATATATTCTTTTAGTTTCCTCCCTAGACCTCCATCAAACTTAGAAAAACACCTCCTAGATCCCCCTTCAAGATAAATTTGTACATTTTTCGGTAGAAAAATTTCCCGGCCGAAGGCCGCTTCCTCATAAAATTGCAGGCTCGCTATCGTTCGCCAGGAAAAAATCGACACCTAAATAGCACGAAAGGTCTTAAAATTGACAACGAAATGGAGCGAAAGGTGTTAAAATCGCCAAACTAATGGGCCGAATGTCTTTTAATCTCAAACTAGTGGGGCTAAACATAAGGGAGCAGGGGGTCCAGAAAAACGGTCAGACTTACCGTTAATGGCTACTGAGGCGCTGACACCCTGAAGGGAGAGGAGTACGATGATGGCCTGCAACATCACTGTATATCACATTTACTGCAAATAAATATATACCGGTAATAATGATAATAATCATAATAATAATAATAATAATAATCTATCTATCTACCTATCTATTGCCTGACGCCGTGATCCCCGAATTGGGTGGCCACGAACGAACCACCCCATGCACCACTGTCCCCAGTCAGTCGATGCCCCTCCTCCCAACCAGCACCGCCTTCATCCATATATTTCCTCACTCCATCCTTCCACCTCTCTTTCGGTCTACGTCTCCCTCTCTGTCCTTCCACCTCGCTCTCGTACACCTTCTTAGTCATTCTCTGGCTTCCCATACGTTCCATAGGGGAGGTGCGGCAGAGTGGTCTTGCCATTGGACTGGTACTCCAATAGACCCGGGTTCGAATCCCAATATGTCAATGGGAAGATATTATTGGGATGGAATTTACGCTGTACCTAGTTTCAGTACATTACCGCAGCACACCGAAATGCCAAAAAAAAACCCCTCATTGTACCCTGATTAAATAGCATTGTATGAATATTCCCATATTCAAAATGTGAGTTTTTAGGCAATGCCTAGTGAGTTAATTGCTCAATAGGTGGCGTTCTGAGAGTGAGGGTCCGAGTGTGGGGGATGAGACAGTGATGCGCAGAGGCGGAGCGGCTTCAGAGATGGAGTTGCTTCGAGCCGGGGTGCTTCGCATGTCTCACTCCCTAGGCTGGAACAAGACCTCACGGGCCTCACCTTATTCAGTGGTGTAGTGTAAAGGCTCTCAGCCTATGCCTGAGAGGGAGTAGTTGGAATATAGAAAGACAAAACAAATATGGCCGAACCATCTCAAGGTGTTAATAATAATAATAATAATAATAATATATAAATTGTGGTAAGAAACACATTGACCAACCGGAGGGGATAAGGCATCGCTGGGATTATTAAGGGGGGTCACCTGCATTTTTTTATCTCTCTCGCCTTTTATCTCTTTATCTGGCTTGTATCCATTCTGCCCCATTCAGCCAACTGTTTTAAGACGTTTATCCCCATCCAGGTGTCGATTTCTTCCTGGTGAGCGACAGCGAGCCAGCATTGTATGGAGAAATCCGGCTTTGCCGGAGAAGTTTTTCTATCGAAAAATTTACAAATTTAGTTTGCTGTAAAAACAAAATATATATATACTGTATATGCTAGCTCGCTACCGCTCGCCTGGAAAATATTGACACCGGGATGGGGGTAAATGTCTTAAAACAGTAGGCTAAAATGGATAAAAGCCAGAGAAAGAGAGAAAAGGAGAGAAAAAATGCAGGTGACCCCCCTTAACCCACCGACTGAGTACTTCATAGTGAGTCAAAGACATTATTTTTAGGTCACGGCAGTCTGACCGTGAGACCATTGAATAATACAAAGATAGGTAACCGATTAACCCCTTGAAGCTCTGACGCGTTTTAGCAGTGTATTTTTGGCTATCATTAGACGATTTTATGCAGCTTAAGATGGATCTGTGAGTATTAAAAGAGTAAAGACTATCTCAATCGACCCTCTGACTTCCATATACCCTTCCTAATCTAAATAGAATCGTCAAATAATAGCCATAAAACAAAAAATGAAGCGCGTCATCGATCCTCAGAGGGTTCATTGGGATTAAATTAACTTAGTTACTGAGGTAAGTAGGAAAAGAAACGTTGCTACTGAACTGAAATTAGCTATTTTATTAAAAGAAAAGTTCATTATTGATGGAAATGATTGGCATGCTAACGTAACGAACATATATTGTCCATGAGGAGTCATAAATAAATAAGTTTAGTCAGTGATTCTTATATAATTTCCATATGTTTTGTTCAAGAAACAATAAATACAGAAGGAAAAACACAGACAAAACAAAAAAGGTCCATGTGCCTTAACCCTTGTTACCCGGGCAGCATTTCTAAATGTTGATAGTCTTACCCTCGCGATCTGGCCAAAAGACATTGTATGTAAACATTGGCCTATTTTTTTTAATATAATAGCTAGAGAATTCACACAAACCTCAAAATGTAGCCCTTACTTGTATCTGTAGACTGGCATTAAGTAGAGCTATCTAGGGCAACTGGTTCAGGTGTGATGATGATTTCCGTGGAGAGAGTTTTGCCGCGTATTTTGCCATATCGGACACTTTGGAAGACTTATTTTCGCTATAACTAGCAATGGCGAACACGTACGGACTGATAAGCGATGTAGTTCAGGCTTGGTGGCGCTACGATCGACCATGTTTACAAACGTTTCGCCGCGCGGCTTTCAAAGCATGCTTAGGACGCTTTCAAACATACAGATTTTAAAATGCTGCCCGGGCTCCGGGCCTTCGCAAGGTGCGGCATTTTAAAATGCTGCCCGGGCAGGAAGGGCTAAGGCATCCTCTATTCATAAAAACGTTTGTAACAATTTATTGGACTTGAACTGTTGTGGGTTGTAAAATTGTGTAAAGCAACTCCAGAAAGATAATTCCAGAGTAGAAGTTCTGAGGACAAATTAATTTTGATAAGCGAAATTCTACATTGTGGAGGAGAGAGTGAATTCATGGCATTTCCAGCTGCCCTAGTTCTGTGGGGAAAGATGCAGAGAGGTGGTACACTCGGATACCATAGTCTCTAGCCCACTCATCAAAATGTGTGTATTGCACCTATTTCTAATTATGGAAGTATATCTCTGGAAACGAATTTATGAATATATTTTTCTATACATCAACTACAAAACTATGTATACTATTTATTAAAAAGAAAGTTCTATCCCAAAATCAATCCAGATAGTTATATTTGCATAAAGAAAAACATCAGGGGTCCATCAAATCTTATGAGTGGACAGAAACTATGGTATCCGAGTGTACAATTGAATCAAGTTCCTCTCAACATATATATAAATAGATATTTCCCCTAAATACTCATCCTATCTTTCCAACTGACTTTATATTCCATTGTTAAGGCGGTGTCACACGAGCGCTCTTTCCGTCAATTTTTATGAGCAGTTGTTGGCTGGCAGCTATAAAATTTATGTTATATCAAAATTTGACCATCTTAAATAACCTACCTTCAGTCTAGTTTCCGATTCTAATGCTACGAAACCTCAGAACATTACGAGAAAAAACTTGCTTATCGAAAATTGCCGGAAAAAGCGCTCGTGTGACACTGGCTTTATATTGCCATCTTTCATTTTTATTGAGCTTCCCCTCGACTGTGTTCCCTTTCACTTTATCATGTATTTTCTTCGAGTTTCTCCTCTCCAGCTTTTCTATCTCTTCACACTGTCTCTTTATGGGGGATGGTTGGTTTTGCTGGCACCCCTTTTCCCTTATGTTTAGCCCCATTGATTTTCAGATTTTAAGACGTTCGGCCCATTAGTTTGGCGATTTTAAGACCTTTCGCCCCACTTCTATGTCAATAATAGACCCTTTCGTGCAATTTGGATGTCGTTTTGTTCCTGGCGATCAATAGCGAGCCTGTTATTTTTTTGGAGAAACAGGCCTTTAGCCGAGAGATTTTTCTACCGATAAATGTACAAATTAATCTGGAAGGGGGGGGGGGGGGTCTAGGACGTGATCGTTTAAGCTTCATGGCGATCTAGCGAGGAAACTAAAAAATGTGTAATTAAATAAATAAATAGACCAACAAATATACCATACCACCATGACCACTCCTCATTGGGGGGATGGGCCAGTTTTCTGGACCACTTTTTCCCTCATGTTTAGCCCCATTAGTTTTCAGATATTAAGATGTTTGCTCCATTAATTAGTCAATTTTGAGACGTTTCGACCCATTTCTTCGTCAATATTTAGACCTTTCGTGCTATTTAGGTGTCTATTTTTTCCCTGGCGAACGATAGTGAGCCTGTAATGTTGGAAGAACCGGCCTTCGGCCGGACATTTTTCTGCCGAAAAATGTACAAATTAATCTACAAGGGGGATCTAATGGATGTTTTTTTTTTGTATTTGATGGAGGTCTAGGGAGGAAACTAGAAAATTAATGAATACATGAACAAATCGCCCAAAAAGTGAACCATCCCCCTTTAAACCGTTATCTGTCTGTTCAACTCATTGTATCGTTCTTGACTACATTGTTGTTCTCTTCTCCTGTCATTAATTGCAAGAGCTCGTCTGTCATCCACTGCTACTATTTGTGCTTGTCTGCCTGAGGTACACCCGGACACCATAGTTTGTAGCCCACTCGTAAGACTTCGTGAATTCCCAATGGTTTTCTTTATGCAATTATTGATATCTGAATTGATTTTTTAGTAGAACTTACGTTTCAATTAATATTATATATAGTTTTGTAGTTAATATATAGAAACAATATATCCTTAAATTCGTTTCCGGTGATATACTTCCATAATTAGAAATAATTTAAGTCCACAAATATTTTAGAGAATGCTAGAGACTATGGCATCCGAATATACTATTTCTTTAGCAGACTGTGCGAGAGCCTCTTGTAGCATTAGCCAATCATAACTTGCTTCATTTACGTCATCTTTTATGTACAGAGTAGCACATCGATTTTTCACTGTAATACTATCTCTTTCTTTCATATAATTATTTTATTTCAATGCACTTGATTGTAACTGGCACCTTCTTTTATGTAAACAGTTTCTTAAGTTTTAGTCAGATTTTTTCTACTACAATTGAGTGATCAGTTTCAAAGTCTGCTCCAGTATAGGTCTGAGTTTGTACAGTATAATAGAAATTGAATCTTTTGTTTATTGTTATATGATATATCGGTTCTTTCGTATTACCAACTGGACTTTTCCAGATCCATCCAATTGTGTCTGTGATGATGTCTGAACCATGAATTTACAATAATTTGTTGATCTCTTTCGCATCATACTACCCATCTATCTCCTCTTTCGTTTAGGTTACTCAGTCAAAATGATCCAAATTCATCGCCTTCTCTTCCTCGCCCAATCTTTGCGATCGTTTTACCCATTATTATATTAATATCTTGCACTGGTGCTTGACATTATCCAATTGTTTGTAAAATAAATTAAAATTCATCCCCTGTAGATGCAGATGTCGGCGCATGATCCTGAATTATGTTTGTATTGAATGGATGTCCTTTACCTCAATCTTTGTCACATTATCATTCTAACTGACAATGGTAAAAAACCTGTAACCCGCCGAGCACTATGTTTGTCTTTCAAGATTCCTACGCCATATTCGTGTTTGTCATTTCGTGAAGATTAAAGTTTAGTCTCCTCTTCTGTGCAGATGCTTGACCCAGTCCATCTAACTTCCCTTACTCCCACTATATTTAACTTCTCTTACTCCTACTATATTTAACTTCCCTTACTCCTACTATATCTAACTTCCCTTACTCCTACTATATTTAACTTCCCTTACTCCTACTATATTTAACTTCCCTTACTCCTACTATATTTAACTTCCCTTACTCCTACTATATTTAACTTCCCTTACTCCTACTATATTTAACTTCCCTTACTCCTACTATATTTAACTTCCCTTACTCCTACTATATTTAACTTTCCTTTCTCCTACTATATTTAACTTTATTCTCTTCATTTCTGCTTTTAAGAACCAAAATGTCCTCTTTGGTCAAGCGTACACATATTCAACATTGCTATCTTATAAAGTACTATAATTTGCAATGACTTGTGTGCAGTTGTTTGATAACGGTCTTCTCCCACCTGCACTCCACGTTCGAGACTTGTTGAGGGAACGCAGGCCTTTACAACTTCAGCGTTTCCACATAACTCGCTTCCTTGGACACATTTTTGGTGTACTTGCATGATTATTCTTGGATTATACGTCTCACTCCATTTCCCTTCTATGGTGGCTGGCCGGTGGCCCATCATGGGGCTCTTATGCCCTTTATCAGGTCTTCTTCTTCGTTCTGCTGGGTGGGCACGCACCCTCCTCACTTAGTGACTCAGGTTGGGTTACCATTTGAGTCGCCAGCTATCCGATGTGATTTTTCTTTAGGGTTTTACTCAAGAAGACTTGTTTCACCCTAGGATAACCCCCAAGTATAATAATTTCATGCTCTTGACCTAATCCCTTCATTATCTCAATCTAGTAATTTTATTCTTTCGACCTAATCACTTGATTCTTTCGATATAATGAGATACCTGTAATTCATAATTAATTAAACAGTCGTGCTAGTGACACATATTCTTTCTAAGTAATGTAATTAACAATGTTTAGGGCAGAATTTTCCTCCTAACCTCTTGTAACTCAAACATGAGTATAGTAATCGAGCTATAAATAGACCAGACATCGTGAACCCTAACTTCTGTAACTCAATTAAGGTAGAGCATATTATGGCCTGTAAATGTTCACACCTATTCCTTGTCTGACCCTTACCAAGGGTAGAAATATTAGCTCGCATACTCTGGTTGTTAATGAGTTACAGAGGATAATGTTCAAGAGTTTTGGTCTACTTACTTAGAACGGGGTATAATATTATTTACCAATTATACAGGAAAAGCGCCAGCCACTAGGTGTTGAAATGTACAGTTAATTTACTCAAGTATTTTTTTTAGTTCAGAGGTTTCGCGTCTCAATGGCCTGGCCTAAATATATATAATATACTGTAATATTCTGTAAATTATCTATTCAAGAAATGATCTGAAGGGTTACATGAAACGAAAGTACCCGAATGTCTTCTGTTACTTTCGACATATTAGGATTGATTATGAATGCATCCTCAACTATGTAAAAGCAAACACCTAAAATCTATGCAATATAGATGATTATAGATGGCGAGCTAGGGGAATGCAGTTCAGTAAGCACAACCAAACGGATGGGAAACACGAGGGAAATGGGACAGGTATTGTTGTCTCTCAGTGTCCCCGTCTCCAGCCACCTCTTCACTCATCTGTGCACGGAAGCGCCACTGCAGGTCTTCAGGGCTATAGCCTCCAAGGACATCCCAATTATTTTGCACCAACTTTGTGTCTTATAAATATCAAAGAAAACATCATAGGAGTGAAAAACGAATGTAGTTTGTTATGCAATAGTTTATTCGGATATCATCTTTTTCGTTCCCTATTTGTATGTTCCAACTCTACCTTTGGACATAGGCTTACAACTTATAGCTTAGAGCGGTACATACATACATACATCAAATTTTAAGACTAAGTGCTCCACACATACGTGCAGTTTCAGTCTTGTGACGCTTCTACATAGTAGCCACGTGCGGGCATGCGCGCTCGTCGGCTGCCCAGCCGTTTAGAAACCGGCTGGCGGCAGCCGGCCGGCCGGCTTTTCCTTAGTATATATCCTACGACAATGTAACTAATGTCTGGGATATTCTTATGTTGTTTCACAGCTTGTAGCTGCCCTTATTCTTAACCAACGCATCTTAGTATATTTTATTCTCGATAGTTGATTGTTTCATTATAATATATAAGATGTAAGTCTAGTGAGAGTGGGAGGAGACGAGCGGGAGAGAGAGACCGGCTGGGGGACGTTGCTTCGCGCGGAGAGTCTAGCTTGGGACGAGCCTGATGTGCCACATGCATTTGATGGCAACGTTAGGCTTAGTTTCGACTCACGCACGGGGTAGACGATTTTGACCCGGCAACTGTGAGTGTTGCCAAGCCTGGGATGTATTCTGCATGCCTAGGGCGGGGTCCAGACAGATTCAAGACTCAGAGCTCACCTCACTGTCGTACCCTTCGGACCCCCTTGATATCTATCCCTCTCAACCCCACTTAGAAACTTTCTCTCTTACTTTGTATACCTTCTTTCCACTACTTCACCAATCTATTTAATTATCCCATCCCCTTGATAGACCTTATATCTATTATTGTATTAACGACGAGCTCTCAGATAACTAGATAGGATTTTGGGCCTTATGCAGAGATTTAATTGTTAATGAGACCTAGGAAGCTTTTTTGTTGTCTCATATTTGGTGGTTTCATGCTTGCTAGTGTGTTCTTGTGTCAGGTTAGCAGGGGCTAGACCGGAGGGGAGGCTTTTTGCGATCCTTTAAGTAAAGTCTGCTGGTGCGAGTCCTGTGGACCCGCACGACTTTACTAGGATACCCGTGGGAGTCTGGGGGCATTTTCTTGTCTGTGTCCCTGTGTGTCTAGTGTTGTGTTGTGTGAGGGCCCTTGCCTAGTCCACTCAGCACTGCGCTAGCACGTCTTGCTTTTGTTTTAGGGTCGCCAGGAGAGAGTCAGATACTTGCGATCTGAGTCTCTCAAGAGAGCACCCTTTCAATTAGAGTAATTTGGCGCACAGACTTGGGAACGTCCCTAGGCTAAGGTGGCTCAGCCCGGGTATCCGAAGCCTATATCCTTCCGGCTAGACCTCTGCCGCCTGGCAGATTAACAGCTAGGGGTTTATTATATCTGTATGCTTGTTATTGTGCCACAGTTTACCGTTTTTGTTAGCATTGTGAGTCAGGGTGTGGCTTAGAGACTCTGTCCGAGCAGGCTTGCCTGACTAAGAGTGAGAAGCACACCTGTATGTGGTTATGTTGCGAGTTGCTGCCTTTATTTAATTATACCTATGCCATTATACACTGTAGGTCCTAT
Source organism: Paralithodes platypus (assembly GCA_032716605.1). NCBI lineage: Eukaryota > Metazoa > Arthropoda > Malacostraca > Decapoda > Lithodidae > Paralithodes > Paralithodes platypus. The sequence continues at coordinate 43,366,285 of CM064546.1, forward strand.
CACTAGTATTTATTCCTGCTTATGAGTTAAGAGTTCTCTAAATCCGAAACGTACTTTCTTTGCTAAGCATCAGATCCAACAGTAGCCGCATGCAGTTTAGAAACCCGCATCTTGTCTACCGGTACGATGTTTTGAGGACTGTTTGCTTTCACCTTCTTTCACGCAGGGGTGATTAGTTGTATTAATTAACGTAATGTTAAATGTACTTTCTTCTAGTTTGTTATTAAATTGTTTCTGCAATTTAATTCCGTTATCTATCTTTTCCTTGAAGCTTTAAGTCAATTTAATTGTGTGAACTTTTATATAGCCTGCTTGACTATCAGCAGTCTATAGTGCGTGCACCCTGTAACCGAGTCATAGGATACCTCGTTGTCCAGGCAGGACTCTTGACGGTTTAGGGTGGTTTGTTGCCTGGGTTTATAGATAAGGGTTGGATCTAGCGTTTTCCGTTGTTGCTTGTTGCCGCATACCTAGTCCAATAGAAAGAGCCCAGTGTTTATATATCCCAGGACGTAACAGTCTCTTGTCCAAATGGCGGCGTTCCAGGCAAACCTGTTAAGGGCTGCTTCACTTGTCAAGTTTTTGGATTTGAGATCAGCACGTATAGTCCGATCCCAGGTCTTCCTCGGTCCACCCCTTGGTGCAGCTCCCTCCACAATCACAGACCTGCATCTTTTCACCCAATTTTGTTCATCCATTCTCTCCACATGTCCATACCATCCCAGTCTACTTGTGCGCATATCCTCGCTAATACTCGTTATACCTAAACGTCTCCTCAGCTTATCATTTGTTATTCTATCCTGAAGCCTGGCCCCACACATCCATCTGAACATTTTCATCTCATTACGTTCCATTCTGTTGACATCCTCTACTTTAACATCCCATGTTTCTGAGGCATACGTTATTGCACTTCTAACACATGAGGCATACACCTTTCCCTTCAGGGGGAGAGGCATTCTTTTCATGGTCAGAATTGGCAGCATGTCTCTGAACTTCCCCCAGCCACATCTAATTCTAGCGACAGTGGCAGCCTCGGCCCCACCACCGGCAGAGATGGTATCTCCAAGGTAACAAAATTTGTCCACAAGCTCCAAAGACTCATTTCCAAAATTCACAGCCACAGGATCATCATTTAACAAAAGCTCGCCTTTGCACACTACACGCTCAAATTTCTCTATTTCTGGCTTATCCTTCGGCAGGGGTCCTTTTATTCTACTACAGCGCTTACTCCCATGGTGCACCCAACATCGACAGATGCTACATCGAATCGAGTTAGCGACTACACCCTTTCCCCACACTGCACATGGGTATGCACCGCTCTTTTCCACATTGCCTTGTCTCAATCTACAATGCATAACCTTCGTTTTGTTAATATTGACTCTTAAACTCTTGCTCGTCATGCCCTCTCCCCATCTTCTGAATTTGGCCTCAGCATCTTGCACATTGTCAGCTATTAGGACTAAATCGTCTGCATAAAACAGTTCCCTCGGGTGAAGTCCGGAGGTCTTACTCCATTTGGAAAGTAAGACATCGAGACAGTTTGGGTGTTGGAACTGGCTCGTTCGTGGTCTTACCTTCATAGAGCTAGATGCCTTGTTGTCTTCTCATTGCCCGATGCAATTCTGACTGTATCGCCACTGTCTGGTTGTCTCATCCTACAATCCCGGATACCTCTCTCTCTCTCTCAAATTGGTGAGCTGTTTACTCACTAAGCACTGCCCCCCTAACATATTATGAATATGGGAATATTCATACAATGCTAGGTTATTCCCATGTCGTGTCAGTGGGATTTGTGGTGAAGCACTGAAATTAAGTACAGTACAAAGTCCATCGCAATAACATTTCCATTGTCACATCAGCATTTGAAACCGGAACTTTATGATTACCAGTAGAGTAGCAAGACCACTCATCCACACCTTCCCATGTTATGATATAGCCAAATATATTTCTTGTAAATTAGTTATAATATTTCTACTTCCATACATAAAATCACAGATATGATGCGAATTCTGTAGACAACTGTACAAATTAGCTAAAACTATTTACAAGCAAACGCTTGAAATGTATATGACTTATATAATTTATATACAGTGGGGTAGGGAAATGGAGTCCAGTAGGGGTAAACATAGGGTTCTGAAAGCTGAGGAAAAAAGGGATAAAAGCATTGTCTCCGTCGCTCCTTGTTCCTCAGTGTCCTCTTCTCCCGCCACCTCTTCACCCATCTATGCACGGTAGCAGCACTACAGTTGGTCCTCAGGGCTATGGCTCTAAAAGACAGCCCGAGGGATCTTAACATTATGAACCTCGCCCTGCTCGCTTCGTTGCCTTTGTGGTAAGTTCGGAAGCAGCGCATTTTGTGTGGGATAGTACAATTTCTTGTATCTGCAAATGAAGGCATCAAACGAGACCACTTGTAATACAATTTCAATGGACAATTTATAATAACCCTTTGAGTACCAGCGACGTGTGTTATATTATATTCTGGCTATATTTAGACGATATTATGCAGCTTAAGAAGGATCTGGGGTAATTAAAAAGGTTGGCTGAGATCCCTTGAAGCCTGTTTATTGCTAGAGGTGCTCCTTAAGCTGAATAAAATCGTCTAATAGTTACCAAAATATGATATATAGAACATCCCTGGTACTGTTTGGGTTAACGGGGTATGGGCGTATTTGTGTGCTATCATATATATATATTCATTAGTTTATTGTTCCTCCCTAGACCTCCATCAAGCTTAAAAAATAACACCCGCCCAAGACCCATCTTCAAGATATATTTGTACATTTTTCGATAGCCAGTTCCTCCTAAGTTACAGGCTCGCTATCGCTCGCCAGGAACAAATTGACACCTACATGACAATTATATGGGGTGAAAGGTCTTAAAATCGCCAAACTAATGGGCCGAACTATTTAAAATCTGAAAAAGTAATGGGACTAAACAAGAGGAAGAAGGGGGACCCAAAACACGACCCATCTCCCCTTAATCTAAAGAGGGTAGTACACGAGAGTATTTATCGTAAACATATGATCTACAACTCACTATAACAACAGTATTGAAATTATTTTGCACTAGTATTAGCAACTAGACTGGAGGTAGATTATATAAGCTGACAGACTGTATGTATGTATGTATGTATATACTCAGGCATATACCCCATAGCTGGGGGTGGCCGACTCGAGACAGAGCCAGAACAGGAACAACATTTAATGATCCAGTTCTTAGGGTTCGGGACCACTTTTGCGTTCCCTCGCCCCTTACTTTGTCTCGTCTAGTAGGTGAATTTTACAAGGAGAGGAGGATTCCTAGCTTCTTGCCCCCAGTTTAGTTAGTTAGTTAAAATAGGACTTAATGGGCTGTTTTTCTTGTCACCCTTCTTCCTCATGCTTACCCCCAATAGTTTTCAGATTTTATGACGTTTGGCCCATTAGTTTGGCGATTTTAATACCTTTTGCCGCATTTAATTGTCAATTCTAAGACCTTTCGTGCCATTTAGGTGTCGATTTTTTCCTGGCGAGCGATAGCGAGTAAGAGTTAAGAGTAACCGGCCTTCGGCCGGGAAATTGTTCTACCGAAAAATTTACAAATTACTCTAGAAGGGGGATCTGATGGATGTTTTTTTAAGTTTGATGGAGGTCTAGGGAGGAAACTAAAACAAAATAACAAATAAATGAAAAAATCTACCAAAAAGTGAATCATCCCCCCTTAAGAGGTTATCAACCAATGAGGATTATTAAGCCCACCTTAAAGTAAGGAAGAACGTGACCGGAGTCACCGAGACCCCCAAGTTAATACCCCCAGGTACACTGGGTATATACGTCCAGAGGCTGTTCTAGTCGGGAACCCCAAACGTCTTCCTTAAGGGGGGTGACCTGCTTTATGTCATTTCTTTCCTTTTCTCTCTTTCTCTGGCTTGTATCCATTCGGCCCCATTCAGCCAACTATTTTAAGACGTTTATCCCCATCTAAGTGTCGATTTCTTCCTGGCGAGCGATAGCGAGCCAGCATTTTATGAAGAAATCCGGTCTTCGTCAGAGACATTTTTCTGTCGAAAAATGTACAAATTTAGCTTGCTGTCAAACACAAATAAAAAATATGCTGGCTCGCTACTGCTCACCAGTAAACAATTGACACCTGGATGGGGATGAACGTCTTAAAACAGTAGGCTGAAGATGGACAAATGGGTACAAGGCAGAGAAAGATAGAACAGGACAGAACAAAAACAGGTCACCCCCCTTAACCCCTTTAGCACCAGGACGCCTTTTTACCTTAGATTCTGGCTAACGTTAGACGATGCTATGCAGTTTATGAAGGACCCATGTTATTCAGGGGGATAATTGAGATCTTATTAACCCATTTGAGTCCTAGAGGTAGATAATTTAAAATGTAAAACTTGCAAACTAAACAAACCAAAATTGGGACAAGGACAATATAAAGTCAAATTAAATTATCAAAATCGCTATGTGGAAACAATATTCTAAAGAAACTCGTCCAATGGTAACTATAATATGGTGAAAATTACGTCATGGTGCTGAAGGGGTTAATCGCGACCAGTACTAAAGCCCCATTTCGAGAACTCCAGAACCTTGCCCCCAGCATTACACTGTAATATTTAAGACCATTTACACTGCAACAACGGTGGTACATATAAGTGTAATGTGAGTGATGTCTCGGTGCCAATTAACCACTTGCGAGTTTCTGGCTATAAGGAAGTTGGTGCCGTAAACATCGATATAAAACAGAAATGCAATGATAATGTAGGTTTATGATTGATAACAAGTACGTTGAATTTGGTTTAAATTATTATTTTATAAATGTACTACAACCATATTATCGCTGGTAATTCTGTTAAATACTGATGTAAGAAACTCCAACTTCCTTATAGCCAGAAACTCGCAAGTCGCCAATTATATTTTGATCAATACAAGGTATCAGCAGTATCCAAAATTTGATATATTCGTTTCGAGTTTGACATACAAACATGTTCCTACTCTTATGCACCCTATTCAACATCTGACCTTTTATTAAGGGGAGGCAGACCGTTTTTCTGGACCTTCTTCTCCCTCATGTTTAGCCCCATTTTTTTTTATTATAAGTCGTTCGGCCCATTAGTTTGGCGATTTTAACACCTTTCGCCCCATTTCGTTGTCAATTTTAAGACTTTTCGTACAATTTAGGTGTCGATTATTTCCTGGCGAGAGATAGCGAGCCTGATATTTTAAGAGGAAACAGCCTTCGGCCGGGACATTTTTCAACCGAAAAATGTACAAATTTATCTTGAAGGGGGGTCTAGGGGGTGTTTTTCTAAGTTTGATGGAGGTCTAGCGAGAAAACTAAGGAATATACTTTTAAGCTCCTCGGTGGTCTAGTTGATTAGGTGCTGGAGTGCTGCACTACTGGCCTGGGTTCGAACCCTCGCTGGGGTATGGCACAAAAATATTAATTTATTAAGGCTCTACTTGTTTATCAGTGAGGCCTTCAATTTGCCCCAGATTACTTTTATCCTTCTCTAGTACTTAGTTGCTAGTGTTTTTGTGCGAGGTGTTGTTGTTGTTGTTGTTTTTCCCCAAGCTGCCTGGCTGAACAGCCCCAAGGCCCGAGCAAGGCCAAGGCCACAGCCGAGCGCCCCCACAGAACCCTCCCTGCCGACCACAATAAAGCCTGGGTGATCGAAGCCACTCCATGGCGGGGAGCTGAGGAGGGCGCGGAAACGCCCGGGAAACCAAAGCCCCACCCAGGGCCCTGTGCCCCTCAGCAATTATGAAGAGAAAGTTGAGGGGCAAAGGAAAGATGTGACGCTTTGGCTTCCAATCTTGGTAGATTAGGAGGTCAATCCACGCAAGAGACGCAGTCACTTGAGATCTAGAAAATATATAAGTAAAAGGAACAGTCAGAGTAAGCTATGGGTATGGCAGAGATCGCTCAGTTCTCACTCTGATAGACCAGCCCATCACCACATGACTAGAACCCAATCCTCTCAGCATCAGCTAGGAAAGGCCCTAGAAAGCCGCCTTTGGCGGGGGGATAGCTCCCCTATTTCAACCCCTTTCGGGGTTGGGCACCCGCCTGCACTCGCACCTTTTTTGTGCGAGGTGTTTGTGTGTATGGTATCTAGTTACGTGATCACGAGTCGGAGCGGGTGGTGGTGGATGGAATATAATTCCAAATGAAGCCATTACTTTTAAGCTCCTCGGTGGTCTAGTTGGTTAGGTGCTGGAGTGCTGCACTACTAGCCTGGGTTCGAACCCTCGCTGGGGCATGACGCAAAAATATTAATAGCCCAAAAAAAAAAAAAAAAAAACGGTCTGTCTCCCCTTAATACAGCACAGATCGAGCCAAACGTAATGACAGCTGAGACATGACTTATTAGTGCTGCCGTACTGCACATGTAAGTGGAATATAATTGTTTTATGATACAATGAACATTGCACATTTTATACATTACGCTCATTTTCACCTGTTTTAGTCCGGGTGACATCTAGTGTATTTTATTCTAGCAATATTTAGACGATTTTTAGCCTCTTACGAAGGATCTGTAGTAGGTGAGATGGTTAATTGAGAGAAGAACCTTTGTATTGCTAGAGGTCCTTCTTAAACCGAATACAATATTCTAGTAACAGCCAGAATATGAAAAGAAGTCACCCTTATTAAAAGTATTGGGCGTATTTATTTTCTCATATATATTATGTATTCATTTATTCAGTTTCCTCCCGAGACCTCCATCAACCTTAAACAAAAAAACACCCTCAACACCTTCCTTCAAGTTAGATTTGTACATTTTTCGATAGAAAAATATCCCGGTCTAAGGCCGGTTTCTCTTTAAATACAGGCTCGCTATCGCTCGCAAGGAAAATATTGACACCTAAATGACACGAAAAGTCTTCAGTAATATTAACAACGAAATGGGGTGAAAAATCTTAAAATCGCCAAACTAATGGGCCGAACATCATAAAGTCTGAAAACTAATGAGGCTAAACATGAAATAGAGAGGGGACCAGAAAAACGTCCCTCTCCCCTTAAAAGTGCATCTTTATTATCACCTTGAGGATTAACACGCGTTTTAAGGGGAAATGGTTCACTTTTTTGGCGATTTTTGCATGTATTCGTTATTTTTTCTAGTTTCCTCCCTAGATCTCCATCAAATTAAAAACAAAAAAATCCATTGGATCCCCCTTCTAGATTAATTTGTAAATTTTTCGGTAAAATGTCCCGGCCGAAGGCCGATTCTTCCAACATTACAGGCTCACTATCGTTCGCCAGGGAAAAAATCAACACCTAAATAGCACGAAAGGTCTAAATATTGACGAAGAAATGAGGCGAAAGGTCTTAAAATCGACTAACTAATGGGGCAAACATCTTAACATCTGAAAACTAATGGGGCTAAACATGAGGGAGAAAGTGGTCCAGAAAATTGGCTCATCTCCCTTTAACATTTTATAATGGCTGTCATTAGAAGAGTGTATGCAGTTTCGGAAGGCCTTCTAGCACTCAAAGGGGTGAACACTCTCTCGATCATCCCTCTGACGCCCACAATTGACTACTTGCGAGTTTCATTCCATAAGGAAGTTGGAGTTGTAGTCATCGATATTTAGCAGAATAACCAACTATAATACAGTTTTAGTAATTTCATAAATACATAAAACCAAATTCAACATACTATTTACCATCAGAAACCTACATTATGACTTTATTTGTGTTTAATATCGATGGTTACAGGCCGAACTTCCTCATAGCCTGAATCTCGCAAGTGGTCAATTCTCGTCCTAAACTGGGTAACATCGACTAATGATAGCCAGAATAAACTGTTAAGGGGACATGGGCCGTTTTGCTGGTCGTCCTTCTTCCTCATGCTTAGCCCATTAGTTTTCAGATGTTTTGACATTCGGCCTATTAGTTTGGCGATTTAAATACCCTTTGCCCCATTTCGTTGTCAGATTTCAGGCCTTTCGTGCCATTTAGGTGTCGATTTTTTCCTGGCGAGCGCAAGCGAGCCTGTATTTTTAAGAGTAATCGGCCTTAGGCCGGGATTTTTTTTTTAACGAAAAATTTACACTTTTATCTTGAAGGGATGTCTAGGGAGTGTTTTTCTAAGTTTAATTGAGGTCTAACGAGGAAAGTAAACAAATATATTAATACGTGAATTAATAGACCAAAAAACCGGCCACAAGCTCCTTAACCCTTAGAGTACCAGCGACGTATGTTATTTTTTATTCTAGCTATATTTGGATGATTTTATGCAGCTTAGGAAGGATCTGTGGTAGTTAACCCGTACAGCCCCAGCGACGCGCCTGATGCGTCGGCGATGTATGTAACGAACAGCCCCAGAGACGCGCCTGGCGCGTCACCCTAATTGCGCCGACCGTGACCTCAGGTGTAGCCACTCAAGAGGGCTCAGATTTGTATGGGAACTGTGTACGTATCCCACGCAACCGTGCCGATGGTTGAAAACTCTCAAAGTCCACGTGCGTGCGCGCGAGCGCGCAATAACCTGTTTTTTTGGGATAATTGCCTTCAATTTTTTACTCTTGTAAAATCCATTTTCGGGGGCTCTGTAGGACCATTTTTTAAGCTTTTTGAGCGGTTTTTCGTGGTTTTTCCTTCATTCCTAACCCATTCGCTATTGTTTCTGGAATAAAACCATTTTTTGAAAACCGGCCGGGTTCTGGTGCGCAAACATTACAAAACTAGCCGGGGCTCCACGGGTTAAAAGAGTTGGTTAAGATAATTAGAAGCCTTATTATTGCTAGTGGATATTCCTACTCGACACCTAAATGGCAAGAAAGGTCTGACAATTGACAGAGATGAGGCGAAAGTTCTTAAAAACGCCAAGGTAATGGGGCGAACGTCTTAAAATCTCAAAAGCAATTTTGACTAAACATGAGGGTGAAAGGGATTCCGAAAAAAAAATCCCTCAAGTGGAAATATACCCTTAAATGCTACCAAAAGAATGTTGTGGATCAAGGATAGATAGTGGTGTCAATCCCTCTTAAGCCGGTATCACACGAGCACTTTTTCCCTCAACATTTATGCTTAACACTGGTCTGGCAGCTTATGAGGTTAACATTTATAATATTCCTGCTACCTATATTCATCTATCATCAGTCTAGTTTCCGGTACCAGTGCAAAATAGTCCAGAAATGTTGCCAGAAATATTTTGATTATTTAATGTTGACTATAAAAGCTCTCGTGTGATACCGGCTTTACAGTTTGTGTATGATGATGCTACTCTCCATCTGTCCAACCATCAGTAGACGATTATATATGCAGATTACGGGGGGGTGACCTGCTTGTTTTATCTCCTTTTCTCTCTTTCTCTGGCTTGTATCCATTCGGCCCCATTCAGCCTACTGTTTTAAAACGTTTATCCCCATCCAGGTGCCGATTTCTTCCTGGCGAGCGATAGCGAGTCAGCATTGTATGGAGAAAGCCATAGACATTTTTGTATCGTAAAATTTACAAATTTAGCTTGCTGTCAAAAACATTTTAAATATATGCTGACTTGCTACCACTCGCCAGGAAAGACTCGACACCTGGAGGGAGATAAGCGTCTTAAAACAGTAGGCTGAATGGGGCCGAATGGATACAACCCAGAGAGAGAGAAAACAAACGAGTTGTGCCCCCTTAACCCTTTCACGCATTTGTGACGCAGAGGTTGCCAGATTAGTAATAAGAAATAGAGTTCTCTCACTCCTATAATTACCTCTCCAAAATTAGTTTTCTGCCCACAGCTAACTCAAAGACAACTGCAGAGGTTGAAGTAAATAAACTAAAGGTTTCTAAATACCCCTGATGGTAACAAAGGCTTTAAAGTATCCCTAATCGGGTCAAAATCGCGTCATATGTCGGAGAGGGTTAAGAAGAGCCTCATTCTCTCGGAGTGCCAATTAGCTCAGTTATCTCTTTAACGTACACAGACCCTTTCTGAACTTAAGGGGAGACTGGCCGTTTGTTTGGTCTATTAATTCATTTATTCATATATTTGTTTAGTTTCCTCCCTAGACCTCCATCAAGCTTAGAAAAAACACGCCCTAGACCCCCCTGCAAGATAAATTTGTAACTTTTTCGGTAGAAAAATGTCCCGGACGAAGGCCGGTTCCTCTTAAAATTGCAGGCTCGCTATCGCTCGCCAGGAAATAATCGACACCTAAATGGCTCGAAAGGTGTTAAAATTGACAACGAAATGGGGCGAAAGGTGTTAAAATAGACAAACTAATGGGGCGAACGTCTTATAATCTCAAAACCAAAGGAGCTAAACATTAGGGAGAAAACATTTGTCCAGAAAAACGGTCTGCCTCCCCTTAATAAAATCGTCTAATAGTAGCTGGACTATGATAAAAGAATGCGTCATTGCTTACTGAAAGGGTTAACACTATCAGGTCAGGTGAAGGTATTGAGGGATAGGCCTTTACAACGGCACCTCGTATCTATATTCTGCTTTTCCTATTTTTCTGAAGAGTGTAGAGAGGGGAGAAGGGGTGTTGGAGAGAGTGGAAGCTGTTGGAGTGGCTTTGTTATGTGTGTTATTAGTCTATATCAAACCAGCAATACATACCCAGTAATGACAGAGATCTTCCTGTGAGGAGAGTCGAGCCAGCACTGACTGAATCACACGTGAGACCCCAAATATATAACCTGACAGTAGGGTTGCTGCTAAACTACTGAGCATGCGTGGGATTGGTTCCCTTATTATTATTTCAAGCGCTTCGTAATCCCCCACTCTCTCTCTCTCTATCTGACACGTACATGCGCACCTATCCAAATTACACTCCTCCCCTTTCTCTCTCTCTCTCTCTCTCTCTTGTTTTTCTCTCTCTCTCTCTCTCTCTCTCTCTCTCTCTCTCTCTCTCTCTCTCTCTCTCTCTCTCTCTCTCTCTCTCTCTCTCTCTCTCTCTCTCTCTCTCTCTCTCTCTCTCTCATATTGTGTACAAACTCCCGTATCTAGTGAGGATTCAAACACGTATTCCTATGTTTTATTGTATGCAGCCTTAAGGGGGGTCACCGTTTTTTGTTATCTTTCTCTCCTTTTCTCTCTTTCCCTGGCTTGCATCCATTCGGCCCCATTCAGCCAACTGTTTTAAGACGTTTATCCCCATCCAGGTGTCGATTTCTTCCTGGCGAGCGAAAGCGAGCCAGCATTGTATGGAGAATTCCGGCTTCGCCGGAGACATTTTTGTATCGAAATATGTACAAATTTAGCTTGCTGCCCCCCCCCCCAAAAAAAAAAATAAATAAAAATATATATATATATATATATATATATATATATATATATATATATATATGCTGGCTCGCCGCCACTCGCCAGGAAAATATTGACACCTGGGTGGGGGTAAACGTCTTAAAACACTAGGCTGAATGGGGCCGAATGGATACAAGCCACAGGGAGAGGGAGAGAAAGAGAAAAGAAGCGAGGTGGGCTCCTTTAATCATTAATTTACATAATTATACTGTAGTACATTACATATCAAATGTCTATATACCGTTATCTTGTGTTATAAAGTTTATATTCTGCTGTACTCTTATTATGTACTCTGTTATGATATTACTGTCGAATACCGTACTCTGTATCTATTTGGTTTGTCCATATATAATTTGTTTGTCCATATATAATTTGTTTGTCCATATATAATTTGTTTGTCCATATATAATTTGTTTGTCCATATATAATTTGTTTGTCCATATATAATTTGTTTGTCCATATATAATTTGTTTGTCCATATATAATTTGTTTGTCCATATATAATTTGTTTGTCCATATATAATTTGTTTGTCCATATATAATTTGTTTGTCCATATATAATCTTCATAATATTGCTTTGCTAGTTCTTTAAGGGGGGATGGTTCACTTATTGGGCGATTTTTGCATGTATTCATTATTTTTCTAGTTTCCTCCCTAGACTTCCATCAAATTTAAATAAACATCCAATAGATCCCTCTTCTAGATTAATTTGTAAATTTTTCGGTAGAAAATGTCCCGGTCGAAGGCCCAACATTACAAGCTCACTATCGTTCGCCAGGGAAAATATCGACAATTAAATAGCACGATAGTGGGATCTAATGGATGTTATTAAATAGCACGATAGTGGGATGTAATGGATGTTATTAAATAGCACGATAGTGGGATGTAATGGATGTTATTAAATAGCACGATAGTGGGATGTAATGGATGTTATTAAATAGCACGATAGTTGGATCTAATGGATGTTATTAAATAGCACGATAGTGGGATCTAATGGATGTTATTAAATAGCATGATAGGGGGATGTAATGGATGTTATTAAATAGCATGATAGGGGGATCTAATGGATGTTATTAAATAGCATGATAGGGGGATCTAATGGATGTTATTAAATAGCATGATAGGGGGATGTAATGGATGTTATTAAATAGCACGAGAGGGGATCTAATGGATGTTATTAAATAGCACGATAGGGGGATCTAATGGATGTTATTAAATAGCATGATAGGGGGATGTAATGGATGTTATTAAATAGCATGATAGGGGGATCTAATGGATGTTATTAAATAGCACGATAGGGGGATCTAATAGCACGATAGGGGCATCTATTGGATTATTTTTTGTTTAATTTGATGGAGGTCTAGGGAGGAAACTAGAAAAATAATGAATACATGTAAAAATCGCCCCAAAAAGTGAACCATCACTAAAATCGTGGCACGCTGACTAAAAGAAAAGACGTGAATTAGCATTGTAATATCAAATTCATAGGGAAAAGAAAACATATTCATTTAATAGACAATAACACGCAAAAGCACACTAAATCAAGATAACAAAAACCCCACACAATCATGTTATAACCCCTTCAGAATAATGACGCGTGTTGACATTTTGTTCTAGCATGCCTTAAGGGGAGGCAGCCCGTTTTTCTGGACCCCCTTCTCCCTAATGTTTAGCCCCACTAGTTTTGAGATGATAAGACGTTCGGCCCATTAGTTTGGCGATTTTAACACCTTTCGCCCCATTTCGTTGTCAATTTTAAGACCTTTTGTGCCATTTAGGTGTCGATTTTGTCCTGGCGAGCAATAGCGAGCCTGCAATTTTAAGAGGAACCGGCCTTCGGCCGGAACAATTTTCTTCTAAACTTGATGAAGGTCTAGGGAGGAAACTAACAAAATATATGAAATTATGAATACATGAATTAATAGACCAAACAAACGGTCACTCTCCCCTTACGCTGGTATCACACGAGAGCTTTTTTGGTCAACATTTGATTATAATGTTTTGTTTTGGCAACATTTCCGGACTATTTTGCACTGTTATCGGAAACTAAATTGATGATTGATGAATTTGGGTAACCGAAATATTTTAAATGTTGACCTCATTAGCTGCCAGACCAGTGTTGAGGATGAATGTTGAGGGAAAAAGCGCTCGTGTGATACCGGCTTTTTAGGCAATTTGATTCAGTTTTACAGTCAAAGGGGTAACATCTACAAAAATTCATCCCTCTGACTCCCATAATGTTCTCCAAAACTGAATACAATCTATACTGAATACAATCTATACTGAATACAATCTATACTGAATACAATCTATACTGAATACAATCTATACTGAATACAATCTATACTGAATACAATCTATACTGAATACAATCTATACTGAATACAATCTATACTGAATACAATCTATACTGAATACAATCTATACTGAATACAATCTATACTGAATACAATCTATACTGAATACAATCTATACTGAATCCAATCTATACTGAATCCAATCTATACTGAATCCAATCTATACTGAATCCAATCTATACTGAATCCAATCTATACTGAATCCAATCTATACTGAATCCAATCTATACTGAATACAATCTATACTGAATACAATCTATACTGAATACAATCTATACTGAATACAATCTATACTGAATACAATCTATACTGAATACAATCTATACTGAATACAATCTATACTGAATACAATCTATACTGAATACAATCTATACTGAATACAATATATACTGAATACAATCTATACTGAATACAATCTATACTGAATACAATCTTAACTGAATAAAATCTATAACAATCATTCCTCTGACTGCCATAATGTTTTCCTAAGCTGAATAAAATAGTCAACTGAGAGCCAGAACTAATTTAAAGGAGCTCACCTCGCTTGTTTTCTCTTTATCTCCCTCTCTCTTTGGCTTGTGTCCATTTGGCCCCATTCAGCCTACTATTTTAAGACGTTTACCCCCATCCAGGTGTCAATATTTTCCTGGCGAGCGGTAGCGAGCCAGCATATATATATTTTTGCTTTGACAGCAAGCTAAATCTGTACATTTTTCGATAGAAAAAAATCTCCGGCGAAGCCGGATTTCTTCCTACAATGATGGCTCGCTATCGCTCGCCAGGAAGAAATCAACACCTGGATGGTGATAAACGTCTTAAAACAGTTGGCTAAATGGGGCCGAATGGAAACAAAGAGAGAAAAGGAGAGAAATATAAAATAAAAAAGCCGGTGACCCCCCATAAGAAACGAGTCATAACCCCCAAAGTTAAACACCTAAGTCGAATGTGATGAGCTCGACATTATAAACCTAACCCCTTAACCCCTTCTGTACCGCAGCGTACTTTTTTATTTTCTTCTAGCTATATCTAGACGATTTAGTGCAGCTTGAGAAGGCTCTGTGGTAGTAAAAAGTGGTTAAGTGAGATAGATTGTAGCCTTTTAATAGGTAGACGTTCTTCCTAAGCTGAATAATATCGCCTAATAGTTGTCAGAATATAATGCCGAATACGTCACCAGGACAGAAGGGGTTAATGTTATCTGACGACACGACAGGATATGATAATAGGAAGGGTGAGACAAGTAATATTATCTTGATCATAACTTGTGGGGGTGCAAGGGGGGGGGGGGTCTGGAGGAACTTTTTTACTGTAACTCTGATCTGGTCGTTTCTGGAATAGTCTTTCATAGATTTAAAGACGTTCGGCCCATTAGTTTGACGATTTTAAGACCTTTCACCGCATTTCTTTGTCAATATTTACAACAAGTGATAACGAGCCTGTAATGTGATAACGAGCCTGTAATGTGATAACGAGCCTGTAATGTGATAACGAGCCTGTAATGTTAGGAGGAACGGAAATTTTCTCTACCGATAAATGCACAAAAGTATTTCGAATGTGGGTCATGGGGTAATTTTATAAAAGCTTGATGGAGGTCAAGGAAGGAAAGTTAAGGAGAATAACGATTGATGAATAAATAAGTAAACAAATTAATACAAATCTCCCCTTTATGCCTTTAAGGGGGTAGTGTTTGTTTTTTGGACTATATATTTATTAATTTATTTATTTTTAAGTTTCCTCGCTAGACCTCTATCAAGCTTAGAAAAACACCCTCTAGACCCCCTTTCAAGATAAATTTGTAAATTTTTCGGTAGAAAAATGTCCCAGCCGAAGGCCAGTTCCTTCTAATATTAGAGGCCTGCTATTGCTCGCCACGACACCTAAAGGGCACGAAAGGTTTTAATATTGACAAAACAATGAGGCGAAAGGTCTCAAAATTGCCAAACTAATGGAGCGAACGTCTTAAAACCTCAAAATCTAACATGCTAACCATGAGGGAGAAGGGGGTCCATAAAAACCAAGTAGTACCCCCTTAAGCAAGCAAGGGGACAGTGAAAGTCGTAGGGGATGTGGCTGGGTTCTTTAGGAGATGGAGGCGGCACTTTGCTATATTCGGATGCAAGGTCGCGCAAATAATTAAGTCATGTCCCAGCTGTCATTACGTTTGGCTTGCTCTGTGATCTGTGATGTATTAAGGGGGTATCCCACTGTGCGATTTTTCGATGGCGAACGCCCAGCGACAGAGGGCGACAGGATTTTTTTGTCTATGTTCCAAAAATAGCCATATTCGCTCGAACATTCTCCAATTGTCACCAAAATCGCACTACGGTCGCCCTAGTGTCGCCCATGTTCGCCCAGATTCACCCAGATTCGCCGTTAAATTTGGAGCATACCCAAAAAACGGCGGCGAACTGAAAATTTAGGCGAATGTTGGCGAATGTTTGCCCTTTATCTCACTTCATTCGCCCTTGGTCGCACTATAGTCGCACAATTTGCACCAATTCGCCCTGATTCGCCAATTTGCAAATTCCAATTATTGGCAATGCTGCTTTTTGAACGAATAGGGCGACAGTAGCGCGCCAGTAGCGCGAATGTTTCGACGAATTATTGCCAATACCATACGAATGACATGAGACATGTGGCGAACTGAGGTGATTGTTTTTTTTTTATGTGACTGTTGATGTGTCTCTCACTATAGTCTGTTTCTTTTCAACTGACGGTAAAAAAATGCAAAGTTCCCATCAGGATTTCTCAGTTATTTTGAAGATTTTGTAGTGAAATGTGGTGCTAATTATATAAACTTGGACTTAACCCCTTCACGATTTTATACAGTTTCAAGACGACCTATGTTGTTCAGAGGGTTTATTGAGATCGTATTTAGCCATATGAGTCCTAGAGGTAGATTATATACTAAAGAAAATCGTATATTGGTAACCAGAATATGATGAAAATTACGTCATGGTGGTGAAGGGGTTAATATGATGCAGAGACCTGATTTCATATTTTTCCATTAAGTATCGAGAAATGGGATCCAATACCGTCAGATGAAATGAAACTGAGTATACCGCATATTCCGGCGTATAAAGAAACATTTATAAGCCTTAAATAAACCCTGCAAAACCATGGGTGGTCTTGTACTGTACGAAGAATATAATTTCAATGCAAGTGAATTTGGAGCGCCGAGATTCATCAGCTGATTTTCCGAGTGACCAAAATCGCCGAAATACGATAATTTAATCATAAGTAATATATACATAACAGTAGGTTATGTATACTTACCTAATTAATTCTTCATAATATTTCATAATAAACTTATATAACACGAGTTATAAGTTCAAACTATGGTTCAAATTAAAAGTCAGTGTACCGGAACCATTACCGAAACACGTGTTGTGTGTGTTATTGTTGTGTGGCTATGTCGAGTGTGTATGTGAGGCATAGTTATTTCAAAAGGCCCTGTCTAAGCTGTATTTAAGGGAACGCTCGAATGGGGCGAACGTCTTAAAATTTCAAAAGGAATGGTGCTAAACATGACGGAGAAAGGGATTTAGAATAAAATCCTTCAAGTGGAAATCTCCCCTTAAATCGACAAATGATAACTCGAATTAGAGGAAACAAACTATCATAATAGTGACAGTGTAAATTTAATAGTTACTTCTACTTAACCCTTTGAAGATTAGGACGCATTTTGACAGTATATTCTGACTACCTTCAGAAGATTTTATCTAGCTTTGGAATGATCTGTGGAACTAGAAGGGTAAAGAGTATCTCAATTAACCCTCTGACCTCCATCTACCCTTCCTAATCTGAATACAATAGTCTTATAGGCTAATTGCAAGGAAACAAAACATAAATCCATAATTGTATCTTGAGTGGGAATACACCTATTCTATAGATGCACAGACACTCAGGCATACCCACACAATTATATTTACATTTTGATTCGAGGGCATATATTATGTTTTGTAATAGACCTTATGTAAACGAGATTGTGAACTTCGAACGAAAATATAAAACAAAGTAAATGTTCTCTATGGGACTGTTAATTGTTCAGAATAATTCGTCAGTGTATCATTGTTGTTCTCCCAAGTATTGTTCAGATATTCCGGGATAAGGCTTGTACACATTGATCCATAGATACACACAAACACACAATGTCCAGCTTTTCCACATTTCGCATTTTCACACACACACACACACACTCACTACAGCACACATACATGCACAGTTGCACACACACTCTACAACACACACACACACACACACAGAATGTCCAGCTTTTCCATTTCGCCTTTTCACACACACTACAACACACACACACAGAATGTCCAGCTTTTCCATTTCGCCTTTTCACACACACTACAACACACACACACACACACACACACATGGCATTCGCTATATTCGCCATAAGTCGCACAACCTCCGCGGTTTTATCTCATTACATCGTCCAACAATTCGCCTTTTTCGATTTCATTCGCTTCTGAAAAACCCTATTCGCCGCGAATTTCGGGATATAGAAACAAAACAAGGTCGCACGGCATTCGCCATCGAAAAGTCGCACAGTGGGATACCCCCTTTAATGTCTGTCAGATGTTGAATAGGGTGGGTAAGTGTAGATGTGTGTTTTTATATTTCACTCGATATTAAGAAATGAAGCTTAGATATTGACGATACCAATTATTGAACAAAACGTACTTGGTGCCAAGACATCACTATATATATATATATATATATATATGTATATATATATATATATATATTGACCTTTATGTAGGAGTACTTTTTTGTTTGCATTGACATTGCCCATGAGAATAAAATAAGCATGCCTAATTTTATTATTTTTTTTATTAAAACCCATCAGTTAGTTTTATATAATAATAGAGTAGTTGACCTTGACCTTATATTTGACCTTGACCTGTGACCTTGACCTTTTATATGAAATTGAATAGTTTCTTGTATGACCTTGGCCTAGATATTCCGAATATTCATGGTAACCCTATTGAAAATGTAACAGTTAATATAAGAAATAGTAGTACAAAACTTATTTTGACTTTTGACCTTGACCTTTGACCTTACTCTATAGAATACTAAACTAAAATTTTGGTCAATAAGATATCGAGGTTACCAATAACTTGTACAGTGAAAATTAAAAAAAAAATTGAGTAAAAACTAAAACACATGAAATATTGACCTTATTTTAAAACTTGACCTTTGACCTTAACCTTTTAGTTAAATTGAACATTTCTTTTTGACTGACCTTCGCATTGACGAAATGTATATACCTGTGAAACTTGGTGAAAATCCATTGAACGGTCTAGGAGGAGTTACCGGATGACGACGGACGACGTTGATGACGACAGACAAGCTGATTGGTGGTGCGCAGTATACGGGCGGGATCTGTGTGTGTGATACCACTCTGCTCCGCAGAGTTGATAATTATGTATATATATATATATGTATATATATATATATATATATATAAACCTTATCTGCCAAAAACGTTAAACACCAATCTCAAAATTCTAGGTTGCAGAGTTGGGTATGCATATACTTCCTTTTTTTATTTCTTTAATGCGAAGTCTGCAAACATACTGTATCATATCAGAGCTGTCTATCTTTCCCCTAACTCTACCAACTTTTCCAAATTCTTTGACTATCTAAACTCTACAGTGGAACACATTTTATCTATTTCTCCTTTCTCAGAAATCTCCATCTTAGGAGTTTTCAACGTTCACCACCGCCAATGGCTCTCCTCTCACACTACTAACCCACCTGGTGAACAAGCCTACGTCTTTTCTATCATAAATGACCAAGAGCAGTTAGTTCAGCGACCCACCCGTATCCCAGATCGCATCGGAGATCGGCCCAACATTCTTGACTTGTTTCTAACTTGTAACCCTTCTTCTTATACTGTCGATCTTTTCTCTCCTTTGGGCTCCTCCGACCATAAACTTATCTCTGTCAACTGTCCTATCTCTCCAGTACGGCCACCCGATCCTCCTAGCCGGCGGCGCTTGTGGCACTTTGGCGCTGCCGACTGGGAGGCTCTCCGGCAGTACTTCTTTGATTTCCCATGGAATTATTTCTGCTTCCGTGGCCAGGGACCCTCGGAGAGTGCTGAACGCATTACCGAGGTAATCCTATCGGGCATGGAAGCATACATTCCATTCTCTTTCTCTCAGACTAATGCTAAAAAATCTTGGTTTACTCACGCCTGTTCTACTGCTGTCCGCAATAAGGAGGAAGCATTCAAACGGTACCGACGCCTTAAAACTCAAGACTCTCATTCTTCCTATGTTTCTGCCCGGAATCAAGCCAAATCTGTTTTTCGACTTGCCAAACACTCTTTCATCAATAATAAATGCACTGAACTATCCAACTCTAGCTCTTCCCAAGCTTTCTGGCATCTAGCCAAAAACCTGTCCAACAATTTCTCTTCCTCGTCTTTCCCTCTCTGATGGCACAACCATCACTTCTTCCTCTGACATAGCTAAACTCTTCGCTCAAACTTTTGCTAGAAACCTCACCTTGGATGGTTCCGGTGCTATTCTTCCCTCTCCACCCTCCTCTCTCTTACTTATGCCTAATATCCTAATCTCTTCTAAAGATGTACTTTCTACCCTCTCTGGGCTTAACACTAATAAGGCGTACGGTCCGGACGGTGTTCCTCCTGTTGTTCTCAAAAACTGTGCTTCCGTGCTGACTCCCTGCATAGGCAAACTCTTTCGTCTCTGTCTATCCTCTAACGTCTTCCCTTCATGCTGGAAGTTTGCTCACATTCAACCTGTCTCAAAGAAGGGTGACCGCTCTCAACCCTCCAACTATCGTCCAATTGCTCTCATCTCTTGTCTTTCTAAAGTTTTTGAAACTATTCTTGCTTCCAAATTTCTTAAGCATTTCTCTTCTCATAATCTGCTCTCAGATCGCCAGTATGGCTTCCTTAAGGGTCGCTCTACTGGTGATCTTCTTTCATATCTTTCTAACTCTTGGTCACCCTCCTTTCGGGACTTCGGTGAGACTTTTTCTATTGCACTAGACATATCGAGAGCCTTCGATAGAGTCTGGCATAAATCTTTAATTTCTAAACTACCCTCCTTCGGTTTCTATCCCTCCATCTGTGCCTTTGTCTCTTATTTCCTTTCCGGCCCTTCCATAGCCGCGGTTGTGGACGGCCATTGTTCACTTCCTCACCCTATAAACTCCGGTGTTCCTCAGGGCTCTGTCCTATCTCTTATTCTCTTTCTAATTTTTATAAATGATCTCCTCAACTGTACCTCAATTCCCATCCATTCATACGCAGACAACTCAACCTTACACTACTCCACTCACCCGTCCACTCACCAACTCTCTGCAATCTCTCTCTCTCCGCCGCAATGTTGCATCTCTCTCGCTATTCTATCGCTACTATAATAATCAGTGTTCCTCAGAGCTTTCCCAGTGCATACCACCTCCTTTACGTAGGGCACGTGGTACCCGTCTTGCAACTCAATCCCACCCCTACTCTGTGCAACTCTCCAACCCAAGAGTGAAACGTTACTCTCACACTTTCTTCTACTCAACAGCTGAGCTCTGGAACTCTCTCCCAGAATCAGTCTTTCCCTCTTCCTATGACATAAATTGCTTCAAACTCTGTGTATCCAGGCATTTTAGCTCGAACGTCCCTTGATTTTGGCCCTGTCACTCTTTCAACTATGGGGGAGGCACTCGCTATAGGCAGTTCTGCCTTTTGCCTCCCTCAATCACATAGAACAAAAAATACATATATATATATATATATAAACCTTATCTGCCAAAAACGTTAAACACCAATCTCAAAATTCTAGGTTGCAGAGTTGGGTATGCATATACTTCCTTTTTTTATTTCTTTAATGCGAAGACTGCAAACATACCGTATCATGTTTATATATTAATGTCTAAACAGTGTTCACCACACACTCATTGGCGTATTTTTGTTCCCCCTTCTTCTTCATGTTTAGCCCAATTTGTTTTCATATTTTATGGCGGTCGGCCCATTAGGTTGGCGATTATAAGACTTTTCGGCCCATTTCTTCGTCAATATTAAGATTTGTCGTGTCATTTAAGTGTCGATTTTATCCTGGCGAGCGATAGCAAGCCTTTAGTTTAAGCGAAATCGGCCTTCGGCCGGGACATTTTTCTATCGACAAATTTATCTTGGAGGAGTCTTGGGGAATGTGTTATTTTTTAAGTTTGATGGAGGTCTAGAGAGGAAACCTATTTTGTTTTATAAAAATAAAAATAAATGAGCAAATAAATACCCCCCCCCCCCTTAATCAAAGGAGGTTACACATAGGATACCCAACCCACACCATTTGACTTGATCCCTTGGCGTTCCCATGACGTCTTTTGATATATGATTTCAGCTACATTTAGATGATCGTTTGAAGCTTAGGAAGGATGTATGGTAGCTAAAAGGGTGGATAGAGATAGTCTGTGGCTCTTTAATAGGAAGATATTACTGGGATGGAATATGTGTTGTGCCTAGTATCTGTGCATTACCCTATCCATATTATGAACACGTTTTTGTATTCTATTCTAGCTACTAACCGACGTTTTCTTTCAGCTTAGAACACGCATAATTAAGGTAAACATTTTTCTACCGAAAAATGTACAATTATATCTAGAAGAGGGATTTTGAGGATATTTTGAATAAACTAGATTGATGGAGGTCTAAAAAAGGAAACTAAAATTATAATATATAAGTGAAATAATCGACCCCAAAATAAACCATTATCCGCATATTAGTGGTTAGTCTTCCATCATCAGTGTAAAGCCGGTGTCACACGAGCGTTTTTTCCGACAATTGTCTATGAACAAGTTTTTTCTCGTAATATTGTAAGGTTCTTTCGCATTGGAATCGGACATTAGACTGAAGGTAGATTCCATAAAGTGGCTGAATTCTGATACAACTGAAATTTTACAGGTGCCAGACTACAATTGCTCGTAAAAATTGACGGAAAAATCGACCGTGTGACACCGCCTTAATTCTATTTCATTCCACCAATGAAACACGTTGTTAGGATCTGCCGCTAATAACTTACCGGCGACTTCTTTTTCGTTTATTTTGGATATATTTCGAAGATTTTGTGCAGTTTAAGAAGGATCTGTTATAGTATAGAGCGGGGGTTCTTAACCTTTTTCTAATCACGGACCCCATTTAGAATCCGTTGAAACCTATGGACCAGGACCCCCTCCCAGGAAAAAAACACAGATACAAAATGTTGCATACAATGAACACTTATTGTATTGAAAATTGACTGCCTTATACACAGGGTGACAACCCCCCCCCCCATTTTATTTTTATTTTTTTTGTTATCCTTATATTTTCCCAATCCAATATCATTGTAGCGTGACTGAACATCGAAGCTGCGATCTGTAGGGGGGTCCGGGGGCATGCCCTCCCCGGATTGTTTTAGAAATTAGTATCTTAGATAGCATTTTCTGCCTCCTGAAGGCAGTCAAAATGGAAAATATTAGGGACAAAATACTGTGCAAAATTAGTATTTTTATTTGATTTCCACATTTTTATTTATATGTATAAAGGATACAAAAGGCAGGTTGCCTGTAACGAGTGTCTCCCCCAAAGCCGAAGGAGTGACTGGGCCGAATTCAAGGGACGTTGGGGTCAAAATGCCTGGACACACTAAGTTTAAAGCAGTTTAATTCATAGGATGAAGGAAAGATTGATTGAGGGAGAGAGTTCCAGAGTCCACTTGTTGAGTAGAAAAAGACTGAGAAAATTTGCCATTGGAGAGCTGGACAGAATAGAAGTGGGACTGTGATGAAAGGCGGGTGCCTCGCACTCGCTAGGAAGAGGGTATGCACTGAGAGAGCTCTGAAGACCACTGATTGTTGTAATAGCGATAGTAGAGTGAGAGAGATGCATAATTACGGAGTGTAGAAAGATTTTATGATGAGCAGCTATAGCTGGGTAGGCTTTTCGGCGACATTGGGGTGAAACAGCGGTAAGTATAAAAGAAAAGGTATATATATGATGCATAAATCCAATAGATATGCCTGTGTATCCCGCTTATATATTCTATTATCAGATTTATATGGGACCAGGAGGGCCTCTTATAAACCCAATATGGCGTGCTCTCCCTATCACCGCCCGAGCAAGACTGAAGAAAATTCCGTTATCACTAAATTATGACGGCTGTGTAATTTATTTGCTGGTGGATTCTATGTCGAAAATACAAGCAAACAATTCAATGTTACTTTACAGTAGTTTACACAAACACACCTTCACTAGTTGTGAGCTTCAGTAGGTCTGAGTCCAACTGAGTGACTCACTCGGTGGTAACCGCTGTAGCGATTCGGTATAAACACCTGATCGTTTCACGTCCAATACAAATTTGTAGTGGCCCTTCACTGACCCCCTGAAGCCTGTCCATGTACCCCCAAGGGGTCCATGGACCCCAGGTTAAGAACCCCTGGTATAGAGGGTTAAGTGAGATAGTTCGAAGTCTGTTGATTGCTAGAGCCCTTTTTTAACTCAATAAAATCGTCCAATAGTTGCCAGAATATAATGCAAAAACACGTCGTCGGTATAGAAGGGGTTAAGAAAAACACGTGATTGCATATAAGCATAGTATATTTATTTCCAGCTGATGGTAAATTGCCATGTTGCTATATTGGTTACTCAGCTATTACGTAGATTTTGTAGCGAAATATGTTGTTAATTATGATCATTTGGCATCAATACGACGCAGAGATATAGTAGATCCATATTTGTTAATTAAGTATCGATAAATCAGTTGTTAAGGGAGCCCACTTCGCTTTTTTTTTCTCTTTCTCTCCCTCTTTCTTTGGCTTGTATCCATTCGGCCCCATTCAGCCTACTGTTTTAAGACGTTTACCCCCATCCAGGTATCAATATTTTCCTGGCGAGCGGTAGCGAGCCAGTATATACAGTATATATTTTTGTTTTGACAGCAAGCTAAATTTGTACATTTTTCGATAGAAAAATTTCTCCGGCGAAGCCGGATTTCTCCATACAATGCTGGCTCACTATCCCTCGCCAGGAAGAAATCGACACCTGGATGGGGATAAACGTCTTTAGTTGGCTAAAGTTGGCTGAATGGGGCCGAATGAATACAAACCAGGGAAAGAGAGAAAAGGAGAAAAGGATACAAAAAAAACGGTGACCTCCCTTAAGGGATTCAATTTTCCGTTAGTTGGAATAAAACCGAGTATAGTTAGTGTATTTCAAGATTGTTATTGAAAACAGTTGGTTGATAAATTATTAACCCTGCATCACAGGAGCGCTTTTCCCTCAACTTGTTTCTACAATTCTGATCTCCCTTAAGCTTTTTGTTTAATTCCCTCATGTTAAGCCCCATTAGCTGTGAGATTTTTAGATTTTTGCTCCATTGGTTTGGCGATTTTAAAACCTTTTACCCCATTTCTTTGTCAATTTTAAGACCTTTCGTGACATTTAGGTGTCATTTTATTCTGGCCAGCGATATCGAACCAGCTATTAATATAGGGGGAACCAGCCTTTAGCTTGGACACTTTTCTACCGAAAAATGCACAAATGTATCTTGGTTGGGGATCTTGGGAGTATTCTTTAAAGTCTAACGGAGGTCTTTACGATTGGGTTAAGTTCCTGAAAACCCGATCTTAAATAGCAAATCGTATAGCTAACCCTAATATCAATGGGGTAATTGGGGATGCATTCTAGGACCAGCCAAAACCCAAACCCAAACACGTAAAAAACCTATAAACAAATATCATATATCGGGGCATCGGATAGTGATCGGTCTCTCTCACTATCCGATGCCCCAATTTATGATATTATTATAGGTGTTTAGGTGTTTGGGTGTGGGTTTTGGCTGGTCCGAAAATTCCTCCCCATTTACCCCTTTAATTTTAGGGTTTGCTATATAATTTGTCATTAATTTATCAGGTTTTCAGGAACGTAACCCAATCGTGAATCGAGGGAGACCCAACACGATGAAATGTGTAAAAAAAAAAAAATCAGTCTTCGTTAAAATATATGTGTCAGCGCGTGGGCCGAACAGTACCCAAAGTATGAAGCACTAATGCCCACTCCACAGCCGAAACCGTAATATTTCTGGCAAATATTAGACGATTGTATTATATTTAGGAAGGAATGCTACCAATTAAAAGGGTATAAACTATCTCAATTAATCCTTTTAGCTACCACCTATACTTCTTAAGCTTCAAAAACTAAATGAAACTAAAATCATGGTTCACTTTTTGGTCGATTTATTTTTGTTCATGTATTAATTATTTTTTCTAGTTTCCTCCCTAGACATCCATCGAACTTTAAAAAAATATCCATTAGATCCCCTTTCTAGATTAATATTTACATTTTTCGGTAGACACATTTTCCGGCTGAAAGCCGGTTCTTCCAAAATTACAGGCTCACCATCGTTCACCAGGAAAAAAAAAAAACTAAATAGCACGAAAGGTCTTAATATTGACAAGGAAATGAGGCGGAAGGTCTTAAAATCGACAAACTAATGGGGGAAACATCTTAAAATCTGAAAACTAATAAAGCTAAACATGAGGGACAAGGGGATCTAGAGAAACGACCCATCTCCCCTTAATTTGAGCCTCAGAAATCGTTTTAGGTTCTAAAGCATGTCTTTCGAGGGCCAAAATCCACACAAATGGGCACAATATTATGTTTATTATATTTTAGTGTTTTCCTTCATTTAGAAATAATGAAAATAATCCGGCACTGGCTGCGTCGAGCCGATGAAATAATGGTGGGAATCAGGCGAGTTACGCTGAAGTTATTTGGAAGAGGAGCATTTCTACCAAGAGCCCAACTAGAGCCACAGCCAGTCCACCACCCAGTAAGATGAAAGCTCCCTGGGGGAAAAAAAAGCAAAATTAATAAATAAGGCTATTTTTTTTTTAGATGATTATGATATCTATAATTAGAGTAAAAACAGGCATGCATTTGCACATATTATGCAATATACTGTATATTTGATATCGTGACAATTATGTATTTATACTACTACTATGAATAATGATAATATTAATAATTTGTATTATTATTATTATTATTATTATCATTAATATTATTATAATTTGTATTATTTGTATTATTATTATTACTATAAACCTAACCTAACCAAACCAAACTAAATCAAACCTAGCCTAACCAAACCTGACCTAACCTAACCTAATCAAACCTAACCTAATCAAACATAACCTAACCTAACACTCATTGTTGTGTCACTCCTTCGTGATGTCACCCCTTTAAACTACACCAATTACCGATAGACTAGTAAAGGAGAGCGTAGACTCCACAGTGATCTTGGTCTGGGGGAAGGCGCAGGAGGTGGAGCTGGGCACGAAGGACTTGATCCCCTTCACCCTAATGTTAAGCCCCATTAGTTTGGCAATTTTAAGACATTCACCCCAGTAGTTTGGCTATTTAATGATCTTTCGTGCCATTTAGGTGTAAAAAACTTCCTGGCGAGCGAAAGCAAGCCTGAAATTTTAAGAGGAGCCGGCCTTTGGCCGGAACATTATTCTATCGAAAAATGTACAAATTAATCTAGACGGGGAAACTGATGGATTTTGTTTTATTTAACCCTTATTTAGCGGGCTAGGTGGTCTATTTGACCGTAGCGCCCAGCGTTTTTGTTTTTTACCCAAAATAGGGTTGTTTACGTGATCATTTTCATGCCTAAATAAGACCCAGAGCGTAAAACAAGTATCTATCCCTGAAAGGGCATAAACAGAGCTTTCCAATGACACCCGAACCATCCTTGTACGACCACTGGTTCTCTTGCAACGATCGTGCAACACGAGTGCAAAAACCCTGTAATTAGGTAATTTCCCTACATAATTCCCTGTGTAGCGAGTGAGAAAAGGGGAGGGGGAGGAAGTTAGAATACAGTTCAGTTGGTCCACCGCGGTGGTGGGGGACAGTCATAGGGATGCTACGCTCCTCACACCGCTCAGCTCTCTCTCTCAGCAACATTACGTGCTGAAAATGGCGCTCGACATAAGTTGTGAACCGCCACATAGTCCATATTTATTTCACACGACATAAGGTGTGCGCCGCCAGTTAACCCACTGAGGCCCAGCGACGCAGGGTTTGCGTCCACAATATATGTAACGCTAAACCCCAGCGATGCATTGTTTGCGTCCTGGCCGGTCCGGTCCTAATTACTCCGGTCCTATGGCACCCCGACTGCTCAGATTTG
The DNA here is from genome assembly GCA_032716605.1 of Paralithodes platypus. Lineage (NCBI taxonomy): Eukaryota > Metazoa > Arthropoda > Malacostraca > Decapoda > Lithodidae > Paralithodes > Paralithodes platypus. Next base: position 43,394,091 of record CM064546.1, read on the forward strand.
TATGGGAACTGTGTAAGTATCCCACGCACCCATGCCGATGGTTGAAAACTCTCAAAGTCCAACCGCGTACGCGTGAGCGCACACAAACATGTTTTTTTTGGGAAATTGCCTTCAATTTTTTACTATTGTAAAATCCGTTTTCGGGGGCTCTTTAGGACCATTTTTTGCACTATTTGACCAATTTTTGTTTTGTTTTTCCTTCATTCCTAAACCATTCGCTATTGTTTCTGGAATAAAAAAAAAATCAGAATCAGCCGGTCCTGGGTGGTACATTTATTAATATTTAGCTGGTACTCAGCGGGTTAAGGGTTAAAGTTTGATGGAGGTCTAGGGAGGATACTAGAAAGAAAATAAATATATGAAAAAAATGGACCATAAATGTACCATCCGCCCTTAAACTCACAGATAGATTAGTAAAGGAGAGCGTAGACTCCACAGTGATCTTGGTCTTGGGGAAGGCGCAGGAGGTGGAGTTGGGCACGAAGGACTTGATCCAATACTCGTACAGGCCCGCTTCTGTCAGCTTTTTGATCCTAGGGGGTTATACAAATGGGTAAATCTAGTAATTTATATATGTACAAAAATAGCTAAGTTAGACTTCTACAATCGTTTTCTTTCAGTGTGCAGTTCATAGAAAACCTCAAAAGTTTAAGGCTCTCTAAAGAACATTTGTCAAACATTCCTGGGGGTAATTTCAATCTTAAAATATGCCAGTGAATATGCTAATCACGGTGTTTGAGCTGACATTCATATAATGTGGGAAGATTCGATCAGGAAATATGTGTGAACATTTACAGCGCATTTGTTCTAGCCCTTTTTGAGTTACAAAGAGGTTAGGGATCAAGATTAATGTTGTTGTTGTTGTTCCCCAAGCTGGCCGAACAGCCCCAAGGCCCTGAGCAAGGCCAAGGCCATAACCGAGCGCCCCCACAGAACCCTCCCTGCCGACCACAATAAAGCCCGGGTGACCGAAGCCACTCCATGGCGGGGAGCTGAGGAGGGTGCAGAAATGCCCGGGAAACCAAAGCCCTACCCAGGGCCCTGTGCCCCTCAGCAATTATGAAGAGAAAGTTGAGGGTCAAAGGAAAAGTGTGACGCTTTGGCTTCCAATCTTGGTGGATTGGGAGGTCAATCCACGGAAGAGACGCTGTCACTTGAAATCTAGAAAATGTGTAAGTAAAAGGAAAAGACAGAGTAAGCTACGGGTATGGCAGAGATCGCGCTCAGTTCTCACTCTGATAGACCAGCCCATCAGCACATGACTAGAACCCAATCCTCTTAGCATCAGCTAGGAAAGGCCCTAGAAAGCCGCCTTTGGCGGGGGGGGGATAGCTCCCCTATTTCAACCCCTTTCGAGGTTGGGCACCCGCCTCATGATTAATGTGATGTCCGGTGCCAGCGAACATCAAGATTAATGTGATGTTCGCTGGCGCCGGGCATGCCTATCTCATTATGTTCCTCTGGCGCCAGGTATAGTATCGACGCTAATTAACCCTCTCGCGCACGTGAGGACGCGATCGCGTCCTAAGGCACTTTTGCCCTCGAGCATGTGTGGATGGGATCGCGTCCTTAAGCCTTTGCAAAATTCAGTAAAACCACTAAAAAGAGATTGCGTACATTTTGGACGCGATATATCTGGTATATTAGTCTACTGTATATGTGGGGGTATCTGGCAACCCTTCATAGCTGGGTGAGCTGAGTGAACAGGTACACAGAGAAAACCTCAGCTGCCCAGACAGTGTGTCGCCAGTCCATGGAAACCTAAAACACTTATTGAGACCTGAGAAAGTTAACCCAAACAAAATCGGTGATGTCCATTTAATTATTTTCTGGCAAATATTAGACAATTGGATTCTACTTAGGAAGGAATGCTACCAATTAAAGGGGTACAAACTATCTCAATTAATCCTTTTAGCTACCACATATCCTTCCTAAGCTTAAAAAATCGTCTAAATGTAGCTGCAATCAAATTAAAAAGGCGTCACCAGTACAAAAAGGGTTACGGGGACAGTGATTATTTTTTGGGTCTATTTACTTACATATTCATGTATGTTTTAGTTTCCTCCCTAGACCTCCATCAAACTTAAAAAAAACATCCATTAGATTCTCCTTCGGGATGAATTTGTATATTTTTCGGTAGATAAATGCCACGGCCGAAGGCTGGCTTCTTCGCAATTACAGGCTCGCTATCGCTCGCCAGGAAAAAATGTACACTAAAGGGCACGACAGGTTTTAATATTGACAAAGAAATGAGGCGAAAGGTGTTAAAATCACCAAACTAATGAGGGAACGTCTTAAAATCTGAAAACTAATGGGACTAAACATGAGGAAGAAGGGGGACCCGAAAAAACGACCCATCTCTCCTTAATAATAATATGTACCTGTCGCTAATGGATGGGACTAGAAGGCTATCCTTACGGCCCACCATGGCGAACATCAAGGGCAGGATCCTCTCTCTTGACGTGTAGAAGTCACACCTGCCTGAGGATAATTGTTTGTAGATAGTCTGTAAGCATTCATTAACCCATACAGTACCAGGGACGTCCTTTTCATCATATTCTGGCAACTATTAGACGATTTTATTCAGCTTAAGAAGGACCTCTAGCAGTAATAGGGCTTCAAACTATCTCAACCAACCCTTTAACCAACCACAGATCCTTTCTAAGCTGCATACTATCGTCTAAATATAGCTAGAATAACATATAACACACGTCGCTGGTACTCAAAGGGTTAATTAATATATAGATACTATTTATAATCATGGTAATGTAATTGACCACTTGCGAGTTTCAGGCTATAAGGAAACTGGAGCTTTTCATTTTGATATTTAGCAGAATTACAAGCATAAATATGGTTGTGTTGCATATATAAATACATAAAACAAAATTCATCATATTTTCTATCCATGAAAAGCCTACATTATTAATAGATTTCTGTTTTATATCGATGTTTATTAATCCAACTTCCATGTAGCCTAAAACTTGCCAGTGGTCAATTGCACATTATAATTGACCACTTGTGAGTTTCGGTCTATAAGGAAGTTGGAGCTGCAGACATCGATATCTAGCACAATTACCAGCGAAAATACGGTTGTAGTACATTCATAAATACATACAATCCAATTCAACATTCTCTTTAGCCATCAGAAACCTACATTATTATTGCATTTATATTTACTATCGATGTCTACAGCTCCAACTTCCTTATAGCCTGAAACTCGCAAGTGGGCAATTACCGGGTATAATAAAAATCGACAAATTATTGCATGTAAATTATTCATATATTTTCAGATTCTGAGTCATAGTAATTATAACTCCCACATGTTATCAAAATATATGATAATGATGATAAAGATTACACAATTCAAAGCTACACAATACCCAAATCAAAAGAAAAATAGGCAAACTAATAAAATCTATTTTAATATCTGGGTCAGCTAGCAATTTGGCTATGGCCCTTCGCTGTTATGCTGCTACATTATGTCTACCGAGTCATTTGTTCATTCCACCTTGGTAAGATAACCCCTTCAGGATCAGGACGCATTTGACACTTTATTTTGGCTTTCATTAGACGATTTTATACAACTTAGGATGGGTCTGGGTGAATGAAAAGGGTCTATATTAAGCCTCTGACTTTCACATACCCTTCCTAATCTAAATCAAATCGTCTAATGATAGCGAGAATATACTGTCAAAACGCGTCATGATCCTCAATGGTTTAGATCGTTGGCCATAATTATAACTCTGGTGTGGGAGCTTCTTCTAGCAGAACATGAGAGTCAGAGTAAATTTCGCATTATTGCTTGAATCCCACCCTATTCAATATTTAACAGACATTAATACAGCACAGAGCGAGCCAAACGTAATGACAGCTGAGACATGAAATTATTAGTGCCACCTACATATCCTACCTTGGCATTAAACAGCACAGAGAGAGCCAAATTAAAGAACAGCTGATACGTGACTTATTAGGACGACTGTACATATCTATCTACCTTGGCTAGAGAAGTCATCGGCCATATATCCTTGGTGAGTCAGGCCTTCAGCAATCAAGACGTGACTGCCCCCCCGCACCAACGTTTCCACACTGGCCAGGAACAGTGAACTCCGCTGGTAGAGTATCCGGCCTTCCCCCTCAGACACGGCCAGATCCCGGTAGACACCAGACTCCGCGCTCTGGGAGAAAGCAGGGTTAGGGGAGATGAGTCGTTTTCTAGTATCACACGAGAACTTTTATAGTCAACATTTGGTGATCAACATATTTCTGGCAACATTTCTGGAATAATTTGCACTGCTATCGGAAACTAGAATGATGGTGGATGAATATAGGTAACCGAAATATGGTAAATGTTGACCTCATAAGCTGCCAGATCAGTGTTGAGAATAAATGTTGAGAGAAAAGAGCGTTCGTGTGATAACGGCCTTACCCTGTAGTACTGAACGTAAGCCGAGTTGGCCTCCCAGATCATGGTGACTCCGGGGTCGTCCAGTACGTCCCTGAGGCTCTGGTAGGGCTGGGGGATGTACCGTACAGCCAGGAGGGACATGAGGTTCCCGGCATAGCTCCACAGTACGATGATCATGGTCAGCATCCAAGCCACCAGCAGAAACCTCTCCCACCCAGACAGGCCCTTCACCGATATGTCTATAGTGGGGGGAAGTAGAAAGCGAATATATTACTTAAAGGAAGGATGGGCGTATATATTTGCTCATATTTGTATATTTTTATTATCCTGAGGCTCTGGTAGGACTGGGGGATGTACCGTACAGTCCGGAGGGCCATGAGGTTCCCGGTATAACTCCACAGTACGATGATCATGGTCAGCATCCAGGCCACCAGCAGAAACCTTGAATAACTACATCCTTCAATAATTATATGTTTAAGAAAATCGGCATATATATATAATACTTTCGTGCAAGAAGACCTGTGGAAGTTGGAAGAAGGTTTGATTGTATATCCCTATTGTTAATTCAGCTTGTGAATAAGTAGGCTACATACTTCAAATATGTTTAAGAAACCCGGCATATATACTGTATAATACCTTCGTGCAACAAGACCCGTAGAAGTCGGAAGAAGATTTGGTGGCACTCTGAGACACTGGGAACACAGGATCTGGTGCAGGTCTGTAAGAGCACCCACACGACCAGCACCAGCAGGAAGGTCCCTATCAAGGCCCCCCACACCAGCGGCGCCAGGGGGAGGAGGAAGCCCCAGGGGTCGATCTCCGGACTGCCGCGGCCCCCAAGAATCCTGGCGTAGTCGACTATCAGAGGGCGTGTGTAGTCGATCACCGAGGCGCGGACAGCAGTCACTCCGAAAGGTCCAAGGCCGATGTCAATTTCCTATAATGTACAGTCGTGATCAGGAATACGTCATCACTCCAGTATAATACACACATGTTGAGCATTGGCTAGACAATTACAGTAAATTGATCTATATGGCTAAAACAGTTACTAAAACTTCGTCAGAATTCATATCACCAAACCACCAATTAACTTATAAATAAACCTAAATAATGAAAACAATGAAACTAATGAATACATGTGGTACTCCATGGATTCGAACCTATCATAATATCATAGTTGTAATTCAAAGCAATACACAGTTTCTGTTCACGACTGTACAGACGAGGTAATTAATTATAATGCATGTTTAGCTTTCGAACTGATTAAACGTACCATGGATTTTAAATGCAAGGGATAAAGTTAATAAACAAATTAATTTCAAGCCGAGATAGTTGAGAATATTTACAGACAGCATTAACTATTGCGACTACACGTGTTTCAATATGTTGTTTGATATATTAGATTATTGGTCCCATTTTCCTAATAAGTGTTTCCCAAAAGTAATAGCACACTACAAGTTTGTGTTCAATATTTTAGGTATGCACAGGCATTCAAAGAAAATCGCAGACCCCTTATATGTATTTCATGTAAGTATAGTATAAATGATATCCTTGATTGTGTAACTTTGTATATAGTAATCATAAAGCTTTATATTCTTAAGTGTTAAACCCTTAGAATATCCAATTACGCATTTTTTTGTTTCTGTTGTCTGGCTATTAGTACACAAATTTATTCAGATTAGGAAAGATATATGGGAGCCAGAGAGTTAAATGAGATAGTATTTACCCCATATAACTCCCACAGATCCTTCCCAAATTATATTAAATCGTCAAATGATAGCCATAGTAAAGTTTCAAAATAAGTCATAAATCATAATAAGTCGGATTAAGGGGGTAGTGGTAATTTTTTGGCCTATTTAGTAATTTAATTATTTATTGCATAGTTTCCTCGCTATACCTCCATCAAGCTTAAGGGGAGATATCCACTTGAGGCATTTTTTTCTTAACCCCTTTCTCCCTCATGTTTAGCCCCATTGCTTTAAAAAAAATTAAGACGTTCGACCCATTAGGTTGGCGATTTTAACCCTTAACTGGCGGCGCGCAACATAAGTCGAGTGAAATAAATTTGGACTATGTGGCGGCGCGCGACATAGGTCGTGTGGCAATTTCAGCACGTAATGTTGCTGAGAGAGAGAGACAAGTGGTGGCAGGAGAGTAGCGAGCGTATGACTGCTCCAGACCACCGTGATGGACCAACTGACATGAATCCCACCCTCCTCCACCCTCTCACACTCGCTACATAGTGAATTGTATGGGGAAAGTACCGAATTACATGGTTTTTGCACTCGTGTTGCGCGGTTGTTGCAAGAAAACTAGCGGTCATACAAGGATTGTTGTGGTGTCATTGGAAAGCTCTGTTTATGCCCTTTCAGGGATAGATACTTGTTTTACGCTCTGGGTCTTATTTAGGCATGAAAATGATCACGTATACAGCCCTATTTTGGGTAAAAACACCCCGCTGGTGGCTACATATTATTTACCGCCTAGGCCGCTCTTTAGGTGTTAAGAACGTTCGCCCCATTTATGTCAATTTTAGGACCTTTCGTGCCATTTAGGTGTCGATTTTTTCCTGGCGAGCGATAGCGAGCCTATATTTTAAGAGGAACTGGCCTTCGGCCAGGACATTTTTCTACCGAAAAATTTACAAATTTATCTTGAAAGGGGGTCAAGGGGGTGTAATTTTCAACTTGATAGAAGTCTAGGGAACAAACTAGAAACCCCCTCTTAAATAACTCCCCCTAGATAAATGTATACATTTGTCGGTAGATAAATGTCCTGGTTACTTCATGGTGTACAGGCTCGCTATCGCACGCCAGGCAAAAATTGACCCCTAAATGGCACGAAAGGTCTTTATATTGGCAAAGCAATGGGGTGAAAGATTATAAACTCGCCAAACTAATGGAACGAACGTCTTAGCATTTCAAAGCTAAAATTATTGTTACCTTTCTCATAGTCATCCCCACCATGCCAGACCACGAGCCGTCCTCCCGTGGGGCTCCCCAGGCACCGTCAGGAGGCCGCACCAGCTTGTATCTGTCGGGGTGTGGTAGTAGGACAAGCGTTAGGCCATTATTGGGAAATATATGTAAAGGAGGTGGAGGAGAGGGGTAGGGGAATGTAGAGGAGGGTGACTGGATGTATTTGAACTGGGAAGGATGAAGTAAGGAGGGAAAAGGGGAGGTATCCAGTAGAATAAAGGAGGAGGGGAGAAGTTGAAGGAGGTAGGGGGAGGGGGAGGGGGAGGGGGAGGGGGAGGGGGGCTAAAACACATGTAAGGGGAATACAGGAGGAGGTGGTAAGGAGACACGCCACATCATTACAAATTGCTTCCATTTCACTGGTACTGGGGCGTTTTTTGTTATGTTTTTTAAGGGAGCCCACCTCACTTTTTTTCTCTTTCTCTCCCTCTCTCTTTGGTTTGAATCCATTCGGCCCCATTCAGCCTACTGCTTTAAGACATTTACCCCCAATCCAGGTGTCAATATTTTCCTGGTGAGCAGTAGCGAGCCAGCATAAATACATTTTTGTTTTGACAGCAAGCTAAATTTGTACATTTTTCGATAGAAAAATTTCTCCGGCGAAGCCGGATTCCTCCATACAATACTGGCTCGCTATCGCTCGCCAAGAAGAAATCGACACCTGGATGGGGATAAACATCTTAAAACAGTTGGCTGAATGGGGCCAAATGGATACAAGCCAGGGAAAGGGAGAAAAAGAGAGAAAGATAAGAAAAGCCGGTGACTCTCCTTAAGTGCCATCTTCCGAAAGGAACGTCGCATTCGGCCAGTAAAACATTCCGAGAGTAACGTCGCAGCTCTTGGGTTATATATAGCTATCTCTCGCTAGATATTCACAGAACTATAACATCTCAAAGTACGATCGTGCTAATAAATCATGTCCCAGCTGTCATTACGTTTGCCTTGCTCTGTGCTGTATTAATGTCTGTCAGATGTTGAATTGTGTTGGTAAGTGTTGGAACATGTTGGTATATCTCACTCAAAAAAAATAAAGCATGTGTAAATATTGCTGGTACCAATTATTGATCAAAACATAATCGGTGCTGAGATATCACTTATTAGCACGACTTTACACCCCAGTAAAGCAATGTTCTCCTTACGTGAAGTTCATGTCCCTTGCCAGAGTGTAGAGTAAGGCGAGCATGGGGCCACTGAAGATGACCTCTCCGTCCCCTGCCGTGGATACCGTGGCGTGGGGCAGGTACTCGTCCTCGGCTACCACCAACGTCGGCCGATCCATGAACCTTGTATAGTAACAACACCTTAGACAATTATCTGTACAATTAACTGCTTCATTACCGGTTCCGTCCTTTTACCTTTATTATGGCTACTATTAGACGATTTTATTCACTTTAAAACGGGCTTCAAACAATTAAAAGGCTTCGAACTAGTTCATTTAACCCTTTTTACTACCACATATCCTTCTTAAACTACACAAAGTCGACTAAATATAGCTACAATAAAACTAGAAAGACGTCGCCGGTACAGAAGGGGTTAATAGTAGAAGGTCACTATACTGCATATGATTATTCCATAGGTCAAAGGTGAAGGTCAAAGCAAATAGTCATATGTTTATGTTTTGAAAATGTTTATTCAAATGTCACCATATTCAGTACAACAGTTGCTGCTATTATCAGATTCTGTATTAAGCTAAATTACCACTATAGATAACCTTGTTCAATATTACGGCGTTTAATCTATATATTACCTTTATTTATAGATAACCTTGTTCAATATTACGGCGTTTAATCTATATATTAACTTTATTTATAGATAACCTTGTTCAATATTACGGCGTTTAATCTATATCTTACCTTTATTTATAGATAACCTTGTTCAATATTACGGCGTTTAATCTATATATTACCTTTATTTATAGATAACCTTGTTCAATATTACGGCGTTTAATCTATATATTAACTTTATTTATAGATAACCTTGTTCAATATTACGGCGTTTAATCTATATCTTACCTTTATTTATAGATAACCTTGTTCAATATTACGGCGTTTAATCTATATATTAACTTTATTTATAGATAACCTTGTTCAATATTACGGCGTTTAATCTATATATTAACTTTATTTATAGATAACCTTGTTCAATATTACGGCGTTTAATCTATATCTTACCTTTATTTATAGATAACCTTGTTCAATATTACGGCGTTTAATCTATATATTACCTTTATTTAGAGATAATCTTGTTCAATATTAAGGCGTTTAATCTATATATTACCTTTATTTCACAATATAGAGACAGTAATTAAGGGGGTAGTACTTGTTTTGGGGGATATATATTTATATATTTAATTATATTTTAGTGTCCCCGCTAGACCTCCATCAAGTTTAGAAAAACACCCCTAGACCCCCTTTCAAGATAAATTTGTATAAAATTTCGGCCGAAGGCCGATTCCTTCTGAAATTAGAGGGTCGCTATCACTCACCAGGAAAACATCGACACCTAAAGGGCACGAAAGGTCTAAATACTGAATAAAAACTGAAGCTTTATGTCTCAAAATCGCCAAACTAACGGAACGAACGTCTTCAAACCTCAAAACTAATATGCTAAACATGAGGGAGAAGGGGGTCCATAAAAAGCGAGTACTACCCCCTTAACCAAAGTCTGTGTTGTTTGTTCAGTTTATGGTAAATTGTCATGCCTTTCTCTTCATTATTCAGCTAATACGATGATTTTGTAGCGAAATGCGTGTCTTATTATGAAAACTTGGTGTTTATATGATGCCGAGACACTGTTGTTTCCTATTTTGCCATTAAGTGTTTAGAAATCAGTTGCCAACGGATTAAATTTAACGTCAGCTGAAATAAAACCGACTATAGTAATATCGACGGCATTTTAGGGTTACGATCGTTGACATTACGGTCGCTCCAGGAACCTTTTACCAACACAACAACCGTTTTCACACTAATAAATCAGATTAAGGAGGGTGACTTTCTTTTTTTCTCTCTTGGTTGTATACATTAGGCCCCATTCAGCCTACTGTTTTAAGTCGTGTATCCCCATCCAAGTGTCAATATGTACCTGGCGACCGATAGCGAGCCACCATATTTTGGATGAGTTAGACAGCTAGCTAAATTTGTACATTTTTCGATAGAAAAAATTCTCCGGCGAAGCCGCATTTCTCCATAAAATGCTGGCTCGCTATCGTTCGCCAAGAAAAAATCGACACCTGGATTGGGATAAATGTCTTAAAACAGTAGGCTGAATGGAGCGGAGTGGATACAACCCAGAAAGAAAACAAAGCAGGTCATCCCCCTTACACCACCACACATATTATTTTATGATGACCTCCAGCATGTTCAGTCGCATATAAAACTTTGTGGACCCTCTACGTTTTTCTTCATGAAAATATAACCATCTGAATTAATATTTGGATGGAACATGATTTTTATTTATTAGTATATAAAGTTTTGTATTTGATCCAAGCCAAACTAATTTCATATATTAGTTATCAGATATATATTTGCATAATTAAAAGAAGGTGAGGTCCAGGAATTTGTATGAGTGACTGTACCACACTCGAATCATCTTATTGGTATGCGAGTTTAAAATATTGTTCCTTAAAATATTGCATCTGCTCAATATTACTATTCAGCAGATTCATCAAAATATACTGACAAATGTTTTATTATCTACTTTGTCAAATACACACTATTCCTTACTAACCCGCTGCATGTAATAGTATTTATGTAACAATTGCACAAGTATTTTTTTAATAATATTGATTCTCTACCTGTCTACTCTCTTCCGTTCACATTCTTAGGCGAGTGGAGAGCACGTTCACATGTGTATCTGTTTGTCCTTGGTTCGATCCCGGCCAAACGGACTTTTTAGCGGGTGTGGTGGTACGTCCTAGCGTGTCTCACATGTTCGCACCCAGTCGGGGGACACCTCGACGAAGTATACAGGTTAATAAACACACACAACAAAGCCACTCGAACTACTTCCTCTAACTACAACACCCCTTCTCTGCTATCTATACTTTCCCAGCCGGATGGTCCTAGTGTACTTGCTGATGGCGTAATGGGATTCCAAATGTAAGAGGAGTAGGGCACATCTACCAACTTGAGAGAATGTCTATATTATCATCCCCTTATTTATCGTCAGAAAGGGCTATGGGTTGAAGAGACTGCCAGGACTTACTAATTACTTTCTCTTGCATATTCACTACTTCGTGCCCCTCTTACTACCACTATTCAAACTCTATTCCAACCGCTCTATTCTACCTGTTTATTGCAACCTTTGTTTTCACCCTCCATCTATCCTTAATCCGTTTGCATTATTAACATAATTATATCAATCAAGATTTGCATATAATATCTGAAGTTAGTCAATGTGTTTTGAGGGTTAGACTTATGCCTACATAAATTATTGTGGCGACTGAACATAGCCATACCTAACTTTAAAGGGGGATGGTTCACTTTTTGGTCGATTTTTTCGTTTATTAATTATTTTTCTAGTTTCCTCCCTAGAACACCATCAATCTTTAAAAACAATATCCATTAGATCCCCCTTCTAGATAAAATTGTACATTTTGCGGTACAAAATGTCCCGGCCGAAAGCCGGTTCTTTAAAAATTACAGACTCACTATCATTTGCCAGGAACAATATCAACACCTAAATAGCACGAAAGGTCTTAATATTGAAAAGGAAATGGAGCCGAAGGTCTTAAAATCGACAAACTAATGGGGCAAGCATCACAAAATCTAAAAAGTAATGGGGCTAAACATAAGTGAGAAGGTTATCTATAAATACGGCCCATCTCCCCTTAACGACGACACTCTTACCTGAAGAACTTGTCCGGGAATAGCGATAACCGTGGCGCGATGGTCATTCCACTTTGAAGATTCCACCTACCAACCTTCAGTGCCTCAGTACTCTCAGGAGTAAAGGGCAGGAAGAGGTGCATCGTACATCTGGCATAAAGAATTAATACAGTTTACTATATTTCGTAGCGAGTTCGGTCTATATGGTATGTGCCCCATAAGTATCCTTCCCTCTCACTTAATCATAGGCTATTCATAAGCGCAGTTGGGTGTAGTACATGGTTAGATTAATGTCCAGTATTCGATCAATGGATATTAATCGTAGTCATGTGCTATACTTATAACTGCCTTGATGGTGTAATGGTTAATGTGTTTAAAATATGTATGTGGTAACCCAGGTTCGAATGCAGGTGGGTCACATGCTTGTTTTCATTAAATTCTTTGGGAGGTGTTTGGTGTTGGAGTGAAATTAATACAAATATAATATAATGTAATTGTTAAGAATAGTTGCATATGTTGATTTTTCACTATGCTGCATTGTTGAATGGAATCTTTTACACCTATGTAGAGTATAACATGTTTTATCTACTGGAGTCCATAAGCAAGACATGAAAACTAAATCAAATTAGTTAACTAATTATGCATAGTCTCTCGATAGTAATGTGCGACACGTTTTTGCCTAACTTAACTATGTTTAAAGTTATGTTGCAGTATTGTAATTTACCAACTTAATTTGCACTGAATTTATGTTTATAATGCATATACTGTACCTATTGTTCTCATCCACAATAAACATCATGCTGTTAGAATTAGCGAGTGTGTCCCGGAGTGGATTTAGTTCCGGTAGTTTGAGTCTAGTGAAAATGACGAGCCTGGTGGACCAAACAAAGAGGCGGGCCACGAACGCAGCCCTGGTGTACACCAGGAGGAAGGCTGGGTCGTCACTTACCACCACCAGAGTCACACAGCGAGCCTCAACCACCACCTGTAACAATAATCAGTTACGTTTTTAAGGGGGATGACCTACTTTTTCTCTTTTTCTCCCTCTCTCTTTGGCTTGTATCCATTGGGTCCCAATCAGCCTACTGTTTTAAGATGTTTATCCCCATCCAGGTGTCGATTTCTTCCTGGCGAGTGATAGCGAGCCAGCATTGTATGTAGAAATCCGGCTTCGCCGGAGAAATGTTTCTTTAAAAAAACATACAAACTTAGCCTGCTGTCAAAAACAAATACAAAAATATGCTGGGTCGTATGCTACTGCTTGCCACAAAAAAAAGAATTGACACCTGGGTGAAGATAAACGTCTTAAAACAGTAAGCTGAATGGGGCCGAATGGATACAAGCCTGAGAGAGAGGGAGAGAGAGAGAAAAAAAAACGAGGTGGGCCCCCTTAATAGATGCACAGTCGTGAACATTCTTGAATATGTGTCCTACGACTTGTGTATGAAGTGGACTATTTTCTCTGAGTAGATTTCCCTTCTCCTTATTATAAAAAGGAAAAGTTAAGTATTATTTATCACGCCATGGTAGAGCTGTTTAAAGCATGGACACTCGTCCTGACTGTCAGTGGTTCGAGCCCAGCTGAGAGTATACAAACACTTAGTAGCTTACGAGCATGTGTGAGATATACTCAATATACAGGGTGTCCCAGGAGGAATGGGCATAACTTTGGGAAATGATAGAACAAGGTATTCTAAGCATTAAATATTCAATAACAAAAAGTCCAAAATTCAAGCATTAAAAAGATATTGAAGGTTTTATGTAGTGTCCTCCCCCGCATCACTGTAATGGACTCTTCTATGTCAAATAGTTTCCAACTACTCCAAAGTGAGCTAGTATGTCTATAATCATTTTGCAACTTACAAAATTATGGTATCTTTAAAATAACATGGTCAAATAATTGCAGAAAGATGGAGGTGTAGTAGGCACTAGGACAGCTAGGCCAGCCTTATGGGGAAATACCGAAGAAAATACCATTTTCAAAATGCAATATCTCTATACCGGTCGAGATTTGGACTTTTAGTTATAGAACATTTTAGGCTTAGAATATTTTGTTCTATCATTTCCCAAAGTTATGCCCTTTCCTCCTGGGACACCCTGTATATACAGTAAACAGTACATACTGTACATGAAACATACTGTGCCAATCTCAAAATGTCTAGGTCATTTAGATATTATATTTGTTCACCAACCAACTTCACTTCTAAACTCAATTAATGAAATCAACAAATACATGTGGCACTCCAAGGACTCGAACCTAGGATACTCACACCGAAATTCCGCACACTTATGCATTACGCTATCAAGATTTTTGGCCTCAGTATTTCAGTGACTTACCTGTTGCACTTGGTTAGTTAAGTGGCTGACACGATCATCACTAATGTTACCACCCTCACTGACACCTGCCACCTCCAGTAGGGTCAACCCGTACACTGCCTGCAAAGACGCCACTACCTGTTCAGAGAGAGAGAGAGAGAGAGAGAGAGATAATGATGGACAGACAGACAGACACAGACAGAGAGAGAGAGAGAGAGAGAGAAAGATAGAGAACAAGTGAGAGTGAGAGAGAGAAAGAAAGAGAGAGATTGGTTAGAATTTAAATTTCAATTCAATTTCAATTCATAAATCTGTATTTCAATGTTCTTTAAAGCCTATATTGTTAGTAATTATAAGTGAATACCTTATATTCATTCTATTTAAATTGGTTATTAAACTAATAAGCCCACATACGTTCATCAATAACTAAATACCACAAATTAAATTTCAGAAAGATGTTACCGGTAACGAAAGGTTTAAATCATGTTTCATTATCCATTTTCAGTTCTATAAATCTCAACTCATTAACCATTTGAAGAATATGACGCCATTTGATAGTATATTCTGACTATCAATAGACAAATGTATACAACTTAGGAAGGATCTGTTGGAACTGTGAGGGTAAAGCCTATCTCAACCCTCAGACATCCATATACCCTTCCTAATCTGAATAAATGTGTCTATTAATGGCCAGAAAACAGAAAAGAAATGCGTCATCGGATCTTCTAAGGGTTAATACTTCACAATAAGGGGAAGTATTTTATTATTTTATTATTGTACTTCTTCTCCTTCATGTTTAGCCCAATTAGCTATGAGGTTTTATGACGTTCGCCCCATTAGTATGGCGATTTAAAAACCTTTCGCCATTTCTAGGTGTCATTTTTTTGTCCAGGTGAGCGATTGCGAGCCTGTAATTTAGGAGGAATTGGCCGGGACATTTTTCTACCAAAAAATGTACAAATTTATCTCGAAGGGGTAATTTGTTTAAGCTTGATAGAGGTTTTGGGAGCAAACGAAAACAAATATATGTATCGTTACTAGTAAAACAAACAAAAATAATAATAATAATAATAATAATAATAATAATAATAATAATAATAATTATAATAACAATAATAATCGAATGTATTAATTTCACTCCCAACACCAAACACTTCCCAATTACATTTATGATAGCATGTGATCCTACCGGGATTCGAACCTGGGTCACCACATACAGGTCTTAAACACTTTAAGCACTACACCATCTAGACAGTTAAAGATTAAGTACACGACTATAATGTTGTATCCATTTAGTACACGACTATAATGTTGTATCCATTAAGTACATGACTATAATATTATATCCATTAAGTACACGACTATAATGTTGTATCCATTAAGTACACGACTATAATGTTGTATCCATTTAGTACACGACTATAATGTTGTATCCATTAAGTACATGACTATAATATTATATCCATTAAGTACACGACTATAATGTTGTATCCATTTAGTACACGACTATAATGTTGTATCCATTAAGTACATGACTATAATTATATCCATTAAGTACACGACTATAATGTTGTATCCATTAAGTACACGACTATAATGTTGTATCCATTAAGTACACGACTATAATATTGTATCCATTTAGTACACGACTATAATGTTGTATCCATTTAGTACATGACTATAATATTATATCCATTTAGTACATGACTATAATATTATATCCATTTAGTACATGACTATAATATTATATCCATTTAGTACACGACTATAATGTTGTATCCATTTATCGAATATTGGATATCAATCTAATCATGTACTCAGACCAACCTTTACTCTGAATAGCCTAATGATTAACCCTTTCTGTACCTGCGACGTCTTTTCAAGTTTATTTTAGTTATAATTAGACGAATATTTACAGCTTAAAAAGGATCTGTGGTACTGAAAAGGGTTGACTGAGATTTTCCAAAGCATGTTGTATGCTGGAGGCCCTTTTTAAACTGAATAAAATCGTCTAATAGTAGCCAGAATAATGTTAAAAGGACGGTGCCGGTACAGAAGGGGTTAAGTGAATATAACGTCCCCTTAACGAACAGGCCCCAACAATCACTAATGCACTCCTTCCACTGGTTCTATTCCGTCCATTAACTTCTGGTTGGGATTCACATATATACTCGAACACTCTGCATCAGTAATTTGGGCTCTTAAGGGGGGTGACCTGCTTTTTTCTCTCCTTTTGTTTTCTCTCTTTCTCTGGCTTGTATTCATTCGGCCCCATTCAGCCTACTGTTTAAAGACGTTTATCCCCATCCAGGTGTCGATTTCTTCCTGGCGAGCGATAGCGAGTCAGCATTTTATGAAGAAATCCGGCTTCGCCGGAGAAATTTTTCTATCGAAAAATGTACAAATTTAGCCTGCTGTCAAAAACATTTAAACAAATGTGCTGGCTCGCTACCGCTCGCCAGGAAGAAATCGACACCTAGATGGGGATAAACGTCTTAAAACAGTAGGCTGAATCGGGCCGAAAGGATACGAGCCAGAGAGAGAGAGAGAGAGAATACATAAACGAGGTGGGCCCCCTTAAGTATGTTTATCCTTCATTGAACATATAAGCTACTAGTCCCATCATGTGAACGGCTCTCCTAGAATAATGTATTTTACCCTCTGAGTACTAGCAACGTGTGTTATATTTTGTTATAGCTATATTTAAGCGATACTATGCAGCTTATGAAAGATATGTGGTAGTTAAAAGGTTGGGATGCTTGAAACCTTACTGTTGCTATAGGTCCTTCCTAAGATGAATAAAATCGTGTAATAGTTCCCAGAATATGATGAAAAGGACTTCCCTGGTAATGAATGGGTTAACTATGTTATGCTTCGTACAATTACACATGCGTACATAAATAAATCTTCCAACCTGACCAGGATTGAAACCTAGAACATCAGAGTGGACATCTCGTCTATGATATTCACTACACCACAAAGTCATATAATCTTAAGCACTATTATTATTCGTAGAAACTGGTTTATGCTGCATGAAGATATTTTCCAATCCATCACATTAATTTGTAGACCGATATTCCAGAGTAGTTATACCAATATTGTATTGTGGGATTACAAAACACGACATTCACCGCCGATGTAGGCCAGAGTAGATTAAATACGATTCCTATACATTTTTGGATTGGCCTGTAGGAAACGTTTATGTGTTTTTTTTTTTTTTTTTTTAAATCCCCTAGCGGGGGAAGGGGGGGAAAGTAGAGGTTTTGGTCAGGAAGATAAAGTAGGAAATTTTGAAATAAAGTAGTAGATTAAAAGTTAGTGGGCATACCACCTTGCTTTATTTAGGGTAGGGCAACTGTATTATTAAAAGGAAAACCAAAATAATAATAATAATTAAATCTACTAAAAAAAATAATAATACAAAAAATAAAATAGATAAATAGTAGTAAAAGAAAATGATATTTTGATGTTCAGTGCTGGAGAAGAGATTAATTTGTCTAGGTTATTGGGTATCTAATAACTCTTGATGAGCCTCATAAATTTCATCTTCAAAGTTGTATGTCGTGGCGAAAAATCGTCTTCCTGAAGGTGTAGTTGCCATCTCTATGTTGTCTTTTGGGTACTTTTTTTTCATTTCAGCAGGAGTAAGTTTTTCAAGATCGTCTGTAAATTGGTAAAATTCCAGACGGTCTTTTGTAAGATTCTCCTTCACCCTTTTTTCAACTTGAGGGGTAAGTATCTTCTTGACTCTCATCATTTGTTCAGCTTTAGCTTGAGGGGTTAGAACTGGAGGTTGAGGAGAAGGAGTATTCTCTTGATATTCAGGAGTTTCTTCTTCCTCTTCTGGATCTTCTTCGTAGTCTTCATCATCTTCTTCAGCATTGTCCTCCTCCTCAAGGTCTTCTAGGTTGATGGAGGAGTCATCTTCTGTGGTGATGTTGGGGTGTTGTTCTGCTTTCCTTCGTGGCTTCTTCTGCTGTTTTCGAAAACCAAGACTTCAGGAGGGATGTAGATGGTTGGTAGTCCGTTATGTTGGAGTATTTGAGGGATTATCTGACATAGATGATGTTTGTTGGGGCCAGAAATGACTGTGGCAGCTTGAATACAGGCATATATACTGGCCATGGTGTCAGGTTCCTCGTTGTTTCTTGGTGAATTGCTGATTTGGTGTTTTCGGCGAGCAAGATGTGAGCCTTTTACTGCTGCACCTCCAGGGCCAGTGATTTGGTGAGCTTCTGGTCCTTTCTGCCCGGATTTGATGTTGAATTCCACATTTTCACCTTCTCCTAGGGATGGGTAATAATTGGAGTTGAATTTATATATTGATTTATGATGAACAAATATATCTGTCTTATTATCCAGTCTTGTGATGAAACCATAACCCTGTTTTACATTATACCACTTGACAAATCCCGATATATTGGTCTTTATCATAGTGTTGGGGTTGCGGTAGTTGTAGCCTGTGATGTGTGTGCGAGCCATGGTGGTAGTGGCAAGTGGAATCCAAGTGGAAAGTTGTACGAACTCTAATATATATATATATATATTACTGAAAGCGTAAAATCACATAATATTAAGGAAAATATATTTCATAAAGAACTCAACCAATTTGTTTGAATAACATCATAGGAGGTCAACACAAGTTTATTAAGTACTTTACAAAAACACCTACTTTGAAGGCCTCTGATGATTGTGGTTTACCCTCAGTGATAATGACCACTGAACACTGCCTCTCTGGCCTAGTGGATAGAGTAATGTTCAGCACCTCCGACAGGGAACCCAGAGTATCACCACCATTAGCTGTAGAGAGGACAAACTATATAATATAGCTGAAGGATTTTCGCGATACGGTTTCACGAGACAACACAAATTATATATCTAATCTGTAAGGGGGTAGTAGTGAGTTTTTGGTCTATTTATTTATTTATTTATTTATATTTCCTCGCTAGACCCCCATCAGGCTTAAAAATACACCCCATAGACCCCCTATCAAGATAAATCTGTACATTTTTCGACAGAAAAATGTTCAGGCTATTGGCCAGTTCCTTTTCAACTACAGGTTCGCTAGCGCTCGCCAGGTAAAAATTGACATGTAAATGACACGATCGGTCTTAAAATCGCTAAACTAAAGGAGTGAGCGTCATAAAATGTCAAAACCAATGGAGCTAAGCATGAGGGAGCAGGGGGTCCAGAAAAAACAACTACCTCCCCTTTAATTGGTATATAAGGGTACTTGGTACAAGCCAACCCACTAGGTAGGCCATTTCAACAAGTAAATAAGAAACTGTGTTAACTAGTAGGGTATAACAGTATGCTATCATTATTAAGGGGGTAGGGTTTATTTCATATATTCATTATTTTGTTTTTGTGTCATCCCTAGACCGCCATCAAACTTAAACTAACATCCATTAGATCCACCTACGAGATTAATTTGTACATTTTACGGTAGAAAAAAGTCACGGCCGAAGGCCGGTTCCTCCACACTTACAGGCTTGCTACCGTTCGCCAGGAAAGAAAATGACACCTAAAGGGCACGACAGGTCTCAATATTGACAAATAAATGGGGTGAAAGGTCTTAAAATCGACAAACTAATGGGTCGAACGTCATAAAATCTGAGCATTAATTGTCTAAACACGAGGGAGAAAAGGGACCAGAATAATTACCCACATCCCCTTAGTTGTCAATTACATAATAATGAGTACAAATATTTACCACTATACATCGGTACTCGCGTTGATACCAGCAGCAGGTTAGCGGCTATGATGATGAGGCTCTGTATCACAATCACTGCCATGCTTAACACAATTTGGATCTGCAAGATAAAATAAACATGAATTTTAATATTCCAGGACCGCTTTGTGTAGTAGTTATTAAGAGGATATGGGTCGTTTGTTTGGCCTATTAATTAATTTATTCATTTATTTCTTAGTTTCCTCGCTAGACCTCCATCAAGCTTAGAAAAACACCCCCTAGACCCCCCTTTAAGATAAATTTGTAAAAAAAATCGGTAGACAAATTTCCCGGCCTAAGGCCGGTTCCTCTTCAAATTAAAGGCTTGCTATCGCTCGCCAGCAAAAAATCGACACCTAAATGGCACGAAAGGTCTTAACATTTACAACGAAATGAGCCGAAAGGTGTTAAAATCGCCAAACTAATGGGCCGAACGACTTATAATCTCAAAACAAATGGGGCTTAACACGACGGAGAAAGGGGACCAGAAAAGCGACCCATCTCCCCTTAAAACTATGCCCCATTGATAATATTGGTTTTGTGAGAAGCAAGCATAAATTTAAAAAGATTGTTTTTTTTTTCAACCAGATGACCCGTTTCTTAAATGTTTTTGAGTTACCCTCAGAAAAGCAATTTTACTGGCCATTGAAATTATATATTTTTTTGTTTTATGTGAGTGAGGGAGACAAAAGGCAGAACTGCCTGTATCGAGTGCCTCCCCCAGAGTTGAATGAGTGACAGGGCCAAAATCAAGGAACGTTCGAGCCAAAATGCCTGGACACACGGAGTTTGAAGCAATTTAAGTCATAGGAAGAGGGAAAGACTGATTCTGGGAGAGAGTTCCAGAGCTCAGCAGTTGAATAGAAGAAAGTCTGAGAATACCGTTTCATTCTTGGATTGGAGAGTTGCACAGTTGATATGGGTTAGTTATGATGATATTTAACCCCCTGGGTTCCTATATTTGAGTCAAAAGCTGCATAATGTCGAAACATATTATATCACCAAGTATCAACTTAAGAATTCGATTTTTTCAACAAGATGTGACATATTGCACATCACTGTATTTTTTGTTGTTTCTATATTCCAACTACTCCCTCTCGGGCATAGGCTGAGAGCCTGTACATTCAACAGTTCATTCAACAGTTCATTCAACGGTGAAGCCCGTGAGGATTCGTTCCAGTCTAGGGAGTGAGACATGTGAAGGACTTTGAGCTGTAACTAGCCCCCGCCATCTTGCCTTCGCAGGATGCACGGGGCCGGGCTGCCCACCCACAGCTCGAAGCATCCCCATCTTTGGAGCCGCTTTGGCTCTGTGCTTCACTATTTCACCCCTTAGACTCGGACCCTCACTCTCAGAATACCACCTATTGAGCAATTAAGTCACTATGCATTGCCCCCCTATAGCCTATTTTGAATATGGGAATATTCATACAGTGCTATTTAATCATGGAACAATGAGGGTATTTGTTGGCGTTTTGGTGGGCTTTGTGGTATATATACAGTATGTGTGCGTTTGTGTGTGTGTAATAATGATATCACTATGCATTCTAGTAACCTACATGCGGTAAGTTACAGATAACTTACATTAAGATATTTCTCTAGTAACTGTCAAAATTGGGTTACTAACTTTCCTTATACCGTCCCATATTAATGGATAATAAATGGGAGTTGCAGGGTCTGGTAAATGTGTTTTGAACAGTGTGAAACAAACGGAATCTGAAGGTAAATGCGGGGAAGAGCAAGGTTATGGTCTTCGAAAGGGGTGAAGCCACAGAGTGTGAGGTGAAGTTGAACGGTCAGACTATGGAGATTGTCAGCTCATTTAAGTGTCTGGGCAGTGTGTTGAGTAAAGATGGGAATATGGATGAAGAAGTGCGGGAGAGGGTGCAACAGGGGAAGAGGGTTGTAGGAACGCTGAAAGCAGTAACAAGAAATAGGGTGGTCAGTATGGAAGTGAAGAAGTCCTTGCATGACAATGTGGTAATCCAGACATTGACTTACGGAAGCGAAGCATGGATGTTTGAGACGAGACTCAAACCAAGAGTGAGAGGGGTGGAAATGAGTTACTTGAGAAGTGCGTGGGGAGTTACATGGAGGGATAGACAGACGACTGAGGAAGTAAGAAGGAGGTGTGGTGTGGAGGTAGATGTGCTGAAAAGTGTGAAAAGGAACACCTTGAGATGGTTCGGCCATATGGAACATATGGAAAGCGAGAGAATGACTAAGAAGGTGTACGAGAGCGAGGTGGAAGGACAGAGAGGGAGAGGTAAACCGAAAGAGAGGTGGAAGGATGGAGTGAGGAAGTATATGGATGAAGGCGGTGCTGGTTGGGAGGAGAGGCGTCGACTGACTGGGGACAGGTGCATGGGGGCGGTTCGTTCGTGGCCACCCCTTCGGGGATCACGGCGTCAGGCAATAGATAGATTGATTAATGGATCTCTTGAAAATAATGAATGTGTCACAGTACATGGTCGTAGTCCAACAATTAAATGTGATATTATACAACCATTTATCATGACGATTAATTCGATTGGTCGTATGTGGTTTCAATAATAACTATAAAATATGTGTCGATATCCTATACATTCTTGAAATACTGTAGGTTCATCATGCTTACTACCGTTGCAATGTAACATCAATTATCTTAAAATATTTGCATTTCCAAACATTTAACTTTATAGGATATAAAAAGGCATCAACTATTCAAACAATAATTTTAATGCACTAAATCCAAGCCAATACACATTATCACCATCCATCACTGTAATTAATATATTTTGAGGTGGCAAGATTACATATCATACAGAGGACCTATTACTATTATTTATCAACCTCTTGAGGATCTAAGATGCATTTTTACATGTTATGTTGGTCATCATTCGCCGATTTTAAGTTGTTTAATAAATATCTCTATGTATGTAAATGGTAAAACTACATCAATTATCCCTCAGACCTCCATAAATCTTCTCTAAGCTTAATAAAATCATCTACTTATAGCCAAAACCAAATTATGAAATGAGTCATCGGATCCTGAGAGGGTTAATTGACATTTGTTTGGAAAACGATAATATTGATTAATTAGTTTGTGAATAACAACAAATTGGATGATAATTATATGCTACTCTTGAGAGCTCAGACTAAAACTATTCAATGAAAAACTATGATTTCAATACATATCCTTAATATTTACATGTTCATAAATTATTACAATGCATTATTAATATAATACCAATACATTCAACTTATATATAATGAATGTTAAAGATATATACAACTAGTATGTTCCATCTCTGTAAGCACATTTATCACTTTGATGCAAATAAACATTGGACTCGGAGGTTGGAAACGTAGCAATATTTAGTTGATTCATCTCGTACACATTCAGACTGCCTGCACAATGTTTATCCCAGTTATAATGACTCCAATCCTGCAAGGCCCAAGGATTTACCCCAGGATTAAAAGCAGGATTAGTACACAGGTCATTCCTCCTTGACAAGGCTATAGAATCAGGATTTAAGGTAGGGTTAGAACAAAGTTCATTCCTTCTCGATAAGCCTACAGAATCAGAATTATTGGTAGGGTTAGAACAAAGGGCATTGCTCCTCGATAAGGCTATAGGATCAGGATTAAAGGTAGGGTTAAAACAAAGGTCATTCCTCTTCGACAAGGCTACAGAATCAGGATTAATGCTAGGGTTAAAACAAAGGTAATTCCTCCTCGATAAAGCTATAGAATCAGTGGGACTAAATTTGCATCCATTGCCCAAAAGTCCGGTGGTGTAGGTGTTCCTCATATCAGGGTGAGGGTATGGAATGCTCTGCCGTGGTCTTCCTGTTCTAGGCCGGGTGTAGACATTCCCTTCCTTCTTCCACCGTCTGATCCACCTGGGATACAATGGACAAATATTATGTATACATTTATTTGTTTCGACGAATCAATGCTACTCTTTTCTTTTTGTAAGAGCCTTTATGTGTTTCTTATCAACATGTAAGCCTATATTTGTAAGGCAGCATTGGCACAAGCTAATGTTTAGCTTTACAAATAACCATTAGGGTACTGATCGATGTGTAAAATGGTCATAAAGTAGTGTATCAAGCGACCGAATGCTTAAAAGGATCAGTCTGGTTCACTTGTTACAAGAAATATAACTAACATAGCAATATTGCTTGTGTGTGACCTGCTTGATGATTAATCAAATAATATATAATTATAATGATACATATAATTATATAGTAAGTAGTTGATGCGTTTAGTGTAAGATATTTGACTTCAAGAGTATGGCATTTCTTGGACGGTAATAATAAACAACACAAATAGACCAGACTGATATTCTATCAAATGTATCTAAAGATAATGTAACTGGTGATATATTTCCCAACATTGAATATATACACCATCTGAGGAGGACCACTTTAATGACAAAGTTTCGCACACGATCTGACGGAACTTTATGCGAAATGTTGTCAATAAAGTGCTCCTCCTCATATGGCGTTTAGCTCCATTCTGCCTATATTTCTAAGTATATTTGTTATCACTTTCCCAACATTACCTGAAGATGGTGGAGACGCTGATGCCACTCTGGAAGGATATGGACCTGGCAGACAGACCACTCCGCCACAACCACACGAACCTCACCCTCTCAGCCAATGTCGTAGGTCGGAACTTAGGCACCTTCTCCATTCTTGGCGATCGGTCTTTTGTGTTTGGATGTTTTTTTTTAGTCTCGTCTATACGCTTTTAATGGAAGTGTTGCTATTAATGCTTTTGGTAACCCAGTCGCTCCCGCTTTCAACTTATGACAATTGTATCTGAAGATGGAGAACTGGATGAAAATATCGTCAATAATGGATATGATGAAGACGCTGGTGCCGCAGTTGTAGGCTGTGGTCATGGCAGATAGAACACTTGCCACAACTACTTGAACCTCACCCGCTCCGCCAGGGTAATACGTACAAATTTGGGTACACTCTATGTTTGGGGTTCTAATGTTATTTTTTTTTCTTTTTTCTTTTTTTTTCTTTTTATTCTGGGGGGGGGGGGGAGGTTCTTGCCGACGTGTTGCCCGTTCTAGTATATGATCTGGTTGTTAATATTATCTCCTACCCCAGTTATTTAACCAATGTCCAATCTACTACCAACCAAAACAAATGCATTTTCGTAATTATGTGATCATCACTATCATTAGCCATTAGGAGTCCATTGCTGGACAAAGGCCTCCTTTAACCTTTTCCATGACTCTCGAGACTGAGCCCGTATATCTATATATATATATATATAATTATATATATATATATATATATATACAGTATATAATGCACTAAATGATTGTACCTTGTTACTGACTTGATTGAATGTCGTGGCCGTAATGGGAAGTTTGGATCAGACATGCAAGAATTGATTAACCCATTCAGTACCGGTGACGTTCTTTTTAATATACTCAAGCAAATATTAGGCAATTTTCTTTAGCTTAGCAAAGACGTCTACACATTAAAAGGCTGCATACTATCTCAATTAATTTGTTTAGCTAACATATAACTTTTTGAAGAATACAAAAATCGTCTAAATGTCGCTGAAATCAAATACTAAAGGCGCCATCGGTACTGGAAGGGTTTTATTCACGTAGAGTCCGTGTGTGTGTGTGTGTATTATTAAATGCATCCATCTTTTTTCAGGTACTTGAGGTCACGATTTTGTGTACGTAAAACACGTAATGTATAGAGCTTGCACGTGTGTGTGTGTGTGTGTGAGAGAGAGAGAGAGAGAGAGAGAGAGAGAGTAGGGGGGGGGGAGCGTATTTTGTTGATCTCATTGTATACTGTATGCTTACTGTATATTTGTTTATTTGTAAGTCTTATCCATTATTTACATTTGTTTAGGCATTTGTAGTATTTTGTAATTTCAATTTCCCATTATAATAATATATTTTAGGAATTAAGATATATTGACCATCCATATAATACTACACTCATAATTCAATCACGCGCATTATATTTCACACTAACCTCTATTACTCATAATCGCCTAACATTTTGTAATGTTTGCATTTGCGTTAATATTCCGTTCATTTGGGAAGGGTCAGGCAGGGAATAAGTGTGTAAATTTACAGCATATTTGCTCAAATAATTTTAGAGGTACAGAGGTTAGGTGTCACATTTCGCTTTTTTTCTTTCTATGTGAGTGAGGGAGACAAAAGGTAGAACTGCCTGTATCGAGTGCCTCCCCCAGAGTTGAAAGAGTGACATGGCCAAAATCAAGGGACGTTCGAGACAAAATGTTTACAATGTACGGTCGTGGTCAAGAATGTCTGGGCAATTTTAGAAGACCCAATTATGTTTTTTTTTTTTTTTTTATGAAGGAGACAATAGACAAAGCTGCCTGTAATAAGTGTCACCCCCAAAGGTTAAAAGAGTGACAGAGCCAAAATCAAGGTACATTATAGATAATTTAGACGTTTTGTCAAGATAGCTGGTGTGCTTATTGAGAGTAGTGAAATTAATAGGAAGAGAAGGTGTTTGTGGGAGTTCGCTGGATTACTCTCTGTGAAGGCGACGCACAAATAGAAACAGTGGGGGAAGCCAGGCAAATGAAACAGGATTTCCAGCAACTCCTTATACTGTTCCACTTAGTACAGCCATTATACCGTACACGACCAATGATAAACACAATATACTATTATTATGTTCCTTCCAACAACCAACTATACTCCTAATATCGATTAATGAAATTTACAAACACATGTGGCAGTCCGTGGATTCGAACCCAGGACGCTCACACCTTATGCATCGCTCCACGAAGACAGTTAAAGGATGGTGGACACTGCCTACGATTTATTATGCAACTTCGAATCCTGCATATCAATCTAAGCATGTACATTTAAGGGGAGATGGGCCGCTTTTCTGGACACCCTTCTCCCTCATGTGTAGCCCCATTAGTTTTCAGATTTTATGACGTTCGGCCTATTAGTTTGGCGATCTTAAGACCTTTCACCACATTTTTGTATCAATATTTGAATCTTTCGTGCCATTTTGGTGTCGATTTTTTCATGGCGAGCGATAGCCAGCATGCATTTATTGGAGGAACCGGCCTTTGGTCGGGACATTTTTCTACCGAATAATGTACACATTTATCTTGAAGGGGGTCTATGGTGTGTTTTTAAGCTTGAAGGAGGTCTAGTGAGGAAATTAATAAAATAATGAATTGATATATAAACCGACCAAAATATATACCATATCCCCTTAAATTGGCGTACGTAAGTAGATTTGTCCAAGACCAGAATCGATGCATATAATTATTTGTATGAAAAGAATACTCGATGATCGGTGGTATACTCATCTCTATTTTGGTTAATACACACACAATCACACGGAGAGAGAG
Source organism: Paralithodes platypus (assembly GCA_032716605.1). NCBI lineage: Eukaryota > Metazoa > Arthropoda > Malacostraca > Decapoda > Lithodidae > Paralithodes > Paralithodes platypus. The sequence goes on from CM064546.1 coordinate 43,421,721, forward strand.
AGAGAGAGAGAGAGAGAGAGAGAGAGAGAGAGAGAGAGAGAGAGAGAGAGAGAGAGAGAGAGAGAGAGAGAGAGAAAAAAAGAGAGAGTCTGTATAGTCCCCCAATCGTTCCAAAATACACAATAACATATTCACATAGATTTCCATACAACAATTATCTTACTGTACCTTCGACTGTAAGGAGAGATGTTACTGCAGCCAGGCCCAGGAGTAATCTGTCTGGTGTTGATTAGTTAGTTAAAGGGGTACTACTCGCTTTTTGGGGCTATTAATTAATGTATTAATTTATTTTTTAGTTTCCTCGATAGACCTCCATAAAACTTAAAATAAAAAAACCCTGTAGACCCACCTTCAAGATTAATTTGTACATTTTTCGATAGAAAAGTGTCCCGGCTGAAGGCCGATTCCTCTTAAAATTACAGGCTCGCTTTCGCTCGCCAGGAAAAAATCGACACCAAAATGGCACGAAAAGTTTTGAAATTGACAACAAAATGGGGCGAAAGGTATTAAAATCGCCAAACTAATGGAAGTTCCTTCCATAATACAATCTCAAAACTAATATGCTAAGCGTGAGGGAGGAGGAGGAGAACTCGAAAAAACAACTGCCTCCCCTTAAAACAAGACTTCAGAGGCTATCAACCCTTCTGAAATATTAACCTTTTCAAGATCCAATATGCATTTTGTTCTGTTTTTCCAGCTACTATTAGACGATTTTTTATCAGACTAGGAAGGGTATACGGAAGTCAGAGGGTTAATTGACATAGTCTTTACCCTTTAACTCCCACAGATCCTTCTTAAACTGTGCAAAATCGTCTAACGAGAGCCAGAACAAACTGCCACAATTCTTCACAATCTTCAAAGGGATAAGCCAGCACACTGAAAGTCAAGATTAGCGTCAGGACCGGATCCCCCTTTTCCAGACCTCTAGTCCCTCGTTCTGCCTGGTGTGTGTGCGGCTCTCCTCGTTCTGCCTGGTGTGTGTGCGGCTCTCCTCATTATATCTCTACGTATACCGGCCACGCAAGCGCCTTAAGGGGAGATGGGCCGGTTTTCTGGTCCCCTCTCTGCCTCATGCTTAGCCCCATTAGTGTTCGGGTTATATGACGTTCGGCCCCATTAGTTTGTCGATTTTAAGACCTTTCACCCCATTTTTTTGTCAATTTTAAGACCTTTCGTGCCCTTTAGGTGTCGATTTTTTCTTAGCGAGGAATCGGCCTTCAGCCGGGACATTTTTCTACCGAAATATGTACACATTTATCTTGAAAGGGGGTCTAGGGAGTGTTTTCTAAGCTTCATGGAGGTCTAACGAGGAAACACCCCCCTCAACAAGAAGAGTGACCCTTACTTTTGTCGCTATACATTAACCCTTAGAATATACGATGCCGCTTTTGTTCTGGCTATTATTTGACGATTTTATTCGGATTAGGAAGGGTATATGGAAGTCAGAGGGTTAATTTAGATAGGCTGTACCCTTATGCTTCCCACAGATCCTTCCTAAGCTGTATAAAATCGTCTGATGATAGCCATAGCAAACTGTCAACATGCATCATAATCTTCAAAGGGTTATGAGCAAACCTATGTATTCTTACATTTGTAACCCCTTCTATACTGGGGCCGTCCTTTTTACTATATTCTGACTACTATTAGACGATTTTATTCAGTATAAAAAGGGCCTCCAGCAATTAACAGGATTCGAAATATCTCACTTAACTATTTTTACTACCGCAGATCCTTCTTAAACTACACAAAAAACTTTAAATATAGCTAGACTAAAATTGAAAAGACGTTGCCGGTACAGAAGAGGTTAATATACCTATAATAATCTACAAGAAAGGAAACACCTGTGTTGGAGACTGTAGTTTGCAGTGTCCATACCATTATTTTAATCACATTTAGTGATAAACTTAGCACTGTCATGCATTTCATTTTATGATACATACAGTACATACCTACATTTAAAATCTGAGCGTTCTACATCATGTGCGGTTCCACTTTCACAGCCTAACGGCGGCACTCCAGGCAGCCTTGTTATTTATCAGGTTTATTTAGCTCAGCATCAGATCATATGGTTCGATCGATCCCATGTCTTTTGTGGTTATTTTGTTTTTCTATGTGAGTGATGGAGACTAAAATGCAGAACTGCCTGTAGCGAGTGTCTCCCCCAGAGTTGAAAGAGTGACAGGGACAACATCAAGGGACGTTTGAGCCAAAATACCAGGACACACGGAGTTTGAAGCAATTTCAGTCATAGGAAGAGGGAAAGACTGATTTTGGGAGAGAGTTCCAGAGCTCAGTTGTTGAATAAAGGATATATTGAGAATAACGTTTCACTCTTGGGTTGGAGAATTGCACAGAGTAGGGGTGGGATTGTGTTGCAAGATGTGTGCTACGTGCTCTACGAAGAGGGGGTGGTATACATTGAGAGAGCTCTGAGGAACACTGATTATTGTAATAGCGGTCTACCCCTTGGTGCATCTCCATCCACGTTCACTGGCTTGCATCTTTTCACCAAACTTAGTTCATCCATCCTTTCCACATGCCTAAACCATCCAAGCCTGCTTGTACGCATCTAATCACATACTTTTCTCAGCTCCTCACTATATAGCCTCTCCTGCAGTTTGGCCCGACACATCTATTTCACCATTCTCATCTTATTGCGTTCCATTCTGTTGATATCATCTACTTTGACAGGCCCCTTTTCTGAAACACAGGCATTGTGCTTCTAATACATAAAGTGTACACCATTCCCTTCAAGGGTTAGAGGTAGTCTTCTCATGGTTAGAATTGGCAGCAATTCTCTGAACCTTACCCAGCCTCGCCTCGGCCCCACCACCGGCAAAGATGGTATCTCCCAAGTAGCAAAACTTGTCCACCATCTCCAGCAACTCATTGCCAATGTTCACACTCTCGAGCCGGTCATTCAACATGCGCTCCCCTATGCATGCTATATATATATAAATAGCTCAACTTCGGACTTCTTCCTCAGCAGAGCTTCTTCTATTGCGAATTTTCCTATGGTGTACACTTCAATGATAGATGCTACAAAAAAATGAGCTAGTATTCACCCTGATTATAAAAGTATTAAATAATAGACAATATATTTTAGTTAATTTTGTAATTTCCAAAGCTTATTGTATATATATTGCAAATGTCACTACATATGGTTAGTACAGCTGTAAATGTATTCTGATAGTAATGCTCAATTAGCTTTACTATTGCTAGCTATTAAATTACGTACAAGCAACCATTGGAGAGTATTATATATTATATATCAATTTAACGTGAATATGTAGAGAGATGATAACCGAGGTACTCCACTATGAAGACCACCAGGGCTGCAGTCAACCCGCCAAACAACACCACAAACATACCCTGGAATGAGATACATAGTTAGCTCAATAAACGAAATTATGTGTTATTAGCATAAACTTGCTTGCTTATGGTAGTCCATCGTAGTCCGATGATGACGTTCCCTTCCTGCAAAGCAGGAAGATAAAACCTGCGCATAAAAGAGTTTAGAGTGCCGAGGGAGGTGCGCAGTTCCAACTTCACTATCTTGGTACTGAACAGGGGTTGCTGATGGCAAGGGGGTGACCCAAGACGACCAGCTCCTGCTCAATACTGCAGGGGACTGCCGGGATTCCAGTTTGTCGGAAACCGCCAGGACGTGACCCCAACGTCTGCTTTTCTCTCAGGGTGTGCTCCCCTAGCCTTTGTCTTACTAGACTATACCACAAGGCAGTGGGTGTGTGCGGTTGTTGGTAGATGACAAGGATGCACATCATACCTCTGGGGGCCACCGCATGCCCCGAGATCCCCTATTGATTTAGCCTGCGGTCGCAAGACACCCAGTTACCGTGTGTGGCCCCGGGGAGGCACAATAGGAGTCTTGGTGATGGAGAGGCTATGTACTGGCAGAGGGAGACTTACGCACTCGGCTCCCCTTTTCACCACAAGGGTTAGCCAGCGGCAGCAGCTGAAAGCGAGAATTGCATGCAAGCAAGCAGCACTACACCAACATGCTACTGCACTAGTCGCATCACATCACCCTGTGTGATAACACCTTCCCTACCTCCCCTCCTGCCCTCGCCACTGTCCGCTAACCTTTCCTACCTCCCCGTCCTCATTCAGACTCCCCTCCCGCCCTCGCCACTGCCCGCTAACCTTCCCTACCTCCCGGTCCTCATTCAGACTCCCCTCCCGCCCTCGACACTGCCCGCTAACCTTTCCTACCTCCCGGTCCTCATTCAGATTCCCCTCCCGCCCTCGCCACTGCCCGCTAACCTTTCCTACCTCCCGGTCCTCATTCAGACTCCCCTCCCGCCCTCGCCACTGCCCGCTAACCTTTCCTACCTCCCCGTCCTCATTCAGACTCCCCTCCCGCCCTCGCCACTGCCCGCTAACCTTTCCTACCTCCCCGTCCTCATTCAGACTCCCCTCCCGCCCTCGCCACTGCCCGCTAACCTTCCCTACCTCCCCGTCCTCATTCAGACTCCCCTCCCGCCCTCGCCACTGCCCGCTAACCTTTCCTACCTCCCCGTCCTCATTCAGACTCCCCTCCCGCCCTCCCCTCCCCACACACAAACAGACAGACAGACACACACACACACAGGATGACGCAGAATTCGGTTACCCAGTTGCTTTTTCTGGTGCCTATACTAGGTAATCAAATTTTGCACCACCCTATACATATATATATATATTGTTACGACTGACGTTTAAATATATCAGGGCTCTTATTCATTGGACTAGTAATGACATAAATGCTACAACGGAAAGCGCTAGATCCAACCTCTGATGTATATTCCCAGTGAACAAAGAACACATACTCTACAGAGTTCTATATGTAATAATAGGTTATTAAACTCTCAATAAATGTGCGTCTACTCTAGGCTTAATGTTATGTGAAAACAGCCTATTACTACCTATAACCGAAGGTGCTTGGTTATGGTATGCAAAGTAAGGTGGTAAGAGAAGTTACAGCTTACGTTACTTTAATCAATAGCTGTCAGGCACTCCTGCATGAAAGAAAGTGCACTAAAGTCCTTCAACACCAACAAGGAATCTTCTTTAAATGTTAGATGCTATAAAGATGCTCGTATCGGAAATGGAACCCAAAAAGGCAGGCAGCGGAACAATGCTCGTGCAGGCTATGCACACAAAAAGGCAGAATATATAATGCCGTCGGAGTCAAGAATATCCTAAACACTACAACAATAATAATGATCGCCACAACAATGCAGTATTCCTATCAACAAAAAGAGCCTAAGTCGTTTGTGTCTCAATACATCAAACTAGGCTGCGAAATGCTTGTGTAATCATAGATGGGTATGCATAATAAGAGTACTTGGTTTAATATACTTAATGTCTACTATGATTGATAAAGTCTAGCTAGAGTCAATGATACGAGATACTGGTGCGCATGGCATGCCGCATAGCCTAGTGTAAATCTCAAGTCTGTGCGTTAAATATTACGTTATAATGAAGGGTAGCTCTCTTGAGAAACCTTAATACCGAAGTATCAAGCGTTCTCCTGGCGTACCTCAATGAAAAATAACCGAGCTTAGAACAGTGCAGAATGGTATAGGCAAAAAGCCCTCATTCGTGCATGCTCTACTCTCAATGGCACACAGACTAGAATTTACTCAATCAACTCCAGTTCTCAGGTATGTCGTGCAGCTTTTAACTAAAGCCAGCACTCATAGGAAACAATACCTTATAATATCAGACTCCTAGTCTAGCATTATCTAATCCAGCAGAACACTAATAATTATAGGAAGCGGTACTAAACAATATGAATGCCAACCAATGCTTCGTGATCAACTTATCTTAACAACTAAACATACATGGGTTATATCAGACCTTAACGCACAATACAACTGGCCAGCATGAAGCTGATTATGCAGAGTTAACCAGAGGGGATATAATATGAATGAAAGGTATGGAAAATGAGAGAGATAGGCAGAGGAAAAGATTCTCAGGTGCAGAGCGGGGAACAGGTATCGAGGGATAAGAGGGATGCGTTCTAGAAACCAGATCTGAGGGAGAAAGTGGCGAGGGAGCTGTATATATACTCGCACTAGCTCGAGCTGCGTGGGAAAAAAGCGGTAACAAGTCCTCTAACCACTACCAAAGTAGCTAGCAAAACATTACGTCACCAAGCATGGTAAAGAACTCCCTCAACCTTTGGCGATGGGCTGGTCTATCAGAGTGAGACCTGAGCGATCTCTGCCATACCCATAGCTTACTCTGACTGTTCCTTTTACTTATATATTTTCTAAATCTCAAGTGACGGCGTCTCTTCCGTGGATTGACCTCCCAATCTACCAAGATTGGAAGCTAAAGCGTCACATTATTCCTTTGCCCCTCAACTTTCTCTTCATAATTGCTGAGGGGCACAGGGCCCTGGGTGGGGCTTTGGTTTCCCGGGCGTTTACGCACCCTCTCAGCTCCCCGTACATGAAGTGGCTTTGGTCACCCAGGCTTTATTGTGGTCGGCAGGGAGGGTTCTGTGGGGGCGCTCGTTTATGGCCTTGGCCTTACTCGGGGCCTTGGGGCTGTTCGGCCAGGCAGCTTGGGGAACAACAACAACAACAACAACTCCCTCAACCAATCCCCACGAGGCCAGCCAGCTATGACATCATCGAGTATAGCAAAACACTACGCGCCCCCTCTCACTCTGTTCTACTCTCTCTCTCTCTCTGATCCTATCATTACTAGTTAAGGATAAAACATATACTTTACAATTAAATATAATTATATAAAGCCTTGACATGGGTGAAAACAAAGAGCCTTTCTGGACTGCCCATTACACGAGCTTTCATATGAAATAAAGCACACAACAATACACAAACTGTAGCCACATCCACTGTCCTGGCGATCCTAGCGAGTCACTGTAGGACAAGCCATGCGGTTCTAACGGAGTGGTTAACGTCACAATATATATATATATATATATATATATATATATATATATATACTGTATATATATATAGAGAGAGAGAGAGAGAGAAATAAATGCGATTAAAGTTATATTGATGTTCTTTTTCTTACTAGTTAACGTGGGGATGAATGCTTGGATAAATTGGTGATTTTATTAATGTATTCTGGGTAAGATATAGTCTATCCATTACTCACTGTTCGCTGTTCTTTTATGGTAAGGTTATGTCATCATTTTAAGGGCCGTATTTCTAGACAACCCCATACCTGTCAATGGCAATTTCTCTAGTACTGTATGTTATTAGTGTTCAAGTCAGTCAGTATGATAATTAGCTGCCGTAATTGCAAAGATCATTACTGTAATCATTCGTAGTACTGTGCTTTGCAATTAAGGGGGGTGACCTGCTTTTTTCTCTTTCTTGGTTGTATCCATTCGGCCCCATGCAGCCTACTGTTTTAAGACACTTATCCCCATCCAGATGTCGATATTTTTCTGGCGAGCTATAGCGAGCCAGCATTTTATGGAGAAATCCTGCTTCGCCAAAGATATTTTCCTATCGAAAAATGTACGAGTTTAGCCAGCTGTCTAAAATATGATGGCTCGCTATCGCTCGCCAGGTAAATATCGACAGCTGGATGGGGTAAAAGGTCTTTAAACAGTAGGCTGATTGGGGCCGAATGGATACAACCCAGAGAGAAAAAAAAACAAGTCACCCCCCTTAAACACAGCTGGCGTATCATATTGACGGACTATAATCTATTCGCTGTAAGTAGGCGAGCAATCATGACCTCTATCATCTGTAACTCGAAAAGGGCTAGAGCAAATTGGCTGTAAATTTCCTCATCTATTCCTTGACTTCGCCTATCTTAAAGCGAATACATTATAGAAAGAAGGTACTTATTTATATCAAGTGATCACTTGCGAGTTTCGTTCTATAAGGAAATTGGAGCTGTAGACATGATACTTAGCAGAATTACTAGCTAAAATACGGTCGTAGTACATTTATAAATACAGAAAAACAAATTCAACATATTGTTTATCCATCAGAAACGTACATTATTTTTACATTTCAGTTTAATGTCGATGTTTACGGCTCCAATTTCCTCATAGCCTGAAACTCGCAAGTGGTATGATAGAAGCAACACAGATCCCAAGGCTTCCTCACATGACCTCGGTGAGTTGCAAGACCTACTCGCTATACTCAAGCCTTAAGTGAGTAGTGCTTGGTTTTTGGTCTATGTATCTACTTATTAATGTATTTTTTAGTTTCCTCAGTAGACCTCCATCAAGCTTAGATAATCACCCCCTAGACCCCCTCTCAAGATAAATGTGTAACATTTTCGGTAGAAAAATTTCCCAGCCGAAGGCCGGTTCCTTCTAAAATTAGAAGCTCGCTTTCGCTCGTCAGGAAAAAATCGACACCTAGAGGGCACGAAAAGTCTTAATATTGACAACAAAAATGAGGCAAAAGATCTCAAAATCGCCAAACTAACGGAGCGAACGTCTTAAAGCCTCACAATTAATATCCTAAGCATGAGGGCGAAGGGTGTCCAGAAAAAGCGAGTACTACCCCCTTAAATTGAGGTCAGATATTATAGGAGTTCTATATTGACGATTCCATCAGCTCAATAATGTATTACAGTTCTATTGTTTGATTTTAGTATATATACAGTATATATATATATATATATATATATATATATATATATATATATATATATATATATATATACAGTATATATATATATATGTGTGTGTTTTGTTATTCAGAGAGCAAAGTTAACCTGCTTAACCCATTCAGAACCGGTGACATAAATTTAATAATATTTTGAAAGTTTTTAGACGACTTTATTAAGCTTAGGAAGGACGTGTAGCCTACCAGGTAAAAGACAACATGCTATATCAATAAATCCTCCTAGCTAGCATATATCCTTCTTAAGCTTCATAACCTCGTCTAAATGTAGCTGAAATCCAATAAAAAGAACATCAGCAGTACTGAAAAGGTTAACATAACATTGGAGTGGACAATCTGTACTCGGTTATATTTCAGCTGACGGTAAATTGAATCCTTTAGTAGCTGACTTCTCGATACTTAAAGGACAAATGTGAAGCTACTCTGTCTTTACAGTTTATCAAATAAATACCAAGTTTTTGTGATTAAGGGGGTAGTGTTTATTTTGTTGGTGTATGTATATTTATTAATTTAATTTTGAGTTTCCTCGGTAGACCTCCATCATGCTTAAAAATACATACCCTGGACAGATAAATTTTTAAATTTTTCGGTAGAAAAATGCCGAAGGCAAGTTCCTTTTAAAATTACAGGCTCGCTGTCGCTCACTAAGAAAACTCGATACCTAAATGGCACGAAAGGTTATAATATTGAAAAGAAATGGGGCAAAAGGTCTCAACATCGCCAAACTAATGGAACGAACATCTTAAAATCTCAAAACTAATATGCTTTACATGAGGGAGAAGGGGGTCAAGAAAAGCGACTATCTTCCCCCTTACAACATATTTTACTTGAAAACCTTCGTAATAGCCCAGTAATTACGTTGAAGGGATAGGAATTTACCGCCAGCTGAACATATACAGGTTATAATGTAGCTTAAGGGGACATGGGCCGTTTTTCTGTTCCCCTTTCATCCTCATGTTTAGCCCCGTTAGTTTTCAGATTTTATGGCGTTCGGCCCATTAGTTTGCCGATTTTAATACCTTTCGCCCCATTTCGTTGTCAATGTTAAGACCTTTCGTTCCATTTAGTTGTCGATTTTTTCTTGGTGAACGATAGCGAGCCTGTAATTTTAAGAAGAACCGGCCTTCGGCCGATAAATTTTTCTACCGAAAAATGTAAAAAAAAATCTTGAAGGGGGGGTCTAGGGGGTGTTTTTCTAAGCTTGATGGATGTCTAGCGAGGAAACTAACACATAAATGAATACATGAATTAATAGCCCATAACACCGGCCACTATCCCCTTAACCCCTTCTGTACCGGTGACGTTATTCCAATTTTATTCTGGCTACTATTAGACGATGTCATTCAGTTTAAAAGAGGCCTCCAGCAATTAAAAGGGTTCGATCTATTCACTTAACTCTTTTTACTATTACAGATCCTTCTTAAGCTGCAGAAAGCCGCCTAAATATAGCTAGACTATCATTAGAAAGACATCTCCGGTACAGAAAGGGTTAACAAAAATAAACTTGAAACAGTTGACAGAATGAATAAATACACCATGTGAGGAGGAGCACTATATTGATAACGTTTCGCATATACCTTCATCAGTCATTGGCCTGATGAAGCTATATGCGAAACGTTGTCAATAAAGTGCTCCTCCTCACATTGTGTTTATATTTATAATGTGAGGTGAGGTGAGGTGAAGGTATTGAGGGATAAGCCTTTACAACGGCACCTTGTATTTACTTTCCAAAGAGTATGGCGAGGGGAGAAGGGGTGTTGGAGAGAGAGGAAGCTGTTAGAGTGGCTTTATTGTGTGTGTTATAGTCTGTATAGTGTATCTTACCCATAGATTCGTGATGGAGAGAGAGACCGTTTCCGTGATGGTGTTTGGAGTCTTGGCACACGTCGTAGAGTTCGGGATCTGTGTCTTGAACCAGTATCGGAAGAGCCCCGACTCTGTTAGCGCCATTACCCTGGAAGAAAAGGCTACTATAGTCTGTTCATTCTAGGTTGGGCAGAAATAGCAACTTCTAGCTTCTGTAACTCAAAAAGGGCTAGAGCAAATGAGCTGTCAATGTTCAAACCTATTGCCTAGCCAAGTTGTCCTATTTGGTAGACATATTAGCTCGATTACTTTAGTCTTTTTTGAGTTATGAGAGGTTATCCGTTCATTTTAGGTTGGGCAGAAATCGTAACTTCTAGCTTTTTTAACTGAAAAAGGGCTAGAGCAAATGAACTGTCAATTTCTCTAGCCAAGTCTTCCTATTTGGTAGAAATTTTAGCTCGATTACTCTAGTCCTTTTTTGAGTTATGAGAGGTTATAGGTTACGATTTCTGCCCAACCTAGAATGAACAGACTATAATAGACGATCTTATTCAGCCTAAATAGGGCCTCCAGCAATTAACAGGCTTCAAACTATCTCAACTAATAATTTTTATTACTAAATATCCTTCTTAAACGGCAAAAAATCGTCGGAATATAGCTAGAATGCAATTAAAAAGGCGTCGCCGGTACAGAAGGGGTTAACAGTTAAGATTGCTGGATAAATTATTATGAATAATCTATAATATCGTGTAACATTTTTACGGTGAACGAATAGTTCAACCAGTGAATCATTCCAACCAATATAACGACAAAACTATATCTACTATTTATTGAAAAAAACAAGTTTAATCAATTGCTTCCACATAGTTATAATTGCATACAGAAAAACACAGAGAGTCCACGAATTCCTTTGAGTGGGTCGTTCCTTTAAACATCGTATAAGCTTTCCCTACGACCTTTCCCGACCCAGAGTGACTCTTATCGTTTATTTGTATAAGGTCGAGAAAGGTTGTAGGGAAAGCGTAGGTCCATTTTGCATTGCATTCTAGCTATATTTAGAGGATTTTGTGCAGTTTAAGAAGGATCTGTGGTAATAAAAAAAGATTAATTGAGATAGTTCGAGGCCTGTTAATTGCTGGAAGCTCTATTTATGCTGAATAAGATCTGAATAAGTCTGGGACAAAATCCTGTAAATATAGCTAGAATGCAATGCAAAATGGACCTAAGGCAAACAACTGTACCTTTTATTTAGACCTCGAACCAATGGGTGTCCTTTCTGTGAAGCCACGACTGCATAGAACGGTAGGAAGCCAGCCAAGGACACGTAATACTCACACCGAGCTGTAAAGATGGAAATACCTTTTGAGAAGGAACACCTTAGTGACAACTGCATATAACGAAGTTTAGGTGTGTTGGTAAAATTGTAAAGTAGTTAAGTAAAGTCATTGTAAAATCGGCTAAAATAGAATAGTGTCAATTTGAGGTTTCACAGAAGTACTATAAAGTCTATTCGCTGTAGGTAGGCGATAAATCATTACCTCTAACCTCTGTAAATAAAAAATGACTAGAATAGTCGAGCTGATATTTCTACCATTTGGGAAGAGTCAGTCAGGAAATAAATGTGGAAATTTGCAGCCAATTTGTTCTAGCCCTTTTTGAGTTACAGAGGATAGAAGTCATGATTTCTCGCCTACTTACAGCAAATGGACTATCTAAGTAGTAGTAATAGTAGTAATAGTATTGGCAGCAGTATTATTAGTAATAAAGTAGTGGTGTAAGTAGTCTTAGAAGGAATAGTAGGCTAATAGTACTAACGATAGTAGTAGTATTTACATTATCGTTACATAAGTTTTATCACCTGTATGAGAAAAATCGTCCGCTATCAGATTTCTAACGGTAACATCAGCGTCCACGAGAACATGGCCCCCCAACCTGACGAACTGACTGAGACTCTTGGGAAACTCGGCCTGGGTGTGGAAGAGTAGACGTCCCTTCTCTTCCTGGGATATTACTTCGTGGTAGATTCCCGATTTGACAGCCTGGAAAATAAATGCTATGTTGACCCTTAAAAGATACGATTACGCATTTTTTTTCTGTTTTCAGACTAATCGATTTTTATTAATTTGACTCCAACACCAAACACCTCCAAATTAAATTAATGAAAGCAAGCATGTGGTCCACCTGGATTCAAACCTGGGTTACCACATTCAGATTTTAACCACTCTAACTATTACACCACCAATGCAATTGATTAATTTATTCAGATTAGGAAGGGTATATGGAGGTCGGAGAGATAATTGAGCTAGTCCTTATCCTTCAAATTCCCACAGATCCTTCCTGAATTGCATACAAATATGGTATTAGAACAATTTTATATTACCCTGAGGTACTGTTCATTGGAGGAATATTTCTGCCAGATCATGCCGACGGAGGGATGGTCCAGTACGTCCCACAGGTTCTGGTAGGGTTGAGGGATGTACCGTACAGCCAGGAGCGCCATAAGGTTACCGGCGTAGCTCCTCGTCAGTACCAAGGTCGTCAACATCCACACCCCCACCACCACACGCTCACTCCACATCCACATACTGTCTACCGTCAAGGCTGGTGAAAAGAACAATATAAATATGTAAACACAGCCATAGCTATAGTCCAAACAATCTTGGTGGTTACTACCGCTATCAGCAATCAATGTACAAGACAAACATATGTATATATTTGTCTTATTCTCTGCACAATTTTACGAATACAATTGTATGTCACTAGAGGTCATATTATTTAACATAAGGGAATGGCATTGTCCATCGCATACAGAGCAATGACTAAAGAACTGAGTTTTATAATATTTAAGATAACATATCATCACCCATTTTTCTCATTACTTATAAGTCAAATATATCGACCTAATTGCTTATTGTCAAATAATTAAAACTAAGGTTAATATTGCAGTCAGGATGAATACCATTGTCATATGTCTGTCCAATACTGCAAAGAACGTGTCTACCACTTACGTTGCTGCAAAGTGATCCTAATTAAGTTTTGCGCATCATCCACGATCTTCTTGGCTGTGACGTTGGTGAGTATGATCCAAGACAGTAGCACCATCACCATCAGCATCCCCCCCAGCGAGACTATAGTAGCAGTCCAAACCCTGGTACCGAGGGGCAGGAGGAAGCCCCAGGGATTAACCTTGGGTACCCCTCGACCACTGACGATCCTCATGTTGTCGGACCATATGAAGCTGGTGTAATCGACGGCCCCCGCTCTGGTGGTGGTCAGGATGAAGGGACCAGTGGCAAAGTCGGCCTCCTGTTTGTAATTTAATGCATACAGCATTTTGATAACCTCTAAGCGTGTGTGCAGTTTATACATAATACCCCATAACCTCTGACAATTCTCAGGATGTCGGACCATATGAAGTGCCTCCGCTCTGGTGGTGGCCAGGATGAAAGAACCAGTGGCGAAGTCGACCTACTGTTTGTAATACTATTTGTATAGTGTATTAGTAAGGTCTAAGAATGTGTGCAGTTTCTACATAATACTATATGACCGCTCGCAATCCTCATGTTATCGGACCATATGAAGTTTGTGCAATCCACAGCATCCGCTCTTGTGGTGGTCAGGATGAAGCGACACTTGGTGAAGTCGACCTCCTGTTTGTAGTGCAATTCATGTGGTATATTAATGATATCTAATGATGTGTGCAGCTTATACATAATACTCCATGACCGCTGACAATCCTCATGTTGGAGCTAATTGTATACTCTACTGCCTCTGCTCTAGTGGTGGTCAGGAGGCAAAGTCGGCCACCTGTTTATAATGCAATGTGTGTATCATTTTACTTCTATGGGTTTGTGAAGTTTATAACTTAATATCGGCAACCTCTCTAACCCCTACTGTACCAGAGGGTATAACCATGAATGTACACTCCAGTACCAAGCAATTTGGCCAAAATGGCTTCAGAGTCGAGAGAGAAAACCCTTCCACCTCAAAGATGGAGGAATACTGACTCTCCTAGCCTGTGGAAGCTTGGATATAAGCTGAAAAGTGTTGCCAAGGTTTCAGAGCAGTGCTCACATGTCGCGCTACCAGACACCGATTGATACAGGCTGTTACAAGGACAGCATTTTGTGGACGAACGTCGTCCGTCGGTCGCTGGTACTGACGAGTTACTTTTTTACTGTCGGCCAACGTACGTCGCTGGGACAGTAGATCTAAGGATTTGACTTTATATAAAATGGTTTGAGTAACCAAGAAAATCTACTGTACACATGAATTATTTTACGTCTTAGAATATCAATATGTGTTTTATACTATTTAACCTATATTTACATATCTCTCACGGGAATACATATAACCATTACGTTTGTTAATCTCGTTTTCAGTAGTTTAATCTAATTCCTTCCTCTATAGTTGTATGGAAACAAATGATAGCTAACCTACCTTCCTCACTACTAGGCCCATCATCCCAGTCCAGTACCCGTCCGCCAGTTTGGTGCCAAACGTCTTCTCCTTGGATCGAACATATACATACCTGCACAACAAATATATTGGTTTGGCATATACGTGAGAAGCAAGCGACATTTCAAAGTCGGCCAAAAATACTTTATAACTGTCTTGATAGCCTAATGGTTAGTGCGCTGGATTACTGTGTGAGTAACCTAGGTTCAAGTTCTGGGAGTGCCACACGTGTTCATTAATTGAATTTATTTAATTAATTAGTTTTATTTGTATGTTAATTTGTGGGTTGGCGATATTACGAATTTATTAAAATTACCAACACATTTTGATATGCTTTGCAACAATACATATTCGTCCTATGTGTACTCTAAATGGAGAATATTGGTTTATCAATATTTGAAAAATAAGGTCATCAGTAATACTAATACTAATATCATCAGGGGAGTTTCTCACACTTTATATGAACGAAAAATCTTTCTTTTTTTTAGAGGGAGGTGGTTGTTTTTTTTTGGATCCCCTTCACCCTCATGTTTAGCTCAATTAGTTTTCAGATTTTAAGACGTTCGTTCCATTAGTTTGGTGATTATAAGACCTTTCGCCCCATTTCTTTGTCAACATTATGTCTTTTCATACCATTTAGGTGTCGATTTTTTCTTGGCGAGCGATACAAATGGCCCGGCCTTCAACCGGACCATTTTTCTACCCAAAAATGTACAAATTTATCTCGAAGGGCGGTCTTGTTTTTTTTTTTGTTTTTTTTTTTAAGCTCGATGGAATCGAACGAGGAAACTAAAAAAATAAAAATAAATATATATATTGGCCAACAAAAGAAACACTACCCTCTTAAAGGTATTATTATATAAATGTAAATGTGGACAATTTTGTGAACAGTTCTAGAGCTACGTTCTGCATCTCGGCCTTCATAATAGCAACTTACGAGAAATTCATCCCTCGAGCGATGTACTTGGCCGTGTTGTCCATCGCCCCTTTGAAGACGATTCGCCGACCACCCGGGGCAGAGGTGTCGTTAATCCAGTGTATCTTGTGGTGGGATAATACCTCTATGCCTATGTGGAGCGTTGGGGATGTGGTGAACCTAGAGAAGAGAGTATGGTACACTCAGATGCCATAGTCTCTAGCTCACTCATAAATATTCGTGGAAGTCACCCATTTCTAATTATGGAAATATATCTCTGGAAACAAATTTATGAATATAATTATCTATTCATCAATTTCAAAACTATACTATTCATCGAAGAGCAAGTTCTATCAAAAAATCAACCCAGATAGTTATAATTGCATACAGAAAATCATAAGGGGTCCACGGATTCTTATAAGTGGCTAGAGACTATGGTATACGAGTGTACAGTAGTTGCCCACATAAGTTATGTTTCTCGTCGTGATCTTGTGTATGAAATTAAAATTACTATGAATGTCTTACAATCTAGAAAAGAATGTATGGTACAGTTGCCCACATAAGTTCTGTTCCTCGTTTATATGTAGAGTCGGGGAGTTCGTGAATCTGGTAAATGAAATATCGTCACAGTTAACCCTTCCAAGATTATGATACGTTTGGACAGTTTATTCTGGCTCATCATTAGACGATTATGTACGGTTTAGGAGGGATCAGTGGACATTTAAAGGGTAAAGACGTTCTCAATTAACCCTCTGACGTTCATGTACCCTTCCCAATGTAAATAAAATCGTCTAATGACAGCCAGAATATACTGCCAGAGTGCGTAATAATCCTCAAGGGGTTACAAAGTTATTAGCAATATATTGTTGTTTATACATCTGTATTAAAGTCTATGCTTAACCCTTTATGTACCGATGCTGTCCTTTTTACTTTATTCTGTCTACTATTAGACAATTTTATTCAGATTAAAAAGGGCCTTCAGCAATTAACAGGCTTCGAACTATCTCACTTAACCCTTTATACTATCACAGGCCCTTCTTAAACTACAAAATATCTTCTAAATAAAGCTAATATATAATTATAAAGACGTCGCCATTACAGTAGGGATTAACAAACTAAGCCATCCATTTCCATTTGCATATATCCTACATATATTTACTGAAGGGCAATCAACTTTTGGTCTGTATATCTATCTTATTTAGGGTAATGGGACATACATTTTAAGGGGGCCCACCTCGCTTTTTTTCTCTTTCTCGCCCTCTCTTTTTGGCTTGTATCCATTCGGCCCCATTCAGCCCACTGTTTTAATACGTTTACCCCTATCCAGGTGTCAATATTTTCCTGGCGAGCGGTAGCAAGCCAGCATATATATGTTTTTGTTTTACAGAAAGCTAAATTTGTAAATTTTTCGATGGAAAACTGTCTCCGGCAAAGCCGGATATCTCCATACAATGCTGGCTCGCTTTCGCTCGCCAGGAAAAAATCGACACCGGTGTGGAGATAAACGTCTTAAAACAGTTTGCTGCATGGGGCCAAATGGATACAAGTCAGAGAACGAGAAAAAAGGAGAGAAAGATAAAACAAAACAAAAAACGGTGACCCCCCTTAATAAGAGTCAACATTTCAAGACTCTTCATAATGAATAGACTATAGTTTTTGTATTATCGTATGTCACATGGAAACCTTATGGGATAGTAAGGGCCACGTCGGGCGAGTGGAGAGCACGCTCACGTATGAATCTGCTTGACCTGGGTTCGATCCCAGCCAAGGCGGACTATTTAGTGGGTGTGGTAGTACGTCCTAGTGTGTTTCACATGCTCGCACCCAGTCGGGGGACACCTCGATGACGTATACAGACTAATAAACAAACACAAGAGATCCATTCCAAACAGCTTCTTCTATCTACAACACCCCTTCTCTGTTATCTACAATTTCCCAGTCGTATGGTCCTATATTATGTGTCTTTTCTACTGACGGTAAATTGCAAAGTTCCCATCAAGATGTCTTCGTTATTTTGAAGATTTTGTAATATAATATGGTGCTAATTATATAAACTTGGTCTTAATATTATGCAGAGACATAGTGGTTTCATATTCTTCCATCAAGTATCGAGAAATTAGCTCCTAAGGGATTCACTTTACCGTCAGATGAAATTAAACCGAGTATAGTGTACCGTCTGATGGCGTAATGGGATTAACAACAACAATTGTAAGAGTAATTGTTAGCCCTTTCTGTACCGCTGACGTATATGTCATTATGTTCTGGCAACTATTGTAAGATTATATTCAGTTTAGGAAGGATCTCTAGCAATTATATGGCTTCAAACTAGCTCAGTCAACTCATTTAACTTCCACAGATCCTTCCTAAGCTGCATAAAATCATCTAAATATAACTAATAAGAGGATATGGCAGACGTCGCTGGTACAGAAAGGGTTAGGATACTCACTTGATGTACTTGTCCGGGAAGAGTGGGAAGTGCGAGGTTAGTTCCAGGCTCTGGTTGTTAGTCAAGGAGGCAACTTGGTGTAGTTTCCCAACCGTCGTATAAGGCAGAGCCACGTATATGCTTTATAGGACAAACATAAATATATTTTTTTATATAATGAGCTTCAAATATTATGTTTTTGTAATTATCTATATTATTTTCCATAGCTGATTAATAAATAGTCAACGTATCGTTATATTAACAAAAACTAATACAAATAAATGTATCTAAAGACAACTATAATATCAATATGAAAGCATAATAACACCAACATTGTAAATGTTTCATGAATATTTGTTTGGTTTATGGCCACACTA
Organism: Paralithodes platypus; assembly: GCA_032716605.1. Classification (NCBI taxonomy): domain Eukaryota; kingdom Metazoa; phylum Arthropoda; class Malacostraca; order Decapoda; family Lithodidae; genus Paralithodes; species Paralithodes platypus. The sequence goes on from CM064546.1 coordinate 43,440,336, forward strand.
TTTGTTGAACTTTAATGTCATATATTGTGAATACCAGATAATATTATTTATTTGTGACCAAAGTCTTCAATATCCACGAGTAACATGTTACACCCCATTACTAATCAATGAGGTATTTGATATAGCGTAACAAGAGTGCAGTATGACATGATTATACTCGGTTTATTTTCAGTTGACGGTAAATTGAATCCATGATTTCTTGATAACTAAAGGCCAAATATGCAACTACCATGTCTCTCCTTCATATTTGTGCTGAGAAGATTTGTTTTCTTTTTCTTTTCTATATTCCAACTACTCCCTCTCAGGCATAGGCTGAGAGCCTGTACATTCCACCGCTCAACACGGTGAAGCCCGTGAGGTCTTGTTCCAGTCTGGAGAGTGAGACATGTGAAGCATCCATCATGGCTCGAAGCAGCTCCATCTCTGAAGCGGCCGGTTGCTTCGCTCAAGTGCTTCACCGTCTCACCTTCCGGACTCAGACCCTCACTCTCAGAACGCCACCTATTGAGCAGTGAACTCACTAGGTATTGTCCCCCTGTAACATATTTTGAATATGGGAATATTCATACAGTGTTATTTAATCAGGGAACAATGAGGGTATTTTGTTGGCATTTGGTGGGCTTTGTGGTAGTGCACTGATACTAGGTACAGCACAAATTCAATCCCAATAATATCTTCCCATTGACATATCGGGATTTTGAACCCGGGTCCATTAGATTACCAATCCAGTGGCATGACCACTCCACCACACAAAATGTCGCTGTAAAACCTGCCTAATAGCGGAGTAATCAAGCTGAAGACAAAACAATTTACCGTCAGCTGGAAGACAACAAAAAAAACCACACACACACATACACACAAAGTATATATTATTATTATTAATTTTATTATTATTATTATAATTATTAGTGCGGACTTACAAGGAGGGATAGACAGACGAATGAGGAAGTAAGAAGGAGGTGTGGTGTGGAGGTAGATGTGCTGGAAAGTGTGAAGAGGAACAACTTGAGATGGTTCGGCCATATGGAACGTATGGAAGGCGAGAGAATGACTAAGAGGGTGTACGAGAGCGAGGTGGAAGGACAGAGAGGGAGAGGTGCACCGAAGGAGAGGTGGAAGGATGGAGTGAGGAAGTATATGGATGAAGGCGGTGCTGGTTGGGAGGAGGGGCGTCGACTGGCTGGGGACAGAGGTGCATGGGAGCGGTTCGTTCGAGGCCACCCCTTCGGGGATCAAGGCGTCAGGCAATAGATAGATAGATAGATTATTATTATCAACATTATTATTATCATTGTTATCACTATTATTATTATTATTATTATTATTATCATTATTATTATTATCAGTATTATTATTACTATTATTAATAATATAATTATTATTATTAGTAGTAATATTACCGCAAGCTGGACGTATCCCGTAATACCAAAAGCATGGAATTACTGGCAGCTAAGGTCTCATGTAGTCTTGATAACCGAGTATTAGAAACCCGAGTGAGGACCAGCAGCCTAGTAGACCATCCCAGGAGGTGGTGTGTATGAAGCCCCAACAATAGGATAGTCAGGAGGTCCGGGTCGTCCATCCTTACTATCATGGTCAGGCAAGTGGTGACTTCTTGTAGCTGAGGGGGAAGAGGTCAACTATTAAGGGGGTCACCGGATTGTTTTGATCTTTCTCTTCCTTTTCTCTCTTTCCTTGGCTTGTATCCATTCGGCCCCATTCAGCCAACTGTTGTAAGACGTTTATCCCCATCCAGGTGTCGATTTTTTCCTGGCGAATGATAGCCAGCCAGCATTATATGGAGAAACCCGGCTTTGCCGGAGAAAATTTTCTATCGAAAAATGTACAAATTTAGCCTGCTGTTAAAACAAAAATATACATATGCTGGCTTGCTACCGCTCGCCAGGAAAATATTGACACCTGGATGGAGGTAAACGTCTTAAAACAGTAGGCTGAATGGAGCCGAATATATACAAGCCAAAGAGAGAGGGAGAGAAAGAGAAATAAATAAGGTGGGTCCCTTAATCCCTTCTGTACCGCGGACGTCTTTTCATATTATCCTAGCTATATTTAGAAGAGTTTGTGCAGTTGAAGAGGGATCTGTGGTAGCAAGAAGGGTTAAGTGAGATATTTTTGAAGCTTGTTAATTGCTGGAGGCCCTTTTTAAACTGAGTAAATTTGTCTAATGGTAGCCAGAATAAAGTAAAAAAGACGTTGCCGGTACAGAAGGTGTTAAGTGAGATATTTGTTAAGCTTGTTAATTGCTGGAGGCCCTATTTAAACTGAGTAAAAAGTCTAATAGTAGCCAGAATACAGTTACATAGACGTCGCCGGTATAGCAGCGGTTAACTTCTTGTAGCTGAGGGGAGAGAGGTAAACTATTAACTTCTTGTAGCTGAGGGAGAAGATGTAAACTATTAACTTCTTGTAGCTGAGGGAAAAGATGTAAACTATTAACTTCTTGTAGCTGAGGGAGAAGATGTAAACTATTAACTTCTTGTAGCTGAGGGAGAAGATGTAAACTATTAACTTGTAGCTGAGGGAGAAGATGTAAACTATTAACTTCTTGTAGCTGAGGGAGAAGATGTAAACTATTAACTTCTTGTAGCTGAGGGAGAAGATGTAAACTATTAACTTCTTGTAGCTGAGGGAGAAGATGTAAACTATTAACTTCTTGTAGCTGAGGGAGAAGATGTAAACTATTAACTTCTTGTAGCTGAGGGAGAATATGTAAACTATTAACTTGTAGCTGAGGGAGAAGATGTAAACTATTAACTTCTTGTAGCTGAGGGAGAAGATGTAAACTATTAACTTCTTGTAGCTGAGGGAGAAGATGTAAACTATTAACTTCTTGTAGCTGAGGGAGAAGATGTAAACTATTAATTTCTTGTAGCTGAGGGAGAAGATGTAAACTATTAACTTCTTGTAGCTGAGGGAGAAGATGTAAACTATTAACTTGTAGCTGAGGGAGAAGATGTAAACTATTAACTTCTTGTAGCTGAGGGAGAATATGTAAACTATTAACTTCTTGTAGCTGAGGGAGAAGATTTAAACTATTAACTTCTTGTAGCTGAGGGAGATGTAAACTATTAACTTCTTGTAGCTGAGGGAGAAGATGTAAACTATTAACTTCTTGTAGCTGAGGGAGAAGATGTACACTATTAACTTATTGTAGCTGCGGGAGAAGATTTAAACTATTAACTTCTTGTAGCTGAGGGGAAAGATGTAAACTATTTACTTCTTGTAGCTGAGAGAGAAGATGTAAACTATTAACTTCTTGTAGCTGAGGGAGAATATGTAAACTACTAACTTCTTGTAGCTGAGGGGGAAGATGTAAACTATTAACTTCTTGTAGCTGAGGGGGAAGATGTAAACTATTAACTTCTTGTAGCTGAGGGAGAAAATGTAAACTATTAACTTCTTGTAGCTGAGGGAGAAGATGTAAACTATTAACTTCTTGTAGCTGAGAGAGAAGATGTAAACTATTAACTTCTTGTAGCTGAGGGAGAAGATGTAAACTATTAACTTCTTGTAGATGAGACAGATGTAAACTATTAACTTCTTGTAGGTGAGGGGGAAGATGTAAACTATTAACTTCTTGTAGCTGAGGGAGAACATGTAAACTATTAACTTCTTGTAGCTGAGGGAGAAGATGTAAACTATTAACTTCTTGTAGATGAGACAGATGTAAACTATTAACTTCTTGTAGCTGAGGGGGAAGATGTAGACTATTAAAGGAGAGGTGGTCGATTTTTCTGGACCCCCTTCTCCTTTATGTTCCATTAGTTTGGCGATTTTAAGACCTTTCACCCCATTTATTTGTCAATATTATGACTTTTCGTGTCATTTGGGTGTCGAATTTTTCATGCCGAGCGAAAGCGAGCCTGTTCTTATGGAGGAACCAGCCTTCGCCGGAACATTTTTCTACCGAATAATGTACACATTTATCTTGAAAAGGGGTGTTTTTGTTTTGTTTTGTTTTTTAGCTTGGTGGAGGTCTAGTGAGGAAACTAAATAATGAATACCGGTATGTATATAAATAAATAAACCAACAAATAACCCCCACCTCCCTTAAGTTGATTACAATAGCTTAATAGTAGCCAGCATATAATTAAAAGAACGTCACCGGTACTGAAAAGTTACATACGAGCTTCAGGAATATATAGGAAAACCAACACTTAACTCCTTCCATACCGGCGACGTCTTTTGTATTTCATTCCAGCTATATTTAGACGATTTTGTGTTGCTTAAGAAGGATCTGTGCTAGTACAGAGGGTTAAGTGAGATAGTTCGAAGCCTATTATTTCCTGGAGGGCCTTTTAAAACTGAACAAAATCGTCTAGTAGTAGCCAGAAGACAGTTGAAAGGATGTATCCGGTAGAGAAGGGGTTACTAGATGTGGTAGTTACGGGGGTAAATTAAGGGGAGGTTTTTAGTTGATTCCTAGACTTCCATCAAGCTTAAAATTACTCCCCCTTGACCCCCTTTCAAGACAAATTTGTAGATTTTTCGGTAGAAAAATGTCCCGGCCAAAGGCCGGTTTCCCTTAAATTACAGGCTCGCTATCGCTCGCCAGGAAAAAATCGACACCTAAATGGCACGAAAGGTCTTAAAATTGACAGAAATGGGTCGAAAGTTTTTAAAATCGTCAAAATAATGGGGCGAACGTCTTAAAATTAGAAAAGCAATTAGGCTAAACATGAGGGAGAAAGGAGTCAAGAAAAAAATCCCTCAAGTGGATATCTCCCCTTAAGATAGTTTGCAGGCTATTTATTGCTAGAGGTTCTTCTTAAGGTGACTGAAATAATATAATAGTAGCCAGAATGCAATGAAAAGAACGTCACCGATACTGAAACAGTGCAGAAGAGCCTCAGGGATATGTAGAAAGACCAACGCTCAGAATACAGAATATATATACTAAAAGGTAGGAATATCTAGGAAGGCCAACACTACCGAAGATATTTACTAACCTGTCTGACGTGCGCTATGCTCGTGGTCATATTAACATCTACACCTTCCCGTGCTATAGTGATGACGGATATTCCACTTCCTCCATACCTCTGCCATAAGAAAAATATATATATATAATATATATATATATATACCGTATATATATATATGTATATATATATATATATATATATATATATATATATATATATATATATATATATATGTGTATATATATATATATATATATATATGTATATGTATATATATATATATATATATATATACAATATATATATATATCATTATATATATATAATATATATATATATATATATATATATATAGACATAATATATATACATAATTATATATATATTTATATATTTATATATATATATATATATATATATATATATATATATATATATATATATATATATATATATATACAGTATATACTGTATATATATATATACTGTACAAGTTAACCCTCTCCGACATATGACGCGATTTTGAGCCTATTGGGGATACTTTAAAGCCTTTGTTACCATCAGGGGTATTTAGAAACCTTTAGTTTAGTTACTTCAACCTCTGCAGTTGTCTTTGAGTTAGCTGTGGGTAGAAAACTAATTTTGGAGAGGTAAATATAAGAGTGAGAGAACTCTATTTCTTATTGCTAATCTGGCAACCTCTGCGTCATAAATGCGTGAAGGGGTTAATAATATTGAAAAAAAAACTATATTTTCGAACATAAGAACATATGAAAATGGGTGTCTGCAAAAAGCCGATTGGCCCACACGAGGCATATCCCTCTTCCTTACACTCATACTTACACTCATCAGGTTTACATTCATTGAGTTGTTTTCCTGTAAGATGGTTAAAGGACAGTCTCGACTTGGGAATGAAGAGAAAATTGCTTCCATCATCTTGCCTTCGATAGCGTATACCGTATTCACATCTGAAAATAGTGGAGTTTACGATGGTTTAGCTGTACTGTACGGTCGCGCTAATAAGTCACCTTCCAGCTGTCATTACGTTTAGCTCGCTCTGTGCTGTAATTTTGTCTGCCAGATGTTGAATTGGGTGGGTAAGTGTAGGAATAGGTTTGTATATCCCCCTCGGAATGACTAAATTAAGTTTAGATATTGCTGAAACCAATTATGGATCAAAATATACTTGGTGCCGAGACATCACTTATTAGGTCGATTGTAAACATGGATGGAGTGTGTGGGGAAATGTTGAGGTATAGTGGTGAGATAGTGATCGAATGGGTATGGAAAATGTGCAAACTAGCATGGGAGAAGGGGAGTGCACCCGTTGACTGGAAGACTGGCATAATAGTCCCCCTATATAAGGGCAAAGGGGAAAGAGGAGTGTGTGGCAACCACCGAGGAATATGTCTTCTAAGCGTAGTAGGGAAGGTGTACAGTAGGGTAGTGATTGAGAGTGAGAGTGAGAACGGAAAAATGGATAGGCGACGAGTAGGGAGGTTTTAGGAAGGGAAGAAGATGTGTAGATCAGATTTTTACCCTGAATTGTGTTGTGGAGAAATATCTGGAGAAGCAACAAAAGCTGTATGTTGCCTTTATGAACTTGGAGAAGGCCTATGACAGAGTGGATAGAGAAGGTATGTGGAAAGTACTTAGAATATATTAGGGAGTAGATGGCAAGTTGCTGAAAGCAGTGAAGAGCATGTATGAGGGTGCAAAGGCGGCAGTACGTGTGGAGCATGAGCAGAGCGAGTTCTTTGACCTGAATGTTGAGTTGAAACAGGGGTGTGTGATGTCCCTGTGGTTGTTTACTGTATGTAATGGATGGAGTCATGAAAGAAATACTAGGAAGAGCAGTGAATGTTGGTGTATCGCTGAAAAGGGAGGGAAATGAGTGGAAGCTGCCTATACTGCTGTTTGCGGATGATACAGTTCTGATGAGCGTTAATGAATGGGAGTTGCAGGGTCTGGTAAATGAGTTTGGAACAGTGTGCGAAAAACGGAATTTGAAGGTAAATGGGAGGGAAGAGCAAGGTTATGGTCTTCGAAAGGGGTGAAGTCACAGAGTGTGAGGTGAAGTTGAATGGTCAGGCTATGGAGATCGTCAGCTCATTTAAGTATCTGGGCAGTGTGTTGAGTAAGGATGGGACTATGGATGAAGAAGTGCGGGAGAGGGTAAAACAGGGGAAGAGGGTTGTAGGAACGCTAAAAGCAGTAACAAGAAATAGGGTGGTCAGTATGGAAGTGAAGAAGTCCTTGCATGACAGTGTGGTAATCCCGGCACTGACTTACGGAAGCGGAGCATGGACGTTTGAGAAGAGACTCAACCAAGAGTGAGAGGGGTGGAAATTAGTTACTTGAGAAGTGCGTGCGGAGTTACATGGAGGGATAGACAGACGAATGAGGAAGTAAGAAGGAGGTGTGGTGTAGAGGTAGAAGTACTGGAAAGTGTGAAAAGGAACACCTTGAGATGGTTCGGCCATATGGAACGTATGGGAAGCGAGAGAATGACTAAGAAGGTGTACGAGAGCGAGGTGGAAGGACAGAGAAGGAGAGGTAGATCGAAAGAGAGGTGGAAGGATGGAGTGAGGAAGCATATGGCTGAAGGCGGTGCTGGTTGGGAGGAAGGACGTCGACTGACTGGGGACAGAGGTGCATGGGGGCGGTTCGTTCATGGCCACCCCTTCGGGGATCACGGCGTCAGGCAATGGATAGATAGATAGTTCCCAGAGATATACATCCATAAATAGAAATAGGTGAAGTCCACGAATATTTTATGAGTGAGCTAAAGACTATGGTATCCAAGTGTATTGTCATAATCAATAGTTCAGTAAACATCTTGATAATATGTGAGAAACCAAGAAAGAGAAGACTTTGCTCGACACAACCCTAACCTCTCTGTAACTCAAAAGGGCCTAGAGCAAACTGGCTGTAAACATCCACAGATATTTCCTGGTGGACTCTTCCCAAATTATTAAAAACTTCATCCCGATTGCTTTCATTAATTTCGAGTTATAAGAAGTTAAGGGATCAAGATTATTGTCAAGTTCGCTGGCGCTACCTATAGTGACTTATATTGGCAGTTTATGAATAAGGTGGTCGGTGAAGGATTGATTGTGACTGTGCAATATATCCATCTTAACCCTTTGAAGACGGTTTATTCTGGCTGTCATTAGACGATTTTAGACGGTATGCGAAGGATCTGTGGGTAAGACTATCTCATTTAACCCCCTGACCTCCATATACCCTTCCTAATATGAATAACATTGTGTAATAATAACCATAATCTATTATTATTTATTTCACTCCAACACCAAACACCATCCAATGAAATTAATGAAAGCATGTGATCTCCCCGGGATTAGAACCTGGGTCACCACATGCAGATCTTAAACACTCTTAAGGGGGGGGCCCCCCCCTTAAGAGTGTTAAGCGGGGGGGTCACTTCACTTTGTTTTTATCTTTCTCTACCTCTCTCTTTGGCTTTTATCCATTCGGCCCCATTCAGACTACTGTTTTAAGACGTGTACCCCCTTCCAGGTGTCAATATTTTCCTGGTGAGCGGTAGCGAGCCAGCATATACAGTATATATTGTTGTTTTGACAGCAAGCTAAATTTGTAAATTTTTCGATAGAAACATTTCTCCGGTGAAGCCGGATTTTTCCATACAATGCTGGCTCGCTATCGCTCGCCAGGAAGAAATCGACACCTGGATGGGGATAAACGTATTAAAACAGTTGGCTGAATGGGGTCGAATTAATACAAGCCAGGGAAAGAGAGAAAAGGAGATAAAGATAAAAACAAAAACGATGTGACCCCCTTAATCATTGCACCATAAAATCAGAACAGAAAATGCTACATCGGATCTTCTATGGGTTAACTAAAGTATGTGTCGGTTACCTCTATAAAGGGGCATAATTGCGTTGGTTGATGTTTCTCCGCTGTCCTTCATTAAGAGAAATAATACAAGCACCAGGAACACACCCATCTGAAAATAGAGAGCTTGATTTGAACCTGTTGAAGATTAGGACGCATTTTGACAGTTTATTCTGACTACCATTAGCCAATTATATACAGCTTAACCCTCTCGCTCTCTTGTGGACTCGGGGGTTGCCGTTTAGCATTCAGAAATAGAGTTCTCTCAATCTCGTAATTACATCTCCAAAATTAGGTTCTGACCACACCTCACTCAAAGACAACTGCAGAGGTTTAAGTAACGAAACTAAAATATTCTAAACACCCCTGATTGTCACAAAGGTTTTTAAATATCCCAGAAAGGGCGCAACTCGCATCTTGTGCGTGAAAGGGTTAAGAAGGATATGGGGCAATGATGATGTTTACGTAAAAACTAATGTCAATCACCCCTCTGACTTCCGTATACACTTCTTAATCTGAATATAATCGTCTAATAATAAAATAAAAACTGGAAAAAATACATAACCGGATCTTGAAAAGGCTAATATTTTCTTGCAAGATAACTTATTAACCCCTTGAGGATTATGACGCTTTTTGGCAGTTTATGCTGGCTATCATTAGACGATTTTATTCAGAATAGGAAAGGTATATGAAAGCCAGAGGGTTAAGTGAGATAGGCTTTACTCTTTTGATGCCCACAGAACCTTTTAAAGTTGTATAAAGTCGTCTATTGATAGCCAGAATATACTGTCAAAATGCGTCAATTGACCACTTGTGAGTTTCAGGCTATATGGAAGTTGGATCCGTAAACATCGATATAAAACAGAAATGCAATTATAATGCATAGAATAAAGGATAGAATGTATGATGAATTTGGTCTTATGAATTTATATATGCAATACAACCATATTTGAGTTCGTAAGTATCCAAAATATCGGTATAAGAAATTCCAACTTCCTTAATAGCCTGAAACTCGCAAGCGGTCAATTAGCCCATCCATTATCATAATGATTTATTTGTTTATTTTTGTTAGCTGTTATTAAATTATTTATTCAGCTTTGGAAGGGCCTTGAGGAATCAATATACTAATGTCTATCTTAACCCTTTCAAAATTCGATCACGCATTTCAATTATGTTTTCTGGCTATTATTAGACGATTTTATTCAGATTAGCATGGGTATATGGAACTCAGTGTTAATGGAGATAGTCTGAACCCTTAGAATTGCCACAGGTCCTTCCTAAGCTGTATACAGTTGCCTATTGATATCCAGAACAAACTGTCAAAATGCGTCATAATCTTCAAAAGGCTCCATTGAAACACGCTATATTTAAGCGGAGATGGGCCGGTTTTCTGGACCACTTTGCCCCTCATGTTTAGCTCCATTAGTTTTCAGATGTTAAGATGTTTGCCCCATTAGTTAGTCGATTTTAAGACCTTTCGTCCCATTTCTTCGTCAATATTTAGACCTTTCGTGCTATTTAGGTGTCGATTTTTTCCCTGGCGAACGATAGTGAGCCTGTAATGTTGGAAAAACCGGCCTTCGGCCGGTACAATTTTCTACCGAAAAATGTACAAATTAATCTAGAAGGGGGATCTAATGTATGTGTGTGTTTTTTTTTAATTTGATGGAGGTCTAGGGAGGAAACTAGAAAAAAACGAATACATGAAAAAATCGCTCAAAAAGTGAACCATAACCCCTTTACCTTTTTAAGATCCAATAATTATTTCTTTTCTGTGTTCTGGTTATTATAACACGATTTGACACAGATTAGGATAGGGTATATGGAAGTCAGAGTTTAAATTGAGATCATATTTCCCCTTATAATTCCCACAGATCCTTCCTAAACTGCATAACATCATCTGATAGCCAGAATAAACTGTCAAAATGCGTCATAATCTTCAGAGGGTTAACATGATCTGATAATGACTAGAATGTAATGATGCTTCATAGTATTGTGAAATAGTTAAGGGGGGCCATCGGCTTTTTGTTTTACCTTCCTCTCCTTTTCTCTCTTTCCCTGGCTTTTATCCATTCGGTCCCATTCAGCCAACTGTTTTAAGACGTCGATTTCTTCCTGGCGAGCGAAAGCGAGCCAACATTGTATGGAGAAATCCGGCTTCGCCGGAGAAATATTTCTATCGAAAAGTGTACAAATTTAGCTTACTGTCAAAACAAAAATATATATATGCTTACTCGCTACCACTCGCCATGAAAATATTGACACCTGGATGGGGAAAACGTCTTAAAACAGTAGGCTGAATGGGGCCAAATGGATACAAGCCAAAGAGAGAGGGAGAGAAAGAGAAAAAAAGCGAAGTGGGCTCCCTTAAGATACACTTCTACGGGTTGATGCTACGTTGCATGAAGGCACAATAAAATTAAACAGGGTAATCCCCTTCACCACCAGACGTATTTGTTCTCGTATGCTTATTACCATTAGACAATTTTCTTTAGTTTGTAATATACCTATAAGACTCAAATGAATAAATACTGTCTCAAAAATCATCTTAGTAAAATGGATTCTGCTTAAACTGCATATAATAATCGAAGTTTAGCCAGAATCAAAGGTAAAAAGGAGTCATGGTGCTGAAGTGGTTAACGCGATTCATATAAGGATTGGCTGGATGATAAATACCAGTTGGAGATTTGTTTATTTATGTTTTTTTTATTAACAAGCCATACAATAAATGCACATACATATACTCAAATATCCATATAAATTAGAGTACATTGCTCTACGTAACTATACTCTGTTCCAAGTAAGTAGGCCAAAGCTCTTGAGCATTAACCTCTATAACTCACAGATGACTAGAGTAATCGAGCTGTTGTTTATACTATTTGGGAAGAATCAACCAGGGAATAGGTGTGGAAACTTACTGCCCAATTGTTGTAGCCCTTTTTGAGTTATAGAGATTAAAGGTCACGATTTTCGGCCTCCCTAAAATGAATGGACTATAGTATTGCCAATTATTCATTACAGGGTAGGCTTTTTTCATCTTTCTCTCCTTTTCTCTCTTTCCCTGGCTTGTATCCATTCGGCCCCATTCAGCCAACTGTTTTAAGACGTTTATCCCCATCCAGGTGTCGATTTCTTTTTGGCAAGCGATAGCGAGCCAGCATTATATGGAGAAATCTGGCTTCGCCGGAGACATTTTTCTATCGAAAAATTTATAAATTTAGCTTGCTGTCAAAATAAAAAAATATACTGTATATGCTGGCTCGCTACCGCTCGCCAGGAAATATGGACACCTAGATGGGGGTAAACGTCTTAAAACAGTAGGCTGAATGGGGCCGAATGGATGCAAGCCAAAGCGAGAGGGAGAGAAAGAGAACAAAAGTGAGATGGGCTCCCTTAAAGACCAACTCACATCAACTTCATGTCTCATGTTTTTAAATCGATTAGGTACAATATACTATGTAATAAAACATATGCAGTAAACAATAAACATATTTCACTTGACCTTTTCTTTACTATACACGAGTGAATTAAGGTCCGTTCTTAACATTAATCACCAATTACAAACCCCAATGCACTTGAACAAATTAATGAAAGCATATGGTCCTCCCGGGATTCGAACGAGGGACACCACATCCAAAACATGAGCATCTAAACTACTACACCACCAACACAGTTAAAGGTTATAACAGGGTAGTAGTGTAAGGGACTGGAGTTCTCGAAAAGGGGCTCCAGTTCTGACGCTATTCTTGACTTACAGTGTGCTGGCTAAATAGTAACCCAGAAGGGTTGATAGCCTCTGAAGTCCTATTTTAACTGACTTAGTAGGAGCGATTCGAATGCCACTCTACTGATAACGTCATGTGGTAGGATTCTTGTAAAATAATTTGAGGTATCGAGCTGCTATTTCATCCATTTGTAGAAGGTTACCGCCCCTTCTGTACCGGTGACTTCTTTTTATATTTATTCTAGCTATATTTAGACGATTTTGTGCCGTTTAAGACGAATTTGTGGTAGTAAAACTATTTAGTGAGATAGTTCGAAGATTTAATTGCTGAAGGCCCTTTTCAAGTTGAATAAAATCGTCTTAAAGTAACCAGAATAAAGTTAAAGGAACATCACCGGTACTGTAGGGGTTAAATCCCTGAGTTTTAAAAGGCTAGGGGTTGCCCTGTCTAGACTCGCCATATAGAATAGGTTAGCGAGAGCTAAAGAAAATATTGGGATAGATCATTCAAGTTGGGAGCCGTTTTCCTTCCTTATCAAGTTGTTCACGTTACTCCGATATCACACGAGCGGTTTTTCCCTCAACATTTATCAACACTGGTCTGGCAGCTTGTGAGGTAAACAGTTAACATATTTCTGCTATCTATATTCATCTATTATCAGTCTAGTTACCGACCAGTGCAAAATAATCTAGAATTGTTATCAGAAAAATGTTGATCATAGAATGTTGACTATAGAAGCTCTCGTGTGATACCGGCTTTAGGGATGGAGGGGCAACTATCCTCTTCATTTCTACATTCATTGAACTCATAATAAGAATTGCAGATACATGGAGGAAAATATTACGATTGATAGTTCAAGTTTGGAGCGGGTTTTCACCCTAATTGAAGATGTTCATATAAATTCCGACAGTGTTCCAGAAAGTGTACCAAATACTTCAAATCCGTATGGGGACAGTATGAAGCCAGGTGTGATCTCCCTAGGTAAGTGTCTCTCCTTCTACCTCTTGCTCCACCTACTGACGGTGGAGGTGCTCATCCCCGTCTCCTTAGTGATGAAGGGGGCTTATGTCCCCTTCTAGCCTACAGTATATCCATCAATCTCAACAATAATACACGAATTATAGATATATAAAGGAAAATACTACGATAGATAGTTCAAATTTGGAGTTTTCTTCACTCTTCAATCTAATCAACATCGACAGTGTTCCAGAAAGTGTGCAAAATACTTCCAATCCGTATAGGTCCAGTACATAGCCAACTGTGATCTACCCAATCTAGGTTTATTATTGACGTGGCCCTCCTTCTTCCACCGCTTGATCCACCTACTGACGGTGGAAGTGCTCATACCCGTCTCCTTAGCGATGGCTCTGGCGGACATACCCTTCACCCACAGCGACACGAAGTTGGCTCGGTCGGTGAGGGAGGTGGGCTGGAACGGTCGACGGTTATCCATAGTGGACTCGATACCCAAAGTGAATAGTCGACTTCGATGTCCTTGTTTTTATTAACCCTTTGAGTACCAGCGACGAGTGTTAAAATATCTAGCTATATAGCTATACTTAAGAAGGATCTGTGGTAGTTAATCCTTTGAGTACCAGCGACGTGTGTTATATTATATTCTGGATATAATTAGACGATATTATGCAGCTTAGAACGGATCTGTGGTAGCTAATATTGTTTGTTGAGATAGTTTGAAGCCTTATTATTGCTGGAGGTCCTTCCTAAGCTGAATAAAAACGTCTAATAGTTGCCAGAATATGATGGAAAGAAAGGCCCTGGTACTGGATGGGTTAATAGCGTTATTTGAGTTAGTTTGACACCTTATTATTGCTAGAGATTCTTTCTAAGCTAAATAAAATTGCCTAATCATTGCCAGAATATAATACAAAAGGCACGTCGCCGGTACCATACGGGTTAATCTTCTTCTTTTCTTCTTAATGATCAGAATTTAGCTGTGTGTTTGATGTCCTTCTTGTTATTAATTTTCTTCTTTTCTTCTTAGTGATCAGAATTTAGCTGTGGAAAAGATAAAAGTTATTTGTAGCAATACTTCTTGAGTTTCTAAGCTATCACATGAATGATGTGAGTATTGATATGACCCACGAAATGTCATGTGCATCCAAGCATTCAAAAAACGTGTTCCCATTTGTCGTTTTTCTAGCCCCCTTCTTCCTCATGTTTAGCCCCATTAGTCTTCAGTTTTTATGACGTTCGGCCCATTAGTTTGGCGATTTTAAGACCTTTCGCCCCATTTCTTTGTCAATATTAAGACTTCGTGTCATTTAGGGTTGATTTGTTCCTGGCGAACGATAGAGATAGCTTAAGATACAGTGTTTTGGCATCTTAGTTGTCAAGACACGGTGCTAATATTATGGCAGATTTAGAAACATAACCCACAAAATTAGTTTCAACATAGATTTGTTCTGAACAGTAAACTACAAGATTGTGTGTAGCGGTGGCGGGAGTACTGGGAGGGATGACATCTTTCGCCGTATGTGTATATATTGAGCTAATATATTTTGATAGTGAAATATATGACACTGATGTTTGCTATATTACATTTAATCTATTTTCAAGCATAAATTGTGTTTGTTAATAATCTTTGGTAATTCGATTACAGATGCGTGTTCGATGTTGTAATGCATATTTAGATACATAATATCAATCTTAACATCCGTTATAAAGCTCAGAATATTTGGGGACAGGCATTTCTGTTGAATATCGATGTGTATGGCTCCAACCTCCTGAAAGTCGGAAAATAACAGGTGGGCAATTGCATCTTCCTGTCTAAGAATAATGCAATAGAATCCTTATGTACTTTGGACAGTTGAGTGATGCTTATTGTGAACATGGGAGTCAGACGTGTTCACAGACAATCATATGACTCTATGATCTGATGATATCGCTTGTTCATATAACCCCTTCTGTACCGTCGACCTCCTTTATATTATATTTTGGCTACTAATCCTCGATTTTATTCAGTTTAGGAAGGATCTCTAGCAATTATAATGCTTCCAACTATTTCAGTCAGCCCATTTGACTACCACAGATCCTTCCTAATATGCATAAAATCGTCTAGGTATGGCTAGTATAAAATGTAACAGACGTTGCTGATACAGAAAGGGTTAAGGGGGGTATTATATATTATTATTTTGTTTGTATTTTGTGTTTATGTAGTTTACTCCCTAGACCTGTAACAAACCTAAAAACACCACCAAGACAACCCATTTGTGATAACGTTGTGCATTTTGCGGTAGACTAATGTCCCGGCCTAACTAAATCACAGGCTCGCTATCACTGGCCAGGATAAAATAGAGTCCTAAATGTCTTGATATTGACAAAACAGTGGGGCAAAACGTCTTATAATCTCCAAGCTAATGGGTCGAACGTATTTAAATTTTATAACTAATGGAGCTAAACATGAGGGAGAAGGGGGTGAGTATAGAATCAAATACCTCTCCTAAGCACACATTACAAAGCCACTCCAACAGCTTCCTCTCTCTCCAACACCCCATCTCCCCTCTCTACACTCTTCAGAACAATAAGAAAAGTAGAATGTAGATACGAGGTGCCGTTGTAAAGGCTTATCCTTTAATACTTCATCTGATCTGATCTGAGTCGACCCACTAATCAGAAAGAAGCCAACAGACCCAGAGCCTGTTATCCAAGGGCCCTAAAACACTGAATGGGGGATGGGCGTATATAGTTGCTCATTTATGTATCTTTTTAGTATTTTTGAGTTTCCTCCCTAGACCTTCATAAAACTTAAAAAATTAACACCCGCCCAAAATCCTCTTTCAAGATAAATGTGTTCATTTTTCGATATAAAAATATCCCGGTCGGTTCCTCTTAAATTACAGGCTCACTATCGCTTTCCAAGAAAACAAATGACACCTAAATGCCACGAACAGGGTTAATATTTACATAGCAATGGGCGAAACGTCTTAAAATCGCCAAACTAATGGGCCGAACGTCTTTTATTCTGAAAACTATTGGGGCTAAACATGAGGAAGAAGGAGGACCAGATAAACGACCCATGGCCCCTTAAGCAACAGATTCACGCACACTGCAGTCTATTTTACTTTGTCTTTTCCATCTGACGGTAAATTGACATCTCTCCATCTTGTTTATTTTGGCTATTACGACCATTTTGAAGCGAAAGATGCTATTAATTATGCAAATTTGGTGGTGTAATGGTTTAGATGGTTATGTTTTGGGTGTGGTGTCCCGAGGTGGAATCTCGGGAGGACCATATGCTTTAATTAATGTATTCAAGTGCATAGGGGTTTGTAATGGAGGATTAATGTTAAGAACGGGGTGTTTCTTAATTTATATGATGCAGAGACACAGTAGTTTCATATTTTTCAACTAAGTATTGATAAACCAGTTGCTAATGGACTCAATTTACCGTAATCTGGGGAAAAATACAGACTATAAGATGCTATGGGCTCTAGTCCACTTGTAAGTATGCATGGACTTCATCTATTTCTGATTATGGAAGTATATGTCTGGTAACGAATTTATGAATATGTCTATACATTAACTACAAAACTATATATATGTAATTTATTGAAAATAAGTTCTACCCCAATCAATCCAGATAGTTATATTTACATAAGGAAAACATAGGGGGTCCACGAATTCCTATGAGTGGACTAGAGACTAGGACATCGGAGTGTACATTTCGACACCACAAAATTCAGAGTTACCAAATCAAGTCCGCAAGATAGTAGATAAATCCCAAAAATCGCTAGAAAAATGTCACAATCTCTAGACCATCGCTCTAAAATGGCTCAAATCTCCAGAATTCGTGCCGCTAGATGTATAGATTTGCCTCTAGATCGAAATACATACCTCTAGATCTAACGAGGAAGTAGGTAAATAGGCAACAGTAACCCCAATCTCTTACTTTACTGACGACTAGAGGGGAACCTGATGCTGCTGCTGGTCCCAGGGCTAGTTGTCTTAGGTGTTAATCTGCCCTCTCCATTGCCTTAAGTAAGGAAGGCCACGCAGGCGCACTCCATTCCCTCCACTCGCGTGCGCAGATTAGGATGTTGTGTTCCAGTCGCGTGATAGTTGACTTGAAATGAGGCGGCCGTGTTTCTCGAGACTAACTAAATGCCTACATATGCTCAAGGAGGTCATCCAAGCTCAACAGGTAGAAACATTGCGAAGTTTAATTGATTTTGATGGATCCTGGAACGACTTTGGATGGCTAATGTTGTCCAAAATCTAGCCACCAAATAAAGGAATCGGACAAAACATATAAGACGAACGACTATACTATGGCCAATACTATTGATTGTATTTGGTAACATAGCGTTGATTGGAGATTTCCGTGTTCTGGGTGGAGCTATGGATAAAAGGCAAATACACTTAACCCTTTCAATGTCGGTGACGTTTTTTGCATTGGGTGTCAGCTACATTTAGGCGATTCTATGAAGCTTAGGAAGGCTATATGGTAGCTAAAAGGATTAATTGAGATAATCTGTAGCCGTGTAGTTGGTAGACGTCCTTCTTAAGCTGAATATAATCGTCTAAATGAAAAGGACGCCGCCTTTACAGGGTGGCTTAATTTGCCCCCGTACAATCGGGTGCCATAGTTTCTAGCCCACCCATAATTATCCGTGGACTTCACCTAGGCCTATTTCTAATCATGGACGTATATCTCTGGAATTTGTTTTATGAATAAAGTTTTATGTACAATTAGAGAACTATATCTACATGTTCTATCCAATGATATACCCAGATAGATATATTTGCATAAATATAAACATAGGGGGTCCACGGATATATTTTCATAAATATAAACATTGGGGGTCCACGGATATATTTGCATAAATATAAACATTGGGGGTCCACGGATATATTTGCATAAATATAAACATAGGGGGTCCACGGATATATTTGCATAAATATAAACATTGGGGGTCCACGGATATATTTGCATAAATATAAACATAGGGGGTCCACGGATTCCTATGAGTGGGCTAAAAACTCCGAGGCCAAATTAACCCCTTATGTACCGTAGCTCTAATAAGTCATGACTCAGCCGTCATTATGTTTGGCTCCCTCTGTATTGTAGTAATGTCTGTCAGATGTTGAGTAGGATGGGTAACTGTAGGAACATGTTTGTATACCTCATTCAAAACGAATAAATAGTTTTAGATACTGCTGATACCAATTATTTATCACAGTATACTTGGTGCCCAGACAACACTGTCTTATTCGGCTAACTTTACCGGCCCCGTCCTTTATATTTGATTTCAGCTACATTTAGACGATTTTATAAGGCTTAGGAACGATATATAGTAGCTGCAAGGATTAATTGAGATAGTCTGTAGCCTTTTAATGGGTAGACGTCCTTTCTAACCTTACTAAAATTGTCTATAATAGCTGTCAGAATGTAATGAAAAGGATGCCACCGGTACTGTATGGGTTAAAGGAAGAGCTTTAAGGAGAGATGGGTCATTTGTCTGGTACCCTTTCTTCCTCGTGTTAAGCCCCATTTGTTTTGAGATTATAGGACGTTATTAACAGCTTTCGCCCCAATTCGTTGTCAAATTTAAGACCTTTCGTGCCATTTAGGTGTCGATTTTTTCCTGGCGAGCAATAGCAAGCCTGTAATTTAGGAGGAACCGCCATTCGGCCAGGACATTTGTCTACTAAAAAATGTACGAATTTATCTAGAAAGGGGATCTTGGGGATGTTATTTTCAAGCTTGATGGAGGTCTAGGGAGAAAACAAAAATAATAATGAATACAAACATGTATCAACCAAAAACTAAAACCTCCCTTAAGAATAACGAGCAATGAATATAGTCGAGGTATATTATACCTTGGAAATACAAAGTCATAACAATTATAACAAACAAAAGACGTGTATAATGTGTAGTTTTTGGCTCAGCAATAATTGAACATCATACATAGTAATAGACAAGCAGTTCCATGTATTCTAATTAGTAGTGATATCAGTATTTTGTTTTCTAGGTGGATGAGGGAGACAGAAGGCAGAACTGCTTGTGACTTGAAAGAGTGACAGGTCCAAAATCAAGGAATAATCTAACCCAACTTTCTGGACACACGTAGTTTGAAGCAATTTAAGTCAGGATTTAAGTCATATATGTATACAGTACATTTGTTTCGGTCAAATATGTGCATGTTTTATTAACCTTATAATTATTTAGTTATACAGTATGAAAGGCTGCAACCTCTCAATTGTGGATTATGATGCGTTTTGATAGTTTATTCTGGCTATTATTGTCCGATTTTATGCGATATAGGAAGAATCGGTGGTGATTACAAGGGTAGGTATTATCTCAATTAACTCTGTAGCTTCCATATACCATTCCTAATCAGAATAAAACCATCTAATAAAGTTAAGGACTATCTAAATGAACCTTCTAACTACCACATACCCTTACCAATCTGAAAATAATCGTCTAATACAGTTAAGGACTATCTTAATGAACCCTCTAACTTCCATATACCCTTCCTAATCTGAATTGAATCGTCTAATAAGGTTAAGAACTATCTAAATGGGCCTTCTAACTACCACATACCCTTCCTAATCTGAATATAATCGTCTAATAGGGGTATGAACTCTCTTAATTAACCCTCTAATATTCATATACCCTTCCTAAGCTGAATATAATCGACTATTTAGGGTAAGGACTATCTTTATTAACTCTCTAACTTCCACATACCCTTCCTAATCTGAATATAATCGTCTAGGGATAAGTTTTCAGTATATGATGGTTTACGGTAGAGAGGCAGGTACGGTTGGCCAAATAAGTCATCTTTCTCTGTCATTACGTTTTGCTCGCTGTGTGCTGCATAAATGTCTGTCAGATGTTGAATAGGGTGTGTAAAGATAGGAACATGTTTGGCTATCCCACAAGAAACGTTGAATTAATGCTCAGATAGTGCTGATACCAATTATTGATCTAAATATTCTTGATGCCGCAACTTCACTTATGAGGGCGACTGTACACGTTCAAGCAGAAATACCAGGAGACCAGCCACCAAGCCACCAGCCAGCAGCACAAACATACCCTGGAGGAGAGAAATACAGTCACTTAAGGGAGCCCACCTCGCTTTTTCTCTTTCTCTCCCTCTCTCTTTGGCTTGTATCCATTCCGCCCCATTCAGCCTACTGGTTTAAGAAGTTTATCCCCATCCAGGAGTCAATATTTTCCTGGCGAGCAGTAGCGAGCCAGCATATACTGTATATATTTTTGTTTTGACAGCAAGCTAAATTTGTAAATTTTTCGATAGAAAAAATTCTCCGGCGAAGCCGGATTTCTCCATACAATGCTGGCTCGTTATTGCTCGCCAGGAATAAATCGACACCTTGCTGAATAGGGCCGAACGGATACAAGCCAGGGAAAGAGAGAAAAGGAGAGAAAGATTAAAAAAAAGCCGGTGACCCCCCTTAATTCTTATTGTTCGTGGTGTTTGTAGTGTGTGTGTGTGTCTGTGTGTGTGTGTGTGTGTGTGTGTATATGTATGTGAGTATGTGTGTGGGGTCTGAGTGTGTGTGTGGAGGGAGAGGGGCGGGTGCTTCCATGATAATTATATAGACACGAACTGCCTTTAGTACGATTTGGCTATATACTGTATACAGGATTTGGCTATATATACAGGATTACCATGTGCAACAAGTCAACTCAACCCCACAATTTGCCGGAGGATAACAGGTTTTTCACAATACGTAGACGGAGGTCTTTAAAAAAAAAAAAAAACAGAAAAAAAAAAAAAAAAAAAAAGTCTAACACTACTTATGTTATCGAAAGCCAAAATACTGTCGCCGCAATTTACCGTAGGATAAAAAAAAAAATCACAATACATAGACGGATTTTTGTTTTTTTAATTAATAATAATAAAAATACTGTCATGTCCTTACCCATAAATTAGCTATAGATAAGGAGGTCGTCAATAGCACTTTCTTGGGCAGGTTGATACATTGAGTTGAGTTGGGGATGTGATCCATCCAAAGTCTCAACAGACCAGATTCAATTACTGATTGCACCCTTGGAGGAAAAGATCATTACGTTACGATACATGTGGCAAAAGCGTTCTAACATAATTTTGTTTCATATTCTCGCTCATTCATACATATTTACTCACACACTCTCACTCTCTCTCTCTCTTCGCTACACTTTATCATACTATTATAATTGCTATGTGTTGTATATTCTTAGATTAACTTGGACTGTACATGATTAGGAGCTCTAAGAAACAAAATACAATCATAATAAAAGATATATTATCCGATAGTAGATTCTATTTTGGCTACTGGTCTTAAGATGCCAGACTACAATTGCTCGCAAAAATTAACGGAAAAACAGCTCGTGTGACACCACCTTTAGACATGCTATATACCTTTTGTTTAATCCATGTATCAGAGGGCTGTTCTTTGGAGCTAAGATCCCGTTGCAGTAGGGCAAGAACCTCTCCCGGGATGTGTAGAAGCTACAGCGACCTAATAAGGACAATAGTAACACCCTTTGAGGATTATGACGCAATTTTGTAGTTTATTTTGGCTATGATTAGACGATTTTATACATTTTAACAAGGACATTTAGGTATCTGATAGGCAAAGTCAACGCAATTATGCCTCTGAATCTACAGTGATGTAAGGACAATATGGATACTATATTGGATAGTCACCCCTTCAACACGATGGCCCCTTTATGTCTCTCATTCTGGTTAAATTAGATGATTTTATGCAGTTGAATGATGTGCAGAGGGTTTATTGAGATTGTATTTAATTTTGTATATATATTATTGTATGCAAATCGACAATAAAGTTATCTTATCCTATCTTTTCTTATATTATTTATCCCTTTGAGCCCTGAAGGTAGATCATAGGCTAAAGAAAATCGTTTAAAGGTGACCAGAAAATGATGGATATTACGTCATCGTGCTGAAGGGGTTCATTCCCTTGAGTATAATGACGCACTTAGGCAGTATATTTTGGCTGTCATTAGATGATTATATGCAGTTTAATAATGACCTTTAGGGATCTAAGACGACAAAGCCAACGCAATTATCCCTAGTAATCCTACAGATTCTTTTTAATGTAAGTAAAATCGTCAAAAGATAGCCAAAATATACTGGTAAAACGCATCATAATCATCAAGGGGCAAAGGCGTTCGATTGAAACGTATAGCATTCATCATGTTTTATAATCTAGGTAGTTACATATTTGACAAAGTATTGTTTATATTTTGTATCGAGTAACATTGTTGAGTGTAGCAGGTTTTGTATATAAATTAGTATTTACCATTCACCATTTTGTTACAATTATGTGTTCAAATGTTTACATTGTTTATAGTTGTCAAAATAAGTTATTTCATAATTAAATCCACTGCTCACGTTCAAATTTTTTTATTCATAATTGTTTTCACCAAGACACCAATTAACTTACAAATAAAACTAGTGAAAGTAATGACTACATGTGGTTCTCCAAGGACTCAAACCTAGGATACTCACACCGAAATTCCGCACACTAAGCATTACGCTATCAAGACAGTTAAAGGTTTATGCACAAGCCTACGATATATTATGCATTCTCGAATACTGCATATTACTCCAAGTATGTACAGCTACAGACACATTCTCGAATACTGCATATTACTCCAAGTATGTACAGCTACAGACACATTCTCGAATACTGCATATTACTCTAAGTATGTACAGCTACAGACACATTTTCGTGAGCTTTTGCGATGTTCTTTATCCAAATATATCCATTTAGATTGATGTTCAGATCATATCAGCTATACATTAATAAATACATATGTGTATATCAATATATATGGAGAAGTTTGACAAGAACGAAAGAATATTTCTGATTGGGGATATGAATGGTAAGGTGGGTGATAGGAAAGTTGAGGGAGTGGTGGGAGGGTGGGGGGTACCATCAGAGGTGAATGGGAATGGTAGTGCACTTGTGGACGTATGTGTAGGGAGGAGGCTGTGGATAGCCAACACCTTCTTCCGACACAGAATGATCCACAGGTACACGTGGAAACGGATGTTGACGATGAAGGATAAGACAGTGGTGGAACGAAAGTCATTGATTGATTATGTATGTGTGGATGAACGAATGAAGAAATCTGTGATGGATGCTAGGGTGTATAGGGGTATTGGAGGGGGTCTGTCTGATCATTATGTAGTGGTAGCTAAGGTTAGGATACAAAAGAAGTGGGTGAGGAGAGCGGGAGGGAGGCGAGAGGAGGGTGGAATGGTGAGGAGGGTGGAGAGGTTGCAGGAGGAGGAAATCAGGGAGGAGTACAGGAGAGCAGTGGAAAGACGACTAGGTGGGTTCGACCTGGAAGTTATGGAGGAAGTGGAGGAGATGAGCAAGGTGTTTAAGGATGAGATCTGTGCAGCATGTGAGGAGGTGTGTGGAGTGAGGAGAAGAGGGAGGGGAGTGAAAGGTACAGCATGGTGGACAGAAGAGGTAAGAATAGCTGTGGAAGAAAAGAAGAAAGCATATAGAGAGTGGTTGGGTAGTAGAGGGAATGAAGATTCCGAGAGACAGAAACGAGCGAGGTACGTGGAGAGTAAGAGGGTGGTGAAGAGAGTAGTGAAGGAAAGTAAGAGAAGAGTAGATGAGGAATTTGGAAGGAATCTGAGTGTAAAATGGAGGGAGAGTAAGAAACTGTTCTGGAAAGAAGTCAAGAAAGTTAGGGAAGGTAGCAAGGGAAACAGTAAGGGTGTGAAAGATAAGAATGGGAGAATGCTAGCCGAGAAGCAAGAGAGAGTCGAAAGATGGAGGGAGTACTTCAGTGAGTTGCTAAATGAAAGGAATGAAGAGCCAGCAAACATAGCTGGATATGGTATGGGAGGGAGAAGAAGAGAAATAGTGGAGGAGGAGGTGGGGATCAGGAGGTCAGAAGTGTGGGAAGCCATGAAAAGAGTGAAGTTGGGGAAAGCACCAGGAACAGATGGAGTGTGTGGGGAAATGTTGAGGTATGGTGGTGAGATAGTGATAGAATGGGTATGGAAAATGTGCAAACTAGCATGGGAGAAGGGGAGTGCACCCGATGACTGGAAGACTGGCATAATAGTCCCCCTATATAAGGGCAAAAGGGAAAGAGGAGTGTGTGGTAACCACCGAGGAATATGTCTTCTAAGCGTAGTAGGGAAGGTATACAGTTGGGTAGTGATTGAGAGAGTGAGAGTGAGAACGGAGAAATGGATAGGCGACGAGCAGGGAGGTTTTAGGAAGGGAAGAGGATGTGTAGATCAGATTTTTACCCTGAATTGTGTTGTGGAGAAGTATCTGGAGAAGAAACAAAAGGTGTATGTTGCCTTTATGGACTTGGAGAAGGCCTATGACAGAGTGGATAGAGAAGGTTTGTGGAAAGTACTTAGAATATACGGAGTAGAGGGCAAGTTGCTGAAAGCAGTGAAGAGCATGTATGAGGGTGCAAAGGCGGCAGTACGTGTGGAGAGTGAGCAGAGCGAGTTCTTTGACCTGAATGTTGGTTTGAAACAGGGGTGTGTGATGTCCCCGTGGTTGTTTACTGTATATATGGATGGAGTTATGAAAGAAATACTATCAAGAGCAGTGGATGTTGGTGTACCGCTGAAAAGGGAGGGAATTGAGTGGAAGCTACCTATACTGCTGTTTGCGGATGATACAGTTCTGATGAGTGATAATGAATGGGAGTTGCAGGGTCTGGTAAATGAGTTTGGAACAGTGTGCGAAAAACGGAATTTGAAGGTAAATACGGGGAAGAGCAAGGTTATGGTCTTCGAAAGGGGTGAAGTCACAGAGTGTGAGGTGAAGCTGAACGGTCAGGCTATGGAGATCATCAACTCTTTTAAGTATCTGGGCAGTGTGTTGAGTAAAGATGGGACTATGGATGAAGAGGTGCGGGAGAGGGTACAACAGGGGAAGAGGGTTGTAGGAACGCTAAAAGCAGTAACAAGAAATAGGGTGGTCAGTATGGAAGTGAAGAAGTCCTTGCATGACAGTGTGGTAATCCCGACACTGACTTACGGAAGCGAAGCGTGGACGTTGGTTGAGAGACTCAGACCAAGAGTGAGAGCAGTGGAAATGAATTACTTAAGGAGTGCGTGCGGAGTTACATGGAGGGATAGACAGACTAATGAGGAAGTAAGAAGGAGGTGTGGTGTGGAGGTAGATGTGCTGGAAAGTGTGAAAAGGAACAACTTGAGATGGTTCGGCCATATGGAACGTATGGAAAGCGAGAGAATGACTAAGAGGGTGTACGAGAGCGAGGTGGAGGGACAGAGGGGGAGAGGTAGACCGAATATGAGGTGGAAGGATGGAGTGAGGAAGTACATGAACGAAGGCGGTGCTGGTTGGTGGGAGGGGCGTCGACTGACTGGGGACAGAGGTGCATGGGGGCGGTTCGTTCGTGGCCACCCCTTCGGGGATCACGGCGTCAGGCAATAGATAGATAGATAGATATCAATATATAGCCATTTTGATCTGAACATCAATCTAAATGGATATATTTGCCTTAAGAAAATCGCAAGAGCTCACGAACATTTGTCAGTAGCTGTACATAGTCCCAACTGCTCTATGGTAGCCTAATGATTAGACGAATGAAAAGGGTAATTAATTGTAGACGCACCCGTTCGCGAGTAGTCTGCCACCATTAGATTCTTCAAGGCAATCCCCACATCAGCCAGGACGTGTGAGCCAGTCTTGACCAATGTGTGGAGGCTGGAGCTAAACTGAGACTGGGTGTGGAACTCTAGACGGTCTGATTCTTCCAGCTCCATTATCTCGCGGTAAACTCCAGATGACACCGACTTTAACAATATACAAGTAAATAAATATCATAACAGTGAAATATAGCTTGTAATAAACCTCTACTTATATTACTTGGATTTGTTGTTCCTTTTCTTATTATAATTCCATCTACTTGGAACAAATTAAAAAAATACATAAACAGGGATGAATAATATATTAATTATAATTAGGCCAGAAATCTTAACCACTAACCTCTTTAACTAGAAAAGTACTCGAGCTAATAATTATTTCTTCCATTTGGGAAGAGTCAGTTAAAGAAAATGTGTGGAGATTTACAGCCCATTTGCTCTAACCCTTTTTGAGTTACAGAGGTTAAGGGTAAAAATTACTGACCTAATAATTATAGTGAATTGACTTTAGTATGTCCTGCCCAGTACACTGTCTGCACAAAAACATCCATATTCTCTGTTTGTGCACGGTGTTGGGACCACAATGACACTCATTCTAGTTGTGAAGATGGCCACCTGTCAGTGTTTAAAATTAATATAAACACCATATGAGGAGGAGCACTTTAGTAACACTGTTTCACGTATATCTTCATCAGACCAATGAATTACACCAAACCACTTTTAAAGTCTATAAATACTTTTTTCTATTTTTAGGGTCCGGGAGCACGAATGCATTCCCTCGCCCCTATCTCTGTCTCGTTTTGCTGGTAGATTTATTTAAGGGGAGAAGGATACCAGGTCACCCGCCCCCGATCCCCTTTAGCCGACTTCTACCTCTCTTGCAGGAGAAATCGGTGGTGGAAATTACTCACCCCTCCACCACCCAAAAAAATAAAATAAAATAAAAATAAAATAAAAGTGGGTATTGGGCCTGATTATATACTGCATATAGAATAGATAGATAATTACTTTCTGGATTGGGAGGTCGAGTAAGCATGGCTCTCATAGGTCGTATCATATACCGAGCGCTCGTGAGGATAAGTACTGCCTGCCTGGTCAAGAGCGATTAGCAACAGACATCCTCACATGAAAATGGCTGGAGTTAAACTGAGTAAACATCAGAGGTGGGCACTTCCTTAATCACTTTCACAATACCCAAAGTCCGCAATTACGAATGTTCTATTACGGTAGCGGATTTGGATTGACGGCAAACTTGCTGCAAATATTTTACTTCTGCGGAAGTAGTTCCTTAATTGAATGCAAACCTACCGGTCATAAGTAAACTAAATAACAGTCAATAAAATGTCTTCTTTTTTGTATTATTATATTGGTTAGTGTAAGGTGTAAGTAATAGTATATGTAACAGTTTAAGCATTGTAACCTTAGGCATGATAAATCAAAATAGTTATTAACAATAGTAAGTTATTATAATTATATACCTTTGGTGTTTGTAGTAAAATTAATTAAAATGGGTTTTATTTGCCGAGTTGTAGTTGTGGAACCTCAAATTTAAAGAGCTTTGCGGATTTATAGTTGCGGAAGGTAAGGGTTAGAGTTTGCGGAATTGCGTTAGCGAAATATGATTGTCGTCTACGGTGCCCAACTCTGGTAAACATATACGGTATGTTTAAGCATTTGTCGACAAGTGGGACCAAACAACTAGACGAATACCTCATACACACTCTCTTCCATATCACACATGGCAAACACTCAAGTGTCCGAGAATGCGAAGACAGACACAGACTTTCGCTTATGTGTTGGCAATTTTAGAATATACTGTCTGGTGTTTCCTGGACACAACACAGTATACTGTAGGTAGCGCCAACGAACTTGATAAAAATATCGATCCCTGACGTCCCTGTAACTCAAAAGGGCCTAGAACAAACTGGCTGTAAATATCCACACCTATTTCCTAGTGGACTCTTCCCAAATGATAGAAACGTCAGCCCGATTGCTTTAATTCAATTCGAGTTATACGGAGTAAAGGGGTCAAGAGTATTGTCAAGTTCGCTGGCGCTACCTATAGTGTGGATGGGCCTTTAGCACAGAACCAAGTAAGGGTTAGTAGACTTATACATTGCTTTCAAAGAATATCTTTTATATTCCATTATTATTACTTCAGTTGAAGACTACTGCATATGTTAATGATCCCACCTTAAGAAACTGTTCATTTGCTGAATTTTTCTGCCAGATCATGATAACTGAAGGGTCGTCCAGCACGTCCCTGAGACTCTGGTAGGGCTGAGGGATGTGTCTGACGGCCAGGAGGGAGATCAAGTTACCAGCATAACTCTCCACCAACACCAGGGTCGTCAGCATCCACAAACCCAGCACCAGACGATCACTCCACCACCACTTACGGCCTCGCACATCAATTGCTGAAGCAATTTTTTTTATAATGTACGAGTTTATATCAATGTTATTAGGCAACATATTTATATACCATTTTTGTCACATTAATTCATTATTTAAGTTTTTGAGTTGTGCAATGGGTGCCTGAAAGTAATATTAGCGTCCAAACTATTGAACGTATTTCCTGAAGATATGATGAGAAGATAAAGACAAAGAGGATTTTGTAAGGCCCTGATAAACCAATAGGTTTGGGTATAATGCAGTAATATATTGATATCAATGACCTGTTCATTATAGGTAGGGCCCAAATCCTGACCCCAACCTATCATAACTAAATACTTTCCATTTAGAAAAAGTCAACCAGGAAATAAATTTGTTAGCCTATAGCCATTTTTTTAGTTATAAGAGGTTAATTGTTACGAATTTGGCTTACATATAATAAATATACTATACATACAAACGAGCTTTGATTACTCTTACGTTGTGTAAAAAGTATGCGGATCACGATGACGATATTCGAGCCCGACATTGCTCCTGCCCGTCCGGACATCGTAATCTGAAGGGCATTGATCATCACCACTACGACCAGAACCGTAGCCAGCAAGCAGAGCCAGACCCAGGGGGCAAAGGGGAAGAGGAAGGCCCAGGGGTCCACCTCCACCTGTCCCACACCACTGACGATCACCATACTACCGGACCGGAGACTGAAGGTGTATGAGGTGACGGACGCTCGTATGGGGGACAGGATCATGGGGACGGCGCCAAAATCCACCTCCTTTGATAATTGAAAACGAAAATGAAAACTAATCAAAGAAAAGGGTGTGTAGACTTAGCGTATTGTAGTTCTTGCTCCTTCCACAATGGATTGTATTCCTGAGCTGAATACAATAATCTAATGTATATAATAGTATGTATGTATTTACTCAGGCACTTACCCCAGTAATCTAATGAAACGAACGTCACCGGTACAGAAGGGGTTAACCATTCCACCCCACA
Source organism: Paralithodes platypus (assembly GCA_032716605.1). Taxonomy (NCBI): domain Eukaryota; kingdom Metazoa; phylum Arthropoda; class Malacostraca; order Decapoda; family Lithodidae; genus Paralithodes; species Paralithodes platypus. Next base: position 43,469,919 of record CM064546.1, read on the forward strand.
CTTACCTGCCTAATTATACTGCCCATCATGCCTGTCCAAGTTCCATCTTGCTGCTTGGTTCCAAAAGTTCTCTCTGGTGATACCGTGTACCTGTACCTGGAGAGAAAGAAAGAAGACTGAGGGGAATTTCTACCTTGTATTTAGCTTAGTTTCAGGGGGTCTGGGGAGGCGCTTTAGTTAACCTAAGGGACAAGTGACTGTCTCTGTTTTCTGTTATAGAATTCCCTACCTGCAAGTGGCACCGATTAGCGTGTCACCCATTGGTAATTTGTTTAAGGTTTATTCCCCTAAATGGGTTGCCCACCAAGGCTAACGAGTCCCATCCACCCAGAAACACCCCTATCAGATATCAGTGGGAGCCTAACACCAGCGAAAACCCTATCATATTATAGGGGAAGAGTGGAGGATGGGATTCACACAAACTCCTCAGGGGAGCTCAGGGACCCTGACTCATACATCAGGGGAAAGAGGGTCTAGGTTGTGCCATTCAGGGCTGGACTGGTTAGTGTAGGAAGAGGACTCCAGTACGCCAGAGGGCCATGGAGGACGAGGAGTTAAGGTACCCCGATTCCTCCGAGTCCCCCAGGAACCCCTCGCACACCATAGTCAAGACCCTCAACATCACCAATACCAAGGACCATTTTATTAAACCATGGTAAGAGCTTTCCCTACGACCTCTCCCGACCAGATTGACCCTTATACAGATAAGCAATAAGGGTCAATCTGGTCGGGAAAGCTCTTACCATGGTATAATAAAATGGCCCCAAGACCCATACCACCTACCCTTTCCCATTCTATCTCACTCACTTGCCCTGCAATACAAACACCTCTGTCTATGTGTTTCCTCTAGATTTCAACTTAAAATAAATAAATCAGTTGTATAGTTGTTAGGGGAGAGTGAACAAAATCATAGTATGTGTATGGGGTGTCACACGAACTCATATTCCGGCAATTTTCGATGAGCAAGTTTAATTTTTTTCTATTTTGACTTTTGATGTTCTTTCGCATTGGAATCGGAAATTAGATAGAAAGTAAATTATTTTAGGTGGTTTAAGCTTTACGGAACTAAAGCTCAGAAGCTGTTCGCCTTCAATTGCCCAAATATAATGACGTAAATATCGCTAGTGTGACATAGCCTTAATGCCAAGATATATAGTCTATTCATGACAGTTAGGCCAGGAATTTTGACCCCTAACTATTGTAACTAGAAACAAGGTTATAGCAGAGGGGCTATAAATGTTCACACCTCTTCCCTGGATGACTCTTCCCAAATGGTAGAAATATTAGCTCAATTTTTTTTCTTTTTTTTCTATATTCCAACTTACTTCCTCTCGGGCATAGGCTGAGAGCCTTAACATTCACTGCTTTACAATGAACAGTGAAGCCCGTGAGGTCTTGTTCCAGTCTAGGGAGTGAGTCATGTGAAGCACGTAGAGTACAACGAGCACCTGCCGTCTTGCCTTCACATGAGGCACGGTGCTCACTCATGGCCCGAAATGACCCCATCTCTGAAGCCACCTCATTCCCGTGCTTCACTGTCTCACCCCCTACACTCGGACTTTCACACTTACTCACACACACACAACGCCACCTGTTGAACAGATAACTCATCAGGCATTGCACCCCTATAGCATATTTTGAATGTGGGAATATTCATACAGTGCTATTTAATCAGGGAACAATGAGGGCATTTTATTGACGTTTCGGTGGGCTTGTGGTAATGCACTGATACTAGGTACAGCACAAATTCCATCCCAATAGTATCTTCCCATTGATACATCGGGATTTGAACCTGGGACCTTTGGATTACCAGGCCAGTGGCAAGACCATTCCACCACACCTCCCCTAAATTACAGTAGTCCATTTTTTTTCTTGAGGTTAGTGGTCATGATTTTTGGCCTATGTATAATAAATAGACTATAGTTATAATTATAATGATATAGTTTTAATCATAAGGGAAAAACTGAGGCTTGGCATAATCAATCTTTACGAGCATTATATAGCATACAAAATATACTTCAAGCAATAATTGCATTTCAACTAGGGAACTGCAAATAATAACAAATGTATATGCTGTTTCAATAATATTGTGTCGAATATTGAAATATGTTGAGTGAAAATTGTATGTGAAAGAGAACAAATTGAAGAGCTTATCTTAACCCGTGCAATACTTGTGGCGTCCCTTTCATTATATTCTGGCTACTACCAGATGATTTAATTCAGTTTAAGAAGGGCCTCCAGCAATTAACAGGCTTCGAATGATCTCAATTAACCATTTATACTACCACAGATCCTTCTTAAGCTTAATAAAATCGTCTAATAGTGTCAAGAATATGATGCAAAGGGCGTCACTGGTACTGAATGGATTAATATTAATCATGGAAAACGAAAGTAATATACAAAAATGCCAAATACACAAGACATATTATGGGGGATGATTCACTTTTTGGTCGATTTTTTCATGTATTAAATTAGTTTTCTAGTTTCCTCCCTAGACCTTCATCAAACTTTAAGAAACCATCCATTAGATCCCCTGAGCTTCTACATTAATTTTTACATTTTGTCGGTAGAAAAATTTCCCGGCCGAAGGCTGGTTCTTTCAAAATTACAGGCTCACTATCGTTCGCCAAGAAAAAATATCGACACCTAAATAGCACGAAAGGTCTTAATATCGACAAGGAAATTGGGCGGAAGGTCTTAAAATTGACAAACTAATGAGGCAAACATCTCAAAATCTGAAAACTAATGGGTCTAATCATGAGGGGGAAAGGGATCCAGAAACACGACCCTCTCCACTTGACCCTTTCGTAAAAGCACAACTTTCTCCATATCGTTCGTGTTAATAACAGACGATTGTGCTTATCTTTAGAAGGCTTTCAAGGAATAAATGGGGTACAGTGGGGTACAGCCTTCAGACGTTTAAAATTCCTTCCTAAGCTAAATATAATCGCCTAATAAAAGCCAGCGTACAGAAGATAGGGCGTGTCCTCGAATACTCAAAAACTTAAATCTATAAAGATCCGTTTATTCATCTCTTTTCAGTTTTCTGGCTATTATTAGACAATTGTATACAGTTTGGCAAGAATCTGTGGGAGTTTAGAGGTAAAGACTATCCCAATTATCCCTCTGACTGCAATATACACCTCCCGACCTGAATAAAATCGTCTACTAAAAGTCAGAACACAGAAAATACATGTCATCGGATTTTGATAAGGTTGGTAACTTACGTGAAGTTCATACCATCAGCAAAATATTGAACCAAATTATCCACACCTCTACCCCTCCTAACTCCTAATCGGAATGTCATCGTCTAGTAACAGCCAGAAAACAGAAAATAAATGCAGAATCGGATCTTTAACCCTTTCCGTGCAAGTCATGTCCTCATTATTGCATTCTGGCTATCATTACACGATTATATTGAGCTTAGGAAAGACCACTAACAATTAAAAGGTTACAAACTATCTCTAGCAACCATCTTAACCGCAACAGATCCTTTCCAAGCTACATAAAATCGTCTACATATAGCTATAATAAAAAAAGAGAACACGTGACCCGTACTGAAAGGGTTAAAGAGTTGTTAACTTACGCGAAGTTCATACCAGAAGGAAAATATCGAACCAAATTATCCACGCCTCTACCCGGCCTAATCTGATTAAAATTGCCTAATAACAACAAACACAAAAGGACACAAAAATGCGGAATCGGATCTATAAAGATTTGTTAACTTACGTGAAGTTCATACCAGAAACAAATTATTGAGATAAATTATCCAGGCCTTTACCCCGCCTAATCTGATTCAATTTGTCTAATAACAGCACAAAAAAAAAAAAAACATACATATAATAATAAAAATACTAATAATAATACTAATAATAAATCTTGCATAATCGAATATTGAAAGGGTTGTTAACTTACGTGAAGTTCATACCAGCGGCAAGATATCGAACCAGATTAGCCAGACCTCCCACAAAGTCAAGGCGTTTACCTCCAGTGGCCTCCTCATCCTCCGTCCAAACCAATCTGTGCCGAGCGAACACCTCCGTTGTCAATACCAATTCCGGAGCAGTTGCGAATCTGTTTATAATGAGAACCACACTGTCAACATTGAATCCTTAACCCCTTCTGTACCGGTGATGTCTCCTTTATTTGATGCTAGTTATACTTAGACAGTGTGTGAAAAACGGAATCTGAAGGTAAATGCGGGGAAGAGCAAGGTTATGGTCTTTGACAGGGGTGCAGCCATAGAGTGTGAGGTAAGGTTGAACGGTCAGGCTATGGAGAATGTCAGCTCATTTAAGTATTTGGGCAGTGTGTTGAGTAAAGATGGGAGTATGGATGAAGAGGCGCGGGGGAGGGTGCAACAGGGGAAGAGGGTTGTAGGAGCGCTGAAAGCAGTAACAGCAATTAAGGTGGTCAGCATGGAAGTAAAGAAGTCCTTGCATAACAGTGTGGTAATTCCGACATTGATTTACGGGAGCGAAGTATGGACGTTGGTGAAGAGACTCACACCAAGAGTGAGGGGTGGAAATGAGTCACTTGAGAAGTGTGTGCCGAGTTACATGGAGGGATAGACAGACGAATGAGGAAGTACGAGAGAGGTGTTGTGTGGATGTATATGTGCTGAAAATGTGTGAAAAGGAACACCTTGAGATGATTCGGCCATGTGGAAGGTATGGGAAGCAAGAGAATAACTAAGAGAGTGTACGAGAGTGAGATGGAAGGACAGAGAGGGAGAGGTAGACCGAGTGAGAGGTGGAAGGATGGAGTTAAGAAGTATATGAGCGAAGGCGGTGCTGGATGGGAGGAGAGGTGTCTACTGACTGGGGACAGAGGAGCATGGGGGCGTTTCATTCGTGTCCCCCCCCTTATAACTCGCACGGAAGAGTCAGAGAGGAAACAGACGTGGAAATTTACGACCCATTTCCTCTAGCCCTTTTTTATTAAAAGGTACAGAATGTAGGGGTCGCGTTTTCTGGCTATTATTAGAATGAACAGGCTAAAGTAACATGAGCATTATAACTCACAGAATATTTGTCTTTGAAGAGCGTGGTGGTGGTGGTGTCGGTGTGTGGGGTTCTGATACCTCTCTGTGGTGACCAGGACGCAAATTTAGGGTTCATGATTTCTGGCCTAATTAGAGTGAAGAGACTATAGTAGCATAGGCATTATAACTCACGCGGAATATTTGTCCTTGAAGAGCGTGGTAGTGGTGTTGGTGGTGTGTGGTGGTGTTACGCCTCTATGTGGTGACCAGGACGCAACTCTTTCCGGCTGGGAACCTGGCCTTGGGTACGGCTCCTGCAGGTATACTACGCCTCTTCCTTCAACACCTGCCCTTCTGTTAAACATTGTACTCATTAACGGTGGTAGTACTCGCTGTTTATGGACCCCCTTCTCCCTCATGTTTATCATATTAGTTATGAGGTTTTAAGAGGTTCGTTCCGTTATTTTAGCGATTTTGAGACATTTTGCCTAATTTGTTATTCAATAGCAGACCATTCGTGCCCTTTAGGTGTCGATTTTTTCCTGGCAGGCGATAGCGAGCCTCTAATTATAGAAGGAATCGGCCTTCGGCCTAAATATTTTTCTGTCGAAAAATGTACAAATTTATCTTGAAAGGGGGTCTAGGGGGTGTTTTTCTAAGCTTGATGGAGGTCTAGCGAGGAAACTAAAAAAATAATTAAATATATAAATGTATAACCCAAAAAACAAGTACTACCCCCTTAACGATGAAGGGTGTGACGTCTTGAGGGCTATTATGATATTCTGAGAGTTGTTGCCATTTTCGAGAAATATTATTTGCAGTTTGTTCCTTAGGCTAACTGGAACGCCTTCCCAGACCCCCTGAAAGTAAGCTAAGCTCAAGCTAGAAATGTCCCTCAGTCTTCCTTCATTCTTCCATTACTGTAGCTAAATACACATAACAAAGACACTCCAACAGCTTCCTCTCTCTCTAACACCCCTTCTATTCTCTCTAAACTCTTCAGCACATAGGAAAAAGTAGAAAGTAGCTACGAGGTGCTGTTGTAAAGGCTTATCCCTCAATACTTTCACCTGACCTGACCTGACTAAACTTAACCTAGCTTATAGTCTGTTTCATTTCATCTGACGGTAAATTGAATCCCTTAGTAGCTAATGCCTCGATACTTCATGGATAAATATGAAACCACTAAATCTCTGCATCATATTAAGACCAAAATTATATAATTAGCACCATATGTCACTACAAAATCTGCAAAATAACTGAGAAAGCTTGATGGGAAATTTGCAATTTACCGTCAGATGAAATGAAACAGAGTGAATGGCTGATCCACAAAGACAACACGCTGGGGCTATGAACCTGGCCATTGGTACGGCTCCTGCAGGGATGTCATGCCTCCTCCTTCAACACCCTCCCTTCTGTTTAACATTGTATTCAATAACGATATTAACCCCTTCTGTACCGTCGACGTCTTTTAAAATATATTCTGTCTATATTTAGACGATTTTGTGCAGTTTAAGAAGGATCTGTCGCAGTAAAAAGGGTTAACTGAGATATACCGAAGCTTGTCAATTGCTGGAGGCCCTTTTTAAACTAAATACATTCGTCTAATAGCTGCCAGAATAAAGTTTAATGGACGCCACCGGTACTGTACAGGTTAACATTGTGAACGATTAACGATATGTGGTGTGACTTCTTGTAAGTTATTATCACATTCTGAGGGCTTTGATTGGTTTTGCTATTTGTTTTTAATGTTGTTTTTTGTTTTGTTTTGCCATTTTGAAGAGGAGTGAGTTGGTAGTGGAGAGGACGTTGACAATATCGGGTAGTTGGTTCATCTGGAGTGTGGTGAAGATAGTCAAATCTTCAACGACAAAGAAAATCCTTAATCCTTCGAATATAATAACGCATTTTGACCGTTTATTCTGGATATTATTAGACGATTTTATGCAATTTAATTTTAATTTATGCAATTTTATGCAATTTTATGCAATTTTTATGCAATTTATTTAATTTAATGGGGGAATTATAGGGGAAAAACTGTCTCAATTAAACTTGACTTCCATATACCCTTTTTATTCTAAATAAAGCCGTCAAATGATAGCCATAAAAAAAAAAATGCGTATATGATCGTCTAAGGGATAAACTTACAGAATGAAGAGGAGTGAGTAAACGGACAGGAAGTTGATAATATTGGGTAGTTGTTTAACCCATTAAATCCCAGCGACAGCTCACAGCCGTCAGTGAAAAAGTAACCCGCCAGTACCAGCGACGGCTCTCTGCCGTAAGTAATATACGATCCTTGTTCTGCTAATATCTAGCTGGAGCTACTAACATGACTTGGAGGCACTGCTGCGAGGAGTTGGCAACACTTATCATGGTCCTTAGCAGATACTCCAGACCGGCTGAGTCAGTTACCCACCATCTCTGGAGCTTTTGGCAACAAGTCTGTGGTACTGGAGGGTACTTATAATCTACTATGCCATGGTCCAGTATGGTTTAATGAAGAGTGGTGACAATAGTAAAAGCATCAATGAATATATAAATATACACATAACTATATTAATTTATCATAAAACTTACATAATGAAGAGGAGTGAGTTGGTAGTGGAGAGGAACTTGGAAATATTAGGAAGTTGGTTAATCTGGAGTGTGGTGAGGATGAGGAGCCGCGTTGACCACACCAAGAGGCCAACTTGCTGGGACCCCTCGGTGAAGTTGATCAGGAACCGCGGATCGTCACTCACCGTCACCACCGTCACGCACCGTAAATGTTGCCGTAACTTTGGGGGATCAATGGAGGAATAGAGTCAAATGGAAAACATATAAAGCTTTGGGTGAACGATGACCTAATAGAGTAAAATGATAGATGGAAGACTAGAGTCAAATGGAATATATATACAGCTTCGGGAGAACGATGACCTAATAGAGTAAAATTATCGATGAAAGAATAGAGTCAAATTAAACATGTATACCCCGAAAAGATGACAAATGGGATGTATGTAGGTAGAGTCACACCACAAAGTTCTGGACAATGGAGGGTCGCCAAAATGTGCCCAAACACAATTGCTCACTCAAACACAATCAATACTCATCCTGAACGAAGTTTATGAAACACATAGGAGGATTACCTTAACCCTTTGAAGATCGTGACGCATTTTGACAGCTTATTATGGCTCTCATTAGACGATTTTATATAGTTTAGCAAGGATCTGTGGGAATTATAAGGGTAAAGACTGTCTCAATTTACCCTCTGATTTCCATATAACCTTCCTACTCTGAATACAACTGTCTAATAATAGCCAAAACACAAATACAGAAAAGCGTATTATATCTTCTAAGGGTTAAACACAGAATCCTGCACATGGCTGGTTGGTGAATGGACAGAGCTATATAGATAATGGACAGAGCTATATAGATACTGGGCAGAGCTATATAGATAATGGGCAGAGCTATATAGATAATGGACAGAACTATGTAGATAATGGACAGAGTTATATAGATAATAGACAGAGCTATATAGATAATGAACAGAGCTATATAGATAATGAACAGAGCTATATAGATAATGGACAGAGCTATATAGATAATGGACAGAGGTATATAGAAAATGAACATAGCTATATAGATAATGAACAGAGCTATATAGATAATGGACAGAGCTATATAGATAATGAACAGAGCTATATAGATAATGAACATAGCTATATAGATAATGGACAGAGCTATATAGATGATGAACAGAGCTATATAGATAATGGAGAGAGCTAAATAGATAATGGACAGAGCTATATAGATAATGAACATAGCTATATAGATAATGGACAGAGCTATATAGATAATGGACAGAGCAATATAGATAATGAACATAGCTATATAGATAATGGACAGAGCTATATAGATAATGAACATAGCTATATAGATAATGGACAGAGCTATATAGATAATGAACATAGCTATATAGATAATGGACAGAGCTATATAGATAATGGACAGAGCAATATAGATAATGAACATAGCTATATAGATAATGAACAGAGCTATATAGATAATGAACATAGCTATATAGATAATGGACAGAGCAATATAGATAATGAACATAGCTATATAGATAATGGACAGAGCTATATAGATAATGGACAGAGCAATATAGATAATGAACATAGCTATATAGATAATGGACAGAGCTATATAGATAATGAACATAGCTATATAGATAATGGACAGAGCTATATAGATAATGGACAGAGCAATATAGATAATGAACATAGCTATATAGATAATGGACAGAGCTATATAGATAATGAACATAGCTATATAGATAATGGACAGAGCAATATAGATAATGAACATAGCTATATAGATAATGGACAGAGCTATATAGATAATGGACAGAGCAATATAGATAATGAACATAGCTATATAGATAATGGACAGAGCTATATAGATAATGAACATAGCTATATAGATAATGGACAGAGCTATATAGATAATGAACATAGCTATATAGATAATGAACAGAGCTATATAGATAATGAACATAGCTATATAGATAATGGACAGAGCTATATAGATAATGAACAGAGCTATATAGATAATGAACATAGCTATATAGATAATGGACAGAGCTATATAGATAATGGAGAGAGCTAAATAGATAATGGACAGAGCTATATAGATAATGAACAGAGCTATATTGATAATGGACAGAGCTATATAGATAATGGACAGAGCTTTATAGATAATGGACAAAGCTTTATAGATAATAGACAGAGCTATATAGATCACCCCACCTTTGGTCAGGAAGTTATTGGGGTGACTGTACCGTGTGAGCAGAAAACCTTGACCCATTCTGTATTACGACACTTTGTTCCACTGTAGACGATTTTATTCAACTTCGGAAAGCCCTCTTTGAATCATGAAGGTAGAGCATATCTCAATTTACTTCCCAAAATATATCCTTAAGGGGGGAAGGGTTTATTTATTGGTCGGTTTACTTACTTATGTATTATCTTCTTAGTTTCGTCCTTAGGCTTCCATCAAGCTTACAAATAACACCTCAAGAACCACCTTCAAGATACATTTGTACATTTTTCGGTAGAAAAATGTCAAGGCCGAAGGCCCCTTCCTCCTAAATTACAGGCTTGCTATCGCTCGCCAGGAAATAAATTGACACTTAAATGACGAGAAAGATCTTAACATTGACAAAAATATGGGGCGAAAAATCTCAAAATCGCCAAACTAATGGGGGCGAACGTCATAAAATCTGAAAAAAGGGCTAAACATGAAGGAAAAGGGAGGCCAGAAAAATAAACCATCCCCCTTTAACTAAATACAATCGTCTGGCGATTACCAGAATAAAATGTTTGGCTCCTGGTTCTCAATAAATTATAATTATTATATTTTTTTATTTGTATTTGCATTTTTTATTTTTGCTCCTAATCACAATGATTTTGTTACGACAATGTATATACATATTATATATAAAAACACACTTATGTAAAATATTATGTATGTAGATATTTAGCTCTGTAGAATAATGTCTAACCCCTGTTTGACAAATATTAAGCAATATTTGGATCTGACAAATACCTATTACATCCTTTTCATTAAATTGTGGGTAAATGTTAAATGATTTCATTCAGCTTAGGAGGGACCTCTAACAACATTTAAAAGGCTACATACCATCTCATTTAATCCCTTGAACTACCAGAGATCCTTCTGGTCCAATAGTGACCAGAATATGATGAAAAGGACGTCCTAGGTACTGAAGGGCTTAAGAAAGAGACGGATTGTTCGAAATAAAAGCCGTACTTACATTTAGAGCTTGGTTGAATACAAAGTGAAATGTCGTTATGTTCGTATCCATCTTGAACACGCCCACTGGTCCGAGAGAGGTTAGGTCAGACGTGGCCTTGGGTTAACAGGACAAAAAAGAGTGATTACATTTTTAATTGACCACTTGCGAGTTTCAGGCTATAAGGAAGTTGGAGCCGTAAATATTGATATAAAATGGATGTACAATAATAATTTAGGTTTCTGATGAATAGTAGGTATGTTGAATTTTGGTTTTATGTATTTATGAATGTAGGCTACTATGGCCATGTTTTAGCTGGTAATTCTGCTAAATATCGATGTCTACAGCTACAAATTCCATATAGAACGAAACTCGCAAGTGGTCAATTAACCCCTTCTGTACCGGCGACGTCTATTTAATTTTATTCTAGCTGTATTTAGTCGATGTGTGCAGTTTAACCCCTTCATTACCGGTGACCTTTTTTTATCTGTGTTCTGGTTACTATTAGACGATTTTGTCACCTTAAAAAGGGCCTCTAGTAATTAACAGGCTTTGAACTATCTCACTTAACCCTTTTTACTGCCACATATCATTCTTAAACAACAAAATCGTCTAAATATAGCTAGGATCAAATGGAAAAGACGTCGCCGGTATAGAAGGGGTTAAGAAGCATCTGAGGTGGTAAAAAGGGTTAGGTGAGATAGTTCAACGTCTATTAATTGCTGGAGGCCCTATTTGAACTGAATACCATCGTCTGACCATAGCTAGAATGAAATTAAAAAGGCGAAGCCGGTACAGAAGGGGTTAATCCTTTGATCGGATGACGCATTTCTGTTTTGATTATTAGACTATTTTATTCAGATTAGGAAAGGTATATGGAAGTCGGAGGGTAAATTGTAAATAGTCTTTACCCGTATAATTCCAGCAGATCCTTCCTAAATCGTATAAAATCATCTAACGGAAGCCAGCACTCACTGTCGAAATGTGTCATAATCTTCAAAGGGTTGAATTGTTGTGATGTACTGAACTAGATAAATATATATATTCCAAGATTTCTGAAAAGGCTAAATATATTTCGAACACAGGGTACTCTTGCAGACTATGAAATACGATGTTTGTTGTTGGTTCTCATTTATCAGTATTAAAATATATAATATGCAGCTACTATTAGTGTGTAATTCCTATTATATAAATATTCTTTAGCAGCTACTACTAATATTGCTAGTACTAACAGCTACTATTAAAAATATTATTATTATTATTATTATTATTATTATACGTTCCATATGGAACGTATGGAAAGCGAGAGAATGACTAAGAGGGTGTACGAGAGCGAGGTGGAGGGACAGAGGGGGAGAGGTAGACCGAATATGAGGTGGAAGGATGGAGTGAGGAAGTACATGAACGAAGGCGGTGCTGGTTGGGGGGAGGGGCGTCGACTGACTGGGGACAGAGGTGCATGGGGGCGGTTCGTTCGTGGCCACCCCTTCGGGGATCACGGCGTCAGGCAATAGATAGATAGATAGATTATTATTATTATTACTACTACAATTGGGGTCTGCTGCAACATCCTTTCATTATAAAGCTTAACCCCTTGAGGATTATGACGCGTTTTCACAAATCATTCTGGCTATCATTAGACAAGTTTATAAAGCTTATGAAGGATCTCTAGGAGTAAAAAGGGTAAAAACTGGTCCTATCAACTCTGTGACTTACATATATCCTTCATATTCTGAATACTATCCTTTATTACTGGCAAGATTAAATTGACACATTGCGTCATAATCCTCAAGGGGTTCAAGGTTTTCAATTATTAAATTCACTAGTTAATATATTCTTTATCCAAGATTTAATTATTTTTATTTATGCTTCTACTAAACATGTCTAAATAATGAATAGTTGCCAAAACAGGAAACTGAGACAAGTGCTGTGAGTGAGATCATTTGTCACTCATCGGTTTATATACTAATTTTGTTGGTGAGATTATGAGTTAACCTTTTGTAGTAATGCACTTTGAAATAGGTAAGATCCATTCTCTTTTCCTATGGGCGTGTTTTGCGGAATTCAGTTGTGTTGTCTCCGGAACCTTTGGCGCCCTATCTATCTATCTAGCTATCTATATACTCAGGCCCAATCCCCACTTTCCCTATTTTTTTTTTTTTTTTTTTGACGCCCTATACTCCTTCTAAACGACTGCCGCCATGCCATTGAACACTACTAACACCAAAGTTATTCACAGATCCAAAATGAAGAAAGTGAACCTGCCGGATATCCACTACCGACTGTTGTAGCATTAACAATGGGATGTGACATAATTGGGACTCATCCGCATCAATTAAGGGGAGATGGGTCGCTTTTCAGGACACTCTTCTCCCTCATGCTTAGCCCCATTAGTTTTGAGATTTTACGACGTTCGTTCTGTTTGTTTGGTGATTTTGAGACCTTTAGCACCATTTTTTTCTCAATATTAAGACTTCGTGTAATTTAGGTGTCGATTTTTTCCTGGCGAATGATAGTGAACCTGTAATTTGGGAAGAACTGGCCTTCAGTCGGGACATTTTCTACCGAAATATGTACACATTAATCTAAAAGGGGGATGTTATGTATTTTTTTTTATTTTTTTAAAGTTTGATGGAGGTCTAGGAAGGAAACTAGAAAATATTAAATATATGAAAATATCGACCAAAATATGAACCATTCCCCCTTAACCCCTTTATCACGATGACATAATTTCCATCCTATTATGATTACCATTAGACGAATATCTTTACCTGCAGGACGCAATTACGATATAAAAAAAACTCTGAATTAAATGGGTCCTTCTAAAGCTGCATATACTATAGACAAATTTAGTCAAAGTAAAAGGTAAATATGTCTCATCGTGCTGAAGGGGTTAAGAATGCAATACATTATATGGCATAATATTTACAACATATTTAAACAAGGCTTGGCCCATTAAATATTATGCTTTATGATACGTCACTTGAAAATATATACCTTAAACATAGTATATACGACTTGCAATAGCATAGAGCGGATTCCGCCGTATCATAAACAAAGTATTCATAGAGGGCCTCGGAATTGGACAGACCCCAATTTGAGTGGTTATTCCTGTACGTCCTTGAATAACCTGGGACAGGGTGTCCTTCTTTCGGAGTACTGGTCCACTTGGGGGCGTTCTGTGTATGGCCACCCTTACAAAGGGGAGTTAGGCGTCCGGCAACATATAAAATATATACATAGAAAATACTGCAACATTACAGTAACTTCAACCTACCACGCCCTCTTGATTATCAGTGAAGACGATGAAGGAACAATCTGGTTCAGAAGGGAACGAGAGTACATCCTTAAAACCCTTAATTAGCGGCGAGCAACATAAGTCGAGTTAAAAAAAGCTGGACTATGTGGCGGCGCTCGACATAGGTCGAGTGGCAATTTCAGCACGTAATGTGGCTGAGAGAGAGAGACAAGTGGTGGCAGGAGACTAGCGAGCGTATGACTGCTCCAGACCACCGCGGCGAACGTACTGACACAAATCTCAGCTCCCTCCTCCCTCTCTCACTCGCTACATACTCAATTATGTACTGAAAGTACCGAATTACCTGCTTTTTGCACTCGCGTTGCACGGTTATTGCAAGAAAACTATCCATCATACAAGGATCGTTATGGTGTCATTCGAAAGCTCTGTTTATGCCCTTTCAGGGATAGGTACTTGTTTTACGTTCTGGGTCTTATTTAGGCATGAAAATGATCACGTAAACAGCCCTATTTTGGCTAAAAACACCCCGCTGTGCGGTACATATAATAAACCGCATAGGCCGCTCGTAAGGTGTTTTTTAACTGCTTTCACAACCCAGGCTTTTGATGTCTGTGAATCTGTGTGATAAATAATTAGGTATTTAGTTATATACCTAACCTCTATCAAAACACAAATGGCACAATACCATTTACAATATATATAAATACATTTACAGTATACATACTTTAAAGGTCCGAATGCTTCACACGAATTGTGGTGCCGGTCTTTTTTCCTGATATGGGGGGCGCTTCAGGCAGCCCTGTTCAGAGTGGTGATCCCACGTCTTTCTTGTTCGCCCTTTGGTACAGCTCTCACTATGTTCATAGACTTGCATCTTTTCACCCAACTTAGTTCATCCAACCTCTCCACATGCCCTAAACATCCAAGCCTGATGGTACACATCTCATCACTGATACTCTTGAGACCTAACCATCTCCTCAACTCTTCACTAGCTATCCTATCTTGCAGTTTGTCCCCACACATCATCTCACCATTCCGATTGTGTTATGTTCCATCATTTTGATATCATCCACTTTGACAGGCCACGTTTCTGAAGCATATGTTATAACGCTTCAAACACATGAAGTGTACACGTTTCTCTTCAAGGGAAGAGGGCGTTTTCTCATGGTTAGTATTGGCAGCAGTTCTATAAATTTCACCACCTGCATCTAATACAGGCGATAGTGGTGACAAAAGGTATTCATGAAAATATTAGTATAATATCAATGTGTATGTAAATTAAGTCAAATAGATATATACCGGTGGGTGCTAATGTGGTTGATAAGATGAGATGGAGAGACTGTGTAAGACAAGCTTTGGATGATAGAGGAATGACTATAGATCAGGCAAAGGAAATGGTAATAAACAGGAATGAATGGAGAATGCTTGTGAATAGTTGAGTGAACACGTGGTCATCTAGGGGAAGGGGTCGGGCGCAAGTTGGACTAGATAATAGTCCATCAGCCCGGGGCGACGATTAATATGAAGGGTGTGCCTGGAAATGTGGTGGCGGGCTTGTGGCTTTGGCTCCGCTGCATGTCTGCCTGCCGAGATCGGAGCCTCTCCGGGTGGTCGGGGGCCGGGGGAGTGCTGGAGCTACCTTGGTGACCCTGGTCTCTGGGTATTCTCCTGGGTGACCTAGATGTGTGTGAATTTTGTGGTTTGTCTGTGTTTTTTCGTTGTTTTTTCTTGTGTTTTGTGTTTTCCCTGTTCTTGCTCTGTCTTGAGTCGGCCACCCCCAAGAGAATTAAAACAAAAACATATTAAATAGAATAAAATAGAAAATAAAAATAAAAAAATTGGAAAAATGGGGATTGGGCTGAGCATATACAGTAGATAGATAGATAGAAGATATGTAATTGAATATATATCTACACAATTATAAAAAGAATAAAAACAAAATATAAGATTGGCATTGGATAGCATTCGGCCAGTTTGAATATATATATATATATATATATATATATATATATATATATATCTATATACAGTATAATAATGATACTTACAGACTGATGAAGTAATAAGGTTGACCATACCAATTGAAGCAGCAACACTTGACGACGCCAACAAGAGAACCAATGCCTTTACGATCTGTCAGAGTATTGGCAAGATATTATGTTGTATGCCCTTTGTATAATACACACATTCATTCTTTTCTTAAGGGACCCCACCTCTCTTTTTTGTCTCTTTCTCTCCCTCTCTCTTTGTCTTGTATCCATTCGGCCCCATTCAACCTACTGTTTTAAGACATTTACCCCCATCCAAGTGTCAATATTTTCCTGGCGAGCGGTAGCGAGCCAGCATATATAGATTTTTGTTTTGACAGCAGGCTAAATTTGTACATTTTTCGATAGAAAAATGTCTCCGGCGAAGCCGGATTTCTCCATACAATGCTGGCTCGCTATCGCTCGCCAGGAAGAAATGGACACCTGGATGGGGATGAGCGTCTTAAAACAGTTGGCTGAATGGGGCCGAATGGATACAAGCCAGGGAAAGAGAGAAAGGGAGATAAAGATAATAAAAGCCGGTGACCCCCCTTAATATACGGTATACTCTACGCTCAATATTATTATAATTGGCGGAAAGTTTACTCCGTTAGCAGCTGAGGTCTTGTAAAATTAATTGAACACAATTAATATGGAATATGTTTTCTTGCTATTTTAATTATGTGCTTTTGCAATTACCAATTACCCCGAGTGAAATCGTTTAATGTTAGCCACAATAAAGTGAACACGAATAAAACACAAAGTTAGTGATATTAATGGAAAATGGTAATATTTAATAATACACAAAGTTAGTGATAGTAATGGAAAATGGTAATATTTAATCATCATGCCATATTTCTCGTATGCTTTTATTATAGATTTCAAAACTAACGCAAATATATTATTTTCCATTTCCTCCAAACATACATTATGAATGATTATGCTCTAATATCAATGATTATGCTCTAATATCAATGATTATGCTCTAATATCAATGATTATGCTCTAATATCAATGATTATGCTCTAATATCAATGATTATGCTCTAATATCAATGATTATGCTCTAATATCAATGAACCACAACGCTCAAACGGATAACAATTATTACAGGGTAAAGAAAAGCAGAAAGTATATAAGTTTATCTTTATTCATTACTCAAAACTTATTTTTGTATACCGGTATATATATATATATATATATACCGGTATATATATATTGACAATATATTATGCCTATCATTAGACGATTTCATACAGCTTAAGAAGGATCTGAGGATATTATAAGGGTAAAGACTCTTAATTATCACTCTTACTTCCACATACCTTTCCTAATCTGAATACACACCGTCTAATAATAGCCAGGAAACCGAAAACAATCGTAATCGGATAATGAAAGGTTTAACCTTTTGAGTACCAGTGACGTGTGTTATATTTCATTCTGGCAATAGTTATACTATACTATGCAGCTCAGGAAGGATCTGTGGGAGTTAAAAGGGTTGGTTGGTTGCTGGAGGTCCTTCCTAAGCTGAATAATATCGTCTAACAGTTGCCTGAGTATGATGAAAAGCATTTCCCTGGTACTGAATGGGTTAAGCAGCTATCACTTCACTACAGTCAAACCCTGCACTCGTATTGGCCAACCCCTTGAGGTTGTGGTGCAGTATCATCAGGAAAATAAACATTTGGTGCCGCTGTAACGAGTAGTGTGTATGTGTGGGCACCCTCTGCTTATTATTGACATGGCCTTCCGTCTTCCACCGCTTCACCCATCTGTTGACGGTGGAGAAGCTGACCCCGGTATCCCTGGCGATGTCCTGGGAGGTTCGTCCGGCTACCCATAACTTGATGATCCGGGCTCGTTCGACTAGGCCGGTGGGCTGAGTCGAGCACCTCTTCGTAATTCCCTATAGTAAACTGATTTATTGTATCCGACCTTCTCAGTATTAAGGGGACAGTGGCTGTTTGTTTGGTCTATTAATTAATTTATTCATATATTTTGTTTAGTTTCCTCCATAGACCTCCATCCAGCTTAGAAAAAGACCCACTAGACCCCCCTTCAAGATAGATTTGTACATTTTTCGGTAGAAAAAAATCCTGGCCAAAGGCCGATTCCTCCTAAAATTACAGGCTCGCTATCGCTCGCCATGAAAAAATCGACACCTAAATGGCAGGAACGGTCCTAATATTGACAAAGAAATGGGGTGAACGGTCATAAAATCCCCAAACTAATGGAACCAACGTCTTAACATTTCAAAACTAGTGGGGCTAAACATTAGGGAGAAGGGGGTCCAGAAAAACGGTCTGTCTCCCCTTAAGACGTACCTTTTCACTATATTACGGTTAACATTAGACGATTGTGTACAGCTTAGGAAGAACGTGTAAAGAGTAATTCTATTAACCCTGTCACGCATTTATGACGCAGAGGTTGCCAGATTAGCAATAAGAAATAGAGTTCTCTCACTCTTATAATTACCTCTCCAAAATTAGTTTTCTGCCCACAGCTAACTCAAAGACAACTGCAGAGGTTGAAGTAACTAAACTAAAGGTTTATAAATACCCCTGATGGTAACAAAGGCTTTAAAGTATCCCCAATAGGCTCAAAATCGCGTCATATGCGTGAAAGGGTTAACACTCTGACTTCCTCATACCCTTCTTAACCCCTTCTTTACCGGCTACTTATTTTCAATTACAGTATATTCTGGCTATATTTAGACGATTTTATGCAGTTTAAGAGGGAGCTATGGTGGTAAAATGAAAGAGGTGAGCTAGTTCGAAGCCTGTTAATTGCTGGAGGCCCTCTTTAAACTGAATACATTGTTTAATAATAGCCATACAAATGTAAAAGGACGTCGCCGGTACAGAAGGGGTTAATGTTGAGTCCAGCACCTCTTCTTTGATAATCCCTTTAGTAGATCTGATTGATTGTATTTAAGCCCTTGAGGATTGTGATGTGTCTTGACAGTTAATTCTGGTTATCATTAGACTATTTTATTACAACTTAGGAAGGGTCTGTGAGAACCCAATTAACGCTCTGACTCCCCCTTATACATCCTTATAAATCCCTTATATCTTAAGTGGAGCACAGGTCAGGTCAGGTGACGATATAAAGGGATAAGCCTTTACAATAGCCCCGCGTAACTACTTTCCGAACAGTGTTGAGAGGGAAGAAGGGGTGTTGGAGAGAGAGGAAGCTGTTGGAATCGCTTTGTTTTGTGTGTTAGTCTGTGTAAGTCGTCGAGGTGTCCACCGACTGGGTGCGAGCATGTGAAACACGCTAGGACCTACTACCATACCCACTAAATATGTCCGCCTTGGCTGGAATCGAATCCAGGTCAAGCAGATTCACACATGAACGTGTTCTCCACTCGCAAACACAATGCTTACAGCGTAGTTGAGCTTACGCATATTTTCTGCAGATTAAACCAACCCACATTGCACTTCAATCAAGAATACAGTTATTTTAATTTGCTTATTGTATTTGTTTTAATAATTAATAGTGTTTGTTATTTTGTTTATTGTTATTATGATGATTATTATTATTATTAGTATTAGTAGTAGTAGTAGTAGTAGTAGTAGTAGTAGTGGTAGAAGTAGTAGTAGTAGTAGCATTAGTATTAGTATTTTACTTTTGATCTGGTTATTTTTTGCAATCGCCTTACCATTATGCGAAGGTTATTGAGTAGCAGCGGGGATGATGGAACCACAACTCACACGATGGCTGGCGGGGAACTGAGAGAAGCCTTATTAGATCCACATATATAAGGGCGTTGCTGCAGGTAGTATACGCAACAATATACCTGCGCGCTATGTACACTCATGCGTACTAAAAGTTGCTCAGGGGTGGGTCTTTCTTTCCCCTACTCCACCCTGGGCAGGTGGAGGGGGGGAGTTGGGTCTAAGTCTACCCCCACCTTTCACCTCCAAACTATCCCCAACTCCCCCACCTTCTTTCTCTAGTTGGCAGTTAGTGATTAGCGACGATTGTTCTCATGTATTATACATTATTGTTAAACCATCATTGCATATATGCTTACAATGGTCAACATTTAAAATATATTACGAATTTATTAATACAATATACTGTATAATTGCATTCTCAAAATGAGTCTATACACAACGTGGGTTACACGAATTTCGGCTGTAGTGGTCTTCTGCGTCTCTCTCTCTCTCTCTCTCTCTCTTAACACGCAGACTACGAGGTCAGTTCATTCAATGTTTTTTAAATATGTAAGGGGTTTGATAATGTGTATCATAGCAACATGTTTAGCCTCAATATGAATACAATACGCAACCATGGCTGGCAGTTAGAATTGAAAAGGTTCAGCACTAGTATTTGTGAAAACTATTTCCCATTTATGATATGTTCTACCTGGCACAAACTTTCCTCAAAGTTGTAAAAATTTCCTCATTTGAACGGTTCAAGAAGACAATGGATAGTATTTTGCACACTCTGTAAGGAATGTAGTGCACTGAAAAATGTCTTTCCTTCCACTTTGAATATTTACCCGTAATGGACCGCAAGGTTTTTGAGATACTAAATATTCCTTGTAACTCCTTGTAATTTTCTCATTGCACACACTTTCTACAACCAAGATTTAACGGGTCTAAATGTGGTATATTTTCCTTCATTGGTGTGTGTGATGAATGATGCCTATATTCGATACACATACAGGATAGTTGATGGTAAAACTGTCTATTAATTCTATTAATTATTGGGGGGTTTGTAGAGGTGAGAGGCTGAGATCACAGATAGAGACAGAAGGGGGAAGTGAGAAGGCGAGCCCTGCTACTCAAGGGCTCTATACTCAAACCTTACTAAAAGTTATCACCGACTTTGATAGTAATTTGTTTCGAGTTCTACATATAATTGATTGAAAACCAGTATATAGGCCACATAGAATGACATGCAGACCGTTTATAGTATGTATGGTACTGAATAAATGGGAAAAACGGATTGAAATGATAGACGAAACAATCAATAACAGTCGCAACACTATTCCAGTCAATCTTTGCCTTTAGTCCTTTTCTGTTATAATATAAAAGCCCGACTGTGTAAGTAATTTGAGAACCTAGGAGTAGATCGTAGAGGGCACATTGGTGTGTATTGCAATAATGATGAATATAATAACCTAAATACTGGATGAGATTGGATTTAATTACGGTATTATTATATTGAAATCACATTAAGTCTTGAACGTAGAAAGTAGTGCGATGAGAGAGAGACACACACACACGCAGAGAGAGAGAGAGAAGCACAAGCCCACTACAGCCAAGATTCGTGTAACCCACGTTGTGTATAGAAACTCATTTTGAGAATATAATTATGCTGTATATAGTATTTATACATTTCTAATAAATGTTAAATGTCGGCCATTAAAAGCATGTGCAATGATGGTTTGACAATAATTTGCAATACATGAGAACAATCGTCGCTAATCAGTAACTGCCAGCTAGAGAAGAAAGGTGGGAGAGTTGGGGGTGGAAGGTGGGGTTAGACTTGGACCCGACTACCCCCTTCCACCTGCCCAGGGTGGAGTAGGGGAAGGAAGAACCCACCCCTGAGCAACTTTTAGTACGCGTGAGTGTACATTCTCTCGCCCGTGATCACAATAACGGGTCTTGATGTTTGTGTGTGTGAGTGTGTGAGAGAGAGAGAGTTTATGGGCATCTGACTGAATATAATATACCTATGACTGGGTAATGCATTGTATTAACCCTTATTTGGCGGGGCCCGACTTAAGGCGGTCTAGAGAACCATGGACAAAAGAGCGGGGCCCGCCTTAAGTCGGTTGCAATTTTGAGCACATAATTGGCTCTGAGAGAGAGTCCGAGCAGTGGGATGAGCGTAGGTTGACTTTGACCGTTCGGCACGGCTCCCGCGCCGCGACTGGGCCCACCTCCACACACATCCACACCCATTGCCTCCCTAGACAGGGAATTATGTAAGGAAATTACCGTATTTTAGGGATTTTTCCTTCGTGATGCACGATCGTTGCAAGACAACCTGTGATCGTAGGAGGATGGTTCAGGTGTCATTGGAAAGCTCAATTAACGCCCTTTCACGGATACATAATTGTATTACGCTCTGGCTCTTATTTATGCATGAAAAAGAGCATGGAATGAAGCTCATGAAGCTCATTACCTGCTGGGCAGGTAGTAGAAGTTATTAACCTAGCCGCTCGTGGAGTGTTAAGGGGTAGTACTCGCTTTTTATGGACCCCATTCTCCCTCATGTTTAGTATATTAGTTTTGAGGTTTTAAGTCGTTCGTTCCGTTACTTTGGCGATTTTGAGACCTTTCGCCTCATTTTGTTGTCAATATTAAGACCTTTCGTGCTCTTTAGGTGTTGATCTTTTCCTGGCGAGCGATAGCGAGCCTCTAATTTTAGAAGAATTCGGCCTTCGGCCGGAAGATTTTTCTACCGAAAAATGTACAAATATATCTTGAAAGGTGGTCTAGGGGGTTGTATTTTTAAGCTTGATGGAGGTCGAGCGAGGAAACTCAAAAATGTATTAATACATAAATATATAGACCACAACCAAGCACTACCCCCTTAATTAATGCGGATGAGTCCACTACATCCCGATTACGTTACATGCCATTTTAGAGTTACACCAGTCGGTAGTGGATATTCGGCAGGTTCACTTTCTTCATTTTGGATCTGCGAATAACTTTAGTGTAAAGCTGGAGTCACACGAGCCCTTTTTCGAGCAATTTTTACTAGCAATTTTGGTCTGGCAGCTTCAATAATTACACCTTATCAGAATTCAGCCGCATAACATAAGCTACCTTTAGTCTAGTTGCCAATACCAGTGCAAAATAATCCCGAAATAATACGAGAAAAAACTTGCTCATGTAAAATTTATGTGTGACAGTGGCTTTAGTGTTCAATGTCATGGAGGCAGTTGTTTAGAAGGAGAAGGGCGGCGCCAAAGGTTTTGGAGACAACACAACTAAATTCCGCAAAACACAGCTCTCTTCCCAGAGGAATAGATAATTGATCTTACTTATTTCAAACTGCATTACTACAAAAGGTAAACTCATAATCTCACCAACATAATTATTATATAAACCGATGAGTGATACATGATCTCAATCACTCACAGCACTTGTCCCAGGTTAATGTGTTGGCAACTATACTGTACAGTACAGGAGTTAAACATGCTTAGTAGAAGCGTTTATAAAGATCATTAACATCTTGGAAAATGAAAATAATAACTATACTCAAACCATTATATGAGCGACCCACAGTCCTCCATTCTTGGCGACTCTGCGATTCTTTCGCACGGGCTTCTGTAAACACATTAGCAGCTGATATTGGACAGTTTGGTTGATAAGCGTATATGACCTCTTTCACCTCCCATATTCATTCTCATTCTCTCTTCTTCCCTCATTCAATATATTTCTATTAATTAATCATTAATAGTCCATCAGGCGCCTGGCCCGGGGAGACGATTAATATGGAGGGTGTGCCTGGAAGTGTGGTGGGAGGGCTTGTGGCTTTGGCTCCGCTGCATGTCTGCCTGCCGAGATCGGAACTTCTCCGGGTGGTCAGGGGCCGGGGGAGTGCTGGAGCGACCTTGGTAACCCTGGTATCTGGGTCTTCTCCTGGGTGACCTAGATGTGTGAGAGTTTGTGTTTTTTATCTGTGTTTATTTTTTGTTTTATGTTGTTTTTGTGTTTTCCCTGTTCTTGCTCTGTCTTGAGTCGGCTACCCCCAAAATGGGGATTGGGCCTGAGCATATAGATAAATAGATAGAATTAATCATTAGATAAAGTGAAGACACCGAAGTGATTTTGTTCAAATTAGGAAGGACCTCATATATTTACAGCATATTATATATATATTCTTCTCTCTCTCTCCACCAATCCATCTATCTATATGAGAAATGCAGGAATGCCAACACTAATTTTTAACAAATAAATAGACAGATAGATAGACATATAGATAGATGGAGAGAGAGAGAGAGAGAGAGAGAGAGAGAGAGAGAGAGAGAGAGAGAGAGAGAGAGAGAGAGAGAGAGAGAGAGAGAGAGAGAGAGAGAGAGAGAGAATATATATATATATATATATATATATATATATATATATTACGAATGTCCCACTCAATGAAACAATTTATATATGTGCAAATTTAGCTTTTTCGGGAGTCGTTAAGTTTATAGGAATGACAAAGAGAGTTTTTAAGAATTTAATATCAGTCTGTGTTAAAGAGAACATGTTCCTATTTAATGGTGATCTATACAAACAGACCGATGGCGTAGCCATGGGATCTCCTCTGGGCCCCACTCTTGCTAATGTGTTCTTATGCTTCCATGAAAAAAAATGGATTAACAACTGTCCCATTGCCCTTAAACCACTTCTCTATCGTCGCTATGTCGATGATACGCTAGTATTTTTCCAGGAGAAAGGTCACGCTGTTAAGTTCTTAGAGTACCTTAATTCACAACATAATACAATTTCTTTTACCATGGAAGAAGAAAATTATTCCAAATTCCCCTTTTTAGAGCTTTCAATTAACAAGAAGAATGGCGGTTTAACTCTCTCGATTTTTAGGAAACCAACTTTCTCGGGTTTAGGCACTAGTTTTTTCAGTTTCTGTCATTTAAATTTTAAACTAAATAGCATCAAGACTCTCCTCCATCGAGCATTTAGCCTCTCATCTAATTATTTTATGTTCCATAATGAAGTTAACTTTTTGAGGAAGTATTTTAGTAATAATGGATATACTGGATCATTCTTTGATAAACTACTAGGCAGATTCTTAAACAATAAATTCCAACCCAAAATGTCTATTCTCACAGCAAGTAAGGAGGTAATTTATTTTTGCATTCCTTATCTAGGGGACTGGACCGAGAAAATAATAATGTCTCTATAAAACCATACATTCGCTGTTCTTGTTAAACACGTTAATCAAATATAATGTAACGTCAATTTCACTTATTACAATACTGTAGATAATGTTCCGAGGTCATGTTTAATGTCGATTTTTTTTTAAACTATGCGACTGTTATTAAATATGAGGCACGTTTGAAATAACATTTGTGTTGTCCATTTATTAAATATAGCTACAAAATCTTTGTTACCAAATACCAGCATATTTGAGTCTGGCAAAACACAGATCTCTCTCTCTCTCTCTCTCTCTCTCTCTCTCTCTCTCTCTCTCTCTCTCTCTCTCTCTCTCTCTCAAATGTTGGCGTAGTAAATATTTTTCCCCGAACTTTCTGAAACTCAATATCTTGAGTATTGTTTTCCATCAACTTTCATTAAGTAATAGATTACTTCTATTTGTTAATGGAGGGTGACATTAAAAATGAGATCTTTGCCAATATATAATTTTGTTATCCATTAGTATTATCTATGGGATAATACTGTTTGCGTCAATAGGTAGCCGATTGAGCAAACTTCACTATTGCCAGTGGTTGGGAAGCAGTCTAACTTGATCAACTATTATCATAATGCGTTTTGCTGTATATAAATGGTAAATGTGATGATTGCCACACAACTGTAGAGTTAAAAGTAACCAGTGTGTGAGAGAAGACAAACTCTTAATGCACGAAAAGGTAACGCCTCAGGTTTGGAAGCTGCTTCTGCTGTTCTTCGTTACTGTGCCTAGGTGCCATACGGGGCTTTCCCACATGCCCGACTTATGTCCGATTTTCGTTCGCGGAATGCCTCTCGACAGATTTTCGTAACGAATTTGCCTGATTGTCCAGTGGTGACCATTATGTCAATACAACATACAACTTGTCGCTAAGCAATTCGCAACACGTCTTGCAATATTCGGCGAAATGCCAGCGACATTGTCTGCAACATATGCGACTGGTCGATATCGTCTGTAGCATAGGCAAACAACATTCGGCACCAATCAAATTTAAATGTCAGCCACTCGGACAAAGGATGACTACATGCAACCATTCGACGATATTTCTGCAAGTGATTGCAGACACTATTGACAATAAATCGGCGATATCGCGGACATGAAACGACAATAAAGTTGAAGAAAAGAAACCATACAATCATCACCATCATATAGAATTACCCTCAAGCTCTACCATATCCGCTACCAAAACATACCTGCTGTCAACACAACCACTGCCAACACAACCATTACCAACACATCTACTGCCAACACAACCACTGCAAACACAACCACTGCCAACACAACCACTGTCAAAACAACCACTGCCAATACAACCACTGCAAACACAACCACTGCCAACACAACCACTACCAACACAACCACTGCCAACACAGCCACTGCCAACACATCCACTGCCAACACAACCACTGTCAACACAACCACTGCCAACACAACCACTGTCAACACAACCACTACCAACACAACCACTGTCAACAGAACCACTACCAACACAACCACTGCCAACACAACCACTGTCAACAAAACCACTGCCAACACAACCACTACCAACAAAAACACTGCCAACACAACCACTGTCAACACAACCACTATCAACACAACCACTGCCAACACAACCACTGCCAACACAACCACTGCCAATACAACCACTGCCAACACGACCACTGCCAACACAACCACTGCCAACACAACCACTGCCAACACAACCACTACCAACAAAACCACTGCCAACACAACCACTGTCAACACAACCACTATCAACACAACCACTGCCAACACGACCACTGCCAACACAACCACTGTCAACACAACCACTACCAACACAACCACTACCAACACAACCACTGCCAACACAACCACTGCCAACACAACCACTGCCAACACAACCACTGTCAACACAACCACTGCCAACACAACCACTACCAACACAACCACTGTCAACACAACCACTGCCAACACAACCACTGCCAACACAACCACTGCCAACACCAACACAACCACTGTCAACACAACCACTGCCAACACAACCATTGCCAACACAACCACTGCCAATACAACCACTGCCAACACGACCACTGCCAACACAACCACTGCCAACACAACCACTGCCAACACAACCACTACCAACAAAACCACTGCCAACACAACCACTGTCAACACACCCACTATCAACACAACCACTGCCAACACAACCATTGTCAACACAACCACTGCCAACACAACCACTGCCAACACAACCACTACCAACACAACCACTGCCAACACAACCACTGTCAACACAACCACTGCCAACACAACCGCTGCCAACACAACCACTGTCAACACAACCACTGCCAACACAACCGCTGCCAACACAACCACTGCCAACATAACCACTGCCAACACAACCACTACACAAACTTGCATATCTTTACACACACATTCTATGGCAAACGCACACTGAAACTAATTACACACAGTTACTATATCTACCCCCAAACACCACACTCACACCCACACATGCACCCACCCACACATTATGTCACTACCACATCCAATACAAGTAGCACTATTAACACACACACTTGCACACACATTTTTTCCTAAGTGTACGAAGGAGACAAAAGGCAGGTTTCCTGTAACGAGTGTCTTCCCAAAGCCAAGAGTGTGACAGAGCCAAATTCTTTGGACGTTGAGATCAAAATGCCTGCACACACCAAGTTGAAAGCAGTTTAAGTGATAGAATGAAGGAAAGAATGATTGAGGGAGAGAGTTCCAGTGTTCACTTGTTGAGTAGCAGAAAGACTGATAAAATTTGACAATTCTTGGGTTGGAGAGCTGCACAGAATAGAAGTGGGACTGTGTTGAAGGTGGCTGCCTCGCACTCGCCGCAAGAGAGCCGGGTATGCACTGAGAGAACACTGATTGTTGTACTAGAGATAGAAGAGTGAGAGAGATGCAACATTGCGGCGTGTAGAAATTTATTATAGGGAAATAGTAAGAGGAAGTCAATTGATGAGACAAAATGTTTTGGACTCGTATACTCTTTCGAGAAGTGCGGTATGGGTGAAGCCTACCTACACATGCGAACAATACTTAATACAGGGGTGCACTGTGCCCCGATAAGCACATACACATAATCTCCCTTCAGTCTCCTCCAAGAACCACAAAAATCAACCACCACCAACCAGATCAGGTCAAGCTCTTTTCTCTTTCTATATTGATCCTATTAGTTTTGCCTATGGTCTGTCCCTAAAGTTATTGTCTAGTGATATTATTCATAGGCTCATTTTCACACAATTGATTAACTTATTTAGCTCAGATTTTTTAAACATTCTCAAGAAAATAGAACCGTGAATCGAACATAATGTGGATGCTCTAAATTTCAGTAAAATAACATTAACCTATTCAGTAACGGTGACATCCTTTTATTCAGTAACGGTGACATCCTTTTATTCAGTAACGGTGACATCCTTTTATTCAGTAACGGTGACATCCTTTTATTCAGTAACGGTGACATCCTTTTTCATTATATTCTGGCAAATATTAGACGACTTTATTCAGCTTAGGAAGCACATCTACCAATTAAAAGGCTACAGACTATCTCAATTAATTCTTTACCTACCACAAGTCCATCATAAGCTTCAACAAATTATCTAAATATAGTTGAAATCAAATGAAAAAGACGTCACCGGTACAGAAAGGGTTAATAAAAACAAAGCATAATTACACATTTTAAAAGAGAGAGAGAGAGAGAGAGAGAGAGAGAGAGAGAGAGAGAGAGAGAGAGAGAGAGAGAGAGAGAGAGAGAGAGAGAGAGAGAGAGAGAGAGAGATAGCACAGTTCACGAATACATCCTAGATCTCATTTGTATTATGTAAGGATGACAATTTCCTAATGAATAATGACAATGGATGGAATGTAGCCTAACTAGAATCATGTTGTAAAATCTTTCCAAAATAGTTGTTAGAGTCTGATTGCCGTATTTCTTTACTTACAATTCTCCTTTAACAAATCGTTTCACATTCCTTTGCATTGTCATAATAATAATAATAATAATACAAATAATAATAATAATGTAATGCTTCGGCATATTCTACTCCTTCAATAGGCAGCTGAATAATATATTTTGTAAACTGTAGGCTACTATTAATCTACTGTCCTCCCGGTAAGTATATATAAAGCGTTGTGCAAAGTATTATCAGAGGAGACGGGCTCGAATGGGATGGGAGGGATAGGTGTGGAGGAAAGGGAGGAACGGGAAGAGAGGTGTTGTGGAGCACTTGCGTTTGTGGTGGGGTGGGTGGGTGGTTTGGGGTTTGGAGGGTGGGGGGGGGGAGATAAAGAATCGTACGTTTGGCAGACCACTAATATTCAGTGTTACCATACTTTAAACTCCAAGCTCTGGGGGTTTGTCTCCGCGAAGTAATCGAGTTAACTGTACAGTATAGACAATTGTGATTAGTGACAGTGGTTTCACCAGATATTGTCAGATAGAATTATATAGGGGTTTGCGTATGGCGCGCGTGATTTAAGGGTAGATGGGCTGTTTTTCTGATCCCCCTTCTTCCTCGTGTTTAGCCCCATTAGTTTTCAGATTTTATGACGTTCGGCTCATTAGTTTGTCGATTTTAAGACCTTTCGCCCCATTTCTTTGTCAATATTTAGACCTTTCGTGCTATTTAGGTGTCAATGTTTTTCGTGGCAAACGATAGTGAGCCTGTAGTTTTGGAAGAACAGGCCTTCGGCTGGGAAATTTGTCTACCGAAAAATTTACAAATTAATCTAAAAGGGGGATCTTGTGGATGTTTTTTTAAACTTGATGGATGTCTAGGGAGGAAACTAATAAAATAATGAAAATATACATAAATGAACAAATATACACGCCCATCTTCCCTTAATTTAACTAAGAAGATGAGTTTCAGGTGAAATGATCCTGAGTCTTGCCCATTGTTTCCTGCAACGTTCAAGGATTATAATTATGGATTTCACTTGTACTCCTGACAAGATTTGCAAGAGATACAATGCTATCTATTTATCTTTTGCTGGACGCCTTAATCCCCGAAGGGGTGGCCACGAACGAAACGCCCCCATGCCCCTCTGTCCTCAGTCAGTCGACGCCCCTCCTACCATCCAGCACCGCTTTTGCTAGTATACTTCTTAACTCCATCCTTCCACCTCTCACTCGGTCTACATCTCCCTCTCTGGCCTTCCACCTCACTCTCGTACACTATCTTAGTCATTCTCTCGCTTTCCATACGTTCCACATGGCCGAACCATCTCAAGGTATTCCTTTTCACAGTTTCCAGCACATCTACATCTGCACCACACCTCTCTCATACTTCCGTATTCATCTATCTACCCCTCCATGTAACTCCGCACGCACTTCTTAAGTAACTCATTTCCACCCCTCTCACTCTTGGTCTGAGTTTCTCCACCAACGTCCATGTTTCGCATCCAGTAAGTCATTATCGGGATTACCACACTGTCATGCAAGGACTTCTTTACTTCCATGCTGACCACCATATTTCTTGTTACTACTTTCAGCGTTCCTACAACCCTCTTCCCCTGTGGCACCCTCTCCCGCACTTCTTCATCCATACTCCCATCTTTACGCAACTTACTGCCCAATACTTAAATGAACAAACATTCTCCATAGCCTGACCGTTCAATCTCACCTCATATTCTGTGGCTGCACCCTTTTCAAAGACCATATGCTTGCTCTTCCCCGCATTTACCTTCAGATTCCGTTTTTCACACAGCTACCTTTGTTTTACTAGTTTAGCAGTGAAAAAAATGTGCAGATTTGATTTATCAAAACTTTTATTAAGTTCTACTTTGTGCATTCTATGTTCATATATAGTTAATGAGGCATGATTTAAATGTGTCTGTAATGGCTAAAGATATTGGCGGGTGTAGTTCTCGCTATTAAATTGTAAAATTTTACCCCCCCTCCCCCCCCCCCCAAAAAAAAGAGAAAAAACAAAAAAACAGAAAACAGAAACAGGAATCACATAATATAAAGACAAAACCAAAATTACCAATATAACAATGCGGACATACTACATTTTGATTCAGTAAAACAATATTATAAAACAAAAAAACACACCACAAAACCACAAAAACAGACAAACCATGAAACATAATTTAGGAAAACCCACCTTCATTTCCCGAACTACAGGGGTCTGGCGCTCACGGTTGAGTTGTGCCTTAACATACGCAATATTCAACATACAACTTATATATATACAGTATGTAAATAGCTTAAGGGGGTAGTACTCACTTTCTCTGGACCCTCTTATCCCTCATGTTTAGCATGTTAGTGTTGAGGTTTTAAGACGTTCGTTCCGTTAGTTTGTCGATTTTGAGACCTTTCGCCTCATTTTGTTATCAATATTAAGACCTTTCGTACCCTTTAGGTGTCGATGTTGTCATGGCGAGCGAAAGCGAGCCTCTAATTTTTGAAGGAACCAGCCTTCGGCCGGGAAATTTTTCTACCGAAAAATGTACACATCCATCTTGAAAGGGGGTCTAGGGGGTGTTTTTCTAAGCTAGATGGAGGTTTAGCTCAAATATATATTAAACAATAAATATATAGACCAAAAACCAAGCACTACCCCCTTAAATACCATATGTAAAGTTAGGCTCCGGGCCTGCTGGTAATCTTGTCTGGTGTACGATATAATAATATCGCTTGCCCTCAACTCCTTCTGTACCGGTGCCGTCCTTTTAACATTATTCTGGCTACTATTGGACGATTTTATTCAGTGTCACTGTCAGTTTCCAGTAATTAGCGGGCTTCGAACTATCTCATTTAACCCTTTTCACTACCATTGATCTTTTTACTGCACAAAATCATCTAAATATAGCTAGAGTAAAATTGTCAAGACGTCGCTAGTACAGAAGGGGTTAAACCCAGAAGAGCGAGGTGGTGGATGAGGGCCATATATGTACTGACGACTGACCACATGCAGGAGCTCCTCTACATCCAGGCCCTCTGTTACTTCGCTATTTGGATGATTTTAAGACCTTTCACCCCATTGCTTTGTCAATATTTTGACCTTTCGTGCCACTTAGATGTCGAGCTTTTCCTGGCGAGCAATAGCGAGCCTGTAATCTAGGATGAACCCTAACGAAATCTTTAGACATTTATTTCAAGGGGGGTCTTGTGGGTGCTTTAATTTATCTCCAAGGGGGATCTTGGGGGTGTATATTTTAAAGCTTGACAGATGACCCTACAATTAGGATGAACCTTGCCGAAAACTGTACAAATGTATCTCGAAGGGGGGTTGGTCTACTCATGACGGTGTTTATTTAGGTTTGATAGAGGTCTAGGGAGGAAACGATAAACCTTCCCATATATACAGTACTGTTTCTCCTCAGACCCAGAAGACCCAGGTGGTGGTGGAAGAGGACGCCGCCGAGACAGAGGGCCAGATGCCGCTGAAGGTGGACCCCATGCAGGGGGCTTTCTACATCACGGGACTCAGCTACTTTGGGACGCTGCTGATCTTCTTCGGGGAGTTCGTTCTTGCTTACCGACAACGCAGAGACTAATACACCCTCTGAAGAGGAGCACTTTATTGACAGTGACATTAAGAAGCTATTTGCAAACTGTTGTCAATAAAGTACTTCTCCTCAAATGGTGTTCACATCAATTCAATCAGCTTTTCGGAATTAATTTTAACAGAAAATATATCAATATTGTCACAATGGACTTTTTTCCCTCGATAACTATATATTTGTCAATTGCACAATGTATTTCAAATTTCGTATGAAATCACACTCTATACCTCGTTCACACAAAGGACTTAGTCAACACGTCCTTAACCGTCCTTGGGCGACTTTATGAAATGTGGGGTCTGGACCAAATATGGGAGGCTATATAATGACCATGGTGTTTGGTGTCCACACACATGACATTGCCTTGACTTTGCCCCTGCAAGACGTTGGCAAGTCTAGCAAAAAAAGGTACAAACTGCCCAACTTCACATTTCAGGGACGTATAAGCTGTTTCCGTCCTTATCCTGTCCCTGTTTTATCCTTGTTTTATGGAATCCCTGGCAATCCCACCTCCAGAATTTACTACCACTAAGTGGTCAGCAAGCTTTTTCTTGCTGATCCTCCTTACCCCTTTAGGGAGTGGAAGTGTGGTTAGTGATTACTGACTGACATGCTGAATTATTATTGATAATGTTTGTTATTTTCGACCAATGGAATTTTAGTATGTCCCCTAAGCTAACAAAAACGTCTTAAAGGCTTCCTTCAAGCTAGGAAAAATAAATCTCGCCCACACTTCCTTCAAGCTAAATTTGTACATTTATCGATATAAAAATGTTTCGGCCGAAGGCCAATTTCTTCTAAGTAACAGGCTCGCCCAGAATAGATTCGACACCTGAATAAGGTAGGGCGTCTGATTTTCGCTAAACTAGCTAGGTGAAAAGTATTAAACTCTTCAAAATTATGGAACGGAAAAAGCCTCGGATCAAATAGGGTTAAGCATTCTGAATATGTGTGTTAGACTTGGTGAGAGTCTGTTCATTACCATATGACAAATAATATATAATCTATTATCTTGAACCTACAATATATGTTGACATAAGTTCTTGAGGAGATGGCAGGATAAATTAATAAAAGCTACTTAACGCCTTACGAGCGGGCCTGTCAGTAACTTCTACTACCCGCCAAGCGGGTGGTTTTACCCTAAACGACCTTATTTCCGTGCTCTTTTTCATGCATAAACAAGAGCTAGAGCGTAATACAATTATGTATCCCTGAAAGGGCGATAATTGAGCTTTCCAATGACACCAGAACCATCCTTCTACGACCACGCGTTCTCTTGCAACGATCGTGCAAGACGAAGGAAATATCCCTAAAATACGGTAATTTCCTTACATAATTCCCTGTGTAGCGAGGCAGTGAGTGTGGGTGTGTGTGGAGTAGGGCCCAGTGCTGGCGCGGGAGCCGTGCCGAACGGTCAGAGCCGACCTACGCTCCTCCCACCGCTCGTCTCTCTCTCAGAGCCAAATATTGCTCAAAATTGCACACCGCCTGAAGTCGGTCCCCGCCACATAGTCCTTTCTTCTCTAGACCGACTTAAGTCCGGTCCCGTCAAAGAAGGGTTAAATATATGCAATCAGTTAACATTAAACCCTTGAACATTATGACGTGTTTTGACAGTTTATTCTGGCTAATACTAGACGACTTTATTCAGATTAGGAGAGGGTATATGGAAGTCAGAGATGTTGATTGAGATGGCAATTACCCTTTTATTTCCCACAGATCCTTCCCATGTTGTAAAAATCACCTAATGATAGCCAGATTATACTGTCAAACTGTGTCGTAATCCTCAAGGGGATAATACAGTTTATATAATGAAACAGAATCGAACAAAGCCAGAGGTTATCGTTCTCGAAGGTTGATGTTGTTTGGCCCAGGTTTGGACGAATGCATTCCATATTATTTTATATTCTTCATATCAATTTAATTAGCTTAGGAAGGACTTTAGCACAGTATAAGACAATTCAAAGTACAATTAACATAGACATTAACTGTTGTCAAGTGATTAAGACACTTTTGTTTTGAGAAGGTTAAAAAATGCCCCCATCAGACCATATAGGATTATTGTATGCCAAGAAAGATGTTGATTCTGTTAGGTTGTATGAAATAAAACACTTGTGTCTGAAAGTGAGCATATTCTACGTGTTCCGATCAATATATTTAATATGGGCGGTTGGGCTAGCAAACTTACACCAAAAACAAACTAGAAAATTGAACGAATTGCCTCGAAGTATAGAGGTGATTCGTTCGTGTCCACCTTATCAGGGATCATTTAGTTTGGCAAATGATAGATATAGTTATTTACTTATGGGTTAGTTATGCTGTTCATACAATGGTCGATAATTTCCTGGCGTTATATAACTTGATGGATTACTCTTGGTGCTTACAGTAGCCTAAAAGGAGTTCCACCATACAACAGCTGATACTTCCATGGTCGTTACATAATTGGATAAAATTCTGTAGGTGTTTAAGGTGGCCTACAAGGAGTTCCACCACGAAGACCAAGAGAGTGGGGAAGTAACAGAGGGCCTGGATGTAGAAGACCCCTTGCATGTGGTCCAGGATGAGTGGCTATATAATTGGATGGATTACTGTTGGTGTTTATGGTGGCTTACAAGGAGTTCCACAAGGAAGACCAAGAGAGTGGCAAAGTAACAGAGGGCCTGGATGTAGAAGACCCCTTGCATGTGGTCCAGGATGAGTGGCTATATAATTGGATGGATTACTGTTGGTGTTTACGGTGGCCTACAAGGAGTTCCACAAGGAAGACCAAGAGAGTGGCAAAGTAACAGAGGGCCTGGATGTAGAAGACCCCTTGCATGTGGTCCAGGGTGAGCGGCATCTGGCCCTCTGTCTCGGCCACCTCATCCACTACTTCGCCTTGCTGGGTCTGAGGAGAAATGATAATAAAAGGTAGATTTTTAGGTTGCTCTCTAGACCTCTATCAAGCTTAAACAAAAAATAAGTAAATAAATAAATAACTAACACCCCAAAGCCCTCCTTCAAGATACGTTTGTACATTTTTCGGGAGTATATGATACGCTAAACATACGTTAAAATAATCGAATAAACGTGCCTGCAAGAGAATCGTGAGTGAGGATTCTAACCAGGGCGTCAGCAAGCCGCTCTCCACCACACTGTGCATCAAGGGGTCGATCCTGGGTTATTCAGAGGGTTTATTGAGATAGTACATCCCCTCTGAGTCCTAGAGGTAGAATGCAAGCTAAATAAACAAAAGTAATCTAGTGGGTCGCCTAACATGATGAACATTACGTCGTCAGTATATTACAAAAACAAAACAAAAACACAAACACACACAACTTTCCTGCAGTTTAACCCTTCTTTAGCGGGGCCCGACTTAAGTCCGTATAGAGAACATCTGCCCAAAGAGCGGGGCCCGACTTAAGACTGTGTGCAATTTTGGAGCAATATTGCCTCTGAGAGAGAGACGAGCGGTGGGCGGAGCATAGGTCGGGCTCTGACCGTTCGCCACGGGTCCCGCGGGCCTACTGACGTTTACTCCACAGACATCCACCCTCCCTCCCTCACTACACAGGGTATTATGTCAAGAAATTACCGTATTTTAGGGATTTTTCCTTCGTCTTGCACGATCGTTACAAGAGAACGCATGGTCGTAGGAGGATGGTTCTGGTGTCATTGGAAAGCTGAATTAACGCCGTTTCAGGGATACATTATTGTATTATGCTCTGGCTCTTGTTTATGCATGAAAAAGAGCACGGAATCAAGGCCATTTAGGGTAAAACCACCCGCTTGGCGGGTAGTAGAAATTCCTTACGGGCCCCCTCGCAAGGCGTTAAGAAGGACTCGTGTTATGCAGAGAGTTTGAAGAGATCATATTTTCCCTTTTGTATCTTAAATGTAGATTGAAGTAAGCAACGAGAAAGCTGACCTGCAGAAAAATGGTGAGGGAGGATTCTAACCAAGGTGTGACCAAGCCGCTCTCCACCACACTGTGTATCAAGGGATCGATCCTGGGTTATTCAGAGGGTTTATTCATATTGTAACCCCTTTGAGTCCTAGAGGTAGATTGCAAGCTAACAAGCAAAAGTAATTTAGTGGTTCGCCTGACATGATAAACATTACGTCGTCAGTTTATTAAAAACAAAATGAGAAAACTTACCTGCATTTTTTTTTTTTTAAGAATGACCCGTGTTATTTAGAGAGTTTAACCCTTACAGAACCGGCGACGTCTTTTCAATTTTACCCTAATAATTATATTTAGACTATTTTGTGCAGCTTAGCAATGATCTATGATAGTTACAAGGATTCATGTATATAGTTTGCAGCCTTGTAATTGCCAGGCGTCCTTCCTAAGCTGAATAAAACCGTCTAATACTTGCCAGCATATAATGACAAGGGCGTCACTGGTACTGAAGGGGTTAAAGAGATCATATTTACCCTTTTGTATCTTAGATGTATATTGAAGTAAACAACGAGAAAACTGACCTGCAGAAAAATGGTGAGTGAGGATTCTAGCCAGGGGTGACTAAGCCGCTCTCCACCACACTATGAATCAAGGGATCGATTCTGGGTTATTCAGAGGGTGTATTCAGATCGTATTTATCCCTCTGAGTCCTAGTGGTAGATTACAAGCTAAAGAAAATCGTCTAAAGGTACGCTAAAAATTTGGAAAACTACGTCAAATAATCGAAAAAACGTACCTGCAGGAACATAGTGAGTGAGGATTCTAGCCAGGGGGTGACCAAACCGCTCTCCACCACACTATGAATCAAGGGATCGATCCTGGGCTTGAGTGGGGAGTAAGTCTGTAAGGTCATCCCAATGCTGCTGGACCACACACATTCCTGGTGTCAGAAGAATCAACGGAAGGAATATTAAAAGTAAGATGTCCTTTCTTAATTGTTCAAAGGGAGTTTTTAAGTTTGCCCCCTAGACCTCCATCAAGCTTTAAGGGGAGTTTGTTTTTATTATTATTTTTATTTATGAAGGTTCAAGTACAGAACCTACAAACAAAAGTATATACTGTATATATATATAAATAGTTGAACACATCAAAATACAAATCTCCCTCTAATCAGTAATTAATCATGATTCAGTAATGCATAATAGCCAAATGATATTGTTTAATGGTAACCAGAATATGATGAGAATTACGTCATGGTGTAGAAGGGGTTATAACCTCTTTATTGCCTGAAGCTCGCAATTGGTTAACCTCTTCTGTACCATGACGCCGCTTTACCTTTGATTCTGGCTAACGTTAGACGATTATGAAGGACCTATGTTAACAAGAAGGGTCATTGAGATCGTATTCACCCATTTGAATCGTAGAGGTAGATTACAAAATATAGAAAACCGTCTAATGGTAACCAGCAAAGAATAAATATTATGTAATGGTGGTGACGAGCTTAATTATAATGGTGGTGAATCGTTATTAAATCCGGCTTGTAGTTATAGATAGGTCGTCTAAGCTGCACACTCAATTTCTAAGGTATATAATCACTATACATTGGCCAGAAATGTTGACGTATTATAATAAACACCATATGATGAGGAGCACTTTAGTGCCAACATTTCGCACATAGCTTTTGTAGGTCACTCATAAATCTTGACCCCTATTCTCTTCTAACACGCAAAATAAGGGTTGGGGCAAACGGGTTGAATCTTTCCAAAGATCAGCAGGATTGTTCTATTACTTCTTGAGTTACAAGAGATATACGGTCAATATTTTTGGTCTCATTAGGAAGGACATCTACCCATTAAAAGGTTACAGATTATCTCAATTAATCTTTTTAACTACCAAACATCTTTCCCAAGCTTTATATACTCGTCTAAGTGTAGTTGAAATACAAGAAAGAAGCCGACACCAGTATTGAAACGGTTAAAGTTTCGTAATACCCACCTTCATTTCCCGCACAACAGGACTCCGGTGGCCGCGATTCATCTGGGCCTTCATAAACTTAATGTTCAGGAGGTCGCTTAAGTATCCTGCTCGGCCGTCCAATATCCAGGACTCGGGGTCATCGTAGACGCTGATGTACCTCTTGTTTAATTCCTGTAGTAAAGAAATGAATACATAAATATATATATATATTTTTTTTTTTTTTTGTCTTTTCTATGTGATTAAGGAAGGCAAAAGGCAGAACTACCTATAGCGAGTGCCTCCCCCATAGTTGAAAGAGTGACAGGGCCAAAATCAAGGGACGTTCGAGCTAAAATGCCTGGACACACGGAGTTTGAAGCAATTTAAGTCATAGGAAGAGGGAAAGACTGATTCTGGGAGAGAGTTCCAGAGCTCAGCTGTTGAGTAGAAGAAAGTTTGAGAGTAACGTTTCACTCTTGGGTTGGAGAGTTGCACAGAGTAGGGGTGGGATTGAGTTGCAAGACGGGTACCACGTGCCCTACGTAAAGGAGGTGGTATGCACTGGGAAAGCTCTGAGGAACACTGATTATTATAGTAGCGATAGAATAGCGAGAGAGATGCAACATTGCGGCGGAGAGAGAGAGATTGCAGAGAGTTGGTGAGTGGACGGGAGTTAATGATACGAAAGGCCTTCCTTTCAACTTTGTCTATGAGAGCGGTGTGAGAGGAACCTCCCCACACATGTGAACAATACTCAATACAAGGACGCACTATGCCCCTGTACAGAGCAAGAAGCTGTGCATGGGAAAAGAACCCCCTAAGGCGGTTGAGCACACCCAGCTTCTGGGAGGCTGCCTAAGCAAGACTGGTAATATGGTCCTTCCAAATGAGAGCAGAAGAAAAAGAGACACCAAGAATATTGAGAGAAGATGAAGGGTTGATTTTTGTATTGTTGAAGGATAAGGGATAGTCCACTGGGAGATCCTAACGGGTAGATAGATGGAGTTTGGGTCTTGGAAGCATTAAAGGTAACAAGGTTTTCTCTGCCCCAATTGGAGATAGTATTTAGATCATAATTTAAGAGTTCTATGGCTTCATTATGTTTGTCGTTGAGGGATTGCTGGCTGGGGCGTTCTGAAAAACCAATGGAGTAGTGTAAGGTTGAGTCGTCTGCATATGAATGGATGGGAATTAAGGTACAGTTAAGGAGATCATTTATAAAAATTAGAAAGAGAATAGGAGATAGAACTAAGCCCTGAGGAACACCGGAGTTTATAGGGTGAGGAAGTGAACAATGGCCGTCCACAACCGCGGCTATGGAACGGCCGGAAAGGAAATTAGAGACAAAGGCACAGATGGAGGGATAGAAACCGAAGGAGGGTAGTTTAGAAATTAAAGATTTGTGCCAGACTCTATGGGAGGCTTTCGATATGTCTAGTGCAATAGAAAAAGTCTCACCGAAGTCCCAAAAGGAGGATGACCAAGAGTTAGTAAGATAAGAAAGAAGATCACCAGTAGAGCGACCCTTAACCCACTGAGCCCCAGCAACGCAGGGTTTGCGTCCACAATGTATGTAACGCTAAACACCAGCGACGCAAACCATGAGTTCTGGCCGGTCCGGTCCCAATTACTCCGGTCCTATGGCACCTAGAGGGCTCAAATTTGTATGGGAACTGTGTAATTATCCCATGCAACCATGCCGATGGGTAAAAACTCTTAAAGTCCAACCGCGTGCGCGTGAGCGCGCACAAACCGGTATTTTGGGTGTTATTGCCTTCAATTTTTTACTCTTGTAAAATCGACTTTCGGGGGCTTCGTAGGACCAATTTTTGATCGTTTTTTTGTGGTTTTTCCTTCATTCCTAACCCAATCGCTATTGTTTCTGGGAAAAAAACAATCAGAAACAGCCAGTCCCTGGTGGTACATTTATTCTAAACTAGCTGGGGCTCAGTGGGTTAAGGAAGCCATACTGGCGATCTGAGAGCAAATTATGAGAAGAGAAATGCTTAAGAAATTTGGAAGCAAGAATAGTTTCAAATCTTTAGAAAGACAAGAGATGAGAGCAATTGGACGATAGTTGGAGGGTTGAGAGCGGTCACCCTTCTTTGGGACAGGTTGAATGTGAGCAAACTTCCAGCATGAAGGGAAGACGTTAGAGGATAGACAGAGACGAAAGAGTTTGCCTAGGCAGGGAGTCAGCACGTTAGCACAGTTTTTGAGAACAACAGGAGGAACACCGTCCAGACCGTACGCCTTATTAGTGTTAAGCCCGGAGAGGGTAGAAAGTACATCTTTAGAAGAGATTAGGATATTAGGCATAAGTAAGAGAGAGGAGGGTGGAGAGGGAGGAATAGCACCGGAATCATCCAAGGTGGAGTTTCTAGCAAAAGTTTGAGCGAAGAGTTTAGCTTTGTCAGATGAAGAAGTGATGGTTGTGCCATCAGAGTGGGAAAGGGGAGGGAAAGACGGGGAAGAGAAATTGTTGGAGAGGTTTTTGGCTAGATGCCAGAAAGCTTGGGAAGAGCTTGAGTTGGATAGTTCAGTGCATTTATTATTGATGAAAGAGTGTTTGGCAAGTCGAAGAACAGATTTGCCTTGATTCCGGGCAGAAACATAGGAAGAATGAGAGTTGAGTTTTAAGGCGTCGGTACGGTACCGTTTGAATGCTTCCTCCTTATTGCGGACAGCAGTAGAACAGGCGTGAGTAAACCAAGATTTGTTAGCATTAGTCTGAGAGAAAGAGAATGGAATGTATGCTTCCATGCCCGATTCAATTTTATTAATTAACAACAATCGGTCAGTACTTGTAGGTATATATTGGTGGAGGTATTCATGAGAAAGCTATAATACGGTCCGGTTGACACGCTCTTAAGGTCCGAGGCAGCGTACTCCTGGAAGGTATCGATGGTCTTGGGCTGCCTGGTGACGGTGAGGAAGGTGATGAGGTTGGCACAGTAGGACAGACCCAGCACCATAGTATACAACCACAGGAAGATGACGGTGACCCGGCTGGTGCTACTGGTGGGCTCCCTGGTAACCGGTTCATTCAGGTGCATGGCGGCCAGGTAGAAGTAGCTTGAGGCCAGGGTGTCCAGGTAGGAGGTCTTTCTCAAACTGCAATCATAACAAGATGAAAATATGTGAATAGGAGGTTTTGGCTGTCAACCATATTAGATTAGTAACCCCTTCTGTACCGGTGACATCTTATTAATTCTAGTCTAGCTATGTTTAGAATATTGTATGTAGCTTAAGAATGATTTGCGGTACTAAAAAGGGTTAAGTGAGATAGTTCGAAGTCTAATAATTGCTGGAGACCCTTTTGAAACTGAATACAATCGTCAACTAGTAGCTAGAATAAAGTTAAAAGGACAGCACTGGTATTGCAAGAGTTAAGCCAGCAAACATAAGGAAGAACGTCAGGACCGGAGCCTCTTTTCGAGAACCCCAGTCCCTTGGCCAAATCGCTAAATTGTATGAAAGTTAGTTCCTTGCCACGTCTGTGTACACTCTGAGACATAAATCATGATTATTTCTGAATCCTAAAACTCCTTAAATTTATCCAATACCCTGTTCTAAATAGCTAGGCCAGAAATCGAGAACCCCAACATCTGTAACTGAAAAAGGGCTAAAGCAAAGAGGCTGTACCCTTTGGTGCTTGAAGGAGGTCTAGGAAGGAAACTAAAGATAAATAGAAAAATTGTCTCATATGACTCACCATCTAGATGATATCGTATCGATCCAGTATATAAACGGAGGGAGGATGAGGAGGCCCAGGACCATAGCCAGCCAGGTGTCCTCCCTGAAGGGCCACAAAGGTGCCCCCCAGCGAGGTACTGGGGGCGGCACCCTCAGGAGCACACAGTTGACCTGGGGTATGAAGTACGGTATAATACTATATAATTATTATGTTTTATCCAACAACCAACTCTACTCCTAAAATCGATTAATGAAATATTTCAA
The DNA here is from genome assembly GCA_032716605.1 of Paralithodes platypus. Lineage (NCBI taxonomy): Eukaryota > Metazoa > Arthropoda > Malacostraca > Decapoda > Lithodidae > Paralithodes > Paralithodes platypus. Next base: position 43,512,206 of record CM064546.1, read on the forward strand.
ACACATGTGGCAGTCCGTCGATTCGAACCCAGGACGCTCACACCGAAAATCAACACCTTATGCATTGCGCCACGAAGACAGTTATTAATATTAATAATAATAATAATAAATAAATAAATAAATATATATATATATATATATATATATATATATATATATATATATACTGTATATAAATAAATATATATATATATATATATATATATATATATATATATATATATATATATATATATATATATATATATATATATATATATATATATACTGTATAATGTATATACAGTATATATATATATATATATATATATATATATATATATGTGTGTGTGTGTGTGTGTGTTTCTACCCCAACCCAGGATCGCACCACGGACTGTTTAGTTGAGAGCACTATACCATGGCGTGATAGAGTAGTTAACCATTTCCTATCTTTTAGGAGATGGAGAAATCCTAGTTGGAGGAAATATTCCATTCCATATACCAAGTCGTAGGACCCATATCCCAGAGTTGTATTGTACAACGGATTTATACGACTATTTCCATGCAACCCGGATTGAATTAATTTTAATGAAATTCTCCTCCAGGCAAACACGAGGGTTACAAATATGAAGTATATCTCACAAATACACGTAAGTTTTTACCCTCATCCGGGATCGAACCACTTACATTACAACCACTCACATCAAAACCCCTTACACTAAACCCACTTTCAACCACTTACCACCTAAAACCACTCACATTAAAACAACTCACATTAAAACCACGTATATTAAAACCATACGGAGCAGTATAGTGTTGGATGTCGTTGGAACCCTCAACATCGGATATAAAGATTCTGGCACCCCAATGTCAGCCACTTATATTAAAACCACCAACATTAAAACCATTTACATTAAAACCCCTCACATTAAAGCCACTTACATCAAAACCACTTACATCAAAACCACCCACATTAAAACCACCCACATTAAAACCACTTACATTAGAACCACATACATTAAAACCCCTCACTTTAAAGCCACTTACATTATAACCGCTAACATTAAAACCACCCACATTAAAACCACTTACATTAAAACCCCTCACGTTAAAGCACTTACATTTAAACCGCTTACATTAAAACCACCCACATTAAAACCACTTACATTAAAACCCCTCACATTAAACCACTTACATTAAAACCGCTTACATTAAAACTACCCATATTAAAACCAATTACAATAAAACCCCTCACATTAAAACCACTTACATTAAAACAACCCAAATTAAAACCACATACATTAAAACCACCCACATTAAAACTGCTTACATTAAAACCATAAGGAGCAGTATAGTGTTGGATGTCGTTGGAACCCGTAACATCGGAGATAAAGGTTCCTCCCACCCCGATATCCGCCACGCCTGTCGCCAGCATGTTAGTTTGGCCATTCCAGGAGCCATTGGGAAGCAAGTAACCCCACAATTCATCTGTAGCAATTATAAACGTGTATTATTTAAACTTGTATTGTTGCGGTCAATAATTCTGATACATTCTGAAGTCTCGAACAATTTTAAGGAACCTCTGAAATACAAATATTAGGTAAAGAATAAGAAGTTGCAATTCAACCCAAGACAGCTCGGAAAGTATTAATATCAACGACTATAAACTCTGATCAAATATTCTGAAGTATTAACAATAAGTATAGGAAGCAAGTGTGTCCCTTATTCAATGTTTAACGTCTCAAACCTAATGCACAATAGTGTAGCAATCAATCAAAGGGGGCATACACCATGACAGTGCGCAGCTGCACTCACCGTCTGACTAAACTCTGGGGGATCCTCCATATAGCCATATAGCCCATATAGCCAAAGTTGGCATTCACGAACCATGCAACTAATTATCTTGAATCAGTTTCATTGAATAGTCACTGGTTTGAAACGCTCTAATTCCAGTGATACCCCATGATCCTGCGAAGGCATTTAGTACCGAAGGAGTTGATGTGTCTCTTCAACTCGCTGTTGACCCTCAACATGCGGCAACCGTCATATGACGGGAGAGAGAAAATTGGCCTATCCTGCGGCGCCCGTCATATAACAGACGCCGTTTTTTTGGCTTTTATGAGAGCTGAGAGAGAGACTCGGCGTTGCAGGGACGACAAGCAGGCTGGGTCTGCACGCCAAGGTTGCGCACCACGTACTGGGGTCTATGGTATACCTCTCTCGCCTCCTACACCTCTCATACAAGGAAAAACTGCCAAAATACCTTATTTTCAGCGATTTTCCCCTTCGGTTGCACGTTCGTTGCAAGATAACGCTAAGTCATACAAGGATAATTCAGGTGTCATTAGAAAGCTCCATCATCACCCGGTCACGGATATATAATTGTATTACGCTCTGTCTCCTACTTATGCATGAAAAAGAGCATGGAATGAAAGTAATTTTTGGTAAATATAGCCGCCTGGCGCATCGGTCTATACACCCCCCCGTGCTCTTTAAGAGTTAAATGTCCATGGCACATATCCACTTATTAAGATAGAGAGCACCAGTGACTTGAAGATCCACAGCTTCGTCCGTCTGCATAGGTATTGACAATGCCATATACTTTTGTTGAGTGAATCCATAACTCCATATACTAAGTCAAAGCGACAATTGACATCGTAGCCCCCGACTGACCACTATTATGGATCATGTTACCAAGATATGCAAATCTATCCAAGATCTCCAAGTCCTCACCACATACATGAACAATAAGTCACCAAATGATTGGACTTTGGTCTTAGTCTAAGAGACCTTCAAACCCAACGGCTCCGACTCCTCGTGTAGTGCCTCAAGGCCCAATCTGAGAAGATCTAGCGTCTCACTGCATCATCTGCAAAGTCAAGATCTGTGATCCTGAGCTTGCCAATGTCTACTCCGCAACGATTCCGCCTGACTATTCGGCCCAGTAACCAGTCCATACAAGTGTTGAAATGTGTATGCACCACAACACATCCCTGTCTCACACATGAATTCGTAGCGCAATGGATAAATGCACTGAATTTTGGTGTGAGCATACTAGGTTCGAATCCCTGGACTGCCACATGTATTTGTTGATTTCATTAATTGAGTTTAGGAGTAAAGTCGGTTGGTGGAGGGAACGTGATAATTCACAGGGAAGAAGGAGAATGCTCCCCCACCACACTTGACAGCACTCTCTGTTCCTGTATAGAGTGCAGACACCAGGTCAATAATCGCCGGAGGAATCCCATGTAGCCGTAGTAGCTCCTAGAGTGTCTAGTCGGTAAGATATCTTGGGTGTCCTAGGATTTCCTGAATTTTTACTATTGAAGTTATTTATAAATACATACATACAAATTGCAAAACAACAGAAACTAACTAAGCAATGGGAAGCATAAGTTTGTATATTTTGTTTGCCATTACTTTGTTTGGAATAGATAACATAGCATAAATACAAATAGCACTGGGCCAATCGGAAGTCTTGCCCGGTGTAAAGACAGTTAGTCACTTATACAAATTTGTGGACTTCCTATGATTTTCTTTATGCAATTATAACTATCTCGATTGATTATTAAGTGGAACTTGTTTTTAAAGAAATAGTATATATAGTGTTGTAGTTGTTGTATAGAACATTATATTCATACAGTATTTTACAGAAATATACTTCCATAGTTTAACCCCCTGAAGATTATGACACATTTTGGTAGTCTAGTCTGGGTATCATTAGATGATTATTACAGTCTAGGAAGGGTCTGTATAATTAAAAGGGTACAGATTATCTCAATTAACCCTCTTACTTCCTTACACTCTTCCTAATCTCAATAAACCGTTTAATGATAGCCAGAAAACAGAAAAGAAATGCGTATAGGAATCTCGAAAGGATAAATATAAGGGAGGTCCACGAATGTTTATAAGTGACGGTACGTAGCCTATCCTTGCCTGGGTCGACCAAGACGTAGTTCTCAGTAAAGTTATAAGTGACGGAACGTATCCTTGCCTGGGTCGACCAAGACGTAGTTGACAGTAAATGCCGATTCACACTAGTCATCACGGCACCATCACATCACGTCACGTCACCGTTCCGTCAAAATGTCTTGCATGTAATCGAATGGACCTGTTCACACCAAACGTCATATCACCATCACAGACACGGCACGTATCCGTCTCATCACGTCATGGTTTCTCGGGAATAATATTATTATGTGACGTGATGGTGATGCAGTAGTGGCATCACTGTTAATGTAAGCTCTTTATAGGATAACAAATGAGGCGCCATACCTGCTCGGTGGTTGATCACGGACTGGGCGGTATCGTGATGATTGGTGTGAATATACGGCACGGTTGACGGAACGGTAAGGTGACGCGATGTGATGGTGCCGTGATGACTAGTGTGAATCGGCCTTTAAAGGTATATATTTGACGGTACGTATCCTTGCCTGGGTCGACCAAGACGTAGTTGACGGTGAATTTACAAGCCTGGGCCACAGTCTCCACCAGAGATATGTCCATCCCGTAATACTCGATAGTCTTGTTATCAATGGGCTGGAAGAAGACGGAGGGACGCCACTCAAAGATCGCTACCTGAGAAAGGGAGAGTGAATGAGTGACTGAGAGAGAGTGAAAGTGAGTGAGTGAGTGCGTGATTGGTAAAAGAGACAGACAGACAGATAGATAGGTAGAGAGAGAGAGAGAGACAGAGGTGGTGAGCAAAATATATATATTAATTATAGCCACTTGTTATAATTCATAGAATAAATATTTGTTATTGCATTTTCCGTAATGCAAAGTTTATATGAATTATAGTAGTTCATAAAATATGGAACTATATCAAGAATGGTAAATAGATAGATACATATATAATGCCTACTGAATTATTTCCCAAGAACATAATATGCATCAAATTGTCGATGTGGGAAACTATGCATGTCTACATATTATAAATATGCCAACAATCTTGACCACTTGCCTCTATTACTAAACAACGACTAGAGTAATCGAGCTAATTTTACTACCATTTGGATTGAGTCAGACAGGAAATAAGTGTGGACTCTTACAGCCCATTTGCTCTAGCCCTTTTTGCGTTATAGAGGTAGGTTAACCCTTTTAATACGGGTGACGTCCATTTAAATTTATTCTGGCTACTATTAGACTATTTCATTCAGTTTCAAATGGGCCTCCGGTAATAAGCAAGCCTCGAAATATGTCACTTTACCATTTTTACTACCACTGATTCTTCTTAAAATGCTCAGAATCCTCTAAACATAGCTATTAATTAACCCCTTATTAGCGGGGCCCGACTTAAGTTCGTATAGAGAACACCTGCCCAAAGAGCGGGGCCCGACTTAAGTCCGTGTGCAATTTTGGAGCAATATTGCCTCTGAGAGAGAGACGACCGGTGGGCGGAGCGTAGGTCGGGCTCTGACCGTTCGCCACGGGTCCAGCGGGCCTACTGACGTTTACTCCAAACACATCCACCCTCCCTCCCTCACTATACAGAGTATTATGTCAAGAAATTACCATATTTTAGGGATTTTGCACTCGTCTTGCAAGATCGTTGCAAGAGAACGCGTGGCCGTAGGAGGATGGTTCTGGTGTCATTGGAAAGCTGAATTAACGCCCTTTCAGGGATACATAATTGTATTACGCTCTGGCTCTTGTTTATGCATACAAAAGAGCACGGAAACAAGGCCATTTGGGGTAAAACCCCCCGCTTGGCGGGTAGTAGAAATGCCTTACGGGCCCGCTCGTAAGGCGTTAAGGAACACCCCGTTCTTAACATTAATCCTCCATTACAAACCCCAATGCACTTGAATACATTAATACAAACATATGGTCCTCCCGGGATTCGATTTCGGGACACCACACCCAGAACATAAGTATCTAAACCATTACACCAACAAAAAAAATCGAAAGACGTCGCTGGTACAGAAAAGGTTAAGCGTCACCATTGCTAACCTACTTACTGTATAATTAATGGACTTTACTTACATTAATGCTCGCCCCATTCATGTCAGAAAGCTTGTCCGGGAAAAAGCTTGGTGTGTTTGAGAAGTGTGTTTGTCGCCACGTAGAGACCAGCTTAATGACCTTCTCTGAATAAAGCTGATTCACGTAGATTCGCCATTCGCCCGCTCTTTCGGACTGTGGAGAAAGTACGTAACTGTTGCTTTAACTCCTTCTGTACCGGAGGCGTCTTTTATATTTTATTCTAGCTTTAGATAGACAATTTTATGAAGCTTAGGAAGGATCTATGGTTGCTAAAAGGATAAATTGAGATAGTCTCTAGACCTTTCAATGATAGACGTCCTTCCCAAGCTGAATATAATCGTCAAATAGTGCCGAGAATATAATGTAAATGTCGTCGCCAGTACTGAATGGGTTAATAATCACGATCGCATAAGTCAATCAGCTGGAGCTACTCATGTATAGGTCTACCGTAATTTTCTCAGAGTCGCTGATACCGAGGACACTAATGATTGAGCAACGTAGTATCATTTTTTACATTTTTCTTAACACCAATAACACCGCAAATGAAATTAATGAGGGCATGTGATTCTCCCAGGATTCGAACCCAGGACATCACATACCAAACTTACACGCTCTAACCATTACACCACCAAGACAACACTCTACGGATGGTCTATTATGGCGGAAGTAGTTACAGCATCCCATTGAGGCAACAACATGGCGTCCAAAGGAATTGATATCCTCTCTTTCTTACTACAAAATCTCTACTAACCTTTACTAGACCGAGGATGTGTTGGGACTTCCTGCCTTTGGTGGTCAGGATAAAGGCTTCTAAGTCTTCCATGGTCAGTCCTACGATGATAGACCTGGGGGTGAGAGAGAGAGAGAGAGAAGGGGGGGGGGGGGGTGAGAGATAGATATATGGTTAGAGATAGATATATAGATAGATAGATAGATACATATTTAGATCAAGAGAGAGAGAGAGAGAGAGGGGGGGTGGAGATAGATATATAGTTAGATATAGATAAATATATAGATAGATAGATAAATATGTAGATCAAGAGAGAGAGAGAGAGAGAGAAAGCGATTAATGTCTAACTTCATTAAAACTATCTGAATGGTTCATTACAACAAATCCTACTGACATAGTACTTAGATTTTAACATGTTCTTACAATAATAATCATAACTTTGCTGAATGAAATTAGGTTGAGGTAAATAATAATAACAATATAATAATAATAATAATAATAATAATAATAATAATAATAATAAAAATAATAATAATAATAATAGTAATATTGTATGTATGTACGTATGTATGTATGTATGTATGTATGGATGTATGTATGTATGTACTTAGACACATACCCCATAGTAGCTTGGGGTTGCCGACTCGAGACAGATCCCGAACTGAAACAACACAATTATGTTCTGTGTTTTATATAAATTCACACACGCCCAAGAGACCAAGGACCATGAGAGTCTCCAGCAAATGATTCCCAGGCCCCAGATTGCCCAGAAAGGTTCCGGTCACAGCAGGCAGACACGTAGAGGAACTACACCACAATGCCCGCCCACAAAATAATAATAATAATAATAATAATAATGATAATAATAATAATAATAATAATAATAATAATAATAATCATAATAATAATAACAATAATAATAATAATAACTGATAATAATAATAATAAAAATAATAATAATAATAATAATAACAAAAACTTACTTGCCGTAGTAGTCCCAAGCTTGTGGATACAGGTCACCAAACGCCAGGAGAGGTTGAGGGTGGTGCAGCAGGAACAAGTTGACCTGACATGACCCAGACTCCCAGAGCACGGTTAGAAGGTCCTCAGCTTCCCTCACCATCACTACCTATATACAGTATATACACACATATATACACACAACACTCTTAGTAGGTCACTCCCTTCTCCCTCATGTTCAGCCCATTAGTTTTGAGATTTTAAGACGTTCGTGACCCCCTTCTAGATACATTTGTACATTTTTTGGCAGAAAAATGTCCGGGCCAAAGGCCGGTCCCTCCTAAATTACAGGCTCGCTATCGCTCGCCAGTAAAAAATTGACAGGCAAATATCACAAAACATCTTAATATTGACAAAGAAATAGGGCAAAATGTCTTAAAATCGCCAAATTAATAGGCCGAACGTCTTAAAATCTAAACAATTAATAGGGCTAAGCATGAGGGAGAAGGGGGGGGGGGGGAGACAAATCAACCATTCCCCCTTTAATGTGAAGAAATATGGGGGGGGGGGGGAAGCAGGAACAAATTGACCTGACATGACCCAGACTCCCAGAGCACCACGGTCACTAGGTCCTCAGCTTCCTTCACCATCACTACCTGGTATACAGTATATACACACAACACTCTCTTAGTAGGTCAACCCCTTCTCCCTCATGTTCAGCCCATTAGTTTTGAAATGTTAAGACGTTTGTTACTCCCTTCTAGATAAAATCGACACCTAAATGGCACGAAAGGTTTTAATATTGACAAGGAAATAGGGGGCAATGTCTTAAAATCACCGAACTAACAGGCCGAACGTCGTAAAATCTTAAAACTAATGAGGCTAAGCATGAGAGACAAGGGGGGGGGGGGCATAAATATCAACCATAATGCCAGGAGAGGTTGTGGATGGTGGAGGAGGAACAAGTTGACCTGACATGAGCCAGACTCCCAGAGCATGGTTAGAAGGTACTCAGGTTCCCTTACCATCACTACCTGGTATATACAGTACACAACACTCTTACTAGGTCACCCACTTCTCCCTCATGTTTAGCCACATTAATTTGAGGTTTTAAGACGTTCGTTTCATTAATTTGGCGATTTTAAGACCTTTCACCTCATTTCCTTGTCAATATTAGGGCCTTTTTTACAATTGAGGGGTCGATTTTTTTCTTCTGGCGAGCAAAAGCAAGCCTTTGGCCGTGACATTTTTCTACCGATTTTTTTTTTTTTACACAATTATCTCGAAGGGGGGTGTTTTTTTTTTGTTAAGCTTGAAGAATGTCTAGCGAGGAAACTAAAAAAAAAATGCAAGTAATAAGAAAATACAAAAATACAAATAATCGGAGGTTCATTTTGCAAATCGAGAGTTCATATTGACTGGCCTTCTTGAATTCAGATAGGGAGTTAAGTTGGTTGACTACAGGTGAATCAAATCGCTTCATTAAATCTATACTTAATATTCACACTTCGGAGGTTCAGTTTGCTATTCGAGGGTTAATATTGGACCAGAATATACTACTATGTCTTAGATTGCCCTGCTAAAAAGGTAGAACAGAAGGGACTGTGGTTCTAGTAAAGAGGCTCCAGTCATGGTCGCTTTAACCTCTACTGTACCGGCTACATGCTTTTAACTTTACTCTGGCTACTAATAGACGATATTATTCAGTTTAAAAAGGGCCTCCATCAATTACCAGTTTCGAACTATCTCACTTAATCCTTTTTACAAGCACAGACACTTCTTAAACCGCACACAATCGTCTAAATATAGCTAGACGAAAATAATAGCACGTCGCTGGTACAGAAGGGGTTATAGGAAGAGGCTGGGGTTCTTGAGTAGGCAAACCCAGGGTTCGGGGGCTCCGGTCTTGCATACTTCCTGACTTTTTGTGAGCTTAATGACCCTCCAGGGTTGATAGCCTCTAAAGTCCTACTTTAACTAAGTATTAAATCTTGCTACAAAGGTTATCAACTGACCTGCTTGAGTTGAGGTAGGGATATGAGTTGGTTGAGCACAGGTGAGTCCAGGTAGTAATACTGGGGGTCTACAGCCAGGAGTAGTGAAGAGCAGCCAGCGAACTCTCTGTCCAGCACCTGGTTTAGTAAGGCGGACAAACTAGCATCCACTTTACTCCACAAGAACACGGGATCTTTCTTTTCGCCAAACCGAAGGGACTGGCTGTTGTGGAGACGGAACTATACTAACCCCTTGACGATCGTGACGCGTTTTGACATTAATTCTGGCTATCATTAGACAATTTGGCACAGTGTGGGAAGAATTTGTGGCCATTAAAAGGGTAAAAAGTCTCAATTAACCCTCTGACTACCATTTACCCTTCCTAATCTAAATAATAGTGTATAATGATAGCCAGATTAAAATACCAAAACGCGTCATAATCCTCGCGGGGTTAAAAATTAGTTAATAATTGGTTTTCAGTCCGAATTACGTTTTTGCATTCAATATCGACAATCCAAAAACTTGACATTTTGTTCATATAGGCCTATGATATTTCTGTTGATTCTTCTCATTTGAATATGGCGATACAAATACATATTTTATATTAATTAAAATGCTGTAATAAAAGTGAGCATAATCGTTACGAGTATCAGTGAGAAACCGCTTTCTTGTATCGTGTATACTGTATATATATATATATATATATATATATATATATATATATATATATATATACCTGTATATATACAGTATATATGCTGTATATATATATATATATATATATATATATATATATATATATATATATAAAGATAAATATATATCCCTTATGGTCCTGAGTGTACAGCTGTGAGCAGCAATAAGTAACATCTATTTGAATCAGTATCTAACCCAAATGAGACAAGTATTTAGTATATCTCAAATATATACTTCAGAACTTGGCTTCACAGGGTAAGAGATTCAATTGTATTGGTGTTCACGACTTACGTCCTAAATTGAATACAGTTGTTTAATGTTAGCCAGTATATAAACACAGACGTCCTTATAATAAAGTACACTCTAAGCTATAAGTCATGGTCCTCTCTGAATCCTCAAACTACTTAAATGAACATCAACATTGCAAATCATAGTTATAAAGTTAATGAGAAGATTCGAATCCGTTCGAGATAGATTCTAAAACCAGAGTGTATGTACGAATTTCACTCAAACCTTTCAAGGGACTGTGGTTCTTGAAAAGATGCTCCAGTCCTGACGTTCTTCTTGACTTACAACTAGTGTCCTGGCTTATTAATCCAGAAGGATTGATAGCCTCGGAAGTCCTATTTTAACTAAGTAACTAACCTTCTCTCACTGTCATTTTCGATTTGTTTCCTAGACAGTGTATTATGGGCTGCTGTAGTGTTCTCAATGTCTTCAGCGAACCCGCTGTTCCCGGCCAAGCCGAGGAGGTGTTTGTATTGGATGTGACCAAGGAGTGCTGAGGTGAGGTTGGTGGTGTGGTGTGAGGCCAGAACCTTCACCAACACCATAACCATCACAGCACTGCAACGGACGAACATCTTTAATACACACGCTGCCTGAAATACAAGAGGAATACGGAATGTGAGTATGTATATCCATAAACAATATGTATATATATATATATATATATATATATATATATATATATAGTAAAGGAGTAATCCCGTCCGCCAATCAGGAGACGGGATTTGCTCAGTTAGAAAGGCAAGGTTAACCTTTGCAACGTGTCAAGAGATAAACACTGGCACACCATCGCTTCCAGCCAATCAGGAGCTTCCAGAGACGCAGTGATTTAAGCAAGCTGTGAGTCCTTCCTCATCCTCACCAGTAACTTCGCTCCCAGTTCTTTCACGCATATTCTATCCTGGTCGCAGATGTCCTATTACCACGGTGCAACCTTCTCACTCCTGTCAGCCAGTAAAGGACATCTCAAACAAGCTTCCAGGAAAATATTTAGAGGATAGAATGGAGCAGGAGAGGAAGGGGAGACAGCTTCAAAGCGAGTGGGTTAACCAAACTCCTCCCGGGCACAGGGCTCGACCAATCTCAAAGCGCCCAGCCTTGAGGGAGGGGTATATGAGGAGGTGGGCGGGGCACCAGGAGTAACTGACCCCTGGGCGCGTGAGGGGAACACAACTAGCCGCGCTTAGCAAAGGCAACCCCGAGCCTCACCTTGGCACTCATGGGGAAACAACTAAGTCTGTTCCAGGGCTATAGCAACCTTGCACCACCACACCCAAGACAACCCAGAAGATTATACAGCCACCCACCACGTCTCAGATACACCTCAAGTATCGTGGTGCCTGCAGACACATCGCTGGCCTTCATACCTTAAGCCAAGCGGTTCGAGATGTTCACCGAGTGGTAGATGGAACGGAGAGAATGGAGATGATATACTGGCTTGCTCTGAAGTGGTGAAGCCAACCAGAAGAAACAACCAAATAGTTTATTAAAGGACCCTTATTGGCCCGAACAGACTTATTAAAGAAAGATAAATGCTGAGACTAACAGGGGTGTTCCAGCTATAAATTGTGATGTGTTCTTATAGAACAACCAAAGAGATTTTGACTAGACAAATGATGCAATAGAGAGATGAAGTGTTGTGAGATATAGTTATCTTTGTTAGTAAAGGCGACCAGCCTAATAGTCAGCAATAGTATAGGATCTTATAGGAGCTTAAGTAAGATAGAGAATCAAAAACCTTAAGTGAGAGTTATTGGGGATGATGGTATAAATGGGGAAATAACTGATTATATGCAGATAACCACAGTTAACGGGATTTCATTAAGATACTTAGAGAGATTAACAAAGTAGCTCGGCGAGGTTTAGTAATTGACGAATAGGTTAGAACTAGCTGAATAAATAGCTAGGAAAGGGCATCAGCTCATACCCATGAAATACTTCTTTTGTTATAAGGAAACATTCATTATTAATTAGATAGTCACCTCGTCGACAGCATGATTTCGATTGCGCGTAAATATTTAGCCAACTAGTTTTAAAGAGGTCAATGTTTGAATAATAATGTGTAATTTTTTAAATTGACCTGAAGGACGTAGCGTTCTAATCTGGTAGAGTAAAGGTAATGAGAATACCTGTTGATTTAGTCATTTTATTTTGATATTGTGAAGGTAACGAGACTACCTGTTTTGTTTAGTAATTGTGAGTAATATAGCAGAGGGGATTCAAGAACGCGGACCTACTGATTGTTTAGTAGTACGGCCAAGGTGATATAAATGTTAGATGATTTATTATTTGTGTCTAATATGATAAAGGTGATTTGAACTTACGAAAGAAATAAGGTTTAGTACACGTTGTTACAGCGAAGGGAGAACTTATAGATACAATCCTCGGTCTTAATATTGTTTAGGTGATTAAAGGACATCTTTAGGGATAGTAAGAAAATAGCTTTGTCAAGCATTGTGAAGATAATGATGTGCCTTTGGCTCGAAGTCGAAGTGAGTCAAGACTCTGAATAGCGATTGTCCAAATAGGTGGTAATGGGAATGTAACAATTCCGAAGTGCTAACTATAGTGGGCCGTCGTAGGTATTAAAACTATAGATTGAACTCATTTTGACCCGAACAAAGAATCGATTGCTATGGAGATTATGGCTACCAAGAGAGTTTGTTAAATAAAAATACAAACATCCAACCATCTGTCGAATTATTCCAGCCCTAGTTGAACAGTGTATTAATTATAAATAAGTTAAACATATATCATAAAGTCATCACATGTGAACATTGAAAATTTATTCAGAAGATACATTTAACGAACGAAAATATAGCTGAAGTTTATTACGTTAAGAAATAATAATTTGAAAGACTATGAAAAGTAAAAAATAAAATGAGTGAAAATAGCATATATCTATTTAAATATATGCCTACACACGTACCTAATATTAAAAGCACAGGACACTAAAAACAAAGGAGGGGCATGGAGGTCTAGTGGGTGCCTAGAGACGGGCGGAGGTGGTGGGTGAGGAGGGACTCTGCTGTCACACGTGTCATGTCGTCTGTTGCAGTGAACAATATGGTAAAATTCTGGCTATTCATAATATGGAAGAGTGCATGTATTGTGCCGTTGTACAAGGGGAAGGGAGATCGACAGGAGTGTTCAAGTTATAGAGGTATTAGTTTATTGTCAGTGGTTGGAAAGCTGTATGGCAGGGTGTTGATAGAGAGGATAATAAAGTGTACGGAAGTTGCAATAGGAGAAGAACAGTGCGGTTTTAAGAGGGGAAGAGGGTGCGTGGATCAGATGTTTGCAGTAAGACATTTATGCGAGAAGTATTTAGAGAAGCATAAGGAGATATTTTGGGCATTTATGGATTTGGAAAAAGCGTATGATCGTGTGGATCGTGAAGCAATGTGGAAGGTGTTAAGGATTTATGAAATTGGAGGAAATTTGTTAGAAGCCATTAAGAGTTTTTATGAAGGGAGCATAGCATGTGTTAGAGTAGGAAATGGTGAGTTGAGTGAATGGTTTGAGGTAAAGGTAGGTTTGCGACAGGGTTGTGTAATGTCACCATGGCTGTTTAATATGTTTATGGATGGTGTGGTGAGGGAGGTGAAAGGAGAACTATGGGAAGAGGATTGGGTTTAGTAGGAAAGAATGGTAGAGATTGGGAGTTGAATCAGTTGCAGTTCGCTGATGACACAGCATTGGTGGCTGATTCTGAGGAGAAACTGCAGCGGGTTGTCAAAGAGTTTGGTGTGGTTTGTGGAAGAAGGAAACAGAAGGTGAACGTCAATAAAAGTAAAGTAATGGTGTGTAATAGGGGTGATCATAGGGTGAATCTAGATGTGAGGCTGGATGGGGAAATATTGGAACAAGTAAAGTGTTTTAAATATCTAGGAGGAACGATAAACAGGAGTGGAGGTATGGAAATGGAGGTAAAACAGAGAGTGTGTGAAGGAAGAAAGGTTTTCGGAGCAATGGGAAGTATGTGGAAGACGAGAAATCTCAGAATGAAAGTAAAAAGTGCAATGTATCAAGGAATTATTGTGCCAACAGTGATGAATGGGGCTGAGACCTGGGCTCTGAAGAAAAAGGAGAGAAGAAAGCTGAATGTGATGGAGATGAGCTGCTTGAGGAGTATGTGTGGAGTTACTCGTAGAGACGGATTGAGGAATGAAGAGATACGTAGGAGAGTGGGGCAGCAGGAACATTTGTCAGCCAGAGTGGACAGAAAGGTGCTGAGCTGGTATGGTCATGTTGAACGAATGGGAGATGAAAGGCTTACAAAGAGAATATGTGAATCAGATACATGGGGAGATAGTAGGGCAGGAAGACCCCCATTGAGATGGAGAGACTGTGTAAGACAAGCTTTGGATGATAGAGGAATGACTATAGATCAGGCAAAGGAAGTGGTAATAAACAAGAATGAATGGAAAATGATTGTGAATAGTTGAGTGAACACGTGGTCATTTGGGGGAAGGGGTCGGGCGCAAGTTGGACTGGATAGTGGTCCATCAGGCGCCTGGCTCGGGGAGACGATTAATATGAAGGGTGCGCCTGGAAGTGTGGTGGGCGGGCTTGTGGCTTCAGCTCGGCTGCAAGTCTGCCTGCCGAGATCGGAACCTCTCCGGGTGGTCGGGGGCCGGGGGAGTGCTGGAGCGACCTTGGTGACCCTGGTCTCTGGGTCTTCTCCTGGGTGACCTAGATGTGTGTGAGTTTGTGTTTATCTGTGTTTGTTTGTTGTTTTATGTTGTGTTTTGTGTTTTCCCTGTTCTTGCTCTGTCTTGAGTCGGCCACCCCCAAGAAAAAAAAAAATAATAAAATAAAATAAAAGAGAAAATAGAAATAAACAAATAGGAAAAGTGGGGATTGGGCCTGAGCATATAGATAGATTAGATAGCTAGATTTATAATATGGTCTGAGGTTTCATTGTGGTTTCGGATAGCGGAATATGATGGCTTGGACAAAGGAAAATTGGTATGGTAAGATCAAACATTGTGTTCTGAGATCCTCGTTGAAAGTTGACGTTTGGTTTGACCAATATACGTAGCATTACAGCTACTACACTTATACTTATATACAACTGAGGATTGTAGAACACGATCTTTAGCTTTGAAAAGCTGGGTGATTGTAATATTTTGCTTGAATATTACCCTTAACGAAATATGAAGAAAGAACTCTGAGATCAGTTTTGAAGACTGTGCTTTAATGCGAAGCTTTGTTTACCAAGAATGGGGCAGGAAAAGTACAAAGGGGCCTTATTGACTGTACTGTATATAGTGATCTTTGACGAGGGAGATTTTTAATATTGTTTGTGGTTTTTCAAATTATAATCTCTTAATGTAATAAACCTTAGCTATATTTTCGTTTTTTTAACATACAGTATATATGTTTATATATATATATATATATATATATATATATATATATATATATATATATAGATATATATATATATATATATATATATATATATATATATATATATATATATATATATATATATATATATATACCGTATATATATATATATATATATATATATATACTGTATATATATATATATATATATATATATATAAATATATATATATATATATATACTGTATATATATATATATATATATATATATATATATATATATATAGATAGATATATATACACACAGTATATATAAATATATATATACTGTATATTAAACACCTTAATTTTTCAGATATAATATCTTATTTTGCAACTTAACAAGAACCTACTACAATCTTCAGTTAAAGATTGTCTTAATTCCCCAATATGTTTAGGAAGGGGTTTGGGGGAGTTTCTGGTTAGCATGACAGGTGTGTGAAGGGAATACCTGGTCACTTAAAGCCGGTGTCACACAATAATTTTTATCAGCTGCATCTATCGGAACCACGAATCTGCTAATAGTTATCTCATATTAATTGATTTGCTGTTTAATTGTATATCAAATACTCTTCAATGGTAGTTTTATGTATTTCATTGAAATGTGGGTGTATTCCGAAAGCTTGGACAGCAAATATTGTACATTGTCGGTCAATAATTATAATTGAAGATTTTGCTTGATTTTACCATTTGCGGTCAATGTATTTTAGTGTTGTTGTTGTTCTTTTCTATGTGAGTGAGGGAGGCAAAAGGCAGAGCTGCCTATAGCGAGTGCCTCCCCCAAAGTTGAAGAGTGACAGGGCCAAAATCAAGGGACGTTCGAGCCAAAATGCCTGGACACACGGAGTTTGAAGCAATTTAAGTCATAGGAAGAGGGAAAGACTGATTCTGGGAGAGAGTTCCAGAGCTCAGCTGTTGAATAGAAGAAAGACAGAGTAACGTTTCACTCTTGGGTTGGAGAGTTGCAGAGAGTAGGGGTGGGATTGTATTGCAAGACGGGTACCACGTGCCCTACGTAAAGGAGGTGGTATACACTGGGAAAGCTCTGAGGAACACTGATTATTATAGTAGCGATAGAATAGCGAGAGAGATGCAACGTTGCAGCGAAGAGAGAGAGATGGCAGAGAGTTGGTGAGTGGACGGAAGTTAATGATACGAAAGGCCTTCCTTTCAATTTTGTCTAGGAGAGCGTACTCTAGGCTTCTCAGACTTCCTTCAAACTAAAGGAAAGGGCCACCCTGTCCCCTTCAATCTATATTTGTAAATTTTTCGGTAACAAATATTGCGAAGCCAAAGGCTACTTTTTTAGACAACAATATTGACAACTGATTTTGAGTAAAGCATCTTATTATCGTAAAATAGTATACAGTATGCTGTTGTGTAGTTGATGTAAATAATATTATATTCATAAATTCGTTTCCCAATATGTGTATGTATTTATGTATGTATTTATGTATGTACTGTATATACTCTTGCACATACCCCATTTTATTTGTATTTTTATATCTACAATGTATTTATTTATTTTTATATTGGAGGTGGCCGACTCGAGACAGAGCTGAATACTTCCATAATTTGAAATAGGTTAGGCCCATGAACAATTATGAATGACTCTACCTATATCATAATGTAGCATCGACAACTAAATATCTATTCATTATTATTACATATACAGTAGCTTAGCATGCATGGATCAAACCGTGTACAAATTGAGAGTAAAATACAAATAATAATTTGTCATTCCATTCATCTTTATTTACGTATGGTTTTCCATATAATATGTTGCTAAATACAAATACAAGTTTATCGACAAAAATATATATTTATAATATACATATGTAAATCAATCAATGTTTGTATAATATACATAATGTAAGCGTACTCATGAAGTCATTACAGACGAGCAAACTAAAAATAGTTGTAATAATGGACAATTAAGTATTATTTACTTAGCATAGCGGTACACACACACACACACAATACGTTTTTTATGTTCAGCTTATTGGGCTGCTGCTGTTTAATTAAACCGTATGTTATTATTATTTTATATAATTTTTATGATTACTATTATTATTATTGTTATTAGTATTACTATATTATTATTAGTATTATTATTATTATTATTTTTATTATTATTATTATTTTTATTATTATTATTATTATTATTATTATTATTATTATTATTATTATTATTATATTAATAGTATTATTATTATTATTATTATTATTAACATTATTTCGTCATCGTCCTATGTTCTTTCGTTCTCGGTTATATTATTTTTGGAAATCCGAGAAATACCTTCTTCCTCAATCTTCCAAATAACTCTTATTAACCCTTTCTGTACCGGTAACGTCTCTAGTTAATTTTATCTTTGCTACATTTGGACGATTTAATGAAGCTTGGGAAGGACGTTTACCAATCAACAGGCTATACAAGCTATCTCAATTCATCCATTTAGCTACCATTTATCCTTCCTAAGCTTCATAAAATTGAGATACCTTTTTCCCATTTGCTTCCTATAGATCCTTCCTGGTAGCGTCATGATCCTCAAGGGGTTAATGAAACCGTCTAACAATAGTCAGAATAACATGAACTAATACTTTTACCCATTTGCTTCCTTTAGATCCTTCCTAAATTGCATAAAATCGTATAATGATAGCCAGAATAAATTGTTAAAACGCGTCATAGTTATCAATAATAGTCAGAATAAAATGAACTAATACGATATGGTACAGTCAGCCAAATAGGTAATGTCTCGGCACCAAGTATATTTTGATCAATATTTTGTGTCAGCAATATCTAAAACTTGCTTTATTCGTTTAGAGTGAGATATACAAATATGTTCCTCTACTTACTCACCTTATTCAACATCTGGCAGTCATTAACACTTTGAGTACCAGCGACGTGTGTTATATTTGATTCTAGCTATATATGTAGACGATATTATGCAGCTTAGGACAAATCTGTGGTAGTTGAAAGAGTTGGTTGAGATAATTTCAACCGTTATTATTGCTAGAGATCCTTCCTAAGCAAACTTATTAGCGCTACCGTATTATACGATAATGATAAGCGTATATCAACACAGGCCATCCATAGCTCTCTCCCAGCGGTGAAGGATAGTAGATAGGCCGCAGTTCTAATAAACATCTGACAGACATTAATACAGCACACATAATGACGGCTGAGACATGACCTATTAGTGCTACCGTAGTATACCATCAGGATCAGCGTATATCATCATCGACCATCCATAGCTCTCTCCCAGCGGCGAAGGATAGTAGATGGGCCGCGGTTCTATTCAACATCTGACAGACATTAGTAGAGCACACATAATGACGGCTGAGACATGACCTATTAGCGCTACCATACTATGCCATAAGGATCAATGTAAATCACTGGTGATGGGCTGGTCTAACAGAGTTAGAACTGAGCGATCTCTGCCATACCCATAGCTTACTCTGACTGTTCCTTTTACTTATATATTTTCTAGATCTCAAGTGACGGCGTCTCTTCCGTGGATTGACCTCCCAATCTGCCAACCTAGAGGTTGGCAGATTGGAAGCCAAAGCGTTACATTTTTCCTTTGCCCCTCAACTTTCTCTTCATAATTGCTGAGGGGCACAGGGCCCTGGGTGGGGCTTTGGTCTCCCGGGCGTTTCTGCACCCTCCTCAGCTCCCCGCCGTGGATTGGCTTCGGTTACCCGGGCTTTATTGTGGTGGGCAGGGAGGGTTTTGTGGGGGCGCTCAGTTATGTCCTTTGCCTCTCTCGGGGCCTTGGGGCTGTTCGGCCAGGCAGCCTGGGGAACAACAACAACGTAAATCATCATCGACCATCCATAGTTCTCTCCCAGCGGTGAAGGATAGTAGATAGGCCAGGGTTGAAGGCTGGCCCAGTGGTAATAGTCCAGGATGGTCTTCCTGCAGCAATTTTTGGTATGTACATTACCCTCCAGCCTCCACCTCCTTATCCACCTGCTTACGGTTGTCACGCTGGCCATGTTCAGGTGGGCAATGGTTCGTATGGATAGCCCTCTCTGCCACATCTTCACAAATTGCTCCCGTGATGCCAAGGAGGTGGTTTTGTATTTGAGTAGTCGCTTCATGTTACGTGAGTCTGTAAATATTGATAAAGGGATACTATGCCTGTTCCAAATAAGAAGACCAATACTCATGATCATCAATGTTGAGACTGTTCGTGCCATTTAGGTGTCGATTTTTTCCTGGCGAGCGTAAGCGAGCCTATAATTTATGAGGTAAAATTTTCTACAGAATTTTTTTCAAATATATCTTGAAGGGTGATTGTGAGGTTGTTTTTTAAGTTTGATGGAGGTCTAGGGAGGAAACTAGACAAATAATAAATACTATACTATACCCTGTTCCAAAAAGTAGGCCAACACTCATGACCATTAACCTCTATACCTCACAAACGACGGGAGTAATCAAGCTAATATGTCTACCATCTTGGAAGGGTCGGCCAGGGAATAGGTGTGGACAATTACAGCCCATTTGCTCTGCCCCCGTAAGGTCAAAGAAGTGGTTTTGAATCTGGGCAGTCGTTTCATACTTAGGGACTCTGTAAACATTGATAAGGGATACTATACTCTGTTCCCAAAAAGTAGGCCAACACTCTTGACCATTAATTAACTCCTTCAGACTCATATGACGCTACTGCGTCATATGGAACTTATGCCAAATAACTCATATGACGCGATCGCATCATATGGACTTATCTTCATATCTCTCTAATAAGTTATATGACGCTCTAGCGTCGTATGGAGCTCAGTAATTTTGGTAGGTTAGATGAAAATCTGTCGGTTGGTGGCAACCCCAAGTCTCTCCGACAATTCTAACGGTCCCGCAGTGTGGTTTTGACAGTTGTGGGATACAGTGGCAATAATACCGGGCTCCCGCCTCCTCGGACTTACTGGAACATAATATGACGGAGGGAGTTAAGGGGATATGGTCGATTTTTCTGGATACCCTTCTCCCTCATGCTTAGCCCCTTTAGTTTTCAATGTTAATACGTTCGGATCATTAGTTTGGCGATTTTAACACTTTCCGCCTAATTTCGTTGTCAATTTTAAGACCGTTCGTGCTATTTAGGTGTCGATTATTTCCTGGCGAGCGATAGCGAGCCTGTCATTTAGGAGGAACCAGCCTCTGGCCGGGAAATTTTTCTACCGAACAATATTCAAATATATCTTGAAGAGTGATCGTGGGGTTGTTTTCAAAGTTTGATGGAGCTCTAGGGAGGAAACTAAAAACATAATAAATATATGAAAAAAATCGACCAAAAAGTTAACCATTCCCCCTGAACTTCTATACTTCACAAACTGCTCCCGTAAGGCCAAAGAGGTCGCTTTTGTGTTTCGGTAGTAGCTTCATGCTTAGGGATTATGTAGACAATACAAGCGAGATACTATACCGTGTTCCGAGTAAGTAGGCCAACACTCTTGACCGTTAACCTCTATACTTCACAAACTGCTCCCGTGATGCCAAGGAGGTAGCTTTGTATTTGGGTAGTCGCTTCATGTTACGTGAGTCTGTAAACATTGATAAAGGGATATTATACCGTGTTTCCAATAACAAGACCAACACTCATGATCATCAATTTTAAGACTGTTCGTGCCATTTAGGTGTCTATTTTTTCCTGGCGAGCGATAGCGAGCCTGTAATTAGGGAGAAACCGGCCATTGGCCGGGAAATGTTTCTACCGAAAAATTTACAAATAAATCTTGAAGGGTGATCGTGGGGCTGTTTAATAAGATTGATTGAGGTCTAGGGAGGAGACTAGACAAATATAAATACTCTACTATACCCTGTTCCAAAAAGTAGGCCAATTAACCTCTATACCTCACAAACTACCTCCCGTAAGGCCAGAGAGGTGCCTTTGTATTTGGGCAGTCGTTTCATGCTTAGGGACTGTAGACAATGGAAACCAGATACTATACATGTTCCAAATAAGTAGGCCAACAGTCATCACCATTAAGGGGAGATTGTCGTTTTTATGGACACCCTTCTCTCTCATGCTTAGCCCCTTTAGTTTTCGATATTAATACGTTCGGTTCATTAATATGGCGATTTTACCGCCTGCCGCCTCATTTCGTTGTCAATTTTAAGACCGTTCGTGCTATTTAGGTGTCGATGTTTTACTGTCGAGCGATAGCGAGCCTGTTATTTAGGAGAAACCGGATATTGGCTGGGACATTTTTCTACCGAAAAATGTTCAAATAACTCTTGAAGAGTGATCGTGGGGTTGTTATTTAAGTTTGATGGAGGTCTAGGGAAGGAACTAGAAAAATATTATATCCTATACTATATATACCATGTTTCGAGTAAGTAGGCCAACACTCATGATCATTAACCTCTATACCTCACAAACGACGAGAGCAATAGAGCTAATATTTCTACCATTTGGGAAGGGTCAGCCAGGGAAAAGGTGTAGAGATTTACAGCCCATTTTCTCTTGCCCTTTTTGAGTTAGAGGTTAAGGTTCACGATTTCTGGCTTACCTACTTGGAACAGAGTATAGTTTACAATTTTAGATTGGTGATTTTATGACTGATAATTTTTAGACTGATAATTTTTAGATTGATAATTTTTTGACTGACGATTTTGGACTGATCATTTTAGACGGATAATTTTTAGATTGATAATTTTTAGACTGATTATTTTAGACTGATAATTTTAGACTGATCATTTTGGACTGATAGTTTTTTGACTGATGATTTTTAGACTGCTAATTTTAGACTGCTAATTATAGACGGTTAGTTTTAGACTTAATTTAAACTGATGATTTTAGACAATTTTTACACTGATCATTTTATACTGATAATTGTAATGTCACCGTTACTCTGTCATACGAATTAACCACTCTATACGAAGCTTCACTCCTAATTCGTTGATACTAGTATTCCTTTTATGCATACAATCACTGAATAGAATGCTTCCAGCTCCGTGCGACCAGAAATTTCATTCTGACCTACCTTAAATATGGTTCTCTGTCACTTTCATTTTAGAGGATGTGGGCACTTGTGACAGGCAGTTATTCACTTTGTCTCCTTACATTCAAAACAATAAAACAAAAATTATATACTGTACATACAGTACGGTATATATATATATATATATACAGTATATATATATATATATATATATATATATATATATATATATATATATATATATATATATATTGTATATAGAGTATATATATATAACAATAATTACCATAATATCGGACTCACAGAAAATGGGCTCTAGTAAATATCGTGCGAGAGACTAGGCGTTGTATCTGTTAGGACCAAGTGAGGTGTGAGTGTGTGATCTCTGTTCCCTCGGGTTTATGAGGAAGTAGGAGGTATAGCACACGCAGACGCACACGTGAATGACATTGCGCTGTGTATTGTTTTCTTTTTGGTTTGCTTCACCCTTAGAATAATTGGTTCTGTTGAATATATAATCGGCACTTGCGGGAACTTACAATGTAAAGGAAATTTGTCTTGTTTTACTTTATATTCTTACTTGCTCTTCCTATCTCTCTCAGTCTCTCTCTCTCTCTCTCTCTCTCTCTCTCTCTCTTTCCTTGTGTGCATATATATATATATATAAATATGGTGCCCCACAAGCTATGTTACATACTTTCAAGGGGAAAACATTGAGTCATTATGAACAAAATATGGGATTTTGAGATTTTGTTATCATGTTATTTATTCATTTATTTTTGCAGTTTTGCAGTTTGTTTCAGCTATGACTCATTGTAGTCGACCTTTTTGCGTGTTTCGTATTGTATTAACCTAGTTTTTCTCTAAAAGAAAGGGATAAGGAAAGAAATAAGTAGTGTATGCTGAAGTATCGTATACATTCTTCAAATATACACCAACACATCTTTTATTGCTGTCTTACTTGTCCCGTGGCGAAAAGCTGAATATTACAATTATATCACAAAACTGCAGTTTAACTCTTTGAGGATCATAACGCGTTTTGCTAGTTTATTCTGGGATTAGACGATTTTAGGGAGCTTAGGTAGGATCTGTGGGTATTAAAAGGATAAAGACTATCGCAATTAACCCTCTGACTTCTATATACCCATCCTAATAATACATATAATAATTTTATTTCTTCACTCCACAATGCGCAAAATAAATATATCCCCAAAAGAAAATTTAGATCAACACAGAACCAACCCAAATGGATGAATAATAGACTATTAGACCTTCTAGGAAAAAAGAGAGGAATATATCGAAAAATAAAGAAAGGCGAAATTCACCTACTTGCTTACTATCAGAATCTATCAAGAGAGGTTAAAAAATGTATAAGGACAGACAAAAGAAATTATGAAATCAGGATAGCCAATGACTCAAAAAATAACCCTAAGGCTTTTTACCAGCTATATAAATCTAAAGTTAGAGATAAAATAGGCCCCCTTAAAACTTCGATAGGAGAAATGACAGAAAATGATTTAGAAATGTGCAGTACATTAAATAGTCAGTTTCTATCAGTTTTCACTAATGAAAATTTGGCACAGATTCCAGAAGTCCGTAAGGTATATAGAGATAGTATAGAAAATAGGTTAAGTACGGTTACTATAAGTAGAAATGATGTGCTTAAGGAAATTGACAGACTGAAACCTCAGAAATCGCCTGGTCCCGATGAGGTATATGCCAGAGTATTAAAAGAATGCAGAGATGAGTTAAGTTACCCATTAACATTTCTTTTTAACAATTCATTAGAAACAGGTATAGTTCCAGAAGCTTGGAAGCTTGCAAATGTAGTTCCGATTTTCAAAAAAGGTGATAAATCAATAGCATCCAATTACCGTCCCATTAGTCTCACCTCAATCATAGGAAAGCTACTAGAGTCAATTATTGCTAGGAAAATGAGAAACCACTTAGAAACATTTAACTTAATCAATTCTTCTCAGCATGGATTCACACAGGGACGTTCTTGCCTTACTAATTTGCTTAGTTTTTTCTCAGAGGTATATGAAGCAGTAGATAATGACAAGGCATACGATATTATATATTTAGATTTCAGTAAAGCTTTCGACAGAGTCCCTCATGAGAGATTGATGAGAAAGGTTGAGGCACATGGAATAGGTGGGGCGTTGTTGGGATGGATTAGGTCATGGCTAATTGGTAGGAAACAGAGAGTCAGCATAAATGGTACCAAGTCAGAGTGGGGAGCAGTCAAAAGTGGTGTCCCCCAGGGATCGGTATTAGGTCCCCTGTTGTTTCTTATATACATAAATGACCTAGATTTAGGTATAACTAGTAGGATAAGTAAATTCGCAGACGATACTAAAATGGGGAGATCAATTGATTCAGATAGCGATATAGAGTGCCTCCAAAGGGATCTAGATACCTTACATGAATGGTCAGTAAATTGGCAGATGAAGTTTAACATTGACAAATGCAAGGTATTAAAGATAGGGAAGATGCAAACAAATGTTAAATATAAACTAGCTAATTTAGAATTAGAAAATTCAGACTGCGAGAAAGATCTAGGTGTGTTTGTTAGCAATGATTTGAAGCCTAGAAAACAGTGTATAGGCGTTCGTAATAAGGCAAACAGGATTCTCGGGTTCATCTCTAGGAGTGTGAGTAACAGAACTGCTGATGTTATCTTAAAACTTTACTTGTCATTAGTGAGACCCCATATGGATTATGCTGTCCAATTTTGGTGTCCTTATTACAGAATGGACATAGATTCATTGGAGAGAGTATAGCGTAGAATGACAAAAATGATCCATAATATTAGAAATCTTCCGTATGAAGAAGGTTGAAGAAATTAGGTTTACATTCGTTAGAGAGACGCAGAGTTAGAGGGGATATGATAGAGGTGTTCAAGTGGGTTAGTGGGATTAACAAAGGGGACATGACAAATGTACTAAAGCTCAGTGATAGCGAAAGAACTCGAACCAATGGTTTCAAATTAGATAAATTTCGTTTCAGAAAAGATATAGGCAAATATTGGTTTGGTAACAGAGTTGTAGATGGGTGGAATGGACTACCAAGTGCTATAGTGGGATCTAAAACTGTAGGGAGCTTTAAGATAAAATTGGATAAGCATATGGACGAGAAGGGTTGGGTGTGAAGGGGGATCAGCCGGGTTGGGCCAATCAGCGCTCTGCAGACCCCCATAATCCTGCGTTAATCTCTAACCGTTTTGGTAAGATGACCCTCAGGGTATTAGAGTGTTGAGCCTATAATTGGGCTTTGTAATTGATTTGGGGTTGTGTGGGACAGGGATCTGCCTTGCTTAGGCCAATCGGCTTTCTGCAGACTCCCATTTTCTTATGTTCTTATGTTCTAATCTGAATACAGTTTGAATGAGTTTCTGATGAAAAACTGCAGCGGGTAGTCAAAGAGTTTGGTGTG
Organism: Paralithodes platypus; assembly: GCA_032716605.1. NCBI lineage: Eukaryota > Metazoa > Arthropoda > Malacostraca > Decapoda > Lithodidae > Paralithodes > Paralithodes platypus. The sequence continues at coordinate 43,538,614 of CM064546.1, forward strand.
GTTTGTGGAAGGAGGAAACTGAAGGTGAACATCAATAAAAGTAAAGTAATGGTGTGTAATAGGGGAGAGCATAGGGTGAATCTAGATGTGAGGCTGGATGGGGAAATATTGGAACAAGTAGAGTGTTTTAAATATCTAGGAGGAATGATAAGCAGGAGTGGAGGTATGGAAGTGGAGGTAAAACAGAGAGTGTGTGAAGGAAGGAAGGTTTTCGGAGCAATGGGAAGTATGTGGAAGACGAGAAATCTCGGAGTGAAAGTAAAAAGTGCACTGTATCAAGGAATTGTTGTGCCAACAGTGATGTATGGGGCTGAGAGAGGGGCTCTGAAGAAAAAGGAGAAAAAAGGGCTGGATGTGATGGAGATGAGCTGCTTGAGGAGTATGTGTGGAGTTACTCGTAGAGACAGATTGAGGAATGAAGAGATACGTAGGAGAGTGGGGCAGCAGGAACATTTGTCAGCCAGAGTGGACAGAAGGGTGCTGAGCTGGTATGGTCATGTTGAACGAATGGGAGATGAAAGGCTTACAAAGAGAATATGTGAGTCAGGTACAAGGGGAGATAGAAGGGCAGGAAGACCCCCATTGAGATGGAGAGACTCTGTAAGAAAAGCTTTGGATGATAGAGGAATGACTATAGATCAGGCAGGGGAAGTGGTGGTGGAGAGGAGTGAATGGAGAATGCTTGTGAATAGTTGAGTGAACATGTGGTCATTTGGAGTAAGGGGTCGGGCGCAAGTTGGACTAGATAATAGTCCATCAGGCGCCTGGCCCGGGGAGACGATTAATATGAAGGGTGCACCTGGAAGTGTGGTGGGAGGGCTTGTGGCTTTGGCTCCGCTGCATGTCTGCCTGCCGAGATCGGAACCTCTCCGGGTGGTCGGGGGCCGGGGGAGTGCTGGAGCGACCTTGGTGACCCTGGTCTCTGGGTCTTCTCCTGGGTGACCTAGATGTATGTGAGCTTGTGCTTTTTATCTGTGTTTATTTGTTGTTTTATGTTGTTTTTGGGTTTTTCCCTGTTCTTGCTCTGTCTTGAGTCGGCTACCCCCAAAATGGGGATTGGGCCTGAGCATATAGATAGATAGATAGATAGATAATCTGAATACAATCGTCTAATGATAGCCAGAATAAAGTGCCAAAACGCGTCATAATGTTAAGCCCTTCTGTACCAGCGACGTCTTTTAAATTATATTTTGGCTAGTATTAGGCAATTTTATTCAGTTTTATAAGTGCCTCCACCAATTACCAGGCTTCGACCTATCTCACTTAACCCTTTTTACTACTACAGATCCTTTATAATCTGCACAAAATCGTCTGATCATGGCTAGCATAAAATGTAAAAACGTCACTGGAAAGGTAGGCCAAATAAATCATGTCTCCAGTGCCATTACGTGTTGCTCGCTGTATGCTGTATTAATGTCTATCAGATGTTGAATAGGGTCTGTAAAGGTAGGAACATGTTTGTATATCTCACTCCAAATGATGAATTAATGCTTAGATAGTGCTGATACCAATTATTGATCGAAAAATACTTGGTGCCGCAACATCACTTATTTGACCAACTGTACAGAAGGGGTTAATATCCAATGTTGCAAAGTCTGCCTAGTTATCGGCGAGCGGTAGCCATCTCCAGACCAAAGACGAAGGTACTAGCGAGGAAGCAGAGGGCCAGGATGTAGAAGAGCCCCTGCATGTGGTCTAGGTTTAAGGGGAAATGGGTCGTTTTTCTGGACCCCCTTCTCTCTTATGCTTAGCCCCATTAGTGTTCAGATTTCCAGCAGCCACTTCTCTGTGTCCTTCTACTTTCTCTATCCTAGTTTCAAAGCCAGAGGCGGATGTTGTTAATACGTGCACAACAAACTCACTTCCTCTTGTGTTCCCGATTTCGACTCCTCTGAATTCTCAACTGTATGGCTCAAACTATCCTGTCATTTTCATACTAAATATTGCTGTGCTGTCTATCTTTCCCCTAACTCTACCGACTTTCCCAAATTCTTCGACTATCTAAACTCTAAAGTGGAACACATTTTATCTATCTCTCCCTTCTCTGAACTCTCCATCTTAGATTTCAACGTTCACCACCGCCAATGGCTCTCCTCTCACTCTACTGACCAACCTGGTGAACAAGCCTACGTCTTTTCTATCATTAATGACCTAGAGCAGCTGGTCCAGCAACCCACCTGTATCCCGGATCGCTTCGGAGATCGGCCCAACATTCTTGACTTATTTCTGACTTCTAACCCTTCTTCTTATACTGTCAATCTGTTCTCTCCTTTGAGCTCCTCCGACCATTAACTTATCTCCGTCACCTGTCCTATCTCTTCAGTACGGCCATCCGATCCTCCCAGCCGGCGGCGTTTGTGGCACTTTGGTGCTGCCGACTGGGAGGCTCTCCGGCATGGAATGACTTCTGCTTCCGTGGCCGAGGACCCTCAGAGAGTGCTGAACGCATTCCCGAGGTAATCCTTTCGGGCATGGAAGCGTACACTCCATTTTCTTTCAATCAGTCTAATGCAAAAAATTCTTGGTTTACTCACGCTTGTTCTACTGCTGTCCACAACAAGGAGGAAGGATTCAAACGGTACCGACGCCATAAACTCAAGATTCTCATTCTTCCTATGTTTCTGCCCGGAATCAAGCCAAATCTGTTCTTCGACTTGCCAAGCACTCTTCTATCAATAATAAATGCACTGAACTCTAGGTCTTCCCAAGCTTTCTGTCATCTAGCCAAAAACCTCTCCAACAACTTTTCTTCCTCGTCTTTCCCTCCCCTTTTCCACTCTGATGGCACAACCATGACTTCTTCCTCTGACAAAGCTGAACTCTTTGCTCAAGCTTTTGCCAGAAACTTTACCTTGGATGATTCCGGTGCTATTCCTCCTTCTCCACCCCCCTCTCTCCTACTTATGCCTAATATCCTAATCTCATCTAAAGATGTACTTTCTACTCTCTATGGGCTTAATACTAAGAAGGCCTACGGTCCGGACGGTGTTCCTCCTGTTGTACTTAAAAACTGTGCTTCCGTGCTGACCGCCTGCCTAGGCAAACTCTTTCGTCTTTGTCTCTCCTCTAGCATCTTTCCTTCTTGCTGGAAGTTTGCTCTCATTCAACCTGTCCCAAAGAAGGGTGACCGCTCTCAACCCTCCAACTATCGTCCAATTGCTCTCATCTCTTGTATCTCTAAAGTTTTTGAAACTATTCTTGCTTCCAAATTTCTTAAGCATTTCTCTTCTCATAATCTGCTCTCAGATCGCCAGTATGGCTTCCTTAAGGCTCACTCTACTGGTGATCTTTTTTCATATCTTACTAACTCTTGGTCATCCAACTTTCGGGACTTCGGGGAGACCTTTTCTGTTGCACTAGACATATTGAAGGCCTTCGACAGAGTCTGGCACAAATCTTTAATTTCCAAACTGCCCTCCTTCGGTTTCTGTCCCTCCATCTGTGCCTTTGTCTCTAATTTCCTATCCGGCCGTTCCATAGCTGCAGCTGTGGACGGCCATCGCTCATTTCCTCATCCTATCAACTCCGGTGTTCCTCAGGGTTCCGTCCTATCTCCTATTCTCTTTCTAATTTTCATAAATGATCTTCTCAACTGTACATCCAGTCCCATCCATTCATATGCAGGCGACTCTACCTTACACCATAGCTTCGGGCTTTACGAGTTAAAAGACGGCAATGCTACTGGAAGGGTTAACAGAATATCAAAAAAAATTGTCATAATGGTTATCAATTCCACGATAACTATATATATATTGGTCACTAGCACAATCTATTTCGAGAGTCGTATGAAATTTCCCGTTTGAGTTATTCGCTGACCTAACAAATCTATATAATAATCGGTATGAAACAAACTTCACGGGACATACAATTGGGTTTCGAACAAAAGCCGAGTCCATTATCTTTAGTTTTTATGAGTACAGTACACATATAAAAGAAAACCAATGGTTTATATGATCTGAGCCCCATGAATATTCTTTTATCTCATTTAACCATTAGGCTGCCATAGCGCAGTTGGGAATATGTACATGATTAGATTAATATCATGTATTCAAGAATAGATAATTTTTCGTAGGCTTGTGCATACACCTTTAACTGTCTTGATGGTGTAATGGCTAGAGTGTTCAAAATCTGTGTTTGGTAGCCTAGGTTCGAATCCCGGCGGATCACATGATTTCATTTATTTCACTGGAGGTGTTTGGTGTTGGAGTGAAATTAATAACAAATATATTATAGTTCAAATTATGTCTTTGGAAATGATAACATGGTCAAAACAATGCTATTTCTTGTTAATTTTCTTGTATTCCTTCTCATATTTATTCAAGTCTTCAAAATAAAATGCTCCGATTTGACACTCTGAACTATCCGGAAAACACCTCGGTCTCCCAGAATACGTAATCGATTATTATCCTTGTTCTCTACAATAACGTCACAAGTACAGTCATAGCTCTTCATTTATGGAGAATAGGTGGCACTCACCTTTCAACACATTCCCACCCCTATTCTGTCCAACTGTCTAACCCAAATGTTAACCTATTTCCCCAGCCTTTCTTCTAACCAACAGGTAAACTCTGGAACTTTCTCCCATTTTCTGGCTTTCCATCATCACACGAATTAATGGAGGATGGACGTGTATATTTGTATTGTGTGTTTAATTTCCTCCCTAGACCTACATCAAGCTTTAACAAAACACCCGCCCAATACCTTCCTTCAAGATAAACGTAATCATATGTCGATAGAAAAATGTCCAGCTGATGGCCGGTTCCTCTTAAAATTACAGGCTCACTATCACTTGCCAGGAAAACATCGACACTTGAATGGCACGAAAGGTCTTAATATTGAAAACAAATGGGGTGAAAGGTCTTAAAAACACCAAACCCATGGGCCTAACGTCTTAAAATCTGAAAACATATGGGGCTAAACACGAGGAAGAAGAGGGACCAGACAAACGACCCATATCCCCTTAACGTCTACAATAAAGATGATGTTTCTATTAGGTTGCGTGAAATAAAAAAACACTTGTATCTGAAATTGATGATATTCCACATGTTCTGATCATTTTATTCAACTATGTTTCATTTCCAACTTCTTAAATCTCTTTTATATGGATATTTACTGAAATATTGATGATGATGATTTTTATTATTATCATTATTATTGTTATTGTTATTCTGTATTGAGTCGGCATCCCCCCCAAAAAGAAAAACAAGGAAAGAAAGGAAAAAAGAAAAAAAAAACATAGGAAAAGTGGGGATTGGGCCTCAGTATATAGATTGATAGATAAATTATGATTAGTAGTAGTAGTAGTAGTAGTAGTAGTAGTAGTAGTAGTAGTAATCCACGATGATGAGTCTGAGTGCTGACCCCGGAATAGTAAGTAGCTGAATGACTACCAAGTCGGACGCTTTGATGACTGTTCTGACCTGGTTTAGGGTCCAAAGAGGGGATGCACAGGCTGAGTGGTAGAAGAAGTATAGTAGTAGTAGTAGTAGTAGTAGTAGTAGTAGTAGTAGAAGTATAGTAGTAGTAGTAGTAGTATAGGCGGATGGACTAGGAACCTTGACTTGAAAACAAGCTACAGGATTGAACGGATTGCTGGGAAGTATGGAGGTGATTCATTTGCGTCCATCAGGGATCATGTCGTTTGGCAGAAGATAGCTAGAATAATTTACTTATAGGTTACTTTTGTCGTTTATACGATAGCCGATAATTTCCCCGTCGCTATATAATTGGATGGATTACTCTTGGTGCTTACAGTAGCCTAAAAGAAATTCCACCATACGACAGCCGATAATTTCATGGTTGTTATATAATTGGATGAATTACTGTAGGCGTTTACGATGGCCTACAAGGAGTTCCACCATAAAGACCAAGAGAGTGGCGAAGTAACAGAGGGCCTGGATGTAGAAGACCCCTTGCATATGGTCCAGGGTGAGCGGCATCTGGCCCTCTGTCTCAGCCACCTCATCAACCACCTCACCTTGTTGGGTCTGAGGAGAAACGATAATAAAAGGTAGATCTTTAGTTTGCTCTCTAGACCTCTATCAAGCTTAAAACAAAACATAAGTAAATAAATAAATAAATAAACACCCAAAGCCCCCCTTCAAGATAAATGTGTACGTTTTTAGGTAGTATATGGTACGCTAAACATACGTCAAAATAATCGAATAAACGTACCTGCAAGAAAATCGTGAGTGAGGCTTCTAACCAGGGCGTCAGCAAGCCGGTCTCCACCACACTGTGTAACAAGGGGTCGATCCTGGGTTATTCAGAGGTTTGATTAAGATCGTATTACCCCTTTGAGTCCTAGAGGTAGATTGCAAGCTAAAAAAAAAAAAAAAAAACTAGTGGTTCGCCTACCATGATGAACATTACGCCGTCAGTTTATATAACAACACAAAAAAATGAGAGAAAACTTACCTGCAGTTTAAGAAGGACCCGTGTTATTCAGAGAGTTTAAATATATCATATTTACCCTTATGTATCTTAGATGTAGGGCGAGTAAACGTACCTGCAAGAAAATGTTGAGTGAGGATTCTAACCAGGGCGTCACCAAACTTCTCTCCACCACACTGTGTAACAAGGGATCGATCCTGGGTTATTCAGAGGGTTTATTGAGATCGTATAACCCCTTTGAGTTCTAGAGGTAGATTGCAAGCTAACAAAAAAAAAAAGTAATCTAGTGGTTCGCCTAACATGATAAACATTACGTCGTCAATATATATAAACAAACAGAGAAAACTTACCTGCAGTTAAGAAGGACCGTGTTATTCAAAGAGTTTATTGAGATCATATTAATTTTACCCTTCTGTATCTTAGATGTAGATTGAAGCAAACAACGAGAAAATTGACCTACAAGAAAATAGTGAGTGAGGATTCTAACCAAGGGGGGTGACCAAGCCGCTCTCCAAGGGATCGATCCTGGATTATTCAGAGGGTTTATTTAGATCGTAAGTGAGTTCTAGAGATAGATTACAAGCTAAAGCAATTGTCTAATGGTACGCTGAACATGATAAAAACTACGTCAACTTTTTGTTTTACGTAGTTTTCATGATGTTCAGCGCACCATTAGACGATTTCTTTAGTTATGCAGAGGGTTACTGGGATCGTACTAACCCTTTGAGTTCTAGAGGTAGATTGAAAGCTAAAGAAATCGTCTAATGATACGTTGAACATGAGGAAAACTACGTCAAATAATCGAAAAAACGTACCTGCAGGAAAATAGTGAGTGAGGATTCTAACCAGGGAGTGACCAGACCGCTCTCCACCACAGTATGAATCAAGGGATCGATCCTGGGCTTCAGTGGTGAGTAACTCTGTAAAGCCATCCCAACGCTGCCAGGCCACCCACACTCCTGGCCAGATCAGCCCACGCATTAAGGGGGGTAGTGGTTAGATTTTGGTCTATTTGATTAATTCATTTTAAGTTTCCTTGCTTGACCTCCATCAATCTAAACAAAACAAAACTAATAAACGCTAGACCGCCCTTCCAGATAGATTTGTATATTTTTGCGGTAGAATAATGTCCCGGCCGAAGACCGGTCCCTCATAAATTACAAGTTTGCTATCGCTCGCCAGGAAATTATTGACACTTAAAGGGCACGAAAGGTATTAATATTGACAACAAAATTGGGCGAAAGTTCTTAAAATCGCGAAACTAATGAGGAGAACATCTACAAATCTCAAAACTAACGGGGCTAAACATTAGGAAGAATGGGGTCAAGAGGGAAATCAAAAATCCCCTTAACCCTTTGAGTACCAGCGACGTGTGTTATATTATATTCTAGCTATATTTAGACGATATTATGCAGCTTTGGAAGGATCTGTGGTAGTTGAAATGGTTAGTTGAGATAGTTTGAAGACTTATTATTGCTAGAAGTCCTTCCTAAGCTGAATACAATAGTCTAATATTTGCCAGAATACGATGAAAAGGACGTCCCAGGTACTCAAAGGGTTAAAGCTGATGTTCTAAGCTGCACACTCAATTCCTACAGTGTATTATAGTCTATTCGCTATACATAGGCCAAATATCCTGACCCCTATCCTCTTGAGACGCTAAAAAGGACTGGGGTAAAAGGTCTGTAGCTTTCCACCAGGGTGTAAAACCGGAACAATTTTATTACATCTCAAGATTGTACTATTTTATATGCAATCATTATATCCATCTCTCACATAATTTTAAGAAAGTATACTTACTATGAATGATCTAATGCAGGTAGCTATGCATTCTGAGGGTTATTCATTGTAACTCTTTGTAACTTCCCCCTTCTAAAACCATTGACTCAGGTTCCTTTCCCACACAAATAAAGCTTACTCTGGAACCTTGATGTCGCTCAAGCATCTGATCGTATGATCAATGACGATCACGTGTTGTACAGGTGTTTCTAAGTGACCAGTGGAGGTGTGAGGTGGAGAGAGGTATTGAGAGGGCAGATAGACATTAGCAACGAGCAAGAGAACATAGCTCAGAGATTCCTCTCAATATAGGGAATTCTCTATTTAATTATATATTTAGTAGGCTACTTCTGTATACTATATTCAGTTGGTACTTGAATAAATATCAAAGTTGGTTTTGGATAACCACAGTCCTTTAATTTTACCTTTTACCTATAAGTATAAACATTATATTTATTAGGTTTAAAAGACGTTATGGTGGCAGCGTTACTTTAACTAAAATAAAGATAATAATATATCTATCATAATTAATCTATCATCAAACTACGAGCAGTGAACGAGAGCTGAGATCAACCTACACTACAATTTCTACAATCAACCTATAACTACGAAACATAATATAGTAACTCCTAAGGACATCAATACCTTAAGGCATCCTTACTAAGAGTCAAAGTTAACCCTTAAAAGATAGGAGCGTATCTCAAAACGTCTTCCTAATCTTAACCCATACTTACAGTGACTGTCAAAAGTCATTCGTAAATTTTTTGTTTGAAGACTTGGATGAATTTGAGAAGGAAAACAAGAACATTATCATGAAATAACATTGTTTTTGGCCATTTTATCACTTCCAAAACATAGTTTGAAATATATACTACAATTTTATCTTTGTATAACTATATAATAATAAGAATTGAAAAGCAAGGATTCGGCTTTCGTTTAACAGCCTGCTTTCCACACCCATTGTCCTATTGAATCTTCCCAAATGGTAAAAATATAAGCTAGCTAGATCGCTCCATTACTTTTTGAGTTACAAGATATTTACGAGGAAGATTTCAGGCCTTGTTACAAAGGATGTCTACCCATTAACCCTATTAAGATTCGATAGGCAAGTTTTTAAAATATATTTTTTGCTACTATTAGACGATATTACTAAGATTAGGAGTATATGGAAAACAGAGGGTTAATTGAGATAGTCTTCACCCATTTAGACAGATCCTTCCTAAGCTGTCTGAAATCGTCTAATGATAACCAGAATAAGCTGTTAAAATGTGTAATAATCTTCAAAGGGTTAAAAGGTTACAGACTCTCTCTGATAATCCTTTTAGCTACCATATATTTCTCCCAAGCTTGATCAAATCGTCTAAATATAGCTGAAATCAAATAAACAAACCGACACCAGTAGTGAAAGGGTTAAAGTTTCGTAATACCCACCTTCATTTCCCGCACAACAGGTCTCCGGTGGCCGCGATTCATCTGCGCCTTCATAAACTTAATGTTCAGGAGGTCGTTTAAGTAACCTGCTCGGCCGTCCAATATCCAGGACTCGGGGTCATCGTTGACAATGATATACCTCTTGTTCAATTCCTGTAGTAAATAAATTAATACATAAATGCATAAATTAAAATGCATATATAAATATATATATATATATATATATATATATATATATATATATATATATATATATATATATATATATATATATATATATATATATATATATATATTTGTATAAGTAGGCAGTATGTTTTCATTGGGGCAAAATGTATTAATGACCAAGGCATATTTGTTTTTTACTAACGTTTTACTTGTTTTTTCAATATTTTACACTGTATGTCTAGTTTCATCATTCAAATGATATATTAAGTTTCCAAAGTTCATGATTATTTTCACCTAATTGAAAATAATCATGAACTTTGCAAACTTAATATATCATTTGAATGATGAAAGCAGACATACAGTGATAAATATATATATATATATATATATATATATATATATATATATATATATATATATACTGTATATATAGAAAGAGAGTGAGGGAGATCATATAAACGTTTCTTCATAGTTTATCTATTATACTAAAACAAAATACTTATTATCAAACCTATCAATTATATTCACAATTTTATGATTTTAGGAAACAATCGGTCATTACTTGTAGGTATATATTGGTGGAGGTATTCATGAGAAAGCCATAGTACGGTCCGGTTGACACGATCTTAAGGTCCGAGGCAGCGTACTCCTGGAAGGTATCGATGGTCTTGGGCTGCCTGGTGACGGTGAGGAAGGTGATGAGGTTGGCACAGTAGGACAGACCCAGCACCATACTATACAACCACAGGAAGATGACGGTGATGCGGCTGGTGCTACTGGTGGGCTCCCTGGTGACCGGTTCCTTCAGGTGAATGGCGATCAGGTAGAAGTAGCTTGAGGCCAGTGTGTCCAGGTAGGAGGTCTTTCTCAAACTGCAACCATAATAAGATGAAAATATGTGAATAGGAGGTTATGACTATCAACCTTATTGGATTAGTAATTACCCCTTATATACCCATGACGTCTTATTAATCATATTCTAGTTATATTCAGACGATTGTATGCTGCTTAAGAATGATTTGTGGTACTCAAAAGGATAAATGAGATAGTTCGAAGCCTAATAATTGCTGGAGGCCCTTCTGAAACAATAAAATCGTCAAATAGTAGCTAGACAATAATTAAAAGGACGGCCCTGGTACTGCAGGGGTTAAGCCAGCATATAAAAGTAAGAACGTCAAGACCGAAGCCTCTTTTCGAGAACCCCCGTCCCTTGACCAAAATGCTAAATTGTATGAAAGTTAGTTCCTTGGCACGTTTGTGTACACTTTGAGACATAAATCATTATCCCTTCTGAATCATAGAACTGCTTAAATGAATCCCATATCATGTTCCAAATAGCTAGGCCAGAAATCGAGAACCCCAACCTCTGTAACTGAAAAAGGGCCAAAGCAAAGAGGCTGTACCCTTTGGTGCTTGAAGGAGATCCAGGAAGGACACTAAAGATAAATAGATTTTTTCTTCTAAAATGACTCACCCTCTAGATGAGACCATATCGATCCAGTATATAGACGGAGGGAGGATGAGGAGGCCCAGGACCATAGCCAGCCAGGTATCCTCCCTGAAGGGCCACAAAGGAGCCCCCCCGCGAGGTACTGGGGGCGGCACCCTCAGGAGCATACAGTTCACCTGGGGTATGAAATACAATACTACATCATATAATATACAATAATATATATACTGTATATACAGTATATACTGCATATATATATATATATATATATATATATATACAGTATATATATATATTTTCTTTAATACATACGAGGTTGAAAGAAATGGCAATTTCTGCGTTGGAAATTTTATTATTCAGTTTCCAGTATCCAGTGCGCCTGCGTGAAGCGGTTCCCCCTTTTGCACTCCTAGAATATCCCTCCACCAATAGGAGACTTTTGCCCCCTGATTTTCGCCTCCTCTGATCCTCCACCCTCTATATATTATACCCTTCCTGTTTATCTTTTATATATATATGAAAAAATTATTACTTGCCTCACCTTTACTATATACTTCCATCCATCTTTTATATCATTCTACCCTTACTTGATAATGCTGGTTGTCCAGTGAAACGCGTCGTATATCCTGTATCATCATGTACATTTATGTAACCCTGTACCACCATGAATTTTGCACATCTCATTCATCTACTTCCTGCCACCCAGCGAAAACTCATCAGAGACCAAGAAACTTTGAATTATAAAATTTCCAACGCAGAAATTGCTATTTCTTTCAACCTCGTATGTATTAAAGAACATTTATTACCTGGCTTTACTAACATATATATATATATATATATATATATATATATATATATATATATATATATAATATATATATATATATATATATGTGTGTGTGTTTCTACCCCGACTCAGGATCGCACCACGGACTGTTTAGTTGAGAGCACTCTACCATGGCGTGATAAAGAATATATAGTTAACTATTTCCTATCTATTTTAGGAGATGGAGAAATCCTAGTTGGAGGAAATATTCCATTCCATATACCAAGTCGTAGGACCCATTTTCCAGAGTTGTATTGTACAGTACAAGGGATTTTTTACGACTATTTCCATGCAACCCGGATTGAATGAATTTTAATTAAATACATCTCCAGGCAAGCACAAGGGTTTTAAATATGAAATATATCTTACATATACACCTGAGTTACATGAATAAATGTTTTTACCATCACCCGGGATCGAACCACTTACTTTACAACCACTCACATCATAACCCCTTACAAGGCGGGTGCCCAACTCCGAAAGGAGTTGAAGTAGGGGAGCTATCCCCCCGCCAAAGGCGGCTTTCTAGGGCCTTTCCTAGCTGATGCTGAGAGGATTGGGTTCTAGTCATGTGGTGATGGGCTGGTCTATCAGAGTGAGAGCTGAGCGATCTCTGCCATACCCATAGCTTACTCTGACTGTTCCTTTTACTTATATATCTTCTAGATCTCAAGTGACGGCGTCTTTTCCGTGGATCGACCTCCCTACTGCCAGATTGGCAGATTGGGAGCCAAAGGGTCACATTTTTCCCTTGCCCCTCAACTTTCCCTTCATAATTGCTGAGGGGCACAGGGCCTTGGGTGGGGCTTTGGTTTCCCGGGCGTTTCCGCGCCCTCCTCAGCTCCCTGCCTTAGAGTGGCTTTGGTCACCTGGGTTTTGTTAGTGGTAAGCAGGGAGGGTTTTGTGGGGGCACTCTATGGCCTTGGCCTTGCTCGGGACCTTGGGGCTGTTCGGCCAGGCAGCCTGGGGAACAACAACAACAACAACAAACCCCTTACATTTAAACCACTTACCACTGAAAACCACCTACCACTTAAAACCACTTACCACATAAAACCACTTACCACCTAAAACCACTTACCACTTAAAACCACTCACATTAAAACCATTCACATTAAAACCCCTCACATCAAAACCACTTACATTAAAACCCCTCGCATTAAAATCATTTATATTAAATCCCATCACATTAAAACCACTGACATTAAAACCACTTACATTAAAACCCCTCACACTAAAACCAGTCACATTAAAACTACTTACAATAAAACCCCTCATATTAAAACCACTAAGATTAAAACCAAGTACATTAAAACCCCTTACATTATCACCACTCACATTAAAACCACTCACATTAAAACCACTTACATTAAAACCATAAGGAGCAGTATAGTGCATGATTTCGTTTACACCCGCAACATTCGATATAAAGATTCCTGCCACCCCAATATCCACCACGCCTGTCGCCAGCATGTAATTTTGGCCATTCCAGGAGCCATTGGGAAGCAAGTAACCCCACATTTCATCTGCAGAAAGTGTAAACGTTTATTATTAAAACTTGTATTTTTGCAGTCATTAATTCCGATACATTATCAAGTCTCGAACAATTTTAAGTAACCTCTGAAATACAAATATTAGGTAAAGAATTAATAAGTTGAAAATCAACCCAAAATAGCTCGGAGAGTATTAATATCCACGACTATAAACTCTGATCAGATATTCTGAAGTATTAACAATAAGCATAAGAAGCAAGTGTGTCACTTATTCAATGTTTAACGTCTCAAACCTAATGCACAATAGTGTAGCAATCAATCAATTGGGGCATATGCCATGACAGCGCAAAGCTGCAATCACCCTCTGACTAAACTCTGGGAGATCCTCCCGGGCGAGACTACAGGCATCTGCCTGGTCCATATCAACTATCCTATTGTATCATTGGCCGACTTGCCTCAGCCATTAACTTCGTAGTCTTCCCCTAGGCCTCGTTCACTCAGGGTTGTCTATTGTAGAGACAACCTGCTGAGCAGGGTCTTCTTCAGGAAGGGGAACCACATGCCCATATAGCCGAAGTTGGTGTTCACGAACCATGCAACTAAAATATCTTGAATCAGTTTCATGGAGTAGTCACTGGTTTGAGACGCTCCAATTCCAGAGATAGCCCATGATCCTGCAAAAGTATTAAGTACCAAAGGAGTTGATGCGTCTCTTCAACTCTCTGATAACCCTCAACTTGCGGCGACCGTCACATGACGGGACAGAGACAAATTGCTTACCCTATGGTGCCCGTCGTACGACGGATGCCATTTTGAGGATTTTATGAGTGCTGAGAGAGAGACCGGGCATTGCAGGGACTACAGGCGGGCTTGGTCTGCACGCCACGGTCGCACACCAGGGGTCGATGGTATACCTCTCTCGCCTCCTACACCTCTCACATAAGGAAAAACTAACAAAATACCTTATTTTAGGCGATTTTCCCCTTTGGTTGCACGAACGTTGCAAGATACCCGATGTCGTACAAAGATGATTCAGGTGTCATTGGAAGCTCTATCATCGCCCATTTACGGATATAAAACTGTATTACGCTCTGTCTCCTGCTTATGCATGAAAAAGAGCATGGAATTAATGTCATTTTCGGTAAATATAGCCGCCTGGCGCATCGAACTATACACCCCCCACGCTCTTTGAGAGTTAAGTGTCCATGGCTCACATCCATTTATTAACACACAAAGAGCGGGTGGTAGGGTATTTTACACTGTGCCGCCCAGCGGTTTTTTTTTTACCCTAAATAGGGTTGTTTCTGTGCTCATTTTCATGCATAAACAAGATCTAGAGCGTAAAACAAGTATCTATCCCTGGAAGGGTGTAAACAGAGCTTTCCAATAACACCCGAACCATCCTTATATGACCACTGGTTCTCTTGCAACGAACGTGCAACACGAGTTCAAACAACCTAAAATAAGGTAATTTCCGTACATAATTCCCTGTGTAGCGAGTGAGAGGAGGGGGAGGAAGGTAGAATACAGTTAGTACACCCACGGTGGTCGTGGGGAGCGGTCATAAGGTAACTACGCTCGTCCCACTGCTCAGCTCTCTCTCTCAGCAACATTACGTGCTGAAAATGGCACTCGACAGATGTCGTGCACCGCCACATAGTCCAAATTTATTTAACTCGACAGATGTCGTGCGCCGTTGGTTAAGGGTTAAGATAGAGAGCACCAGTGACTTGAAGATCCACAGCTTCGTCCTTCTGCACAGGTATCAACAACGCCATATACTTTTGTTGAGTGAATCCATAACTCCATATACAAAGCCGAGGCAACAATTGACATTGTAGCCCGACTCACCACTATTATGGATCATGCTACCAAGATAAGTAAATCTCTCCAAGATTTCTAAGTCCTCACCACATGCATGAACAATAAGTCACCAAATGCTTGGACTTTGGTCTTAGTTTAAGAGACCTGTAAACCCAATGGCTCCGACTCCTCGTTTAATGCCTCAAGGGCCAAACTGAGAAGATCTAGCGTCCCTCTGCATTGTCTGCAAAGTCAATATCTGTGATCCTGAACTTGCCAATGTCTGCTCCGCAGCGATTCCGCCTGACTATTCGGCCAAGTAACCAGTCCATACAAGTGTTGAAATGTGTATGCACCACAACACATCCCTGTCTTACACCTGAATTTACAGGGAAGAAGGAGAATGCTCCCCCACCACACTTGACAGCACTCTTTCTTCCTGTATAGACTACAGCCACCAGGTCAATAATCGCCGGAGGAATCCCATGTAACCGTAGTAGCTCCTAGAGTGTCTAGTCGGTAAGCTATCTTGGGCGTCCCAGGGATTCCTGTATTTTTACTATTGAAGTTATATATAAATGCATACATACAAATTGCAAAACAACAGAAACTAACTAAGCAATGGGAAGCATAAGTTTGTATATTTTGTTTGCCATTACTTTGTTTGGAATAGATAACATACCATATATACAAATAGCACTGGGCCAGTCGGAAATCTTGCCGGGTGTAAAGATATATATATATATTTTTTTTTCCTATGTTCCAACTACTCCCTCTCGGGCATAGGCTGATAGCCTTTTACACTCTACCGCTGAACACGGTGAGGCCCGTGAGGTCTTGTTCCAGCCTAGGGAGTGAGACATGCGAAGCACCTATTTCACGGCTCGAACCCAACTCCAACTCTGAAGCTGCTTCGCCTCTGCGCTTCACAATCTCACTCCCCAGGCTCGGACCCTCACTCTCAGAACGCCACCTATTGAGCAATTAACTCACTAGGCATTGCCCCCCTGTAGCATATTTTGAACATGGGAATATTCATACAGTGCTATTTAATCAGGGAACAATGAGGGTATTTTGCTTTGGCATTTCGGTGTGTACAAAGTACAAAGGAGTACAAAGGATATCAAGCAACAACAGATCTAGTGACCCTTCTAGGTTGCTTGTCCTCCAAAACACTGAGGATCAAGTGTCCAAACAGTGGTTTAGAGTGGGTAAGGGAACATTGGAAAGGGAATTACTGCTCTGGAACTAATGTCCGTGGCAGGATTAGGAAGTTAGTAGGGGACAGATGGGTTAGTAACTGAGGGGGGATAAAATAAAGTTATTCATTTACAAACATAGTCAGTCGCGGGTTTGATGCGAGATATTTGTCTAGGCGGAGTTTAAATGAATCAACGGTGATGCAGTCTATAACGTTTCAGGGAAGCCCATTCCACAAGTTGACAACTCGATTGAAGAAGAAATTCTTAGATTCGTGTGAGTTAAAAGATTTACCAATAATTTTGAAACCGTTTCCCCGCGTGTAATTAGATTGGTCGATAGTGAAGTACTTACTACAGTTCATATTGTCGATGCCTTTGATGATTTTGAACACTTGAATTAAGTCACCTCTTAATCTGCGCTGGGTTAAAGGAAATAGATTTAATTCTCTAAGACGCTCTTTGTATGGTTTGTTCTTTAGGCTAGGTATCATTTTGGTAACTCTACGTTGAACTCGTTCTAGCTTGTTTATATCTTTTTGGTAATAAGGGCACCAGGATTGAACGCAGTATTCCAGAAGAGGGCGGACTAAGGAATTGTAAAAGGTTAGGATAACTTGTTTGGATTTATGCTCAAATGACCTGCCTATTAAGCCAATTATGTTGTTTGCCTTCTTAACAACTTCTGAACATTGTTGACTCGGTTTTAGGTTACTCGATATTGTTACTCCCAGATCGGTTTCTCTGTTTACATTCTTAAGCTGAGTGCCATTCATCGAATAGTTTGCTTTCTCATTTAGGTATCCGATATGTAGTACTTTACATTTATCCGCATTGAAACTCATTTGCCAAATTTGGGCCCAACATGACAATTTATCTAGATTGTGTTGCATATCGTCAACTTGTTCTTTTGAGAGTACGCTATTTGCAATTTTTGTATCGTCAGCAAATTTTGAGATTGTACAGGTGAGACCCTCATCTATGTCGTTGATGTAAATTAGAAAGATAATTGGTCCTAGTACCGATCCCTGGGGTACCCCGCTACTTACATTGGTCCATTTAGATGCCTTACCGTTTATGACTACTCTTTGCTTTCTGTCGCTGAGCCAATTTTCTATCCATTTCAACACACCGTCTTGTATTCCATGCGCTTTTAGTTTTAGCAGTAAACGTTTGTGGGGAACTTTGTCAAAGGCCTTTTGAAAATCAAGGTATATAATATCTACAGCTTTACTCTCATCGTAGAGGTTGAGGATATCGTGGAAGAAGTCTAAGAGGTTTGTTAAACAGGAACGTTTTTTACGAAAGCCGTGTTGAGTATCTTTAAGTATGTTATTTTCCTCTAAGTGATTTACGAGTCTGTCTCGTATGACCGTTTCTAGCATTTTACATACAACTGAGGTTAAGCTAATTGGACGATAGTTACTGGGTAGGGATTTGCTGCCTTTTTGAATATCGGTGTTACGTTGGCTAGCTTCCACTGATCGGGCATAGTTCCAGACTGCAAGGATTTATTGAATAGTAATGTCAGTGGTTTGGAGAGCTCATCCTTAGCTTCCTTTAGAACTCTAGGCGAGATTGTATCAGGTCCAGGCGTTTTATTTACCTTGAGTTTATCTAAACAATTCAATACTTCTCTCTCTGTAACGGTGATATTGCTTAGAACATCTGAATTATCAATCTGAATCGGCGATGGTGTAGGGATATCACTGAGGTCTTCTGTTGTAAAAACTGATGCAAAGAAGGTATTGAGGGCATTACTCATCTGTACTTCGTCTTTGGTGTATTCTCCATTTTCATCGACTAACGGTCCAACAGTTGAAGTAACTACTTTTCTCTTTCTGATATAACTATAGAATTCTTTCGGGTTTGTTTGACTTTGATTCGCAATATGTAACTCTAAGGTCTTTTTACTTTGCTTAATTAACTTTTTGTCTTTGCGTCGTAGCTCTACAAATTTTAGCCATTCTTCTTCATTTTGTGAGGATTTTAATCTATCATTAGCAAATTTTTTAGCAAGCAGGCAGTTTGAAATATCTTTATTCCACCATTTGGGCTTATTATTATGGCCTGGACGCCGTATTTTCGATGGTATGCAGTCTTGCACTGCTTTTAGGTAAGTGGCTTCGAATAACTTCCAAGATGTATTTATGTCGTTATTGTGAATTATAAAGCTCCAGTCAGTTTCTTTAAACATAGCTCTAAGTTTATGGAAGTTTGCTTTCTTGAAATTAGGGACTTTTTCGATGCTACTGTTTGGTTCGTTACTAGTAAACTTTAAAGTGAAAGTTATCGTACGATGGTCGCTGTTACTGAATTCATCACCAACATTCAAATTCTCTATTAATTCTTCTTTTGTTGCAAGTACAATGTCAAGAACGTTATTACCACGGGTTGGCGTTCGAACAAATTGATAAAGCGAACTCTCTTGCAAGTTCGTATACAAGTCATGTCCGGAGTGTGAAGTAAGAGTATCGCCCCACTTGGTCACAGGTAAATTAAAGTCGCCAAAAATTACGGTATCTTGTGAGTTACTTACATCTGCAATTTGTTCGTAAATTTCTCGGTCAGTTTGCACTGATTGAGCTGGAGGTCTGTATATTAATGCAAGTATTATTTTTGTACCTTTATTATTCTTTATTAGCACAAAAGATGCGTCGACGTTCACAATTTGAGGTTTTGACAAGAGGGTAGGGTTAAGACTTTCTTTGATATAAAGTAAAACGCCACCTCCATTTCGATTTATTCGGCTTTTCTCAAACATTACATAACCGGGAAGTGAATAATCTGCTAAAAAGTCTCTATCTTCTGTATTGAGCCAAGATTCTGTTATGCCAATCACATCATAATTGTCTGTAAACACTAGCTCCTCTAAATCTGAAAATTTATTGCGTATGCTACGAGCGTTTGCATAGAAAACCTTTAAATTTGTTATTTTAGAACTCACGGAACGCTCTTTAATAATATTTTTTGGTTCTTGTCGGATCTACATTTATGTTCATGGCTGTCCTCGGTCCTCGCTGTCTTCGGTCCTTATCGCTGGTGGTCCTCGGTTGCCTCTGTTTTTTTCTTGGCGTTGGATGATTTATGTCACTGCTGCTTCTTCTCGGATGGCGTTTTTTGATCCATGGCTGCGGACTGCTTCGTGTAGGAGACGACCCATGCGTGCTGAACCCACAGGGTTTAGATGAGTGCCATCCTTGCGGAACAGAGTAGGCTGGCTGTAGAAGTTGTCCCAGAGGTTGATGAATTCAACTTCTTCCCTCAGACACAAATATTTTAGTCGGCTATTTGTGCTGAAGGACTTGTCGTAGAATTTGTCAGGTGCGTCGATCTTGGGGAGAATGCCTGAGATGATGATATTCCTTGACTTGTTTTTGTAGTGCTGGATCATCTTGCGATATTTCTCCATCAACTCTTCGGATCTGGTGCGCATGACGTCATTTGAACCAGCATGGATGACAAAAAGGGTATTTTCATTTGCATCCTTTGTGGTATCTTCGAAGGCTTCCACAATGTCGTCCAGTCCAGCTCCTGGGATGCAAAATCTTTTTCGTTGATTTGGGACTCTGTCGCAGAACTCTTCGACCTGTCCTCGTAGGATGGAATCCCCAATGAGCCTGGTCTCCTCTGGTTCGTCTTCCATCTCTATCAATATCTCAAATCTGTTTGACATTGTGACTGGTAGATGAGACCTTTTCTGCGTTGGCCGTGCACCGTTCCTCACTGGTGTAAATCCGGAAACCTGTGGTGGTGGGACTCTACGTACAGGTCGGGGAGAGGAGTGGTTAGAACGGGGGCGAGGGGTTGGTACTGTTCGTGCTAGCAGGCTTCTTGCACGAGGAGTGGGGGAGAGACTAAGGTGAACAGGGCGGCTGTCCTGGTTTGATGTCGGCTCAGGTTTGTCAGAAGCATCTGCTGCAGTGTCTACTGCAGGTGTTGGATTGTTGGCAGATGACGTTGGGCCGGTAGTGGATGCTGGAGTTGAAACAATTGGAGTTAGTGATACTCCAACGTTGAGTGTTAGAAACTCTTGGAGTGATTCCAGCTTCCTGGTGAGGGCATTGATCTTGTTGTGGGCTTCATCCAATTTTGCTGTCAAATCCTCTCGTTGCTGGCAGAGTCGGCAGACTTGTGGATTGACAGGAGCAAACATGGAAGCACCAAAACCTACCGGCGCAGTTCGTACAGGCACGAGGCATGGTGACGATCACTTTCTTCAGATCACTTCACTCACTTAAAAACACTTAACTCACTTTAAAAACACTAAACTCACTTTAAAAACACTTCACTCCCTTCAGGTCGCTTCACTTACTTAAATAGGCCTAACCGAAAACAAAAATGTTGAAATACACACAAATAGGTTATCAGCGGTGATAGCCTAACCGAAAATTAAAACAAAACTAAATTAAATTTGAATACGCAGTGATAGCCGAACCGAAAACAATTTTATGTTTATTTAAACAGAAATAGGCCACCAGGGGTTATAGCCTATCCTAACCGAAAACAAAAATTATGAAATACCGGTAAGCAGAAATAGGCCACCAGCGGTGATAGCCTAACTGAAAATTTAAAAATTGGAGTACGCAGAAATAGGCCACCAGGGATGATAGCCTAGACTAACCGAAAACAAAAATAACTGAAAACAAAAATTATGAAATACCGGTACGCAGAAATAGGCCACCAGCGGTGATAGCCTAGACTAACCGAAAACAAAACTAACCGAAAACAAAAATTATGAAATACCGGTACGCAGAAATAGGCCACCAGCGGTGATAGCCTAACTGAAAATTTAAAAATTGAAGTACGCAGAAATAGGCCACCAGGGATGATAGCCTAGACTAACCGAAAACAAAAATAACCGAAAACGAAAATTATGAAATACCGGTACGCAGAAATAGGCCACCAGCGGTGATAGCCTAACTGAAAATTTAAAAATTGAAAGTACCGTACGCAGAAATAGGCCACCAGGGATGATAGCCTAGACTAACCGAAAACAAAAATAACCAAAAACAAAAAAGTATGAAATATGCAGAAGTAGGCTACCAGGGGTGATAACCTACCTAAAAAAGCAAAACAAATATATATATATATATATATATATATATATATATATATATATATATATATATATATATATAATAGAATATGTGACTAAATATACAATTCACCAAATAGAGATTATATAAAAAAAAAGTGCAACTGCACACAAGGGGTTAATATACTGTATCAACAGATGACGCTGGTGTCACTGTAGGCTAGTCAAGCAGGATTATATTTAGATAAACAAAGTTATCAGTCAAAGGTTACTACAAGATCATGCAAGCAACAACTAAAATTACAGATATATATAGCTACAGTAGGATACTGAATACAATACCTACTAGAGTTAATAAGAAAATACAAACCTAGGTCGATTAGAGGTGCGCGTGCGTCGTCTGCTACAAGCTAGGATAACAAATGCAAACAACAATGTTTATCAGTCAGAAAAGCAATAAAATAACATGCACGGCAACTACAGAACTATGTGGAGGTTAAACAAGCACTTAACTACTGTTCATGCAATGAATAAAGGGAATTGGGATATGAAATACTCAAATTAGGATCGAGTTTTCTCAGTGGTGATGCGGAGCTGTTGGCTATGCTAAAGCCGGCGGGTGTAGCTCTAAGTGACGTGTGCTGTGGTAATGCACTGAAACTTGGTACAGCACAAATTCCATCCCAATAATATCTTCCCATTGACATATTGGGATTCGAACCCGGGTCCATTGGGTTACCAGTCCAGTGGCAAGACCACTCTGCCACACCTTATACAAATTTGTGGAGCTCCTATGATTTTCTTTATGCAATTATAACTATCTTGATTGATTATTATATGGAACTTGCTTTTAAAGAAATAGTATATATGGTTTTGTAGTTGTTGTATAGAAATTTATATTCATACAGTATTTTACAGAAATATACTTCCATAGTTTAACCCGCTGAAGATTTTGACGCATTTTGGTAGTCTAGTCTGGGTATCATTAGATGATTATTACAGTTTAGGAAGGGTCTGTGGAATTATAAGGGTACAGACCATCTCAATTAACCCTCTTACTTCCTTACACTCTTCCTAATCTGAATAAAACCGTTTAATGATAGCCAGAAAACAGAAAAGAAATGCATAATGGAATTTCGAAAGGGTAAATATAAGGGAGGGCCACGAATTTTTATAAGTGACGGTATGTATTCTTGCCTGGGTCGACCAAGACGTAGTTGACGGTAATGTTATATGTGACGGTACGTATCCTTGCCTGGGTCGACCAAGACGTAGTTCTCGGTAAAGTGATAAGTGACGGTACATATCCTTGCCTGGGTCGACCAAGACGTAGTTCACGGTAAAGTTATAAGTGACGGTCATATCCCTGCCTGGGTCGACCAAGACGTAGTTGACGGTAAAGTTATAAGTGACGGTCGACCAAGACGTAGTTCTCGGTAAAGTTATAAGTGACGGTACATATCCTTGCCTGGGTCGACCAAGACGTAGTTCACGGTAAAGTTATAAGTGACGGTCATATCCCTGCCGGGGTCGACCAAGACGTAGTTGACGGTAAAGTTATAAGTGACGGTACGTATCCTTGCCTGGGTCGACTAAAACGTAGTCGACGATAAAGTTATAAGTGATGGTACGTAGCCTTGCCTGGGTTGACCAAGACGTAGTTGACGGTAATGTTATAAGTGACGGTACGTATCCTTGCCTGGGTCGACCAAGACATAGTTGACGGTAAAGTTATAAGTGACGGTACGTACTCTTGCCTGGGTCGACCAAGACGTAGTTGAAGGTAAAGTTATAAGTGACGGTAGGTATCCTTGTCTGGGTCGACCAAGATGTAGTTGACGGTAAAGTTATAAGTGACGGTATGTATCATTCCCTGGGTCGACCAAGACGTTGACAGTAAAGTTATAAGTGACGGTACACGTATCCTTGCCTGGGTCGGCCAAGACGTAGTTGATGGTGAAGTTACAAGCCCGGGCCACAGTCTCCACCAGAGATATGTCCATCCCGTAATACTCGTTAGTCTTGTTATCAATGGGCCGGAAGAAGATGGAGGGACGCCATTCAAATATCGATACCTGAGAGAGGGAGAGAAAGTGAGAATGAGTGGATTGAGAGAAAGTGAGAGTAAAAGTGAGTGGGTGAGTGAATGATTGCTTGATTGACAAACAGACAGAGAGAGAGAGAGAGAGAGAGAGACAGAGAGAGAGAGAGAGAGAGAGAGAGAGAGAGAGAGAGAGAGAGAGAGAGAGATAAAGATAGAGCGAGAGATAGAGATTAGCTTAGACAATATATAACTATATTGAACATGGTAAATAGATAAATACATATGTAATGCCTACTGAGCTACTTCTCAAGAACATAAAATACATTAAATTATCGATGTGTGGAACAATAATCTATGTTTATAAGTAGGCCAAAAATCTTGATCACTAAACCTCCAAATTTGAAAAACTACTAGAGTAATCGAGCTAATTAATATATCTAAAATTTGGGAGGAGTCAGCCAGGGAATACACTGGTAATTTAAGGCCCATTTGCTTTAGCCCTATTTTCAGTTACCGACGATAGAGGTCGTTATTTCTATAATCGAGCTAACAAAGGAGTACAAAGGAGTACAAAGTAAATCAAGCAACAACAGATCTAGTGACCCTTCTAGGCTGCTTGTCCTCCAAAACACTGAGGATCAAGTGTCCAAACAGTGGTTTAGAGTGGGTAAGGGAACATTGGAAAGGGAACTACTGCCCTGCCACTAACGTGGCAGGACTAGGAAGTTACTAGGGGACATATGGGTTAGTAACTGAGGGGAGGATAAAGTTATTCATTTACAAACGCAGTCAGTCGCGGGTTTGATGCGAGATATTTGTCTAGGCGGAATTCAAATGAATCAACGGTGCTGCAGTCTATAACGTCTCGGGGAAGCCCATTCCACAAGTTGACAACTCGATTGAAGAAGAAATTCTTAGATTCGTGCGAGTTAAAAGATTTACCAATAATTTTGCAACCGTTTCCCCGCGTGTAATTAGATTGGTCGATAGTGAAGTACTTACTACAGTTCATATTGTCGATGCCTTTGATGATTTTGAACACTTGAATTAAGTCGCCTCTTAATCTGCGCTGGGTTAAAGGAAATAGATTTAATTCTCTAAGACGCTCTTCGTATGGTTTGTTCTTTAGGCTAGGTATCATGTTGGTAACTCTACGTTGAACTCGTTCTAGCTTGTTTATATCTTTTTGGTAATAAGGGCACCAGGATTGAATGCAGTATTCCAGAAGAGGGCGGACTAAGGAATTGTAAAGGGTTAGGATAACTTCTTTGGATTTATGCTCAAATGACCTGCCTATAAAGCCAATTATTTTGTTTGCCTTCTTAACAACTTCTGAACATTGTTGACTCGGTTTTAGGTTACTCGATATTGTTACTCCCAGATCAGTTTCTCTGTTTACATTCTTAAGCTGAGTGCCATTCATCGAATAGTTTGCTTTCTCATTTAGGTATCCGACATGTAGTACTTTACATTTATCCGCATTGAAACTCATTTGCCAAATTTGGGCCCAACATGACAATTTATCTAGATTGTGTTGCATATCGTCAACTTGTTCTTTTGAGAGTACGCTATTTGCAATTTTTGTATCGTCAGCAAATTTTGAGATTGTGCAGGTGAGACCCTCATCTATGTCGTTGATGTAAATTAGAAAGAGAATTGGTCCTAGTACCGATCCCTGGGGTACCCCGCTACTTACATTGGTCCATTTAGATGCCTTACCGTTTATGACTACCCTTTGCTTTCTGTTGCTGAGCCAATTTTCTATCCATTTCAACACACCGTCTTGTATTCCATGCGCTTTTAGTTTTAGCAGTAAACGTTTGTGGGGAACTTTGTCAAAGGCCTTTTGAAAATCAAGGTATATAATATCTACAGCTTTACTCTCATCGTAGAGGTTGAGGATATCGTGGAAGAAGTCTAAGAGGTTTGTTAAACAGGAACGTTTTTTACGAAAGCCGTGTTGAGTATCTTTAAGTATGTTATTTTCCTCTAAGTGATTTACGAGTCTGTCTCGTATGACCGTTTCTAGCATTTTACATACAACTGAGGTTAAGCTAATTGGACGATAGTTACTGGGTAGGGATTTGCTGCCTTTTTTTAATATCGGTGTTACGTTGGCTAGCTTCCACTGATCAGGCATAGTTCCAGACTGCAAGGATTTATTGAATTGTAATGTCAGTGTTATGGAGAGCTCATTCTTAGCTTCCTTTAGAACTCTAGGCGAGATTGTATCAGGTCCTGGCGTTTTATTTACCTTGAGTTTATCTAAACAATTCAATACTTCTCTCTCTGTAACGGTGATATTGCTTAGAACATCTGAATTATCAATCTGAATCGGCGATGGTGTAGGGATATCACTGAGGTCTTCTGTTGTAAAAACTGATGCAAAGAAGGTATTGAGGGCATTACTCATTTGTACTTCGTCTTTGGTGTATTCTCCTTTTTCATCGACTAACGGTCCAACAGTTGAAGTAACTACTTTTTTTTTTCTGATATAACTATAGAATTCTTTCGGGTTTGTTTTACTTTGATTCGCAATATGTAACTCTAAGGTCTTTTTACTTTGCTTAATTAACTTTTTGGCTTTGCGTCGTAGCTCTACAAATTTCACCCGTTCTTCGTCATTTTGTGAGGATTTTAATCTATCATTAGCAAATTTTTTAGCAAGCAGGCAGTTTGAAATATCTTTATTCCACCATTTGGGCTTATTATTATGGCCTGGACGCCGTATTTTCGATGGTATGCAGTCCTGCACTGCTTTTAGGTAAGTTGTTTCGAATAACTTCCAAGATGTATTTATGTCGTTATTGTTAATTAAAAAGCTCCAGTCAGTTTCTTTAAACATAGCTCTAAGTTTATGGAAGTTTGCTTTCTTGAAATTAGGGACTTTTTCGATGCTACTATTTGGTTCGTTACTAGTAAACTTTAAAGTGAAAGTTATCGTACGATGGTCGCTGTTACTGAATTCATCACCAACATTCAAATTCTCTATCAATTCTTCTTTTGTTGCAAGTACAATGTCAAGAACGTTATTACCACGGGTCGGCGTTCGAACAAATTGATAAAGCGAACTCTCTTGCAAGTTCGTATACAAGTCATGTCCGGAGTGTGAAGTAAGAGTATCGCCCCACTTGGTCACAGGTAAATTAAAGTCGCCAAAAATTACGGTATCTTGTGAGTTACTTACATCTGCAATTTGTTCGTAAATTTCTCGGTCAGTTTGCACTGATTGAGCTGGAGGTCTGTATATTAACGCAAGTATTATTTTTGTACCTTTATTATTCTTTATTAGCACAAAAGATGTGTCGACGTTTACAATTTGAGGTTTTGACACGAGGGTCGGGTTAAGACTTTCTTTGATATAAAATAAAACGCCACCTCCATTTTTATTTATTCGGCTGTTCTCAAACATTACATAACCGGGAAGTGAATACTCTGCTAAAAAGTCTCTATCTTCTGTATTGAGCCAAGATTCTGTTATGCCAATCACATCATAATTTTCTGTAAACACTAGTTCCTCTAAATCTGAAAATTTATTGCGTATGCTACGAGCGTTTGCATAGAAAACCTTTAAAGTTGCGGTTTTAGAACTCGCAGAACGTTCTTTCATCAAATTTTTGGTTCTGGTCGGATCTACATTTACATTCATGCTGTCCTCGGTCCTCGGTCGTTATCCCTGACGGTTTTTGAATTTGGGTCGTGTTGGTGGAGCTTTATCCAAATTCGCGGTTCTTGACGGATTAGTATTTAATTCCTTTGTAGGTTGCCGTCCTCGCTGTCTTCGGTCCTCCTTCCTGGTTGTCCTGTGCTATGTCGATTTCTTCTCCGAAAATCCTTCACCGCATCGTTGAGAAGACGCCCAAAACGTGCTGCTCCCACCTGGTTCAGATGAACTCCATCGTCTGAAAACAAATAGTCATCGTAGTAGAAATTGTCCCAGGTGTAGATGAATCCCATGTTCTCCTTCCTGCAGAGGTTTGCTAGACAACGATTTGTGCTGGTGGCTATGTTGTAAAATCGGCTCTCTACACCGAGCCGGGGGACGATTCCTGAGACGATGATCCTTGATGACTTCTCCTTAAACGACTTGATCAGCTGCTGGTACTTTAAAAGCAAATCTTCCGACCGGGTTCGCTGTACATCGTTGGATCCAACGTGGATGACGTACATTGTATTAGCAGGGGCCAGCTTTGATACTTCGTCAACTGCTGCAACTACGTCATCCACACCACCACCAGGGATACAAAAACGCTTCCTGGTCTTAGGTGCCCTGGCGCAAAACTCTGTGAGCTGACCACGTATCATCGAGTCTCCCACGAGCCGGACTTCTTCTATTTCCTCTTCGTCATCTGAGTCTGCGAGTATCTGGAAACGGTTTTGACACTCGGTAATCGGTATGTGTTTCCTGGTCTTGGGGCAAACGTTGTTCCTCACGACACGGAAGTTGTCTTGAGCGGGAAGAGAGTCACTATTTGTATCTTGAGTATCGGAAACATCAGCTGAAGTGGCTACTGTAGGCGTTGAATTGTTGGCAGTTGACGTTGGGGCGTTGGTGGCTGCTGGAGTTGCGGTGACAATTGAAGTTTGTGGTACTCCAACGTTGAGTGTTACAAACTCTTGGAGTGATTCCAGCTTCATGGTGAGGACGTTGATCTTGTTGTAGGCTTCATCTAATTTCACTGTAAAATTCTCTCGTTGCTGGCAGAGCCGGCAGACTTGAAGATCGATAGTAGCAAACATGGACTCACCAAACCTACCGGCGCAGTTCGCACAAGCGCGAGGCATGGTGACAGTCACTTTCTTCAGATCACTTCACTCACTTAAAAAACAATTCACTCACTTTAAAACACTTCACTCACTTTAAAAACACTTCAATCACTTCAACCGAAAACAAATATGCTGAAATACGCAGAAATAGGTTATCAGGGGTGATAGCCTAACCGAAAACAAAAATGTTGAGATACGCAGAATTAGGCTTCCAGGGGCGATAGCCTAACCAAAAGTTTTTTTAAAAATTGAAATACGCAATAATAGGCTACCAGCGTTGAATAGCCTAACCGAAAATAATAAAATTGAAATTCGCAGAAATAGGCTACCAGGTGTGATAACCTAACCTTAAACAAATATATGTATAACAGAATATGTAACTAAATATACAATTCACCAAATAGAGATTATATAAAAATAAAGTGTGACTGCACACAAGGGGTTAATATACTGTGTCAACAGGTGGCCCTGGTAAAGTAGCCTAGTAAAGCAGTAGCCTACTCTTTTTAGATAAAAAAGTGTATCAGTCAAAGGTTATTACAAGATCGTGCAAGCAACAACTAAAATTACAGATATATACTGTATAGCTACAGTAGGATACTAAATACAATATCTACAAGAGTTAATAATAAAACAAATTGGCTGGCTATAGGCTAGGCTAGGTTTGGGTTAGGTCAAAAGCTTGGCAGGTTGGGTTAGGCTAGGTTAGTTTGTACAAATACCACCCTTAGCTTAAAGTACAATCAGTCTGAGGAGAAAAAGTCAAGAATATATCTAGGGGGAAAAGATAAATGAATGCACTTAAATTTGGTACAAAATTTGCTGGAATTTAATATGTATAATCCCCCAAAAAGGTTTGTTTACAAAATGGCGTCGGCGTTAGTCTCTGTAGGCAGGTTAGTTAGTAAACAATATTGTTTATTAGCAAATTAATATGCAAAGCTTTACTTACATACAAGGCAGATAAATAAATACTTACTACAGTAGGTAATGGGTAAAATTAGGGGCTACGATTTTATATAAAATAGTAATAAGAGAGCGTTTGTTTACAAAGCAAAACAAAACAATAGATGGCGCTAGTGGCGCCCTGTCCGAGCAGGAGTCTTGTGATAAATACAAAGTTTATCAGTCAATACACAGCGAAATATCGTGCAGTGTTACTTACTAAGCTACAGGATGGTTAAACATGCTCTTAACCACCTTTCATGCACAAGAATGAAGAGGATGAGTAGTTAATACTCAAATTATGATCGATATCGTGAGAGCGTTGACAGAGCGTCTGCAGCGTCTGGCGGTAGCACGGGGTGCAGGCCTACCATTTGGGAAGAGTCAGTCAGGGAATAAGTGTGGTAATTTTGAGCCCATTTGCTGTAGCCCTCTGTGATTTACAGAAGTAGGTAAACCCTTTCAATACCGGTGACGTCCATTTAACTTTATTCTGGCTACTATTAAACTATTATATTAAGTTTATTCCAGCAATTAACAAGCTTCGAACTATTTCAATTAACCCATTTTACTACCACCGATTTTTCTTAACATGCTCAAAATCCTTTAAACATAGCTATCAATTAAAGAACATCCCGTTCGTAACATTAATCCTCCATTACAAACCCCAATACACTTGAATACATTAATGAGAGCATATGGCCCTCCCGGGATTCAAACTCGGGACACCACACCCAGAAAATAAGTATCTAAACCATTACACCACCAACACAAAATTTTAAAAGACGTCGCCGGTACAGAAAATGTTAAGCGTCACCATTGGTAACCTACTTGTAATGAATGTATTTTACTTACATTAATGCTCGCCCCATTCATGTCAGAAAGCTTGTCCGGGAAAAAGCTTGGTGTGTTTGAGAAGTGTGTTTGTTGCCACGTAGAGACCAGCTTAATGACCTTCTCTGAATAAAGCTGATTCACGTAGATTTGCCATTCGCCCGCTCTTTCGGACTGTGGAGAAAGTACGTAACTGTGGCTTTAACTCCTTCTGTACCGGAGGCGTCTTTTATATTTTATTCTAGCTTTATTTAGACAAATTTATGAAACTTAGGAAGGATCTATGGTAGCTAAAAGGATTAATTGAGATAGTCTGTAGCCCTTCCATTTATAGACGTCCTTCCCAAGCTGACTATAATCGTCAAATAGTGCAAAGAATATCATGTAAATGTCATCGCCGGTACTGAATCGGTTAATAATCACAATCGCATAAGTCAATCAGCTGGAGCTACGGTCAGGGTGGCCGAGCGCGCTTAGTACACTGTATTGGGAGCGCTAGCTCTGGTGTCGGGGGTTCGATCCCACTCGCCGGCAGGGGAAGTTCTCTCAAAAACTATCCCTGGCCGTGAAGGCAAGGTTTGGACGGACCGCCTCGGGGGACCCACAAAGTCTCCTGCCCACGTCCTACTCCCTCGGGGGTATGTAGGCGCCCTCGTTAGCAGCCAGGATTATTCTGTTGATCCCTTAGGATAAGATCTAGGTTAAGTCTGTGTATTTTCTGCCCCATTGGCTGCCGGCTTGAAATAAACTTATCATTATTATTATTATAATTATTATTTTATATAGGTGGGCCGTAATTTTCTCAGAGTCGCTGACACCGAGTACATTAATGATTGAGCAACTTAGTATAATTTTTAACATCGTTCTTAACACCAATAACACCGCAAATTAAATTAATGAAAACATGTGATTCTCCCAGGATTCGAACCCAGGACATCACACACAAAACTTACACGCTCTAACCATTATACCATCAACACAACACTCTACTGATGGTCTATTATGGCGGAACTCGTTACAGCACCCCATTGAGGCAACAAAATGGCTTCTAAAGGAATTGATGTCCACTCTTTCTTACTGCAAAATCTCTACTAACCTTTACTAGACCGACGATGTGTTGGGACTTCCTGCCTTTGGTGGTGAGGATAAAAGCTTCAAAGTCTTCCATGGTCAGTCCTACGATGATAGACCTGGGAGGGGGGGGGGGGGGGGGGGGGAGAGAGAGAGAGAGAAGGGGGGAGGGGAGATAGATATATAGTAAGAGATAGATTAATAGGTAGATAGATAGATAAATATGTAGATCAAGAGAGATAGAGAGAGAGATATTCATGTTTAACTTCATTAAAACTATCTGAATGGTTCATTACAACAAATCCTACTGACATAGTACTTAGATTTTAATATGTTCTTACAATAATAATTATAACATTGCTGAATGAAATTAGGTTGAGGTAAATATTAATAACAATATAATAATAATAATAATAATATAAGTTGCAAGCAACATTGTGCGGGGTTCGAGCGGGGTTGCACGCAGGGTATTGTGTTGGATACAAGGGCTGTGCCACATATATCAAAATATCATGTATCTTATCGGGCATGGAGAAAGTACAGAAGGAATATAGTGTAGCCATTTTGGCTATGGCCACTTAGACCATTAAGGAGTGTGACCATTTTGATTAAAGCTATTAATCCTGTACGAGTTGTTGTTGTTGTTGTTGTTCCCTAAGCTGCCTGGCCGAACAGCCCCGAGTCCCTGAGGAAGGCCATGGCCACAATCGGGCTTACCCACAGAGCTCTCATTGAGTGTAGATTGTGTTGTTGGCGTAAGTGGTCGTGTGAAATGCAGTCTTCTATGATGTGTTTAATGGTATGGGGTGCTGTGTTACATCCCGGGCAAGCGTCGACAACGGAGTCATCCAGTCTCGTCTGATAGCTCAGGAGAGCTGGATGGTGTCCGCATCTCAGCCTGGCCAGGTGGACTCTGTCCTCGCGAGGAAGGGAGGATTCGGAAGGATGGATTTCGGGAGGTCGTGCTTGCAGCTGGGTGTTGTCTGTGAGTGAGTGGATGGATCGGCGAGAGATATGAGTATGGATGTGCTTTTGGAAGTTGGTTCGGGGTGGGAAGGGAGGGAGAGAGGACAGTAATTGTGTGTGATACCGTGTGCTGGGTGTTGTTTTGATATTTCTTGGTGTCTGTGGGCGTGTTGCCATGTAGTTTAGTGGGTGGTCTTGGTTCGTGGAGGCTGCTGCCAGGAATTGAGTGCCTCTCATGTCCAGATGGTCTTTGACTTTGAGGATTTTGGTTTCTTGATGTAGGTGATCTGTGGATGCAGTAGCTGTGCAGCCTGTAATAATCTTCAGGGCTTTGTTTTGAATAGTCTGTAAGGTCTTATGATGTGTTTCAGCTAGGTTAGAAGCCCAGGCTGGGCTTGCGTATTCCATCACTGATCTTATGTATTGTTTATATACTGTGGTGGTAGTTTCTTTATTGTGTCCAAATTTTGTGTGAGCAAGTGACCTGAGGGCGTTAAGTCTGGGTGTCAGTTTCTTTTTAATGTTTGTGGTGTGCTGTTTGAATGTCATATGAGTATCATATGTTACTCCTAGGATTTTGGGTGTGTGTGTATGTGTTAGGGGTGTGTTGTTTATGGTGAGTTGAGGGATGTATTCGTGTTCTCCTGTCCAGCTTGTGAGCAGGGTTGCGGTGGATTTGGCTGGGGCTAGATTAAGTCTGTTTGTAGTGCACCAGCCATAAAGTGTGTTGAGATAGGGTTGAAGGAGATCTGTTGCTCTTTTTGGGTCATGGTGTGTGCATGTGAGTGTTATGTCATCTGCATAGGAGGCTAAGTTTATTTGGGGCGTATTGGGTGTAGTTATATCGTGCATGTACAGATTGAATAGTGCGGGCGATAGGACGGATCCTTGTGGGACTCCGTTTGGAAAGTTTCTGATTTTAGATGACTGACCGGCAAAAGATACGTGTGCACATCTGCCTGCTAGGAAGTTGGCCAGCCACCTTTTTGTGTTGTTGTGCATGTTTGTGTTATTGATTTTGTTTGTTAGGTAGTGGCGGGGGATGGCATCGAAGGCTTTACTAATGTCTAGTGTGGCTAATAGTGATCTGTGTGGTGGTCTAGCTGAGTTGATGTCGTCAAAAGCTCTTTGTGTAAGGTCTGTGAGAAGTGTGTTTGTGGAGTGCAGTGGCCTAAAGCCATGTTGTGTTGGAGCTAGGGGTAGGTCGGGTGTAATTAGTTGTAATACTAGGCGTTCCATGACTTTGGAGGGGGAGCAAAGGAGTGTGATGGGGCGGTGCGAGGAGGGTAGCGTGGGGTCTTTGTTGGGTTTGGGGAATGTGGTGATGAGACCATGCTTCCAAATGTGTGGTATTGTGTTGTGTGAATAACTGTAGTTTGATATGTTAGTGAGTGCTTGTATGCCTTGTGGTCCCAGGTGTCTGAGGTGTATGTTGCTTATGTTGTCTAGGCCACAAGCGGGTGAGTGCTTGAGATTGTTGATGATATGCTTTGTCTGGTGATTGGTGAAGGGTGTATAGTCAGGGTCTGTGGGGAATTGTCTCTTACGTCGAATGACACGTCGGTCGTCTTTGTGAGGTTTTAGGTGGCTGACATGTGAGAAGTGATTGATGAGAGTGTTTGCTTGTTGTTTACATGAAGGAGTAGAGTCTGTTGTTGTGATTGCAGCATGTGGTTGTGTTGTGTTGCTGTTGGAAAGTGTGATGCTGTTTAGTGTTTTGTAGAGTTTTTTGGGGTTTGTTTTGTGATCAAGTGTTTGTAGGAAGTTATTCCAATTTAGTTTTTGTTGTTCTTGTATTTTGTTGTTAGTTTGGGTGTTGAGTGCTTGGATTTGTTGTGTGATGTCTTGTGTGTGGGGTGCTGGGGAGTGTTTCAGTATGTCGCGTTGTTTGATGAGGTTTTGAATTTCTGGTGTGAAGTTGGGGTTGTGTCTTTTTCTGTTCCCTCTTGGAATGTGTTTCTTGTCAGCGTTTTGGATAGTTTTATTGAGTATGTGTACATCATTGTTGATGTTAGTGATGGGTGTACTGTTTAGAGTTGTGAACTGTTGTTCTGTCTCATTTGTGAATGCTTCCCTGTTAGCTCTTTTATAATTGGTGTATGTGTGTTTGTGGCTAGCTGGGGTGAGTCTGGTTTTGGTGGTGATAATGATCGGGAGGTGGTCAGAGCCTAAGGTTCTGACCACCCTCCAGGATGTTGTGGGGGCGAGTTCTGGGGAGCAAAAGGTGATGTCTGGAGATGATGGGTTATAGAGGGCTTGGTGAGGAATATGGGTATGTTGATGGATGTCGTTAAGGATGATGAGGTTATCAGTTTGGTTTTGTAGTACCAGCCCTCTGTCTGTGTCGGGGTTGTCGACAAACCAGGCCGACGTCTTGGCGTTGAAGTCACCACCCAGGATGATGTGTGGGGTGTTTGTGATGTGTTGTAAGTGTGGTCTGTATTCATTTGGTACTGTAGGGGTGTATGTGTTTATGATGGTTATGTTGGAGTTGTTGCCAGTGCGTAATTTAATTGATTGTATTTCTGTTGTGTTATCATTTGGGGGGAGGAGGGATTTGGTTTGTACACTGGTAACTATGTATGATATTTCTTTGTGTACCAGGGTGATGAGTCCACTGACAGCCCGGTCTTGTCTGATGGTGGTGAAATCATGAAATGTAGGTGTTTTTTGTGTTGTGCGGAGTTTTGTTTCTTGTAAGATGGCAATGTGTATGTTGTGTTATTTGATGAAGTGTGAGAGTTTGTGTTTCTTTGTGTTGATGCCATCTATGTTCAATTGGAGAATGTTAATGTTATGTGCACGATGTATGTTGGGTGCTGCTGCACGAGGATGGGGTTGGGGTGAGGGAGGGGGTGGAGGTGGGGGTGAGGGAGGGGCTGGGGGTTGGGATGGGTGAGGTGGGGGTGGGGATTGGGGAGCAGGAGGTGGGGGTTGGAATGGATTAGGATGGGGTGTGGTGTGTTGAGTTGAGGATGTGGATGGTATGGGAAGGTTAGGTGGGCTAGGGAGGAGAGGTGGACAGGTTTTAGGGGGGGGAGTGGATGATATGGGAAGGTTAGGTGGGTTGGGGAGGAGAGGTGGACGGGTTTTTAGGCGAGGGATTTGACTGGGAGAGGGAGGGGCATGAGGAACAGGTCCAGGTGTTCGTGTAGTGTTTCTTGGAGGCAAACTGAAAGACATTGTGGGCTTCTCGGTCAACTGTAATGATATTCCTATAACAACAGTGTCACAAGTTAAATATCTCGGACTGAAACTGGACGCGAGTTTGTCAGGTGAAACAATTTTGGAATCTATCCTGAGTAAGTGTAGAACACGTATAAAATACCTGTATAGACAGGTGGGATACTTGCCCGCGGCGACCAAAAAGACCCTCTGCCAAGCGCTTGTTCAATGTCATTTTGACTATCTGTGTCATCCTGGTACTCTGCATCATCTAAATCAGCACAGCACAAACTTCAAGTCACTCAAAATAAAATGGTTAGGTTCATGCTGAACCTAGGACCCAGATCACATGTTGGCCAGGAACAACTTCAGTCACTAGGTATGCTCAATGTCTCTGACAGGGCCAAACAAATCAGGCTAACTAATGCCTTCAAAATGTTCCATGACAGAGCTCCAGAGTATCTAAAGAATGATTTTGTTAAAGCAAATGAGAGGAGTGGACATAATACAAGAAACAGGATGTTTAATTTTAAGGTCCCGAGAATCCAAGGACAGGGTAAGCAAACATTCTTCTTCACTGCCATCAAAGACTGGAACGACCTACCCCAGTCAGTCCGTGAAAAGAGAACACTGTATTCCTTCAGACGTAGCCTGAAGGAACACCTGAACCGGACAGCTGCGAGAAGGGAGCACCAAGCTTATGTCTACTACTAAATACGACATAAGAGATAGACAAACCAAACTGAAATTATTACTGATTACAGATTACTGATATTTACTATAGGATGTAGGGTATCTTAAAATAACCCCCTAGAAATACTTTCTCTAAAGTATCTATTTCTTTATCCTCCCCATTTCCCCAGCTAACCTAATCCCACAAGGACCCCAATGGAAATACGCCTAACGGCCTTATTGGGCTATCCTTAGTTGGAATTATGCAAGGCTGGTACATGTCATATTTATAACATACTATGTGGTACCAACTCTGTAAATTGCTAACTGAATAAATATTATTATTATTATTATTATTATTAAGTGTTGTGCAGGTGAAGTGGGTCCAGTTCCTGCATGAATTACAGAGAACTGAACCCTTAGTGTGGCGACTCGAAGTGATGGGTTTTGAGCAAGTTGGACATATGTATGTGTAGGTGGGTCCTGGGACCCCTGGCTAGGCTAAATTATTTAGCTGCAATTAGCCTAGCCTATTTTTGTTTGTTCTTTCAGTCTAGGCTAAATTGTGGTAGGCTAGGCTAAATTCTTTAACATATGTACTATTGTGTAGGCCTGTGCTTTCTAATAGAAGTAAAAATATGTAGCCTAGCCTAATGCAATTTTACTAAAACCCAAGCCTACCTGAATATAGCCCTATGCAGAGCTCATCAGCAAAAACAAAAAAAAATATGTTGAGCAGTGAAATAAAATTAAGCTAGGCCTAGGACTGGTTTCTCATAGGCCTAATAACCTAATGAAGTATACTATAGCCTAACCTAATTCAAGTTATTTCACAAAATACTAATAGGCCTACCCAGCCCTCCTCATGCATTATTTTCCATTGTAAAATAAGTTTGTGCTTAACTGCAGTAATAAAAGGTAGCCTATAAATAGGCTAGCCTATGTTGGCTGTGCAATTGTCTCGATTTGACTATTTTTACCTAATTAGGCCTAAAGCAGCCTGAGCCTATTCCCAACCCCCAAACAGTATCCCATGTTAAGCCAAGTTAGGCCTAGTCTAATATTACAATTTAAGGTAGCATTCAAAGAGACTACAGCAGGACTTACCTTTGACCGGGTATAGGCTATCCTAGTTTTTACTAGGCCTATACCCCTTTGAAAGGACATTAGCCTAGCCTAACCTAACAACCTTACCTAACCTATCGTAGTAGGCTATTATGGGTGGGGTCTGCCGCCCCCATACCCCGATTTTTGGTGTATTTGTCTATTTTGCCCCCTGCTGGCAATATGACGATGACATGACAAGTTTTTCATTCCTCTTTCTATGTTTTTCCCCTTCTGCTCTTATTCTGTCTCATTCGGTTGTCCTCCGGACGGCCTATATCATATATGCCACCCTGGCCTGGCAAGGTTATTAGCTTCTGACCTGATTTGTGTCGGTCGCTGATGCGGTCGAGCTGACTCGATTTCCCTCGGTGTGTGTATTTTTTGTGCATTTCGGTGCGATATATTTTTTCCATAGACCTGATCTCTTATTCTTCGCTTTTGATCACTTATTAATTGGTGCTGTGCTGCAGTGTAGCAGTTCTTGCCTCATCTTTCGGCTCTACCCTATAAGAGTTCTGCTGTGGAACGCATATGGTGCGGCTGAATTGGTGAAATGGCGAGAAATGTGTGCGTATCTTCACCGTCCTAGATTTGTTCACCTGCCCTTCCCTACCTATCATGTCTTGATTGGTTGTCCATCTTGATCTAATTCTTCAGGCCAGCCCTATTAGAGTATTTTGGGGGAACTCAGTGGTGTGGTTAAACTATTTTTAATATATATTTGTTTAAATATGTAAGATATGCAATAAATTATGTAAAATATATAGTTTTTACTTTATACCTATACATATAATTGTCATTATTAAGGACATTCCATTGACTATTTACATCGCTAGGCCTAGCTTCCT
This sequence comes from Paralithodes platypus, assembly GCA_032716605.1. Lineage (NCBI taxonomy): Eukaryota > Metazoa > Arthropoda > Malacostraca > Decapoda > Lithodidae > Paralithodes > Paralithodes platypus. Next base: position 43,576,613 of record CM064546.1, read on the forward strand.
TATTTATATTAATTTCCTCCAGTTCACAATGAAACCTATTGCTAACTTCCTTGTTCTTCAGCAGCCGCAAGGGTGTCGGCGTTGGACGCTTGGGATAATGTTCCCGTCTATTTTGAATGCCATTGGATACAATAATATGTTGAAAGCCCCCCCTCCCCCCCCCCCCCCCAATGACATGTTATCATCATCATATATTATATTGCCAGTAGGGGGCAAACAACCAAAAAAATTGCCGCAAAGCCCTTCCCTCAACATATTATTGTATCCAATGGCAGTCAAAATAGACGGGAACATGATCGCAAGCGTCCACCGCCGCCGCCGCCGTCATGTTTACATGGTCGATCGCCGCAATTTGGTTAGGCCTATTTGCCCCCTGCTGGCAAATTATATGATGATGACAATATTTCATGGGGGTGTTTGCCCCCCTCAACATATTATTGTATCCAACGGCATTCAAAATGGACGGGAACATGATGGCAAGCTTTCGTCGCCGCTCTGCGTAGTGTAAACATTGGTGGTGGTACGCCCGAACTCTACATTCTGCCCGGCTAGGCCTATATTATAGGCTACAATAAATGAATAGGCTAAGCTATTTTATCTATAGGCTAGACCTAGTCTAATATTACAATTTAAGTTAGCATTCAAGGAGACTACAGCAGGACTTACCTTTGACCGGGTATAGGCTATCCTAGTGTTTACTAGGCCTATACCCCTTTGAAAGGACATTAGCCTAGCCTAACCTAACAACCTTACCTAACCTATCATAGTAGGCTATTATGGGTGGGGGCTGCCACCCCCACTCCCAATTTTTGGTGTATTTGTCTATTTTGCCCCCTGCTGGCACCCTCAACATATTTTTGTATCCATTGGCATTCAAAATAGACGGGAACATGATTGCAGACATCCGCCGCCTCCGTCATGTTTACATTTTGTCGATCGGCGTTGTTAAGTTCGTGTCTATTTTGACGGAGATTTATTTTGGTTATTTTCCCCCTGCTGGAAATATATATTATGATGACAATATGTCATGGGTGGGTGAAGGGGGGCAAAGCCCAACCTCAACATATTATTGTATCCAAAGGCAGTCTAAATAGACAGGAAAAGGATGGCAAGCGTCCGACGCCACTACGCGTACGCGTAGTGTAAACAAGGCTGGCAATACACCCGGTAACTACATCCTACCCGGCTAATGTCCTTTCAAAGGGGTAGCCTATAAATTAGTAAACACTAGGATAGCCTATACAACGCAACTCTTGCCGATAGGCCTAGCCTAAAGGCTAACCTATTCTTAAAGGTGTCTATTTTGACGGCAATTTTTTCGGTTATTTGCCCCCTGCTGGCAATATTTATGATGGTGAAAATATGTCATGGGGGGGGGGGGGGCAAAGCCCCCCTCAACATATTATTGTATCCAATGGCATTCAAAATAGACAGGAACTTTATTGCAAACGTCCGACACCTCCCACGCCACCTCCATGTTTACATGTGTCGATCGCCGTGGTTAAGTTCGCGTCTATTTTGACGGCGATTTTTTTCGGTTATTTTCCCCCTGCTGGCAATATATAAGATGATGACAATATGTCATGAGGGGGGGGGGGGGGGGGGCCTCAACAATGACCTCTAACCTCTGTATCTCAAATAGGGCTAGAGCAAATTGGCTGCAAATTTCCACATCTAGGCTATTCCTTGACTGACTCTTCCCAAATGGTAGACATATTAGCTTGATCACTCTAGGCCTAGTTGTTTTTTAGTTACAGAGGTTATAGCCTAGGTCATGATTTCTTGCCTACTTACAGCGAATAGACTAGGCCTATTGTAGATTGGTAAAATATTTGCATAATAGGCCTAGGCTATGTTGGCTGTGCAATTGTCTCGATTTGACTATTTTTACCTAATTAGGCCTAATGCAGCCCCACTCTATTTCCAACCCCCAAACAGTATCCCATGTTAAACCCTAGGCTAGGCCTAGGCCTAATCCCACTCTCAATCAAAATTCGAACTGATAAATTCGTACCTACCGGTAGCGCTGCCTAGGCTAGGCCTATATTTTTCGTGAATAGATATAGAAAATGGTTTAAAGGAAAGAGCATCCTATATTATGTTCAAATAATATGTAATAGCACTGTGTATGGTTGTATTAAATTTAAATAGTGATAGATGTGTATATTAATGGGATAAATACTCCGAGGTTCGCATACGTTCAGAAAATTATATTGCAACACTGTTGCCAGATACTAATCAATCCCATTATCATTATATCATAATGGATTTTACTCATTTGCATAATTTCAAATACCTAGGACATTTAATATAATATTTTCCTATCTTTTTTGTAGTGATATTTGTCTGATTTAGTGGTATATTGGTGTCTGTCTAGGGTTATAATGCATTGTGAAAGTTACCTATGAATCTCTGACTTGGTAACAGTTCAATATGGGTAACCCTGCTTTCTTTGAGTACTACACGGCAAGAGAAGCTTTCGGTTCTGTAATTACTGTTCAAGGTAAGCAGCAACTGCTAAATTCGACATCATGTTCAAATAATATGTAATAGCATTGTCTATGGTTGTATTAGACAACAATCGTGATAGGTTTCTATTATATGTGGATAAATAGTATTAAGCTGAATAAACTAAATACCGAAAGTTCACTAGAGTGGTTGTGGATACATTTGCTAGATATGAGGGAGGTGGGAGGTGGGAGGTAGGAAGGAAGGACTAGGCAGTGTTGCCAGTTATATCGCTACATATTACCGCTAGATGTAGAGCTATTTACTTCAATTTAGCAGCAATTTTTCATATCTAGAGAGATTTACTAGGGATAATTTAAAAATTTCAGACATTCTAGTCATATTACATTGTAAAATTTGCAAAACAAACAAACCAAAACTCTTTAGAAATTGCAGCATTATTCTAACATTGTTTGACTATGTAGCAACATGCTAGCGACTTTTGAGAAAAGATCTAGCGGTATTTTGTGGAGACATACTGGGAGGGTGGGAGGGAGGTGGTGGTTGCAGTGTTGTCAGTTGTAGAGCTACATATTACCGCTAAATGTAGATCTATTTACTTCAATCTAGCAGCCATTTCTTTTATATCTAGAGACATTTACTAGGGATAATTTGAAAATTTCAGACATTCTAGTCATACTACATTGTAAAATTTGCAAAACAAACAAACCAAAACTCTTTAGAAATTGCAGCATTATCCTAACATTGTTTGGCTATGTAGCAACATGCTAGCGACTTTTGAGAAAGGATGTAGCGTTATTTCGTGGTAACACTTTAGGAGGGTTAAAATACGAGTCACACGGGCAATTGCCAAAACTTTAAAGGTCCATATCATTGTTATTAAACTAAGCATTTGGCAAAGGGAGGAATTGTTAAAAACCTTAGCCAATACTCTGTCATTCACCAAAAATAAATTTGAATTTATCATTATTATTTGGTAGGGTAGGTATGTATAGGTAGGTTGGCTAAATAATTGCTGGAATTCGTAGGGACTCGAACTGTTTTGAGAGAGTTAAATAATTTTTTTTTATAGATCTGAATAATAAAGAGATTATGTTATTAAGCAAAACTGGGGGATGTGTGGAAGCCTATAGACTGTAGATGGCAAACTTTGTGTGGGTAGCGAATTCGGTTTTAAAGTAATTTAAGAATAGACAGTTTTCAATGCTGCGGCCAAACTATTCCACCCATTTATATTTTGTTGGTATCAAAACGTTCGGAATTGCGAGCCTCACCCAACTACGCAAGCATGGCTTTGATCATCGGCATAGTTTTCAAGATGTTGAATTTTAAGTGGAATTCAAGGTTTTTTCAAGATTGCCGGAAAAAAACCCACTTGCAAAAGCAAAACCTTCTCAATAAAATTTGTGGAGCATTAGTAGGGGAGTGCATATGCCAAAGCCCAGTCGTTTCCTGTGAGTGGGAGAGACGGTATTTAGGCGTCAAGTTTTTCGGGAAATCGGCTGCCACGGACCTGTTTGGCCGCCATGCCGGATGTTTAGGATATCAAAAGTTGCCCAATACAAAAGCGCACCTCTTGTGAAAGTTTGATCCCGATCCAAAAAGCGGTTCTGGAGTTATTGCGTCGAAACCGGCGCGTAAGAAGAATTTGGATGAAATCCCAGGTTCAATGATTACAATAGGGGTTCCCCATAGGGAACGAACCCCTAATAATAATAAAGGAAAAAAGTCCGCCAGCCAATCAACGAGCTCGCTTTAACCTTCCCTTTAAACCAGCTGAGTTTGACGCTCCGGGCTAGGGAGGTAAACATGCCACGCCTTCCCGGCCGACCAATCAGAAGCCTCCGTTTTCGGAGCTGGCTACGTGTACCGCTTCACATTTAAACTCTCTCCTGCTCTCTTCACAGGCCGTTTCCTCTGGTTGCAATGGGACTAATGCATCAGTGCCAGCCCTATACTCCTGTAAGCCACTAAAAGACATTCGTAACCAGCTTACAGGAACTTATTATGGAGAGAGAAGAGTTGAAGCGAAGGGAAGAAATATTCAAGTCGCACGGCCAGAACGTCGACTGGCCGAGCGGGCGGCTCAGCCAATCACAGCGCCGGAAAGCGGGAGGCGGGACTATATCAAGGGGGCGGGGGAGGATGCAGGGGTCATTCACCTCTCGGACTCCACTGGGCTAACTTCTGGCAACCAACATTCTCTCTCTCGCTTGGGTACCCAGGGAAACTCGGATTCACTTGTTCCAGCCTTCCAGCCCTCACAACTTGTTCCAGTAAAGTCCACCTCGGGCCTAGCATCGCTCTCCCCTACTAGGCGGATACACCTTCAGTATCCGGCCACCTGTCGTCACATCGCTGGCTTGCATTTTTTTTTTTTTTTTCTATATTCCAACTACACCCTCTCGGGCATAGGCTGATAGCCTTTACACTCTACCGCTGAACACAGTGAGGCCCGTAAGGTCTTGCTCCAGTCTAGGGAGTGAGACATGCGAAGCTTCACGGCTCGAAGCAACTCCATCTCTGAAGCCGCCTCGCCTCTGCGCTTCACAGTCTCATCCCCCACACTCGGACCCTCACTCTCAGAACACCACCTATTGAGTAATTAACTCACTAGGCATTGCCCCCTGCAGCATATTTTTGAAAATGGGAATATTCCTACAATGCTATTTAATCAGGGAACAATGATGGTATTTTTGTTTTGGCATTTCGGTGTGCTGTGGTAATGCACTGATACTAGGTACAGCACAAATTCCATCCCAATAATATCTTCCCATTGACATATTGGGATTCGAACCCGGGTCCATTAGATTACCAGTCCAGTGGCAAGACCACTCCGCCACACCTCCAAGAGAGTGCATACTTACAGCCAAGCGATTCAAGAGGGACGACAGATAGTAGATGTGAGCGAAGATTTCCAGTTGAGCTATTGGCTGGCTCTGAGGTGGTGAAGGTGTCCCAGTAGATACCTAAGACTGTCTCATATTCTTTAAAGGACCCATATTGGGCCCGAACCAGATTTCGAGAAAGAGAGAAAATGCTTGACAAACCCAGTGGTTCCAACCAATAATAATGATGTGTTCTTATAGGACAAATTAAAGAGAAAGATACTAGATTTATATACATAAATAAAATGATGATGTGTTAATAGGATAATAGTTATTCTTGATAGAGAAGGCTCCATGCTGATTAACTATTAATAGTATAGGATCTGGTAGGACAGCAAATAGATATTAACATTTAAGTAAGAGGGGATAATTCTTAAATAGATAAGCAACTATAAGGCTCAGGGGAATAAAGAATAGTTGCAATTAGATCAGCTTTAGTTTGAGAAATAGGTAAGGAGGACACTAGTCAGTATGATCAACGAAATCTTTGGTTATAAAGGAAACATTATAATTATCAATTATATTGTTTGAAGGAATATTCGGTCAGTTTCGTGGTAAGCGTTACGGGTATTATGTCCAGGATAATAATGTAATCATAGAATCTATGTAGAGGATTAAAGCGGTTAATCTTGTTCATGTAGGGGTTTTGAGGTACTGATCATATTAAGCCATTTGCTGAGATATATTATTGAAATAGGTGGTATATGTGACATATGACTTGTTGATAATTGGGTTAAGAGAATATATAATCTAAGAGTGTTCTAGATAGGGCAATTGAGGTCAAGTGTAGTAACGCCCTGGTCTTTTGAGTAAATATATTGTATAGGGTTAAGAGAATATATAATCTAAACATGTCATATGTAGTAACGCCCAGGTCTCTTGAGTAGACATAATATTATTTTGAAGTTTAGTTAGGAATATATCTCTAATTCTAGAGAGGGAAATAAAGGTCAGATTTATTAATGCCCTGGTCTCTTGAGTAGACACAGCAGGGCCCGGTAAAACTATATTATTTTAGGGACTAGTAACGTGCCTTTGGATCGAAGTCGAAGTGAGTCAATACCTGAATAGCGGGAATCCTAATAGGTAGTAACGGGAGCTCTAGAGTTCCAATGTACAACCTATGGTGGGTCGACGAAATATTCAATCTGTGTCTTGAAGTCATTTCGGCCCGAACAGAGAAATAGCTACATAGTAAGTTTTGTTAAATAAAGTATACGAACTTCTAAATGACTGTCGAATTATTCCCCATCTTAGTAGTATATTTGGAAAAAGAAAATAAGTACTACAATAATAATAATAATAATAATAATAATAATAATATTGTATGTATTTATGTATGTATGTATGTACTCAGACACATACCCCATACCTTGGGGTTGCCGACTCGAGACAGATCCCGAACAGAAACAACAAAATTATATTTTTTGTTTTATATAATTATATTCACACACGCCCAAGAGACCAAGGACCATGAGAGTCTCCAGCAAATGATTCCCAGGCCCCAGATTGCCCAGAAAGGTTCCGGTCACAGCAGGCAGACACGTAGCGGAACTACACCACAATGCCCGCCCACTAAATAATAATAATATTATAATAATAATAATAATGAATATAATAAAAAATATTAAAAATAATAATAAATATAATAATAATAATAATGATGATAATAATAATAATAATAATAATAATAATAATAAAAATCTATCTATCTATCAATTGCCTGACACAGTGATCCCCAAAGGGGTGGCCACGAACGAACCGCCCCCATGCACCTCTGTCGCCAGTTAGTCGACGCCCCTCCTCCCAAGCAGCACCGCCTTCATTCATATACTTCCTCACGCCATCTTTCCACCTCTCCTTCGGTGCACCTCTCCCTCTCTGTCCTTCCACCTCACTCTCGTACACCCTCTTATTCATTCTCTCTCTTTCCATACGTTCCATAAGGCCAAACCATCTCAAGTTGTTCATTTTCACACTTTCCAGCACATCTACCTCCACACCACACCTCCTTCTTACTTCCTAATTCGTCTGTCTATCCCTCCATGTAACTCCCCACGCACTTCTCAAGTAACTCATTTCCACCGCTCTCACTCTTGGTCTGAGTCTCTTACCGAACGTCCATGCTTCTCTTCCGTAAGTTAGTGTCGGGATTACTACACTGTCATGCAAGGACTACTTTACTTCCATACTGACCACCCTATTTCTTGTTACTGCTTTCAACGTTCCTACAACCCTCTCCCCTGTTGCACCCTCTCCCGCACTTCTTCATCCATAGTCCCATCTTTACTCAACACACTGCCCAGATACTGAAAAGAGTTGACGATCTCCATAGCCTGACCGTTCAGCTTCACCTCACACTCTGTGACTTCACCCCTTTCGAAGATCATAACCTTGCTCTTCCCCGCATTTACCTTCATATTCCGTTTTTCGCACACTGCTCCAAACTCATTTACCAGACCCTGCAACTCCTATTCATTATCCCTCATCAGAGCTGTATTATCCGCAAACAGCAGTATAGGCAGCTTCCACTCATTTCCCTCCCTTATCAGCGATACACCAACATCCTCTGCTCTTCCTAGTATTTCTTTCATGACTCCATCCATATATACAGTAAACAAGCACGGGGACATCACACACCCCTGTTTCAACCCAACATTCAGGTCAAAGAACTTACTCTGCTCATTGTCCACACATACTGCCGCCTTGGCACCCTCATACATGCCCTTCAATGCTTTCAGCAACTTGCCATCTACTCCGTATATTCTAAGTACTTTCCACATACCTTCTCTATCCACTCTGTCATAGGCTTTCTCCAAATCCATAAAAGCAACATACACCTTTTGTTGCTTCTCCAGAAACTTCTCCACAACACAATTCAGGGTAAAACTCTGATCTACATATCCTCTTCCCTTCCTAAAACCTCCCTGCTCGTCGCCTATCTATTTCTCCGTTCTCACTCTCACTCTCTCAATCACTTCCCTACTGTACACCTTCCCTACTACGCCTAGAAGACATAATAATAATAATAGTAATAACAACAACTTACTTGCCGTAGTAGTCCCAAGCTTGAGGATACAGGTTACCAAATGCCAGGAGAGGTTGAGGGTGGTGCAGCAGCAACAAGTTGACCTGACATGACCCAGACTCCCAGAGCACGGTCAACAGGTCCACAGCTTCCCTTACTATCACCACCTGGTACCAGGTTCGAATCCCGGTGGATCACATGATTATATGCTTTCATTAATTTCATTGGAGGTGTATGGTGTTGGAGTGAATTTTTTTATATACACAACATTCTCTTAGTAGGTCAATCCCTTCTCCTTCATGTTCAACCCATTAGTTTTAAGATTTTAAGACGTTCGTTTCCCATTTTTAGATAAATGTGTACATTTTTAGGTAGAAAAATGTCCCGGCCAAACGCCGGTTCCTCCTAAATTTCAGGCTCTCTGTTTCTCACCAGGAGAAAATTCGACACCTAAATGGCACGAAACGTCTAAATATTGACAAAAAAATCGCCAAACTAATGGGCCGAAAGTCTAAAAATCTAAAAGACTAATGGGGCTAAGCAGGAGGGAGAAGAGGGGTGCCAGATAAATCAACCATCCCTCCCCTTTAATGTGAGGAATAGATGGGGGTGAGGTTGAGGGTGGTGGACCAGGAACAAGTTGACCTGACCTATGACCCAGACTACCAAAGCACTAAGGTTAGAAGGTCCTTAGTTTCCTTCACCATCAGTACCTGGTATATACAGTATACACACAACACTCTCTTAGTAGGTCATTCCATATTCCCGCATGTTTAGCCCCATTAGCTTTGAGGTCTTGAGACGTTCGTTCCAGGGGAGGTGTGGTGGAGTGGTCTTGCCACTGGCCTGGTAATCCAAAGGTCCCGGGTTCAAATCCTGATGTATCAATGGGAAGATATTATTGGGATGAAATTTGTGCTGTACCTGGTATCAGTGCATTACCACAAGCCCACCGAAACGTCAATAAAATACCCTCATTGTTCCCTGATTAAATAGCACTGTATGAATATTCCCATATTCAAAATATGCTATAGGGGTGCAATGCCTGGTGAGATATCTGCTCAAAAAAAAAAAAAAAAAAAAAAAATTATAGTTTTGCGATGTTAACACCTTTCACCACATTTCTTTGTCAATATTATGACATATCCTGCAATTTAGGTGTCAATTTGTTCATGGCGAGCAATAGCGAACTTATAATTTAAGAGGAACCTGCCTTTGGCCGGGAAATTTTCTATCGAAAAATGTACAATTATATCTTGAAGGGTGATCTTGGGGGTGGGGGGCTTCATGGAAGTCTAGGGAGGAAACTAAAAATATAATTAAAATATACATAAATGAGCAAATAAATAAGCCCATCCTCCCATAACTGACCTGCTTGAAATGAGGTAAGGAGATGAGCTGGTTGAGCACATGTGAGTCCAGGTAGTAGTGGGGATCTACAGCCAGGAGTAGTGAAGAGCAGCCAGCGAACTCTCTGTCCAGCACCTGGTTTAGTAAGGCGGACAAACTAGCCTCATCATCCTCTTTAGTCCACAAGAAAACGGGATCCTTTCCGCCAAACCGAAGAGACTGGCTGTTGTGGAGACGGAACTGGATTAACCGCTTGAGGATCATGACGCGTTTTGACAGTTTATTCTGGCTATCATTAGACGATTTGATACAGTGTAGGAAGGATCTGTGGGCATTAAAAGGGTAAAAACTGTTTCAATTAACCCTCTGACTTCCATATACCCTTCCTAAGCTAAATAATAGTGTATAATGATAGCCAGATTAAAATACCAAAATGCGTCATAATCCTCGCGGGGTTAATGATTAGTATGTATACTGGTTGTCAGTCCGAAATTATGTGTTTGCATTCAATTTCGACAATCCAAAATCTTGATGTTTTTCCTATGATTTCTTCTCATTTGAATTATGACGACACAAATACATGTTTTATATTCATTCTGTATTCATAAATGCGGTAATCAAATTGATTATACTCGTTACGAGTATCAATGAGAAACGTGTTTCTTATATTGTATATAATTTACATATTATATCTGTATATATATATATATATCGTAGGCTTGTGCAGTATTCTTTAACTGTCTTCGTGGTGTAGTGCATAGTGTGTTGATTTTCGGTGTGAGCATCCTAGGTTTGAATCCCCGGACTGCCACATGTGGTTGTTAATTTCATTAATCGATTTTAGGAGTAGAGTTGGTTGGTGGAGAGAACATAATAATTCATTCGGGTTCAGTAGTAGTTGTTGTTGTTGTTGTTGTTCCCCAAGCTGCCTGGCCGAACAGCCCCAAGGCCCCGAGCAAGGCCAAGGCCATAACCGAGCGCCCCCACAGAACCCTCCCCGCCGACCACAATAAAGCCACAATAAAGCCGACCACAATAAAGCCACTCCATGCCAGGGAGCTTGAGGAGGGTGCGGAAACGCCCGGGAAACCAAAGCCCCACCCAGGGCCCTGTGCCACTCAGCAATTATGAAGAGAAAGTTGAGGGGCAAGGGAAAAATGTGACGCTTTGGCTTCCAATCTTGGTAGATTGGGATGTCAATCCACGTTAGAGACGCCGTCACTTGAGATCTAGAAAATATATAAGTAAAAGGAACAGTCAGAGTAAGCTATGGGTATGGCAGAGATTGCTCAGTTCTCACTCTGATAGACCAACCCATCACCATATGACTAGAACCCAATCCTCTCAGCATCAGCTAGGAAAGGCCCTAGAAAGCCGCCTTTGGCGGGGGGATAGCTCCCCTATTTCAACCCTTTTCGGGGTTGGGCACCCGCCCGGTTCAGTAGTAGTTTATCGAGAGGCCTTCCCCAGGGTTAAGTGCCCCACTAATTACTATTTCCTTTCACCTATGCATAGCCTCCGATTGTGCAGTTGGGATATTGTACATGCCAAGATTGGTATGCAGGATTCGAAACTGCATAATAAATCGTAGGCTTGTGCAGTATTCTTTAACTGTCTTCGTGATGCAGTGCATAGTGTGTTGATTTTCGGTGTGAGCATCCTAGGTTCGAATCCCCGGACTGCCACATGTGGTTGTTAATTTCATTAATCGATTTTAGGAGTAGAGTTGGTTGGTGGAGAGAACATAATAATTCATTCGGGTTCAGTAGTAGTTTATCGAGAGGCCTTCCCAGGGTTAAGTGCCCCATTTATTACTATTTCCTTTCACCTATGCATAGCCTCCGAAAGTGCAGTTGGGATATTGTACATCTAAGATTTGTATGCAGGATTCGAAACTGCATAATAAATCGTAGGCTTGAGCAAAATTATTTAACTGTCTTCGTGGTGCAGTGCATAGTGTGTTGATTTTCGGTGTGAGCATCCTAGGTTCGAATCTCCGGACTGCCACATGTGGTTGTTAATTTCATTAATCGATTTTAGGAGTAGAGTTGGTTGGTGGAGAGAACATAATAATTCATTCAGGTTCAGTAGTAGTTTATCGAGAGGCCTTCCCCAGGGTTAAGTGCCCCATTAATTACTATTTCCTTTCACCTATGCATAGCCTCCGATAGTGCAGTTGGGATATTGTACATGCTAAGATTGGTATGCAGGATTCGAAACTGCATAATAAATCGTAGGCTTGTGCAGTATTCTTTCACCCTTGTCTAGTGGGGGGGGGGGGGGTTTGGGTTATATTGGGCATATTCAGGCCCTCCTGAATGATCAATCAAGTATCTGCATGAGAAGAAATGTATTCAGCAAAAAACTAGGCGCTAAAAGCTTCAAAATGAGACCAGAACGAGCTATGTAGCACTCGTCGTTCTCACGCAGTGGTACCACTAACATGGGAGTTTAGCGTATATCGGTGTATTTTTTCCCGCTACGCTCACTACTAGCAACACTGCCGGCCTCTCGAGAACAGAGGGAGCGTGAGTCAGTGGGCGGCGGTAAGCCCTGGGTGTCGTACGTGAGGCCTGCTGCGCTCCCAGCCATTTGCACTCTATTTTAACCATTTAAAAGCCTTAATAATGCTCCTAGCTTGCTGCAAATTGGAGCCCGACTTAAGGCGGGCCCCGCCAGTTAAGGGTTAACTGTCTTCGTGGTGCAGTGCATAGTGTGTTGATTTTCGGTGTGAGCATCCTAGGTTCGAATCCCCGGACTGCCACATCTGGTTGTTAATTTCATTAATCGATTTTAGGAGTAGAGTTGGTTGGTGGAGAGAACATAATAAATCATTCGGGTTCAGTAGTAGTTTATCAAGAGGCCTTCCCCAGGGTTAAGTGCCCCATTAATTACTATTTCCTTTCACCTATGCATAGCCTCCGATAGTGCAGTTGGGATATTGTACATGCTAAGATTGGTATGCAGGATTCGAAACTGCATAATAAATCATAGGCTTGTGCAGTATTCTTTAACTGTCTTCGTGGTGCAGTGCATAGTGTGTTGATTTTCGGTGTGAGCATCCTAGGTTCGAATCCCCGGACTGCCACATATGGTTGTTAATTTCATTAATCGATTTTAGGAGTAGAGTTGGTTGGTGGAGAGAACATAATAATATATACTGTATATATATACGGTAGATATACTATATATATATATATATATATATATATATATATATATATATATATATATATATATATATATATATATATATAAGTATATATATGTATATCCCTTATGACCCTGATTGTACAGCTGTGAGACCAATAAGGTAACATCCATGTGAATCAATATCGTACCCAAACGAGGCAGCACAGGAAGTCAGTATATATCGAATACTTCAGAGTAAAGTTATTAGTGTTCACGACTGACATCCTAAACTGAGTAGAGTTGTTTAATTTTAGACCAAATATATAGACAAACGTGCTCATAATAAATACACTCTAAAATGTAAGTCATGGTCCTCTCTGAATCCTCAAACTACTTAAATGAACATCAGAAATGCAAATCATAGTTATATAGTTAATGAGAAGATTCAAACCCGTTCGAGATAGCTTCGAAAACCTATAAGTGTATGGAAGAATTTCACTCATACCTTTCAAGTGACTGTGGTTCTCGAAAAGAGGCTCCAGTCCTGACGTTCTTCTTGACTTACAGTGTGCTTCCTTATTAATCCAGAAGGGTTGATAGCCTCTGAAGTCCTATTTTAACTAACTAACTAACCTTCCATCACTGTCATTTTCGATTTGTTTCCTAGGCATTGTTTTATAGGCCGCTGTAGTGTTCTCAATGACTTCAGCAAACCCCTTGTTCCCGGCCAAGCTGAGGAGCTGTTTGTATTGGACGTGACCCTGTAGTGCTGAGGTGAGGTGGGTGGTGTGGCGGGAGGCCAGAACCTTCACCAGCACCATGACCATCAAAACACTACCACGGCCAAACATCTTTCATACACACGCTATCTGAAATACAAGAGGAATATGGAATGTGAGTATGTATATTCATAAACAATATATATATATATATATATATATATATATATATATCATAAAGTCATCACATGTGAACATTCAAAATGTATTCATAAGACACATTTAACGAACGATAATATAGCTGAGGTTTATTACGTTAAGAAGTAAAACAGAAAATGAGTGAAAATAGTATATACAGTAATAAATATTGCCACGCAAAATATAAGCTTTATGGGGGACAACAATGACTAATATTTAAATTTCAAAAGAGGCGTTAATTGGCGAAATCTTGCTATTGAAAGAAGCGTGGGAGCAGACTTAGAACAATGAAATAATATGAGGTTAAAAAATAGAGCTGTTGCGGGTGGCAATTTTAGAAATGACATGGAGTGAAAGGGGCGGGGTCGACTAAAATTTGGAAACAAAAGTAAAATGGGCACATATACTGTATATATTTAAATATATGCCTACACACGTACAGTGCCTAATATTAAAAGCACAGGAGACTAAAAGCAGAGGAGGGGCATGGAGGTCCCGTGGGTGCCTAGCGACGGGCGGAGGTGATGGGTGACGAGGGACTGCTGTCACACGTGTCATGTCCATAGAGTACAGAAGGATAGAAGTTAAAGCGTGACGTCACACGGTTATTGTGCCGCGCGTCCTAGGGATTAGGTGGCAGCACTGTTGTAGGGCATACAACCAAAACACCTCGGTCGTTTTTCCTTATTAGATGCTCCTTGATATCTGTGCACCTGGCTTGTCTACAGTGTTACCAAAGTTAAGAAAAATTCCGCAAAATGAGGGGGCAATATATTAAAGAGGGAACGTCTTTAAGAGTGATTTAATGTTGGTAAAAACACTTTTAAATTATTTGAAATAAATTGGATATATAAAAACAAGATGAAAATATTAGGAATACTTATACAAAAAATACTTATATATGATGTAAGCTGTAGAACTACAAGCAACACAACAATAATTAAAATTTCGTTTTGAATATATATTATTAGTTACATGTTATGTAGATGTTAATTTATAAAGTTGCACTACAACAGGACATTTCACGAAATAATCTGAATGGGATCTTTCAATAATTCCCGTTCTCCACCAAGGAAGTAGTAGAGAAGGAAGTCACAGACATGTTGGAGGAGGGAATTATTGAAAGATCCCATTCAGATTATTGTGCTCCCATTGTACTTGTAAGGAAGCCAGATGGATCTTTTCGTTTCTGTGCAAATTTCAAGAAATTGAATAAGATTACCCGATTTACCCGATTATCCGGCTAGGCCGGATGACATCCTATCAAAGTTAAAAGGTAAAAATATCTTCTCTAAGATTGACTTTAGTCGTGGATTTTGGCAGGTAGATATGGAGGAGAAATCCAGACCTATGACTGCAGTCGTAACTTTAGTGGCTGTTACCAATTTGTGAGGATGCCATTTGGTTTGGTGAACTCTCCTAGTACCTTTAACAGACTAATGAGAAAGTTATTACTTGGCCTTGTTAATGTTGACAACTATGTAGATGACGTACTTGGTCATACTGTAACTTGGGAGGAACACCTTTCACTTCTGAGGAGAGTTTTCCATAGAATAAGAGAGTCTGGGTTAACGGTCAAACCATCTAAATGTTTGCTGGGGTATAGCACATTAGAGTTTTTAGATCATAAGGTGGGCCAAGGTAAATTAGCACCCATAGATGATACGATACAAAGGATCCAGAACGCTTCCACGCCTACAACTAAGAAACAGCTTAGGTCCTTCCTGGGATTGACAGGATGGTATCAAAAGTTTGTCCCCCATTACTCACATTTGACCGCTCCCCTCACGGACCTGCTAAAGAATAATTCTGCTAGTAAACTAAAGTGGGAAGACAAACATGGTAAGGTTTTCATAATGTTAAAGAATATGCTAACATCCAGTCTCATCCTCTGAGCCCCTGACTTTGATAAGCCATTCATTGTCCAGACGGACGCCTCATCTTATGCACTTGGAGCTGTTCTTCTTCGGGAGTTTGATGGTTGCCTCCTTCCTGTGTGCTATGCCAGACGGAAGATGCAGCCAAGAGAGACTAAGTACTCCAGTATTGAGAGAGAGGGTCTAGCAATCATCTTTGCCCTTAGGAAGTTTGATCAGTGCTTATATGGGAAACAGTTAAGTTTACATACAGATCATTCCGCATTAGAATATCTCAATAAGAAAAAGCCAGAAAACTCTATGTTACTAGGTCTTGTGATTCAAAACTATAACTTTATAATACAAGCTATAAGATGTAAAGATAACCTGCTTGCTAATTTTTTAGCAGAATGTGAGGTACTGTCTTGTGGTGCTAAGAGTTTGTGTGGGGGCATTGTCACATTCTCAACTTAGTATAGCTTTAGTATCTGGTATTATTTGTATTATCTTCACTTGTTTACGTTAACCCTTTCATGGTAATGATTTAAGTGCTTTATTCTAGTTTCACTGGGGTTTGTTTTGAATAAATTCCTTTTTATGAAGAATGTAAAATATGTGTGCTTCATGAATTCTATATATATTTCATATAAGTAAATATAGTAGTAAAGATTCTGTCTCATTGAGTCGGATTATTGAAGTGTTTAATTATGGTCTAGTAGGTTTTGTTTATTTTCCTGTATATTATTTGGTCCATATGATCCTTTTGAATCCCATAGAGTTTGTTTAATTTCATGGGTATTATTTGGTTCACACGGTACTTTCGAATCCTGTGTAAAGAATAAGGGTTCAAGAGACTCATTTGAGTATTAGGAAATTTACTCTAATTAGTGTTCAAATCAGCTTCATTATATTCTGTTCATTTGTTACTTGTTCATAATGTATGTTAGTTTTTTCAATATGCAAGGCGAACATTAATAATGGAACAGGGTATAAATAGAGCCAGATCGCCGTGGTCAGGCAGATTACTGATAGACACAGAGCTATTAAGACCTCCTGGATACCCTTACATCGAAGAAGCCCTGTGAAGAAACTTTGCGAATTCCAAGATTGGTGACTATTGTGTCTTAAGAACTATTGAAGAAGGACTGCTGTGCTATATAGCAGTTCTAATGAGAATATGTGTTTACTCAAGTACTGTAAATATTGTAAATACAACCTAGTTAAGGATAATATATTGTACATATGTTGTTGTTGTTGTTGTTGTTCCCCAAGCTGCCTGGCCGAACAGCCCCAAGGCCCCGAGCAAGGCCAAGGCCATAACTGAGCGCCCCCACAGAACCCTCCCTGCCGACCACAAAAAAACCTGAGTGACAGAAGCCACTCCATGGCGGGGAGCTGAGGAGGGTGCGGAAACGCACAGGAAACCAAATCCCCACCCAGGGCCCTGTGCCCCTCAGCAATTATGAAGAGAAAGTTGAGGGGCAAAGGAAAAATGTGACGCTTTGGCTTCCAATCTTGGTAGATTGGGAGGTCAATCCACGGAAGAGACTTCGTCACTTGAGATCTAGAAAATATGTAAGTAAAAGGAACAGTCAGAGTAAGCTATGGGTATGGTAGAGATCACTCAGTTCTCACTCTGATAGACCAGCTCATCACCATGTTACATGTTATATGTTATATGTTGTACATATGTTAAGTTAATTGTTTTACTAAATCCGTACCTTCAACATATGAACGTCCGTGTGACATTTATGGTGCCCAGACC
The DNA here is from genome assembly GCA_032716605.1 of Paralithodes platypus. Taxonomy (NCBI): domain Eukaryota; kingdom Metazoa; phylum Arthropoda; class Malacostraca; order Decapoda; family Lithodidae; genus Paralithodes; species Paralithodes platypus. Next base: position 43,594,018 of record CM064546.1, read on the forward strand.
CGGATTATTGTCACATTCTCAACTTTGTATAGCTTTTGGTATCTGGTATTATTTGTAATATCTTCACTAGTTTACGTTAACCCTTTCATGGTAATGGTTTATGTGCTTTATTCTAGTTTCACTGGGGTTTGTTTTGAATAGATTCCTTTTTATGAAGAATGTAAAATATGGGTGCTTCACGAATTCTATATATATTTTATATAAGTAAATAATTATAGTAGTAAAGATTCTGTCTCATTGAGTCGGATTATTGAAGTGTTGAATTATGGTCTAGTAGGTTTTGTTTATTTTCCTGTATATTATTTGGTCCATATGATCCTTTTGAATCCCATAGAGTTTGTTTAATTTCATGGGTATTATTTGGTTCACATGATACTTTTGAATCCTGTATAAAGAATAAGGGTTCAAAAGATTCATTTGAGTATTAAGAAATTTCCTCTAATTAGGGTTCAAATCAGGTTCATTATATTCTGTTCATTAGTTACTTATTCATAATGTATGTTAGTTTTTTTCAATATGCAAGGCGAACATTAACCCCCTCAGACTCATATGACGCTATCGCGTCATATGGAACTTAAGCCAAAAAACTCATATGACGCGAGAGCGTCATATGAACTTATCCTCATAGCTCTCTAATATGTTTATGACGCGATTGAGCGTCATATGAGCTCAGTAAGTTAGGTAAGTTAGATGAAAATCTGTCGATTGGTGGCAATCCCAAGTTTTTCCGACTTCTAACAGTCCCGCAGTGAGGTTTTGACAGTTGTGGGGTACAGTGGCAATAATACCGTGTCTCCCGCCTCCTCGCCAGTAAGTTAACCATTTCTGTCTGAGGGGGTTAATAATGGAACAGGGTATAAATAGAGCCAGATCGCCGTGGTCAGGCAGATTACTGATAGAGAGAGAGCTATTAAGACCTCCTGGATAATCGAAGAAGCCCTCTGAAGAAACTTTGTGAATTCCAAGATTGGTGACTATTGTGTCTTAAGAACTATTGAAGAAGGACTGCTGTGCTATATATCAGTTCTAATGAGAATATGTGTTTACTCAAGTACTGTAAATATTGTAAATACAACCTAGTTAAGGATAATATATTGTACATATGTTAAAATTTAATAGGGGAGGCTGAAGCTTTGATCCCCAAGTCAGCCTGTATAAGAGATCGTGTTTTTCTTCATTTATACCATCTTATTACCAATGGAAATACCAAGACTCGCTGAAAAAATCAGCTCTCTATGTGCGAGCGCAGCATTTTAATGAAATATTTATAAAATCATCTTCTCACTCAAAATGGTTCAAATTTCCTGCAATATTTGCATGGCGTATTCTACATGCATCCCCTACAAGAAAATGAACCAGTTTTACCATATTGCATAATAGAAGGGGCTGAAAAAACTATATAATATATATATATGTTTTTTTAGCCAACATTTCAACCTAAACAATGTCGAATCTTGAAAAATATGTGAGATAATGCCATTATCTCTGCATTTTCCAGTAGCTATATAGTCCTGTATGTAGTGTGTGGAAGGGAAATGAATTTGAGCAATAAACACAAAAGTAGATGATCTCGTAAGTGCCAAAATATGATCTCTGGCAAGCTATAATCAAAGATTTTCATCAGTGAAAATTATTTTTGGGTCAGATAAAATAGTTAGTCCTCCTTAGCTTCCTTTTTCTGCCATAGCGCGTACATAGAAGATCGAGAATAATGACCAACTAAACAAAATTTTCGTCAGGGGTAGGCTTCTCAGAATTTATGAGACAATTTTTTACCAAAATCCATGATTTTGGGGGCCCTAGGGATGTCATATGGGCGTTTATGTCTTCATATGATAATTTCTATTGCTTACAGCAGCCCTTTAGACTACAGACACAAAACAAATTTTTAGGTGGCTGAAAGAAATTTTTTAAGTTTTTCCGGGGTCGAGGTCGAACCCCCGGCCCCGGGGGTTATGGATGCGATATGTTTTTTTGTTCCATCCTATGCTATTCTCCTATGTTGAAAGGAGCATTATAGAACAAGAACACAAAAATTAGAAATTTTGATATCTGGGCTCAGCGAAGGTTCAGCCTCCCTGTGAATTGTTTTACTCAATCCGTACCGTCAACATATGAACGTCTGTGTGACATTTATGGTGCCCAGACCCGGGATGTTGTTGTGGTACGTGCATTGAGTGACTTCGCCATTATACAGTTATATATGAAAACATTATGGCTGACTATGTTATGTAAGACTTTTAGGAGTAGTCAAATGTATTCATAGGGTTAACTCCAGACAGGAGTATTAGGACGTTTTGAGTTACGATCCTCTATTTATGATAAGGGTTAACCTCTTACTCGATGTAGCTAGACTTAAGGTGTCTCCTATGAGCAATAGGTTAGTGTAGGTTGTATGATGATTGTAGAAGTTGTAGAGTAGAGGCTGAGTTTTCTGCTTGTAGATTGATTGATTTAATAGATAGGTATAAAAGCTGCCACCACCGATTACCATATACCTATTATATATTGATAGATATTGGTAAAGGGAATATAATTAAAGATCTCTGATCCAAAACCACTTTGATATATTTAAGTAACAATCTGAAAGATATACAGAAGTACTATAAAGTAATATAAGAGTAAACCCTAACTCAAGAGGGTATCTCTGGGTATATGTTATCACCCTGGATGTTCGATTCTATCTGCCTGCTCTCCCTATCTCTCACCTTCTCACCACCTCCAAGCCACACCTATAATTCACCTCCCGGTTACAAGATGGCTACCCGTAGTTACAAGATGGCGTTGGAGAAAGTACAGGGAGTGTCATTTCAGCAGAATGTGTGTGACAGGATCTGACCAGACAATACGTCATAGGGGTGAATGATCTTCTGACCTCTGTAATGTACAGTCCCCCATATAGATCTAGATACTGTAACTAAAACACCTTAAAATTATATGGTAGATGGTTATAATGATTTCATAATAAATAGTATAATCTTGAGATGTAATGACTTAGCCATTATACAGTTATATATGAAAACATTATGGATGACTATGCATTGTTGCAAGAACTTCTTAACATTGGAAGGGAACTTGGATATTCAGGTGATGAACTTAGAGATTTTGTGTCCAAACAACAGACTATTCAGCGAGAAGAGCGAGCGAAAGAAAGGGAAAAAGAAAGAGAAGAAAAGGAACAACAAAGGAAATATGAGGAACAGCAAAGGAAACAAGAAGCAGAAGAAAATGAACAACAAAGGAAACATGAAGCAGAAGAAAAGGAAAATCAAAGGATACATGAATTGGAGGTGCTCAGATTGTCGCAGCCCAGTGGTCGAGGTTCATCCAACCCTTGCACAAACTACGCACCAAAACCCAAACTCCCTAAGTTTATTAAAGAGGAAGACGACATCGACAGTTACTTGGAAAGGTTCGAGTGTTATGCGACGATCAACAAGTGGCCTCGGGAAGATTGGGTGAACAACTTAAGTCCTTTATTGACTGGTAAGGCTCTTGAAGCTTATATTAATTTGCCTCCTGACCACACTACCTATGATGAAGTGAAGAATGCCATTTTGCTCAGGTTTATGCTCTCGGAAGAAGGATATAGTCTGAAATTTCGTGAGACCGTTCCAGAAAAGGGTGAAACCATCGCTCAATATTCAGCAAAGATTAGCCGATACTTCGACCATTGGATAGACCTTGCAGGAATTGCCAAATCTTACAATGAACTGAGAGATCTGATTGTCCGTGAACAGTTTCTAAGAAAGTGCCATCAGGAATTAAGAATGTTTTTGAAAGAAAGAAGTCCTAAGTCGCTGTCAGAAATGGTAGGTCTTACTGAGAGGTATCTATCTGCTCATGGAGGACCATTCTACAAACCACTCTACAAAACACCTAAGAAGATTTTTCCTCAGTCACAACCGATTCAACAGAATACGAAAGAGTCTTCTTCATCATCATCATCATCAACTTCTACCTTAAGTAATGCCAACAAACAACGCGCATACAGAGAGGGGCGATGTTTTCTTTGTGACAGGATTGGGCATGTTGCTCGTGACTGCAAACAGTTTACCCGTCCATCTTCGATCCAGCGAGGACCAGGAAACTCACAGCGACAAACAAAGGATACAGAAGAAAGAGCAGCATGTTGTGTTGAGCAAGTGGACCAAATGAGGCGCTCATTCGCAGAACGTGATAACCGCCACCTCTGGCAAAAGCCGTAATATTATCGCATTATATTGCCACAACCTTCTCGAATCTGGAGCCGCGGTAGGGAGCTATATTTGAGAATGTCAACATGGTTGAAAATCGCATAAAGTAAGACGCACTTTCATCCGTGTTGACAGGGCGTTTGCCTAGCCCTAGTCTCTGCATCGCATAGGGTGATACGCGCCACCCAGGCAGCGTGTGTTCAGCCAGCCAATGACAGCCCGGCTATGGTACCGCGTGGGCGCCAGCTCAGCCACTCACGGCGCGCGTTGCTCTCTGTTCTCCCGCCACAATACAGTCTAGCTCAGCTCTCACGCCGTACGGATCATTTACCTCGCACCTGGTGTTGTTTTTGTGCCGTTTTGACCGTGTTGCAGTGCTTCCCTGAACAATGAGTGATAGTGAGAGTGAGAGTGATAGTGGGAGCCCACCCCCACCTATAAAAAAGAGGTGTAACCCGGACAATTGGTCTGAAATAATCGCCAGGAACAAGAGAAATACTGGGAAGGAATATGTCAGCCGCCAAACAGGAAATACAGTGAATGCTAGAGTTATTGGACCGCCTTGCAATGATGGATGCTACGATAAAATTGCTGAACCTATCCGCCAAGCAATCCACAATAACTTCTGGCAAACTGGAGATTGGTTAGTCCAGAATACCTTCATTCAGAAACACGTTCTGTCAGTGCCAGTGAAACGACGAAGAAAGCCTGCCGACATCAACAACCCTGGTCCCCATCGGTCATGCACCCGCAAATTTACTCTCTCCTACCAGTCTACAACTTATAAGGTTTGCAAGACAGCCTTCATCAACATTTTAGCCATAGGTAGGACAAGATTAGAGAATGCCCTGACCCACGTGAGTGACACTGGTACACCGAAGAGAGACGGCCGCGGGCATCACAAGAACCGTGTCACCATTGCAGGTCCTGATGCAAAGCGTGTGCACAAACACATTGCATCATTCCCCAGCGTTACCAGCCATTATAGCAGAGCCAAATCGCCCAATTTGCGGTACCTAGAGACATCGTTGAGTTTAAGCCGGATGTACCACCTGTATTCTACCTGGATGGCTGAGAATTATCCTAACAACAGCGTAGTCAAGGAAAGTTATTACCGGAAAGTTTTCAAAAGTAAAGAACTCTCCTTCTCACCACCAAATACTGATACTTGCTCGACCTGTGACCTAGCTAAGACCACTTTGAAACATGCCAGTAATGACGCAGATAAGGCAATCATGCAGGCTGAACTTGATGAACACCTGGCGATGGCACGGCAGGCACAAACACTTATGATGACTCTGGGGCAGGACAGGGACGATGATACTCGTGTCATAGCCTTGGACCTCCAACAGACACAGCCAATACCTCGTCTCACCATTAATGCTGCCTACTATAAGAAGAAAGTCTGGCTGTACAATTTATGCATTTCCAACCTCAAGACCGGTGAAAACCAGTTCTTCGTGTGGGATGAGGTGACAGGTGGGCGTGGCTCGGTCGAGGTGGGTTCGTGCATCAAAAAGTGGATCGAGAATGAAGTACTGCGTCATGGTGATTTTGGCAAGCTTATACTATTCAGTGACAATTGTGGTGGACAGAATAAGAACATTAATATCATGCTCTGCCATCTTTACGAACTGCACAGTCGCCGTCTTCAGGAAGTGGTCCATTATTTCCTCATCCCAGGACATAGTTACATGGCGTGTGACAGGGCTTTTGGGAACATAGAAAAGCGCTTCAGGGTTGAGGGGAACATCTATGATTTTGAACACTATATCAAGGTGATTGAGAGTGCGGTCCACGCAGGTAACAAGGTCATTCCCATGGTGAGAGAGGACTTTCTAAACTTAGACCTGTTGCAAAGTGTCATAACTCACCGTACACCCGCCAAGCCACTCCTATTCTCTGAATGTCGCCGATTCTGCTTTACTCTGCAATATAGGGATGGGTATCAGCTGTCTCGAGGCTACGAGGGGCCTCTGCATTGTCTCAGGCTTATGCCAGGTAAAGCCAAGTATGCTCCATCGGCCTTTAATCTGTCACGAGTGCCACTCACCCCCAAGTACCCAGCTGCCATCAAACTTCAAGCTGACAAACTCCAAGCCGTCCACGACCTGCTATCCTACATTCCGCCAATCCACTCGGAGTATTACCACGAACTTTTTCGTATGCAGAGGGACCTCAGTAGAGCAGCTAGACCAGCCTTGGACAACAACTCTGACTCCTCTGATATTGATGACAACCTGCAAGAGTATGCAGATGATAGTGACAGTGATAGCGACACTGCCTGACTACTTGGTGAGTATGAATATATAAATGTAACAATAGAATAGAGTAATAATGCATTTTAGTAAGGTAAAATTGTTAAACAATAGCAATCTTTACACAAGAACATTATAGTAACTAGCCATCAAATTCCTTCCTTAGATTAAAATTTTGTAAAATCATGTCCTTCCCAAGCTGAATAAAACATCCCAAATTAATTAATTAACAGTAATACTAGCTTACTTTCTATAATAATAAATCAATAACATTAAAGTAGCAAAATTATTACTCTATTCTTGTGTTTTACTTATTCAATTATTCACCATGTCTTCCTCCATTTTCTAATCTTTATTATCGCTTATTAATTTTATAAAATTATGTTTCTATTATCTTACCCTACTCTTCCATGTCTTATTATTATTCACTGATAATATTATTTATGTTTTATTGTTATACATTTGCTTTTTCTCAACGTTTCTACAGTATTGAATTGATATGGGGTTATAAAATCATGGGATTATTTCAATCACACTCACGTTACTATTAATTACAAGCAATTTATTTTGATTTTTTTTGTGGTACATGGCTAGATACTATTTTCCGAACATTTTGATAACACTGTCACCTCTCTCCTTAATCGGGTCTGATAGTTACAGCTTTTTATAAGTCGGCAAACTTCAGACGCGATTTATTTTTTATTTTATTTTGGGCAACTATCATGTTCTGCGATAAATTACAAGCAATTTATTATTATTTTTTTTGTGGTACGTGGCTAGATACTATTTTCCGAACATTTTGATAACACTGTCACCTCTCTCCTTAATCGGGTCTGATAGTTACAGATATTTATAAGTCGGCAAACTTCAGACGCGATTTACTCCTTTTTTTATTTTGGGCAACTATCATGTTCTGCGATAAATTACAAGCAATTTATTATATTTTTTTTTGTGGTACGTGGCTAGATACTATTTTCCGAACATTTTGAAAACACTGTCACCTCTCTCCTTAATCGGGTCTGATAGTTACAGCTTTTTATAAGTCGGCAAACTTCAGACGCGATTTACTCGTTTTTTTATTTTGGGCGGTCAACACGTTCCGCGAATGAACGCCTCAAATGATAACCCTGCCATCTGGTGAAACAGTACCTCTGGTTGTTGGACTTGGCTCTATTGGTTCTGGACTATTTACCGAGCAGGGCTATGTGGAGGACCAGCCTGTGACTGTGCTACGCGACACTGGATGTTCCGGAATGGTGGTGAAGTCAAAGTACGTCCGACCAGAACAGATGACTGGAGGTGTCAAGAGATGTGTTCTCATTGATAGTACTGCTCGAATATGTCCAGTAGCTCATATATTTGTCAACACTCCATACTACAGAGGGGAGGTGGACGCCATCTGCATGCAGGACGCCATTTGTGACCTGATCATTGGTAACATCCCTGGGGTTATGGCTCCAGAACCAGCAAGAGAAGCCTGCAAGCAAAAGGACATGCTGACTGAGGGACAAGAGGACAAGGACGTGAGGACCATGGAAGCGGCCAACACTGATCCTCCTGTATCCCCTATTGAGGAGGGTCACATGGAGGTTGTAGGAGCAGTGGAGACCCGAGGACAACGACGACAGAAGGAAAGGCCAACGCGACCCTTGAAGGTGCAGGGTAGTGAAGCAGTAGAAGAACTTCCACTCACTGTAGAAGAGCAGGAGTCAGACGAGTCGTTGAAAGTATTTATCCAGAAGTTCCAAGGAGATGGTAAGGCCTTTAAGGTTGTTAGGGGTGAACAGGAACTGAGGTATAGAGAAACTGAACGAAAGCAGGAAGTTGTAGCTAGACAGTTACTTTTACCTAAAGATCGAAGAGAGAAAGTCTTAGTTCTTGCCCATGAGTCCTTACTGGGAGGTCACTTAGGAGTACAGAAAACATTAGATAGGATTTTGGGAAATTTTTACTGGCCAGGAGTTCATGGTGACGTAAAGAGGTGGTGCCAGAGCTGTGATATTTGTCAACGTACTATCCCTAAGGGGAGAGTTAGGAAGGTACCACTTGGTAACACACCATTAATGGGATCTCCTTTCCAGAAGGTGGCTATAGACATAGTAGGCCCTATTACTCCCATCTCCTCACAGGAAAATAGATACATTTTTTACTGTAAATATTGTACTGTAAATATGGGTTTACTCAAGTACTGTAAATATTGTAAATACAACCTAGTTAACTAAGGATAATATATTGTACATATGTTAAGTGAATTGTTTTACTCAATCCGTACCTTCAACATATGAACGTCCGTGTGACATTTATGGTGCCCAGACCCTGGATACCCTTACATCGAAGAAGCCCTGTGAAGAAACTTTGTGAATTCCAAGATTGGTGACTATTGTGTCTTAAGAACTATTGAAGAAGGACTGCTGTGCTATATAGCAGTTCTAATGAGAATATGTGTTTACTCAAGTACTGTAAATATTGTAAATACAACCTAGTTAAGGATAATATATTGTACATATGTTTAGTGACTTGTTTTACTCAATCCGTACCTTCAACATATGAACGTCCGTGTGACATTTTTGACTAATATTTAAATTTCAAAAGAGGCGTTAATTGGCGAAATCTTGCTATTGAAAGAAGCGTGGGAGCAGACTTAGAACAATGAAATAATATGAGGTTAACAAATAGAGCTGTTGCGGGTGGCGATTTTAGAAATGACATGGAGTGAAAGGGCCGGGGTCGACTAAAATTTGGAAACAAAAGTAAAATGGGCACATGTATATATATAAATATATGCCTACACACGTACAGTGCCTAATATTAAAAGCACAGGAGACTAAAAGCAGAGGAGGGGCATGGAGGTCCCGTGGGTGCCTAGCGACGGGCGGAGGTGATGGGTGAGGAGGGACTCTGCTCTCACACGTGTCATGTCCATAGAGTACAGAAGGATAGATCTGAAAGCGTGACGTCACACGGTTATTTTGCCGCGCGTCCTAGGGATTTGGTGGCAGCACTGTTGTAGGGCATACAACCAAAACACCTCGGTCGTTTTTCCTTATTAGATGCTCCTTGATATCTGTGCACCTGGCTTGTCTGCAGTGTTACCAAAGTTAAGAAAAAATCCGCAAAATGAGGGGGCAGTAGATTAAAGAGGGAACGTGTTTAAGAGTGATTTAATGTTGGTAAAAAAACTTTTTAATTATTTGAAATAAATTGGATATATAAAAACAAGATGAAAATATTAGGAATACTTATACAAAAAATACTTATATATGATGTAAGCTGTAGAACTACAAGCAACACAACAATAATTAAAATGTTGTTTTGAATATATATTATTAGTTACATGTTATGTAGATGTTAATTTATAAAGTTGCACTAGAACAGGACATTTCACGAAATATGTTCATAGGTTATACTTATAATATCTAGGGATATTTTGGCCCAGCATGTTTGACGTTGGCAACTACCCACTCTCGCAACAACAATGGTGGAGGTAGAAGAGACGTGGCTGTGAACCTCCTCATAATGACGACAATTTCACGATGGTCTGGCTTTTACATTAGCCTCTACGTATGTCTATTTAACTCTGTCATTTCTATAGAGTCTCTAGATAGCGTAGAATTGATTATTAATAGCGTTATTAGTACAAGGTAGGGATTATTACGAATTAATGAGGACCCTCCCATTTTCCTTTGCTATCGTGCTGCCATCTCTCGAACGCGCGGCATGCTATTTTCAGATTTGTAGCGTCTCTCTTTCCTCTCTATCCTTCTGTACTCTATGGTCATGTCGTCTGTTGCAGTGAATAATATGGTAAAATCCTGGCTATTTATAGTATGGTTGAGGTTTCACCGTGGTTTCGGATAGCGGAATTTGATGGCTTGGACAAAGGAAAATTGGTACGGTAAGATCGACCCTGTGTTCTGAGATCCTCGTTGAAAGTTGACGTTTGGTTTGACCAATATACGTAGCATTACAGCTACTACACTTGTACTTATATACAACTAAGGATTGTAGAACACGATCTTTAGCTTTGAACAGCTGGGAGATTGTAATTTGTTGCTTGAATATTACCCTTAATGAAATAGGAAGAAAGAACTCAGAGATCAGTTTTGAAGACTGTGCTTTAATGCGAAGCTTTGTTTACCAAGAAAGGGGCAGGAACAGTACAAAGGGGCCTTATTGACTGTAGTGATCTTTGACGAGGGAGATTTTTTATATTTTTTGTGTTTCATATTATAATCTCTTAAGGGGAGGCTAGACCTTGTGGGGTTAATCCAAGCTATATACCCAGTATTGTGTAAACGTTTATATTATTTGATCCCAGTGTTCTAAGGAATATCTGATGCAATTTTCATCACCTTATGTGCGAGTGCGTGCAGCAGCGAAATCCTTTGTATACCAATATAAAATACAAGGATCCTATATTTACCAATAGAAATTGCCTGTTTTTTGTTTAAAGTAGCCTAACTATATTACCTACAAATGTGCAATATAAGTATTCCCCAATGATACATACAAGCCGGGGACAAAAATATTGAATATATGTGTATGGTATCTGGGCTCTATATTACAAAAACAAAACATTTGCTGAAAAAAAACATAGTTGTAAACACACTTTCCTTTTGTGCAAAGTAGATACATATGAAACTTGTCTGCAAAGTATGGACGGTATCGAGTAATATTCACGAGAACAATTGATTTTATATGTCGATAAAACATTTATCGCAGATATAACAAAAACACGCATTGGAGGGAGGGAGGGGTTTGATGTTGTTGGAGATATCAGTTGGTGATTTTTACTCTTTACTTTTCATTTGCACTTTACTACACTGTAGGAAGGATTTTACCACAAACAAAAATATATATATATATAAGTTTCGGGGGTGCGATATTTGGGTTGGGTGGGTGGGTGGGTGGGTGGGTGGTGGGGGGGGGGGGGGGGGGGGGTGGGGGGGGGGGTGGGGGGAGGGGTGGGGGGGGGGGGGGGGGGGGGGGGTGGGGGTGGGGGGGGTGGGGGGGGGGGGGAGGGGGGTTTGAAGATGCCGAATGGTGTTTTTTTACTCTTCACTTGCACCGTCCTGCACTGTAGGAAGGATTATAGCACAACACAAAATGAAAACAAAATCATGCTCTCAGGGTCCCCAAAGGTCTAGCCTCCCCTTAATGTAATACAACTCAGCTATATATATTTTCGTTTTTTGAATATATATATACATATATATATATATATATATATATATATATATATATGTATTGAACACCTTAATTTTTTCAGAAATAATATCTTATTTTGCAACTTCACATGAACATACTATAATTTTCTGTTAAAGATTGTCGTAATTCCCCAATATGTTTAGGAAGGGGTCTGGGGGAGTTTCTGGTTAGCATGACAGGTGTGTGAGGGGAATACCTGGTCACTTAAAGCCGGTGTCACACGAGCATTTTCATCAGCTGCATCTATCGGAGCCACGAATCTGCTAATAGTTATATAATTTTAATTGATTTGCTGTTGAGTTGTATATCAAATATTAATCAATGGTAGTTTTATGTATTTCATTGAAATGTAAGTGTATTCCGAAAGCTTGGACAATAAATAATGTACATTGTCGGTCAATAATTATAATTGGAGATTTTGCTTGATTTTGCCATTTTCGGCCAATGTATTTTAGTTTGTAACCTAGGCTATAAAAAATGAGTTTTCAGACTTCCTTTAAACTAAAGGAAAGGCCCACCCAGCCCCCCTTCAATCTATATTTGCATATTTTTCGATAACAGTTATAGCGCAGCCAAAGGCCAATATTTTAGACAAACTAATTAACACCTTATTTTAAGTGAAGCATCCTATTATCGCCAAATAGTATATGATGTTATGTAGTGATGTATAAAATATTATATTCACATATTCGCTTCCCAATATATACTTCCATAATTTGAAATAGGAGAGGTCCATGAACAATTATGAATGACTGTACCTATATTATATTGCACCATCGACAACTAGCAACATATATAGTATTATTACATATTATAGCTTAGCATGCATTGATCAAACCTTGTACACATTGAGAGTAAAATACAAATAATCATTATTCATTGCATTCATCTTTATTTATGCATTGTCTTCCATATAATATATTGCCAAATACAAATACAAGTTTATCGACACGAAATATGTTTATAATATACATAATTATGTAAATCAATGTATTTGTATAATATACAGATTGTAAACGTAATTATGAAATAATTAAAGACGAGCAAACTAAAAATTGTTGTAATAATGGACAATTAAGTAATATTTACTTAGCATAGCGGTACACACATACACACAGACACACACACACACACCTCCCCGTGGCGTAACTGATAGCGCGTCTGGCTCACAACCAGAAGGTCCTGGGTTCGAGACCCGGGCGGGGAAGAGACATTTGGGCATGTCTCCTAACGGTGTAGCCTCTGTTCACCTAGCAGTATAAATAGGAACCTGGTATAAGTGGACGAAGTTGTGACGTCCCCTCTGGGGTTGGTGATCGGTTACAAGGTGAGATGGGTATTGTATTGGTCAACCTAAGCTACTGGTCAACCTAAGCCTTCGGGTGAGACTGGTACCGTAGTGAGAATGGTGCCATACAGATTAACCCTAAGCCTTCGTTTCCAGATGTCGCCAATTGGCTAAAATACAGACTACACACACATCCACAGCCATTCCAACGATACATAAACACTTAACATGCATTTCACGCAATACATTCCCAGTTAAGGAGGCGCGATAATAATGAGCTTAGCTCGCATTGCGTGGATTCCCCTTGCCAAACAAGTAAGTGATACACACACACACACACACACACACACACACACACAATTAGTTTTGTATGTTCAGCTTATTGGGCTGCTGTTCTTTAAATAAACCTAATATTATTATTATTATTATTATTATTATTATTATTATTATTATACTAGATATTAGCATTGTTATTATTATTATCATTATTATTACACAGTGCAAACGATATTCGTGACATTTCCAGTATTATACTGTACAGTCGGCAAGATATCCATGTGGCCCAGGCTTTTTAATTTATGGTATTCCGAGCTATGTACAAATATAAAACATAAGAAATGCAAAGACAGCAATGAAGAAACTAGTGGGTAGGTTAAGGGGAAGTATTTTTGTTTTTGTTTTTGTTTTTCTGAGCCCCCTTTTCCTCCGTGTGTAGCACCATTAGTTTTCGAATTGTAAGACTTTCGCCCATTTCGTTGTCAAAATTCGTACCTTTCGTGTTAGAAGATTTTATGAAGCTTAGGAAAGATATATGATAGCTAAAAGGATGAATTGATAGTTTGGTCTTCATATGGTGCAGCGACATACTGGTTTCATATTTTGCCATTAAGTATCGAGAAATTATCTGCTAATGGTATTTATTTTTTCTGTCAGATGAAATGAAACAGAGTAGGCCTATAGTCATTGTCCTATGTTCTTTCGTTCTCGGTTATATAAGTTTTGGATATACGAGGAATACCTTGTTCCTCAATCTTCTAAATAACTCTTATTAACCCTTTTTGTTGGGCGGGTGCCCAACCCCGAAAGGGGTTGAAATAGGGGAGCTATCCCCCCGCCAAAGGCGGCTCTCTAGGGCCTTTCCTAGCTGATGCCGAGAGGACTGGGTTCTAGTCATGTGGTGATGGGCTGGTCTATCAGAGTGAGAACTGAGCGATCTCTGCCATACCCATAGCTTACTCTGACTGGTCCTTTTACTTATATATTTTCTAGATCTCAAGTCTCTTCCGTGGATTGACCTCCCAATTTACCAAGATTGGAAGCCAAAGTGTCACATTTTTCCTTTGCCTCTCAACTTTCTCTTCATAATTGCTGAGGGGCACAGGGCCCTGTGTGGGGCTTTGGTTTCCCGGGCGTTTCCGCACCCTCCTCAGCTCCCCGCCATGGAGTGGCTTCGGTCACCCAGGCTTTGTTGTGGTCGGCAGGGAGGGTTCTGTGGGGGCGCTCGGTTGTGGCCTTGGCCTTGCCCAGGGCCTTGGGGCTGTTCAGCCAGGCAGCTTGGGGAACAACAACAACAACAACAACCCTTTCTTTGCCGGTAGCGTCTCTTATATATTTTATCTTAGCTACATTTAGACGATTTTATGAAGCTTGGGAAGGACGTTTACCAATCAAAAGGCTGTACAAGCTATCTCAATGCATCCATTTAGCTACCATTTATCCTTCCTAAGCTTCATAAAATTGAGATACCTTTAACCCATTTGCTTCCTATAGATCCTTCCTGGTAAAACGGGTCATGATCCTCAAGGGGTTAATGAAACCGCCTAACAATAGTCAAAATAACATGAACTAATACTTTTACCCATTTACTTCCTATAGATCCTTCCTAAATTGCATAAAATCGTATAATGTTAGCCAGAATATACTGGTAAAACGCGTCATAATCCTCAAGGGGTTAATTAAGGGAGGTGACCTTCTTTTATTCTCTAATTGAGTTGTATCCCTTCGGCCCCATTCAGCCTACTGTTTTAAGACGTTTATGCCCATCCAGGTGTCGATTTTTTCCTGGCGAACGATAGCGAGCCAGCATATTTGTATTAATGTTTTTGACAGCAGGCTAAATTTGTATATTTTTCGATAGATGTCTCCAGCGAAGCCGGAATAAATCAACACCTGGATGGGGATAAACGTCTTAATCTATCTATCTATTGCCTGACGCTGTGATCCTCAAAGGGGTGGCCACGAACGAACCGCCCCCACGCACCTCTGTCCCCAGTCAGTCGACGCCCCGCCCCCCAACCAGCACCACCTTCGTTCATGTACTTCCTCACTCCATCTTTCCACCTCTCATTCGGTCTACCTCTCCCTCTCTGTCCCTCCACCTCGCTCTCGTACACCCTCTTAGTCATTCTCTCGATTTCCATACGTTCCATATGGCCGAACCATCTCAAGTTGTTCCTTTTCACACTTTCCAGCACATCTACCTCCACACCACACCTCCTTCTTACTTCCTCATTAGTCTGTCTATCCCTCCATGTAACACTGCACGCACTTCTTAAGTAATTAATTTCCACTGCTCTCACTCTTGGTCTGAGTCTCTCAAGCAACGTCCATGCGTCACTTCTGTAAGTCAGTGTCGGGATTACCACACTGTCATGCAAGGACTTCTTCACTTCCATACTGACCACCCTATTTCTTGTTACTGCTTAATTGAACGTCTTAATGAAACCGCCTAACAATAGTCAGTATAAAATTAATTAATACGTCATGATAAAGTCGGCCATATAAGTGATGTCTCAACACCAAGTATATTTTGATCAACAATTGGTATCAACAATATCTAAAACTTGATTTATTCGTTTCGAGTGTTACGAACTGGCACTCGGGTACACAAGGGCTCTCAATCAGGACTCGAATACGGCTCGCAGCCACAACGGAAACACATGATCCCAACCCCTGAGTACTGCCAGCCGAACAAAAAACACCAATACCCTCCAGAGTTCAATCTGCTATAACGGGGTATAAAAGAACTCGGTACTAGTGTTCAACAACAGACTAATAAAGAGACAGGAATGATCTAGTCTGGTCAACAATCAAACAATGAAGTAAGAAACAACAACACCAAAGAATAGTGTTGGCCGAAGCCGAAGTAATCCACCCTTGACTAAGAACTTAAGAAGTCCTCCACCCTCTACTTCGGATCGGCACTATTACGTTACGTTAATTAATAGTCCTAGCATCGAGCAAGGAATCTTCTGAAAAAAAGTTAGATGCTTCTCGGATGCTCGTAAGAAGTACGTATCGGATTTTGAACAGTAATTCAATAAGAAAAAACACTGGCAATTAAATACTATTAAAGGTTTAAATTGGCATAAGAATAATTAAAAGAATATGCAATAGTAAATGGCAAACATTAAAAAGAAGTACTCCGCAAATGCAACGGCAATAGCCTACTCGGATTGTGCTCGTGGGCCACTAATCACTAAAGTAGCCAAGCTTGCAACACATGAAATCAATAGTGCATAAACAATATCATACATAAGGAAAGCTTCAATACTATTCTGTATCTACTAATCGAGTAAAGTCTAGCTGGGGTACTGTGGGCAAAAGGTAGCAGTGACTGAGCAAAAACGGCTCGTAGCCTAGCGAAGTCCTCACAACTGTTTAAAGTATTACGTTAAAACTAACAAGTGCACTTTGAGAAATCCAGATCCCTTGTATCTGGTTTTCTCCCGGCTCCTTGACAAAGTAAAAACAAACTGTTAATAAAATACAGGGTGGTTAGGCTCTTGCCCTCACGCACTGTAAATTATTAACTCAACACAGTCAGCCGCGAAGACAACCTAGGCTTCACTGAACCGAAACGAGTATGCAGGTTTATCGCTTAACCACTGCATCAAACAACAACTCGTAACACAGAAAAGCCTTACCCCAGTCTAGCATTACCTAGACTAGCAGAAAACAGGAATAATAATAATAACACACAGGGAAATGCATATACAAGTGCAACAAACATAAATCAATCCTATTCTAAGTTAACCATTCCAAAATAGGCTATCTAATAGGCAAGTATCTCGTGAGAACTCAAGCGATAATACGTTGGCTGACTAGCTCTGCACCAACGGGACCATGGAAGTTAAACAGGCAGGCAAAAGAGGAGATAAGAATGTAAGGTAGTAGAGAAAGTTCACATCAGTCAGAAGAATATATATAGTTAGCAAGGGAAATGAGAAGTCGCTCTGCCTAATGAGTTCTGATGAAAAAATGGCTAGACTTCCCTTTTTATACCTGGCCCTCTAGTGAGCCCAACGTGAACTACTAAGGACCGCCCCCTGACAACCATTACGTAATTTCTCTCTCTCCTCTGGGATAGACAAAGGCTCCCCTAGCACTGAGGGGGGGGGGGGGGGGAGTGCTAGTGAGTTAGGCCCACCTCCCGCCTGGTGCACCCACTGACCCCCAACTGTGGCGGTTTCTCTTCCCATCATTACAAATAAGTTTTACACACAATACATATAACTAATGATATAAAATAGAACTCGTTGACTCAGATGAAAACAAAATACATATTCATAATACTTATAGTACAACGGCCCACATGAACTAAGTTAGGAAACTCTACATAGACTACAGCCAAAGTTCCTGCCCTGACGATCCTAGCGAGAGTGGGGCATGACTAGGCGTTCTGTACAGCATGCTCACACTGGACATGCGTCACACGAGTGAGATAGACAAACATGTTCCTACACTTACCCACCCTATTCAACATCCTACAGACATTAACCCTTTGAGTACCAACGACGTGATATGTTGTATTATATCTATATATCTAGACGATATTATGCAGCTTAGGACAGATCTCTGGTAGTTAAAAGGGGTGGTTGAGATAGTTCCAAGCCTCATTATTGCTAGAGGTCCTTCCTAAGCTGACTTATTAGCGCTACCGTACTATACTATTGGAATCAATGCAAATCATAACCGGCCATCCGTAACTCTCTCCCAGCGGTGAAGGATAGTAGATGGGCCGCGGTTCTATTCAACATCTGACAGACATTAATACAGCACACATAATCATGGCTGAGACATGACCTATTAGCGCTACCGTACTATGCCATAAGGATCAACGTAAATCATTAATGGCCATCCATAACTCTCTCCCAGCGGTGAAGGGTATTAGAGATGCCGGGGTTCTATTCAACATCTGACAGACATTAATACAGCACACATAATGATGGCTGAGACATGACTTATTAGCGCTACCGTAGTATACCATAAGGACTAACGTAAATCATAATTGACCATCCATACTTCTCTCCCAGCGGTGAAGGATAGTAGATAGGCCGGGGTTGAAGGCTGGCCCAGCGGTAATAGTCCAGTATGGGTTTCTTGCAGCGATGTTTGGTATGTACATTACCTTCCAGCTTCCACCTCTTTATCCACCTGCTAACAGTCGTCACGCTGGCCATGTTCAGGCGGGCAATGGTTCGTATGGATAGCCCTCTATGCCACATCTTCACAAACTGCTCCCGTAACGCCAAGGAGGTGGCTTTGTATTTGGGTAGTTGCTTCATGTGACGTGAGTCTGTAAATATTGATAACAGGATACTATACCGTGTTCCAAATAAGAAGACCAACACTCATGATCATCAATTTTAAGACCGTTCGTGCCATTTAGGTGTCGATTTTCCCTGGTGAGCGATAGCGAGCCTGTAATTTAGGAGGAACCGGACTTAGGCCGGGTAATGTTTCTACAAATGTTCAAATATATCTTGAAGGGTGATCGTGGGGTTGTTTTTTAAGTTTGATGGAGGTCTAGGGAGGAAACTAGAAACATAATTAATACTATACTATACCCTGTTCCAAGTAGTAGGCCAACACTCATGGCCATTAACCTCTATACCTCACAAATACGAGAGCAATAGAGCTAATATTTCTACCATTTGGGAAGGGTCAGCCAGGGAATAGGTGTGCACATTTACAGCCCAATTTCCTATGGCCCTTTTTGAGTTACAGAGGTTAACTCTTTCACGCTTTTATGACGCAAAGGTTGCCAGATTAGCAATACGAAATAGAGTTCTCTCACTCTTATAATGACCTCTCCAAAATTAGTTTTCTGCCCACAGCTAACTCAAAGACAACTGCAGAGGTTGAAGTAACTAAACTAATGGTTTATAAATACCCCTGATGGTAACAAAGGCTTTAAAGTATCCCTAATAGGCTCAAGAGTGCGTCATAAGCGTGAAAGGGTTAAGGTTCACGATTTCTGGCTTACCTACTTGGGACAGGGTATAGTTTGAAATTCTAGACAGATGATTTTAAGACTGATTATTTTTAGACTGATGGTTTTAGACTGATAATTTTAGACTGATACCTGTTTGACTGATGAGTTTTAGAATGCTAATGTTATACTGATAATTGTATACGGATAGTTTTAGACTGATATTTTTTAGACCGATATTTTTTAGATTAATAATTTTCTATTGATAATTTTTAGACTGATATTTGTTGACTGATTATTTTAGACTGATAATATTAGACTAATCATTTTAGACTGATAATATTAGACTGATCATTTTAGACTGATCATTTTAGACTGATAATTTTAGATTGATAATTTTTAGACTAATAATCCTTAGACTTGAACAATGGGATACAATTTTAGACTGAGGCGGTCCTTTATCTATGCTTCTCTAAAATTTTGTTCTGCATTTCATTTTTCATGAAACACTTTTTGTTTTTTTATGTGTGAGACTATAACTTGCTTCGTTGGGAGACTTTGTGACTATGAACACCTTTAGCATGATGACGACTTTTTACCTTTGATTCTGGCTAACATTAGATGATTATAAACCGTATAAGAATGTATGTTATTCAGAGGCTTTATTGAGGTCGTATTTACCCCTATGCATCATAAAGGTACACAATAAGTTTAAGAAACTCATCTAATGGTTACCAGAATATAATGAAAATTACGTGATCCTGTTGAACGGCCTAAAAAGAACCTATGTTATCCAGAGGGTTCATTGAGAAGGCATTGACCCATTTGTGTGTTTGAGGAAGATTATAACTCGAAGAAAATCGTCTAATCGTAATCAGAATACGACGAAGAGTACGTCATCGTGCTGAAAGTTCGTCATCGTGCTGAAAGCTTCTCGTAGGAACATTCTAAATTTAGTTCTGCCTTTAATTTGGCATGCATAACTTTTGTTTCTCTTTGAGACTTTAAGGGGAGATGGGCGTATTTTTTTGCTCATTGATTTAATTTTGTATTATTGTTTAGTTTCCTCCATAAACCTCCATCAAGCTGTAAAAAGCACACCCTAGACCTCCCTTCAAGATGAATTTCTAAATTTTTCGTTAGAAAACTGTCCAGGCCGAAGGCTGGATTCTCTTAAAATTACAGGCTCGCTATCGCTCGCCAGGAAAAATCGACACCTAAATAGCACGAAAGGTTTTAATATTGACAAGGAAATGGGGCGTAAAGTCTTAAAAACGACAAACTAACGGACCGAACGCCTTAAAATCTAAAAAAACAATGGGACTAATCACGGGGGAGAAGAGGGGCCAGAAAACCGGCTCCTTCCCCCTTTAAGTCTTGCTTGGTTAGAACACTTTGGGACTATCAATCAAACCCTTCGAAACGGTCACGTCTTTCTACATACCATATTTATCTAGCTGATATTTGACATACGCTCTTTAAGAACGTCCTATGTTATGCAGATGGTTTAATGAGGTAGTAATTACCCCTTTGAGTCCCAGAGGTAGATTGTAAGCTAAAGCAAATCGTCTAATGGTAATCACCAAAAAAAAAAAAAAAAAAAAAAAAAAAAAAAATAATAATAATAATAATAATAATAATAATAATAATAATAATAATAATAATAATAATAATAATAAAACAACAATTAAAACACGAACATTACGTCATCGTGCTGGGAGGGTAAATGTTACACAAAAGCTATTGAAAATATACATCTTTCGATTCCTTTGTTCCATTAATTTGGAGATTGTAAGACATTTCACCCTATTAGTTTATCAATAATAAGACGATTCACCTAATTTAGGTGTCGATTATTTTCTTTGAGTAAGTTATAGCGAGCCTGCAACTTAGAAGAAATCGGCCTTCAATCGCGACATTTTTATATCGAAAGATTTACAAATTTAACTTGAAGGGGATATGGTTGGGCATATTTTAGTTTGAAGGATGTTTAGGAAGGTGATTTTGTTAGCCTAGAAGACAAACTAAAATACATCGCTCGAAAATGACTGAAGTAAACAAAATCTTCAATAATAATTATTAAACTAAATATCACAACTCAAAATACGTCGCACCAGATAGTGTTAAGGGGTCACCTGTTTTTGTGCCTCTCTTTTTCCCTCTTTCTCTCGCTTGTATCCATTCGGCCCCATTCAGCCTACTTACTATTTAACGACGTTTATCCCCATACAGATTTCGATTTCTTTCTGGCGAGCGATAGCAAGGCAGTATTGTATGGAAAAATCAGGCTTCGCTGGAGACATTTTTCGATCAAAAAATTTACAAAATTTGTTAAAGTTGCTGGCTCGCTACCGCTCGCCAGGAAACAAATAGACTACTGGATGAGGATAAACATCTTAAAACAGTAGGCTGAATGGGGCCAAATGGATACAAGCCCGATACAGAGAGAAGAGGAGAGAAAACAAGCATGTGACCCCTCTTAATCGTTTTAATACAGTTACTCTATCTCCCTTTCATTTTGTCCAACACTACAGTAGGTGATTTTATTACATGTTTTATTAACCTAGAGAGTTTTTGCGGAATACTAATGAGTTCTCTAATTCACAAAGAACCTAAATAAGCTTAGTAAAATTGTTCACAAGTACTTCACAGCTGACCAGTTAGATCACACAAGGGGGAATGGTTTCAAGATTGTTGAATAGCGATGTATGTCAGATCAAGCTAAGCATTTCTTATTTTACCGCGTCATAAACATTTTGGGTAAGGGTAAGCTGCCACGATACATTATACAGTATTTTACGAAACTCTATCATCTCTCAAAAAAAGCTTTACAAATTCATGAAATCAAACTCCTACATAGTAAATTTCAGAGCTGAATAAGTGAAGTTAACCCATACTGTACCGGTGACGTAATTTGACTTTATTTGGCTACTATTATACGATTCTCATCTGTTAAAAAAGGGCCTCCAGTAATTAGCAGCCTTCGAACTATCTAACTTAACCCATTATACTACCACAAATCCTCCCTAAGCTGTATATCTTTTAAATACAGCTAGTATACAATATAACACACGTCGTCGTTGTAACTCAGAGTTAAGTGTATTGAGTTATGCATACATTTGCTCCTTCTTTATATACAATATATATAAACGAACAGCCTCGTAGTGATTAGTCGGGCATTTGCTGTTCACATTCCTTTACACATTCCTTTGTAATGTTTGCCAGCACTCCAGCATAGTAAAAATGACGATACCACATCAGCTGTGTAAATAAATAACACCCCGTTCTTAACATTAATCAACCATTACAAACCCCAATGTACTTGAATACACTATTGAAAGCATATGATCCTCCCGGGATTCGAACTTGGGACACCACACCCAGAACATAAGCATCTAAACCATTACACCAACACAGTTAAACTTTGAGTAAATAACATAATTTCTACATTCTAAATACTATATTATTGTTATCCCTTGAAGGTTATGGAGCATTTTGATAGGTAATTCTGACTATCATTAGACGATTTTATGCAGCATAGGAAGGGTATATTCGGTAGAAGTGAGAGGATTGATTGGGCCAGTCTTTACCCTATTGAATCCCATAGATCCTTCCTAAACTGCATTAAACCGTCTATTAATAGCCATAATAAACTCCTAAAATGCGGCGTAATCCTCAAAGGGTTAAGTATGTTAATAGAGTCTTTAAGAATGTTGATATAAGGCTAATTTTTGCCTTGCCACAAGAAATATGGACAGTTGGCTACAGCAGGATTACCGGTATATGTATGGAAGAAAAATAGCTTGATTGACTTAAAAAAAGGTTTTGTAATGTCACCGTTAATCTGGCATATGAATTAACCACTGTAAATCTTCACTCGTAAATCATTGATACTATTATTCCTTCTATACATAAAATCACTGAGTGGACTGCTTCAAGCTCCGTGTGACCAGACATTATGATTCTGACCTACCTTAATATGCTTCTCGGTCACTTTCATTTTGCGGGATGTGAGCACTTGTAAATGGCAATTATTCCTTATGTCTCCTTACATACACAAATATATATATATATATATATATATATATATATATATATATATATATATATATATATACCTGTATATGCAAATTACCAAAATATCGGACTCACAGAAAATGGGCAGTCGTAAATATGGTGCAAGAGACTAGTCGTTGTATCTATGAGGACCTAGCGAAGTGTGAGTGTGTGATCTCTGTTCCCTGGGATTTATGAGGAAGTAGGAGGTATAGCACACGCAGACGCACGCAGGAATGACATTGCGCTCTGTATTGTTTTTTCTTTTTCGGTTTGCTTCACCCTTAGAATAATTGGTTCTGTTGAATATATAATCGGCACTTGCAGGAACTTAGAATGAAAAGGAAATGTGTCTTGCTTGACTTTATATTCTTATTTGCTCTCCCTATCACTCTCTCTCTCTCTCTCTCTCTCTCTCTCTCTCTCTCTCTCTCTCTCTCTCTCTCTCTCTCTTTCCTTGTGTATATATATATATATACCGGTATATATATATACATATATATATATATATATATATATATATATATATATATATATATATATATATATATATATATATATAATTAATCGAGTTTAGGAGTAAAGTTGGTTAGTGGAGAAAACATAATAAATATATATATACCGGTATATATATATATATATATATATGGTGCCCCACAAGTGTTGATACATACTTTCAAGGGGAAAACATTGAGTCATTATGAACAAAATATGTCCTACAAACGTAGGGATTTTGAGATTTTTTGGTATTATCATGTTATTTATTTATTTATTTATGCAGTTTTGCAGTTTGTTTCAGCTATGACTCATTGTAGTCGAGTTTTTTGCGTGTTTCGTATTGTATTAACCTAGTTTTTCTCTAAAAGAAAGGGATAAGGAAAGAAATAAGTAGTGTATGCTGAAGTATCGTATATATTCTTTAAATAGACATATCAGAAAACCACAGTTTAACTTCTTGATGATCATAACGCGTTTTCCTATTTTATTCTGGCTATCATTAGACGATTTTAGGGAGCTTATGTAGGATCTGTGGCTATTAAAAGGATAAAGTCTATCGCAATTAACCCTCTGACTTCTATATACCCATCCTAATCTGAATACAATCGTCTAATGATAGCCAGAATAAAGTGCCAAATTGCTGCATAATACTCAAGGTGTTAACCCCTTCAGTACCAGCGACGTCTTTTAAAATATATCCTGGCTAGTATTAGACAATTGTATTCAGTTTTAAAAGGGCCTCCAGGAATTACCAGGCTTCGAACTATCTCACTTAACCCGTTTTACTACTACAGATCCTTTATAATATGCACAAAATCGTCTAAACATAGCTACCATAACATTTAAAAACGGCACTGGTACGGTTGGTCAAATAAGTCATGCCTCTGCTTTCATTACGTATTGTTCGCTGTATGCTGTATTAATGTCTGTCAGATGTTAAATAGGGTGTGTAAAGATAGGAACATGTTTGTATATCTCACTCCAAACGATGAATTAATGCTGAGATATTGCTGATGTCAATTATTCATCGAAATATACTTGGTGCCGCAAAATCATTTATTTGGCCAACTGTACAGAAGGGGTTAATGTCCGGTGTTGCAAAGTCTGCCTAGTTATCGGCGAGCGGTAGCCATCTCCAGACCAAAGACCAAGGCACTAGCAAGGAAGCAGAGGGCCAGAATGTAGAAGAGACCCTGCATGTGGTCTAGGTTTAGGGGGATGGGGTCGTTTTTCTGGACCCCCTTCTCTCTTATGCTTAGCCCCATTAGTCTTCAGATTTCCAGCTGCCCCTTTTCTGTATCCTCCTACTTTATCTATCCTAGTTTCAAAGCCAGAGGCGGATGTTGTGCATACGTGCACAACACACTCACTTGCTCTCGTGTTCCTGATTTAGACTCCTCTGAATTCACAGCACTATGGCTCAAACTATACTGTCATTCTCATACTAAATATTTCTGTGCTGTCTATCTTTCCCCTAACTCTACCGACTTTCCCAAATTCTTCGACTATCTAAACTCTAAAGTGGAACACATTTTATCTATCTCTCCCTTCTCTGAAATCTCCATCTTAAGAGATTTCAACGTTCACCACCGCCAATGGCTCTCCTCTTACTCTACTGACCAACCTGGTGAACAAGCCTACGTCTTTTCTATCATAAATGACTTAGAGCAGCTGGTCCAGTAACCCACCCGCATCCCGGATCGCTTAGGAGATCGGCCCAACATTCTTGATTTATTTCTGACTTCTAAACCTTCTTCTTATACTGTCAATCTTTTCTCTCCTTTGGGCTCCTCCGACCATAAACTTATCTCCTTCACCTGTCCTATCTCTTCAGTACGGCCATCCGATCCTCCCAGCTGGCGGCGCTTGTGGCAATTTGGCGCTGCCGACTGGGAGGCTCTCCGGCAGTACTTCTTTGATTTCCCATGGAATGACTTCTGCTTCCGTGGCCGAGGACCCTCGGAGAGTGCTGAACGCATTACCGAGGTAATCCTTTTGGGCATGGAAGCGTACATTCCATTTTCTTTCTCTCAGTCTAATGCAAACAAATCTTGGTTTACTCACGCTTGTTCTACTGCTGTCCACAACAAGGAGGAAGCATTCAAACGGTACGACGCCTTAGAACTCAACATTCTCATTCTTCCTATGTTTCTGCCCGGAATCAAGCCAAATCTGTTTTTCGACTTGCCAAGCACTCTTTTATCAATAATAAATGCACTGAACTATCCAACTCTAGCTCTTCCCAAGGTTTCTGGCATCTAGCCAAAAACCTCTCCAACAACTTTTCTTCCCCGTCTCTCCCTCCCCTTTTCCACTCTGATGGCACAACCATCACTTCTTCCTCCGACAAAGCTAAACTCTTTGCTCAAACTTTTGCCAGAAACTTTACCTTGGATGATTCCCGTGGTATTCCTCCCTCTCCAACCCCCTCTCTCCTACTTATACCTAATATCCTAATCTCTTCTAAAGATGTACTTTCTACCCTCTCTGGGCTTAATAGTAAGAAGGCGTACGGTCCGGACGGTGTTCCTCCTGTTGTACTTAAAAACTGTGCTTCCGTGCTGACCCCCTGCCTAGGCAAACTCTTTCGTCTCTGTCTCTCCTCTAACGTCTTTCCTTCTTGCTGGAAATTTGCTCTCATTCAACCTGTCCCAAAGAAGTCATACCAGATTTCAAAAATTGCTACGCTCACTTGTTAGGAAACTTTTTTTTGTTCACGTATGATAGGCACAATTTTCGGACAGGCCAAAAACTATCCTGTACTAAAACTGAATAGTGGTCATTCGTTCCCTAAGGTGTGTTATTAAGGTTCCCTAACGTGAAATTTTTTCTGACCGGCCGAAATTTGGCAAAACTAGCCTGTCCCGAAAAAGCATATTTTCCACGAGCCTGTCCGTCAACAGACAACTGGTTTTTATGCTATATGAGTTACTTAAGTTATTTTAAGGGCAACACTGGCAGAAATAGGGCTAGCATTACCAAAACTATGCAATAGGAGTAGAATGTTATGCTTATTCCAAATCTTGCATCCATTTTGTAATAACTGAAAAAAATGGAAGTGGTAAAGCCAAATATGTTAAAAAGAAATGATAAAGTTGACCATATTTCCTTTCTCTGAAGATTAATCCAATGTTTAGGTAGATGCCACAAACCTCAGTTCACAAGTCCCAACTACCATTTAATTTAGTAGACGGCATTGATTGCAAATTAACTACGAGCTTATACTAATTAAGTTTGTACTTAACATACGTGGCACCAAAATCGCTATATTTTGGTATGTTAGTGGCATGTTGAGCTTCATTATTTTACGAGAACAATTCGTTCCCAAAACTTCTATAAGACGACTCGGAGGGGGGCGGAGCTTAGAAACGGCAGCACCAAAATACAGTCTATTTTCTCATCAACCATAATAGCTACTCGAGTTTTGAAGAGCTCTACAGAATTCCGTCCAAAAGTTCTATCGATTAACGAAGAGCAGAACTCTCAACATTCCATATTAATGGAGAAATTAATATATTAATAAATTAATTAATTAGGTCGATGCGCTTTTGACACTACTACTGGGCAAAAGTGATCTGGTAACACATTCCTACAATAGACCTCCATCTGATCTGGTAACACTGGTCACCTCCAGATTTGAGGTGCCAAGTCTTTCTAATACCTATTCCATTTATTGCAACCCCTATTGAAAACGTTTGATACCTTTACCTATTACGAAATGCATTATATACTTGATTAATTATACTGGTGGTGCTGAAAATAGGTTATATAATCCTTTTAGCATCGAAATCCACCCGCCATAGGTATAGTTTTCAGATACCGCCATGATTTCCCAATACATCACTGTAAAATATCCATCATTTCGCATTTCCTAACAAATCGCTTTGGAAAGCGAGCCATAGATGTATAATAATATTATCTAAGCGTATATATCAGAATGAGGCGATATATAGCTGAGAAACTATCAAAATGATTGGTGATACGTGCGAATTGTCTACGTACTTTTAATTTATTCTACCGTTTTTAACATAGAAAATGTAATAGGTGCATATAAGAAAATGTACATTAATACACAGACTATAGTATTTTCTTAACTCGTGTTACTGTGTATAGAGGACTACATTATTTTATTTTAGATGTCATTAATTAATACATTAACATTATCAGATAGTACAAATATATTAAGCATCACATGTTTTGAAATAGTTAATGGTTTAGGTGCATAAGGTAGAGGCTAGAGCCAAAGGATAATTAGTAGGCTATAATATATACGATATGTGTTAGTGAGTTGGACCTAGGCCTATAGGCTACTTAGGCCTTATAATTAGGGTTGGGTGTGAGGGGGATCTGCCTTGTGTTAGCCAATTAGCTTTCTGTAGACTCCCATTTTCTTTTATTCTTATGTATGAAGGTTATTTCTATATTTTGCTATATATTACTTTTATTGTAGTCGATATGTTATGATGTGATAATGTTAATGAATATTTATTTAAGTACAGTCGTGGTTAGGGCTACTTGAACACCTCTTAAATGATACAAAAATACCAAGACTGCGAGCATTAACTAAGGTATATATATTCTGTTAAATTAAATCCCTTAAGCAGGTGTCACACTATGCCGATTTAAGTGCCGACGCTCCACGACTTAAGGGTCGGGAGCAGGTCTTTGCCTACATCGCCGCGCGACGTGGGTGGGCGCCTACTCAAGAGAGCCGTCAGGAGAGGTCGTCAGGAGCCTCAGGAAAAGTTCGACATGCACAACTTTCATGAGTTGAGTCGGCGGCTAGTAAATTGGCAGGACGGAGACGGTAGGCAGGTGGTGTCGGGCGGCATCCAGTAGGCGTCAGACGGTACAAGGGTGTCGACCTGTCTGCGTCAGACGCCGCTTATAAGGTAGGTCGCCTTCAGGCAGCGACCCGGTAACGCCCAGGCGCCATCATAGGGGGAGGGCATACTGTGAATCCACGACCTGGCAACGTCGCACGGGACATCGTTGATAGATGGTTTTGGGGGTGTTTTTGTTTTAACCTTGATGGAGGTCTAGCGAGGAAACTAAAAAATAAAATAATATATAAATAAATAGACCCCCAAAATCACCACTGTCCCCTTAATCCGATCCCATCAACGAGTGACTATCTATAAACCCTTTTGATAGCGGTGGCATCTGTTTTGCCATAGTTCTGCCATACATAGACGATTTTATGCAGCTTAACCCTTAATTAGTGGCTCACCACATAAGTCGAGTTAAATAAAGCTGGACTATGTGGCGGCGCTCGACATAGGTCGAGTGGCAATTTCAGCACGTAATGTTGCTGAGAGAGAGAGACAAGTGGTGGCAGGAGACTAGCGAGCGTATGACTGCTCCAGACCACCGCGGCGAACCTACTGACACGAATCTCAGCTCCCTCCTCCCTCTCTCACTCGCTACATACTGAATTATATGGGGAAAGTACCGAATTACATGCTTTTTGCACTCGCGTTGCACGGTTATTGCAAGAAAACTAGCCATCATAAAAGGATCGTTATGGTGTCATTCGAAAGCTCTGTTTATGCCCTTTCAGGGATAGGTACTTGTTTTACGTTCTGGGTCTTATTTAGGCATGAAAATGATCACGTAAACAGCCCTATTTTGACTAAAAACACCCCGCTGGGCGGTACATATAAATAAACCGCATAGGCCGCTCGTAAGGTGTTAAGGGGAGACTCCAGGATTATTTTTATCTCAGCTTCTATAAGAGACTCATTGCTGGCCATTTGCCACATGTACCGTCATGGTGTAACGTTGACTCGATGAGAAAATCAGCTCTCTATGTACGTGCGCGCGCGCTTGAGCGCAGAATTTCACAAAAAAGTATTAACTCACTGAAGTTTTTCCAAATTTCCCCCAATTTTTGCATGGCTTATCCTACCAGCATCCCCTACAAAGTAGCGTCAGCTTTCTCCCCTATAAATAATAGAAGGTGGTGAAAAAAAATATTTTATACCATTAGTTTGGGGTAGAGCTGAAATGTGACTTTCAAAGGGTCATATTTCCGAAATTTGCGGGAAATCGCCGAAAAAACGACGAGAGAATGTTCTTTTATATGCCAATTTGCTGTGGTTAGATGGGGAATGCATTTGGGCAATATCAAATCCAGTTAATAGACTCGTTAGGGCCAAAAAGTAGTTACTAGCAATTTAATTTGTAACTTTCAGAGAAGTGTAAATTCATTCTGGTGGTCTAGTTTTGTTACCCCTCCTACATAAATGTTTTCTATGGGGAGCGCTACCTATAGAAAATGACCTTTGATGGCTAACTAATTTAAAATTTATTTTTCAACCACGTTTTAGAGTTCATATTCATTCAAATTTAACCGAAATCCTTGATATTGGGCACCCCAAAGGGGTACCTTAGGGATGTAATAAGGGTGTTTATGCCCTCATATGATCATTTCTATTGCTTACAGAAGCCCTTTAGACTACAGACACAAATTTTGTTTGTTTGTGATTGACTGAATTTTATTCAGTTTTTGGGGGGTCCTGGGCGAACCCCCGCCCCTGGGGGTTATGGATGCAATATGTGTTTTTGTTCCTTCCTATGCTATTCTCATAAGTTGAAAGAAGCAGTTTACAGAGAGAACAAAAAACTTGAAATTTTGACCAGAGCCAAAACAAAAACTGGAGTCTCCTTAACCCTTATTTAGCGGGGTCGGACTTAAGTCCGATACGAGAAAATTGGACTAAATGGCGGGGTCGGACTTAAGTCTGTGGGCGTATTCCCGCCCTAATTTAGGTCGAAAGCGAAACTTGGTGGTCAGGCGGTGTACTACAAGGGCCCACCCACACATCCCCACTGCGTCACCGTGACTAAGTGACCCTCAAGCAGCCATAATGGAGAGACCATTATATTATGAATACCTAATTACTTAACTGGTATATGCAATAATAATCTCACGGGTCAAGGAATTCAGATTTAATGATATAGATCTACTGACTCGGAATTGAATGTGGAATACAACCTAACCTGAATCAATTCATATTTTGACTACAGGTTGCCCGTGTTCGATTCGGTGGCCGCCAATCCCTAGTGCGTCGCGCCACCCTACTAACCACGCCCGGCTCACCACCCAGAAACTAGATATCATGCTGAACTCTTCAGAACTTTCTAATAAGCTGTTGGATGAAACCGTCGAAGGTCTGGGTGAGAGTTTTGGTAGTGTGGATGACTCGGAAGACGAAAATAACCCGATCATAGGTTTTCACCCCAAGCATAATTTGCGTGGGGTGGATGTTATGGTTGATATTGGACAGACCCTTGAGCAAATTGGAGACGTTCCTGACGAAGAACATACTGGTGTGGGTGTTGGTAAGTACAATTTATATTTTATAATTGCTTGAAAATGTGATTGCAAGCATTGTATCACCTTACGAGCGGCTGGTGGAGTATATTTCACTGTGCCGCCCAGCGTTTTTTTTTTTTTACCCTAAATGGGGTTGTTCCGTGCTCTTTTTCATGCATAAACAAGACCCAGAGCGTAATACAAGTATGTATCCTGAAAGTGCGTAAATTGAGCTTTCCAATGACACCCGAACCATCCTTTTACGATCACTGGTTGTCTTTCAACGATCGTAAAACACGATTGCAAAAACCCCAAAATACGGTAATTTCCTTATAGAATTCCCTGTGTGGCGAGCGGTCTTGAGGTAATTTATGCTCCTAATCACCGCTCCGCTCTCTCTCAGAGCACATTACGTCCTCAAAATTGCAGTCTACAAGAAATTTCCTTTGCATTTTATAGCGTATTATTTGCAGGCGTTCGGTAAATTTCTTACGGTAATACAAACAACCAAAGATTGAATATTTGTGCTTGGCATTATATTGATTGTGGAGAACAGATGTAGGCCTACCGTATATATTATGTTTTCATATATTATATGATACATGTGTAACATTTGTATATTATCACGACTCTCTCTCTCTCTCTCTCTCTGTCTCACTCTCTTTGTTTGTACTCCTTTGTACTCTCTTTGTCTGATGTAGGCCAGGGCACGCCCTTAACTAATCTCTTCCCTCCCAGGGGAAATCACACCTAGCAGATGTTTTTGACCTCCCCTCTCTCTCTGTCTGTCTCTTCCTCTCTGGGTCTACCTATACTGCATGTGACATTGAAATTGCTTGAGAGTTTGATTGCAAGCATTCTATAGCGTGTTATTTGCAGGCGTTCGGTAAATTTCTCACGATAACCAGGGTGTATGGTACATTTCTCACGATAATACAAGCAACAACGAAGCTTGGCGAAGATTGTGGTCACAATATACCTTTTTATAATTGCATGTGACCTTGTAATTGCTTGAAAGTTTGATTGCAAGCATTTTATAGCGTATTATTTTCAGGCGTTCAATATATTTGATAAATATATCAATATAAGTCCTGTGGGACTATGAAATAGCTATTATTGGACAAGGACAATATTTTGTTCATCCCTCCACTGGAACATCAACAACAATGTCAACAACGTATCGCCGTCGGCAAGGCAATCGTAAGATTCAGAGTCGTAAAGATTCCAGGACGAGCTCAATAGAAAATGAATGAATGAAATGAATGAGTGTGCAGTACTGCCAATACGTATAGAGACTTCCGCTAGATCTAGAGACCTTTTCTTCGATCTAGCAGCAATGACTTACACTAGCGGTTTTGTTTTGAAATTTCAGAACAATTTCGAAGTGATATTATATGGATTTTGCCAATTCATATTTCTAGTGGTATTTATCATGTCTTACATCTAACAATATATGCTAGCGGATTTAA
Source organism: Paralithodes platypus (assembly GCA_032716605.1). Classification (NCBI taxonomy): domain Eukaryota; kingdom Metazoa; phylum Arthropoda; class Malacostraca; order Decapoda; family Lithodidae; genus Paralithodes; species Paralithodes platypus. The sequence continues at coordinate 43,626,523 of CM064546.1, forward strand.
TTTCAATTGGTTACCCTCCCGCTCGAGTCGGCTCCAAGAAAATCGATAATGGTGGCACTTTAGTAAACAGGTGATAAACAAAACTGCATGCGGATCGGTTTGGTGTATCGGTATTATGGTAAGTTGGCTACCTACTATTGTTTATACGATATAGTAAGTAATGATAAGTAAATTATTATATATTATATATAAAACAAAAACAAAATTCCTGCAAAGCAAGCGAAACAGAGAGAGAGAGAGAGAGAGAGAGAGAATGCAGAAAAATGAACTGAAGAAAGTGAAAAAGATATAATAATACAGAAATATTACAAGCAAATAAATGAAATAGAGGGATTAGTTAGAGAAAATAATAATGAGAAATACATAATACGGATGAGGAAGAGGGAAAGCGAGCGAGCCAGAGAGAGAGAGAGAGAGAGAGACAGGAAGAGTGAGAGAGATTAGAGAAAAATAGAGAGATTGCAAGCATTTTATAGCGTATTATTTGCAGGCGTTCAGTAAATTTCTTACGGTAATACAAACAATATAAGATTGAATATTTGTGCTTGGCATTATATGATTGTGGGGAACAGATGTAGGCCTACCGTATATATAATTTTTTCATATATATATGATACATATGTAACATTGTTATATTATCACGACACTCTCTCTCTCTCTTGTCTCTTCCTCTCTGGGTCTACCTATAGCCTACATTTATAATTGCATGTGACCTTGAAATTGCTTGAGAGTTTGATTGCAAGCATTTTATAGCGTATTATTTGCAGGCGTTCATTAAATTTCTTACGGTAATACAAACAACCAAACAACGAAAGATTGAATATTTGTGCTGCACATCCCTCATACGAAATACCATGCCCACCGTATACAGAGAATACAGAAACTGAACTGAAGAAAGAGTGAAAAAGATATAATAATACAGAAATATTACAAGCAAATAAATGAAATAGAGGGATTAGTTAGAGAAAATAATAATGAGAAATACATAATACGGATGACGAAGAGAGAAAGGGGGCACAAGAGAGGGAAAGCGAGCGAGCCAGAGAGACAGACAGACAGGAGGAGTGAGAGAGATTAGAGAAAATAATAATGAGAATTACATATACGGATGAGGAAGAGAAAGAGAGACAGAGCGCGCGAGAGAGGGAAAGCGAGCAAGCCAGAGAGAGAGAGAGAGAGAAACAGACAGACAGACAGGAGTGAGAGAGAGAGAGAGAGAGAGAGAGAGAGAGAGAGAGAGAATACAGAAATAAGGAGAAATAAGAGAAAAATAAGACCGATTACCGAAGGAATAGTAGACGCGCTAGAGGCCGAAGTCAGGCCAAAGCGAACGCAACCGAGCGCGCCTGGGAAATAGACCAAAAAGTACCTCCTCTTCCTCACCTCTTCCCACCCTCCACACTCATTCATAACATCCATTCATAGACTTATATGGGGAGACGAAGAGTTGCTCTTTCCAAAAATGATCGTTTCGTTCGCATTGGAGCCATAGTAACGGCGCCAGGGCGAGTGAAATTGAGCGAATATTTCGGGATTATGCCCGCTGAGCGGTACAGTGTAAAATACCTTACCACCCGCTAAATAAGGGTTAAGTACGGTCTGTGGGAGTTAAGAGAGATAAATGAGAGGAATGGAGGTCTTGTGATTGCTACAGGCCCTTTGTAAGCATAATACAATAACATAATAGTTTCCAGACTATAACGAGAAAGACGTCACCGGTACTGAAAGGGTTAACTATTGATGGCCTTGTTTTACCAAATACTAAAATAAAATAACACTTAATTAGGGGAGATGGGCGCATTTGTTTGCTCATTTATGGGTCTTTTTATTATGTTTTTAGTTTCCTCAGTAGATCTCAAGCGTAACCCCCCCCCCACACACACACACACACACAAACGTCGCCTCCGACGGACCGGCTTGCCTCGGTCGGGATCAAGTGTGATGGAGTAGGGGTCCAGTGTGACAGGGTGGCTGTCCATCGCCGCCGTAGTATCTATCGGCGCCGCCCTACCTCCTATAGGCGCCGCTCGTCAGGAGTATTGTCGCCAACCAGTTTGCGTGCTACGGTGCATGACGCCGCCCCAGCGGCGTCATTTATCTTCCTCAGGTCTTGCATGGTTGCCTCTCGACCCCTTCCAGTTGCCGTTAGGCTGCATGCCCGTCCATACTGCCCGCCGTGGGCGTCCCGCCCCTCTATCACCCATGATACTCGGCAGTAGTCTCCCCCTTGTATCGCCACTCCTTAAGTCGTGGAGCGTCTGCACTTAAATCGGCATAGTATGACACCTGCTTTAGCAACGGATTTCTAGATAATTTATGGAAAATATGTATATCTATATTTAGCGGAAGAGTATAAGAGGTTAGTAGACACCGATATCATCATTCGAGAAGAAGACACTGAGGCCGACCGTGAGCTCCAACGGAAGTATACAGATTTGGGACAGTGTGACTCTGAAGTTGAGGCTCTATTCGCTCCCGAAGAGATGACGGCAGTACTCAAGATATCGGTTGAAGACTTTGATATGGCGATGGAAAAACTGGACGTGCACCTAGAGGAGTGTGAGAAATTACGAATCAAATTCGAAGAGAGTTGTGGAGCCAATGGAAGGGAGCAAGAGAAGAGAGACGAAACTAATCGAAGGGAGCAAGAGAAGAGAGACGAAGCCAATCGAAGGGAGCAAGAGAAGAGAGACGAAAACATGCTGCAAGAAATTGCAATAATGCTGGGAGCTTCCCCAAGGAAAAAGGCAAAACTGTCAGATTAAGTTAATAAATAAAACAATAATGATGATTTCACCCTTTTATTTCCTTCTCTTTAGATTTTGAGCAGCGCCGAAGGCGCCCGCCGCCGGAGGCCAAGCCCGCAGCAGAGGGCGAAGCCCGTGCTTGTCTCTCCTAAAAAAATTCTCTCCTAAATTTTTGTTGGTGAAAGATGTTGTGGCAAAATAATTGACAACTCGATTTCTGTAACAGGACATCGTGAGCGCGCTCATTGCTGCTGATTATGGGCAAGACGTTAGCTAAAAAATCTTTGACTCAGAGAGAGAGAGAGAGAGACAGACACATCTTCTTTTCTCTCCTAAATTTTTGTGGGTGAAAGATGTAGTGGAAAAATAATTGACAACTCGATTTCTTTAAATTTTTCACACACACAAATTTAGACCCTCCCGAAGAAAAAAGGTTCACCGCCAACTCAAGTCGTATAGCAGAATTAATTTTTGGTGAGTCGTCTGACTGGGGTGGTCGTAGCTCTCGGATCGAAGTATTTCCGATCGATCCCAATTCCACCAACTCACGTTGGACAGCAGAACATCGCCTAAAGATTTGTGTGTGAAAATCACGACAGGGACCCGCACAGCAGCGACGCCGCAGCAGCCCGACCAGGTAGTCTCTCTCTAGGTGGAGTATAGCTAGGTCATGCTTCGTTTAATGCGTCGTATACTGTCCTAGATCATGCTTCGTATAATGTGTCGTACCCCCAGTCAGACGCCTCACCAAAAATAATCCCACAAAAATCTCTCTGGGTGGAGCAGCCCGGCCAGATAGTCTCTCCTAAATTTTGTCTCTCATACATTTTTGTGGGTGAGTCGCCGCAGGAGCCCGGCCAGTTAGTCTCTCTCTACTGTAGGTGGAGCAGCCCGGCCAGGTAGTCGCGTCTCTGGGTGGAGCAGCCCGGCCAGGTAGTCTCCCTCTGGGTATCATTGACAACAGCCGACTAAGCACCTCTCAAGCCCCTCCCATTAGATCCTCCACTTTCTTTACTTTAGGATCAAGTGAAGTGACCTAAAATTAATGGGAGTAACTGGTACTGTGGTGCTTCGTACTTATAATTCGTCGTATAACTAGGTCATGCTTCGTATAATGTAAATCGGAAAATAAAATGGAATTTTTCATGTTTTTCTTTTATTTGTCCTAGTTTTTACAATTTCTTCTCTCCTAAATTTTTGTGGGTGAAAGATCGTTTCATAACCCAATCGAGGGGCCGAATACGGGCTCGTATGTGCCTGTGTTGGCACAGGTGCACCAACACAGGCAACACGGTGCAGCAAGCACACAGAATACGGCGGCAGTGGCTGTGCTCCGACGATTTACACGCTCTCCCTCTTGCTCTCACGCTTCGTATAATGCGTCGTATAGCTAGGTCATGCTTCGTTTAATGCATCGTATACTGTCCTAGGTCATGCTTCGTATAATGTGTCGTACCCCCAGTCAGACGCCTCACCAAAAATAATCCCACAAAAATTTCTCTGGGTGGAGCAGCCCGGCCAGGTAGTCTCTCCTAAAAATTGTCTCTCCTAAATTTTGTCTCTCCTAAATTTTTGTAGGTGAGACGTCGCAGGTGCCCGGCCAGTTAGTCTCTCTCTACTGTAGGTGGAGCAGCCCGGCCAGGTAGTCTCCCTCTGGGTATCTTTGACAACAGCCGACTAAGCACCTCTCAAGCCCCTCCCATCAGATCCTCCACTTTCTTAACTTTAGGATCAAGTGAAGTGACCTAAAATTAATGGGAGTAACTGGTACTGTGGTGCTTCGTACTTATAATTCGTCGTATAGCTAGGTCATGCTTCGTATAATGTAAATCGGAAAATAAAATTGAATTTTTCATGTTTTTCTTTTATTTGTCCTAGTCTTTACAATTTCTTCTCAACTAAATTTTTGTGGGTGAAAGATCGTTTCATAACCCAATCGAGGGGCCGAATACGGTCTCGTATGTGCCTGTGTTGGCACAGGTGCACCAACACAGGCAACACGGTGCAGCAAGCACACAGAATACGGCGGCGGTGGCTGTGCTTCGACGAGGTACACACTCTCCCTCTTGCTGTCACGCTTCTTATAATGCGTCGTATAGCTAGGTCATGCTTCGTATAATGTGTCGTACCCCCAGTCAGACGCCTCACCAAAAATAATCCCACAAAAATCTCTCTGGGTGGAGCAGCCCGGCCAGGTAGTCTCTCCTAAAAATTGTCTCTCCTAAATTTTTGTGGGTGAGTCGCCGCAGCAGCCCGGCCAGGTAGTCTCTCTCTAGGTGGAGCAGCCCGGCCAGGTAGTCGCCTCTCTGGGTGGAGCAGCCCGGCCAGGTAGTTGCCTCTCTGGGTGGAGCAGCCCGGCCAGGTAGTCTCTCTCTGGGTATCTTTGACAATGGCCGACTAAGCACCTCTCAATCCCCTCCCATCAGATCCTCCACTTTCTTAACTTTAGGATCAAGTGAAGTGACCTAAAATTAATGGGAGTAACTGGTACTGTGGTGCTTCGTACTTATAATTCGTCGTATAGCTAGGTCATGCTTCATATAATGTAAATCGGAAAATAAAATGGAATTTTTCATGTTTTTCTTTTATTTGTCCTAGTTTTTACAATTTCTTCTCTCCTAAATTTTTGTGGGTGAAATATCGTTTCATAACCCAATCAAGGGGCCGATTACGGTCTCGTATGTGCCTGTGTTGGCACAGGTGCACCAACACAGGCAACACGGTGCAGCAAGCACACAGAATACGGCGGTGGTGGCTGTGCTCCGACGACGTACTCACTCTCCCTCTCGCTGTCACGTTTCGTTTAATGCGTCGTATAGCTAGGTCATGCTTCGTTTAATGCGTCGTATACTGTCCTAGGTCATGCTTCATATAATGTGTCGTACTCCCAGTCAGACGCCTCACCAAAATTAATCCCACAAAAATCTCTCTGGGTGGAGCAGCCCGGCCAGGTAGTCTCTCCTAAAAATTGTCTCTCCTAAATTTTGTCTCTCCTAAATTTTTGTGGGTGAGTCGCCACAGCAGCCCGGCCAGTTAGTCTCTCTCTATTGTAGGTGGAGCACCCCGGCCAGGTGGTCGCCTCTCTGGGTGGAGCAGCCCGGCCAGGGTGTCTCCCTCTGGGTATATTTGACAATGGCCGACTAAGCACCTCTCAATCCCCTCCCATCAGATCCTCCACTTTCTTAACTTTAGGATCAAGTGAAGTGACCTAAAATTATTGGAGTAACTGGTACTGTGGTGCTTCGTACTTATAATTCGTCGTATAGCTAGGTCATGCTTCGTATAATGTAAATCGGAAAATAAAATGGAATGTTTCATGTTTTTTCTTTAATTTGTCCTAGTTTTTATAATTTCTTCTCTCCTAAATTTGTGTGGGTGAAAGATCGTTTCATAACCCAATCGAGGGGCCGAATACGGTGTCGTATGTGCCTGTGTTGGCACAGGTGCACCAACACAGGCAACACGGTGCAGCAAGCACACAGAATACGGCGGCGGTGGCTGTGCTCCGACGACGTACACACTCTCCCTCTCGTTGTCACGTTTCGTATAATGCGTCGTATAGCTAGGTCATGCTTCGTTTAATGCGTCGTATACTGTCCTAGGTCATGCTTCGTATAATGTGTCGTATCCCCAATCAGACGCCTCACCAAAAATAATCCCACAAAAATCTCTCTGGGTGGAGCAGCCCGGCCAGGTAGTCTCTCCTAAATTTTGTCTCTCCTAAATTTTTGTGGGTGAGTCGCCGCAGCAGCCCGGCCAGGTAGTCTCTCTCTAGGTGGAGCAGCCCGGCCAGGTAGTCGCCTCTCTGGGTGGAGCAGCCCGGCCAGGTAGTCTCTCTCTGGGTATCTTTGACAACGGCCGACTAAGCACCTCTCAATCCCCTCCCATCAGATCCTCCACTTTCTTAACTTTAGGATCAAGTGAAGTGACCTAAAATTAATGGGAGTAACTGGTACTGTGGTGCTTCGTACTTATAATTCGTCGTATAGCTAGGTCATGCTTCGTAGAATGTAAATCGGAAAATAAAATGGAATTTTTCATGTTTTTCTTTTATTTGTCCTAGTTTTTCCAATTTCTTCTCTCCTAAATTTTTGTGGGTGAAAGATCGTTTCATAACCCAATCGAGGGGCCGAATACGGTCTCGTACGTGCCTGTGTTGGCACAGGTCCACCAACACAGGCAACACGGTGCAGCAAGCACACAGAATACGGCGGCGGTGGCTGTGCTCCGACGAGGTACACACTCTCTCTCTCGCTGTCACGCTTCGTATAATGCGTCGTATAGCTAGGTCATGCTTCGTTTAATGCGTCATATACTGTCCTAGGTCATGCTTCGTATAATGTGTCGTACCCCCAATCAGACGCATCACCAAAAATAATCCCACAAAAATCTCTCTGGGTGGAGCAGCCCGGCCAGGTAGTCTCTCCTAAAAATTGTCTCTCCTAAATTTCTCTCCTAAATTTTGTGGGCGAGTCGCCGCAGCAGCCCGGCCAGGTAGTCTCCCTCTGGGTATCTTTGACAATGGCCGACTAAGCACCTCTCAATCCCCTCCCATCAGATCCTCCACTTTCTTAACTTTAGGATCAAGTGAAGTGAACTAAAATTAATGGAGTAACTGGTACTGTGGTGCTTCGTACTTATAATTCGTCGTATAGCTAGGTCATGCTTCGTATAATGTAAATCGGAAAATAAAATGGAATGTTTCATGTTTTTCTTTTATTTGTCCTAGTTTTTACAATTCCTTCTCTCCTAAATTTTTGTGGGTGAAAGATCGTTTCATAACCCAATCGAGGGGCCGAATATCGTCTCGTATGTGCCTGTGTTGGCATAGGTGCACCAACACAGGCAACACGGTGCAGCCAGCACACAAAATACGGTGGCGGTGGCTGTGCTCCGACGAAGTACACACTCTCCCTCTCGCTGTCACGTTTCGTATAATGCGTCGTATAGTTAGGTCATGCTTCGTTTAATGTGTCGTATACTGTCCTAGGTCATGCTTCGTATAATGTGTCGTACCCCCAGTCAGACGCCTCACCAAAAATAATCCCACAAAAATCTCTCTGGGTGGAGCAGCCCGGCCAGGTAATCTCTCCTTAATTTTTTCTCTCCTAAACTTTTGTGGGTGAGTCGCCGCAGCAGCCCGGCCAGGTAGTCTCTCTCTATGTGGAGCAGCCCGGCCAGGTAGTCGCCTCTCTGGGTGGAGCAGCCCGGCCAGGTAGTCTCTCTCTGGGTATCTTTGACAACGGCCGACTAAGCACCTCTCAATCCCCTCCCATCAGATCCTCCACTTTCTTAACTTTAGGATCAAGTGTAGTGACCTAAAATTAATGGGAGTAACTGGTACTGTGGTGCTTCGTACTTATAATTCGTCGTATAGCTAGGTCATGCTTCGTATAATGTAAATTGGAAAATAAAATGGACTTTTTCATGTTTTTCTTTTATTTGTCCTAGTTTTTACAATTTCTTCTCTCCTAAATTTTTGTGGGTGAAAGATCGTTTCATAACCCAATCGAGGGGCCGAATACCGTCTCGTATGTGCCTGTGTTGGCACAGGTGCACCAACACAGACAACATGGTGCAGCCAGCACACAGAATACGGTGGCGGTGGCTGTGCTCCGACGAAGTACACACTCTCCCTCTCGCTGTCACGTTTCGTATAATGCGTCGTATAGCTAGGTCATGCTTCGTTTAATGTGTCGTATACTGTCCTAGGTCATGCTTCGTATAATGTGTCGTATCTCCAGTCAGACGCCTCACCAAAAATAATCCCACAAAAATCTCTCTGGGTGGAGCAGCCCGGCCAGGTAGTCTCTCCTAAAAATTGTCTCTCCTAAATGTTTTCTCTCCTAAACTTTTGTGGGTGAGTCGCCGCAGCAGCCCGGCCAGGTAGTCTCTCTCTATGTGGAGCAGCCCGGCCAGGTAGTCTCTCTCTGGGTATCTTTGACAACGGCCGACTAAGCACCTCTCAATCCCCTCCCATCAGATCCTCCACTTTCTTAACTTTAGGATCAAGTGAAGTGAACTAAAATTAATGGGAGTAACTGGTACTGTGGTGCTTCGTACTTATAATTCGTCGTATAGCTAGGTCATGCTTCGTATAATGTAAACTGGAAAATAAAATGGAATTTTTCATGTTTTTCTTTTATTTGTCCTAGTTTTTACAATTTCTTCTCTCCTAAATTTTTGTGGGTGAAAGATCGTTTCATAACCCAATCGAGGGGCCGAATACGGTCTCGTATGTGCCTGTGTTGGCACAGGTTCACCAACACAGGCAACACGGTGCAGCAAGCACACAGAATACGGCGGCGGTGGCTGTGCTCCGACAACGTACACACTCTCCCTCTCGCTGTCACGCTTCGTATAATGCGTCGTATAGCTAGGTCATGCTTCGTTTAATGCGTCGTATACTGTCCTAGGTCATGCTTCGTATAATGTGTCGTACCCCCAGTCAGACGCCTCACCAAAAATAATCCCACAAAAATCTCTCTGGGTGGAGCAGCCCGGCCAGGTAATCTCTCTCCTTTTAGCTAATAAATCTTTGACTCAGAGAAAGAGAGAGAGAGAGAGAAAGAGAGAGACAGACACAGTGTGTGAGAGAGAGAGAGAGTTACCCACTCTCTCTCTCGCTGTCACACTTCGTATAATGCGTCGCACAGGTGCACCAACACAGGCAACACGGCGCAGCAAGCACACAGAATACGGCGGCGGTGGCTGTGCTCCGTCGACGTACACACTCTCTCTCTCGCTGTCACGCTTCGTATAATGCGTCGTATAGCTAGGTCATGCTTCGTTTAATGCATCGTATACTGTCCTAGGTCATGCTTCGTATAATGTGTCGTACCCCCAGTCAGACGACTCACCAAAAATAATCCCACAAAAATCTCTCTGGGTGGAGCAGCCCTGCCAGGTAGTCGCTCTCTCTAGGTGGAGCAGCCCGACCAGGTAGTCTCTCTCTGGGTAGAACAAACCAGTCAGATAGTCGCTCTCTCTGGGTGGAGCAGCCTGACCAGGTAGTCTCTCTCTGGGGGGAGTAGCCCGGCCAGGTAGTTCTTCTTTCCTAAATTTTTGTGGGTGAAAGATGTTGTGGAAAAATAATTGACAACATGATTTCTTTAACAGGACAGCGTGAGCGCGCTCATTGCTGCTGATTATGGGCAAGACGTTAGCTAAAAAATCTTTGACTCAGAGAGAAAGAGAGAGAGAGAGAGACAGACACAGTGTGTGTGTGTGTGTGTGTGTGTGTGAGAGAGAGAGAGAGAGAGTTACAAACTCTCTCCCTCTCTGTCATGCTTCGTATAATGCGTCGTATAGCCTAGGTCATGCTTCGTATAATGCGTCGTATAGCGCGTCGAATGGATGTGACTCGTATCTGGGCAGGACACACGAGGCAGAAGGGTGGAGGTGTCCCGTAACCACTTCGTTCTTAGTAAGAGAATAGGCTGTCCATATAGTGCTTTACTAACCTGAATTTCTTAGTAAGAGAATAGGCTATTCATATAGTGCCTTACGTGCCCTCCCAGCAAACATTGAACAATCGGCCCGATACAGTGTTAATAACGGCCTTCTAATTTTTGTTTATATCGGCCCGATAATCGTAGTTTTTGTTGCCGTCACCATCCCAATTTATTTTAGTTTACCGTTTGCACACCAGCCTTCGATGGAACTTCATTGGCCCGTTAACTGGGCCAATGGTGGATAACTATAACCGTGCCGACACCAATTTTAATATATTGTGCCAATAACCTGTAATGTAGCTGCCTGAAGTGGGCCAATGTATTTCCAGCAAACATTGAACAATCGGCCCGATAAAAAGTTAATAACGGCCTTATAATATTTGTTCTTATCGGCCCGATATCGTAGTTTTTGTTGTCGTCATCATCCCAATTTATTTTAGTTTACCGTTTGCACACCAGCCTTCGATGGAACTTCATTGGCCCATTTACTGGGCCAATGGTGGATTACTATAACCGTGCCGACACTAATTTTAATATATTGTGCCAATAACCTGTAATGTAGCTGCCTGAAGTGGGCCAATGTATTTCGAGCAAACATTGAAAATCGGCCCGATAAATAGTTAATAACGGCCTTATAATATTTGTTCTTATCGGCCCGATAACCGTAGATTTTGTTGTCGTCATCATCCCAATTTATTTTAGTTTACCGTTTGCACACCAGCCTTCGATGGAACTTCATTGGCCCGTTAACTGGGCCAATGGTGGATAACTATAACCGTGCCGACACCAATCTGAATATATTGTGCCAATAACCTGTAATGTAGCTGCCTGAAGTGGGCCAATGTATTTCCAGCAATCATTGAATTATCGGCCCGATAAAAAGTTAATAACCGCCTTATAATATTTGTTCTTATCGGCCCGATAACCGTAGTTTTTGTTGTCGTCATCATCCCAATTTATTTTAGTTTACCGTTTGCACACCAGCTTTCGATGGAACTTCATTGGCCGATTTACTGGGCCAATGGTGGATTACTATAACCGTGCCGACACTAATTTTAATATATTGTGCCAATAACCTGTAATGTAGCTGCCTGAAGTGGGCCAATGTATTACCCGCCAACTTTGATCTATCGGCCCGATATATAGTTAAGAACAACCTTATATTTGTTTTTTATCGGCCCGATATGTGTAGTTTTTGTTGTCGTCACCGTCCCAATTTATTTTAGTTTACCGTTTGCACACCGGCCTTCGATGAAACAACTTTGGCCCGGTAACTGGGCCAATGGTGAATAACTATAATTGTGCCGGCACCAATTTTAACAAATTGTGCCAATAACCTGTAAAGTAGCTGCCTGAAGTGGGCCAATATATTTCCAGCAAACATTGAATAATCGGTCCGATATAGAGTTAATAACGGCCTTATATTTGTTTTTATCGGCCCTGTAATCATAGTTTTTGTTGTCGTCACCGTCCCAACTTATTTTAGTTTACCGTTTGCACACCACCCTTCGATGAAACAACATTGGCCCGGTAACTGGGCCAATGGGGGATAACTATAACCGTGCCGACACAAATTTTAACATATTGTGCCAATAACCTGTAATGTAGCTGCCTGAAATGGGCCAATGTATTTCCAGCAAACATTGAACAATCGGCCCGATATAGGCTTAATAACGGCCTAATAATATTTGTTTTTATCGGCCCGATAACCATAGTTTTTGTTGTCGTCATCGTCGCATTTTATTTTAGTTTACCATTTGCACACCAGCCTTCGATGGAACTTCATTGGCCCATTCACTGGGCCAATGGTGGATAACTATAACCGTGCCGACACCAATTTTAATATATTGTGCCAATAACCTGTAATGTAGCTGCCTGAAGTGGGCCAATGTATTACCAGCAAACATTGAATAATCGGCCCGATATATAGTTAACCCTTATTTAGCGGCGAGCAACATAAGTCGAGTTAAATAAAGCTGGACTATGTGGCGGCGCTCGACATAGGTCGAGTGTCAATTTCAGCACGTAATGTGGCTGAGAGAGAGAGACAAGTGGTGGCAGGAGACTAGCGAGCGTATGACTGCTCCAGACCACCGCGGCGAACCTACTGACACAAATCTCAGCTCCCTCCTCCCTCTCTCACTCGCTACATACTCAATTATGTACTGAAAGTACCGAATTACCTGCTTTTTGCACTCGCGTTGCACGGTTATTGCAAGAAAACTATCCATCATACAAGGATCGTTATGGTGTCATTCGAAAGCTCTGTTTATGCCCTTTCAGGGATAGGTACTTGTTTTACGTTCTGGGTCTTATTTAGGCATGAAAATGATCACGTAAACAGCCCTATTTTGGCTAAAAACACCCCGCTGTGCGGTACACATAAATAAACCGCATAGGCCGCTCGTAAGGTGTTAAGAATGGCCTTATAATATTTGTTTTTTATCGGCCCGATATCTGTAGTTTTTGTTGTCGTCACCGTCCCAATTTATTTTAGTTCACCGTTTGCACACCAGCCTATGATGAAACAACATTGGCCCGGTAACTGGGCCAATGGTGGATAACTATAATCGTGCCGACACCAATTTTAACAAATTGTGCCAATAGCCTGTAATGTAGCTGCCTGAAGTGGGCCAATGTATTTCAAGCAAACATTGAACAATTGGCCCAATATAGAGCTAAAAACGGCCTTAAAATATTTGTTTTTATCGGCCCGATAACCGTAGTTTTTGTTGTCGTCACCGTCCCAACTTATTTTAGTTTACCGTTTGCACACTGGCCTTCGATGGAACAACATTGGCCCGGTAACTGGGCCAATGGTGGATAACTATAACCGTGCTGACACCAATTTTAACATATTGTGCCAATAACCTGTAATGTAGCTGCCTGAAGTGGGCCAATGTATTTCCTGCAAACATTGTACAATCGGCCCGTTATAGAGTTATTAACGGCCTTATAATATTTGTTTTTATCGGCCCGGTAACTGTAGTTTTTGTTATCGTCACCGTCCCAATTTATTTTAGTTTACCGTTTGCACACTGGCCTTCGATGGAACAACATTGGCCCGGTAACTGGGCCAATGGTGGATAACTATAACCGTGCTGACACCAATTTTAACATATTGTGCCAATAACCTGTAATGTACCTGCCTGAAGTGGGCCAATGTATTTCAAGCAAACATTGAACAATCTGCCCGATATAGACTTAATAACGGTCTTATAATATTTGTTTTTATAGGTCCGATAACTGTAGTTTTTGTTGTCGTCACCGTCCGTCCCAATTTATTTTAGTTTACCATTTGCACACCAGCCTTCGATGGAACAACATTGGCCCGGTAACTGGGCCAATGGTGGATATCTATAACGGTTCCGACACCAATTTTAACATATTGTGCCAATAACCTGTAATGTACCTGCCTGAAGTGGGCCAATGTATTTCCAGCAAACATTGAACAATCAGCCCAATATAGACTTAATAACGGCCTTATAATATTTGTTTTTATCGGTCCGATAAATGTAGTTTTTGTTGTCGTCACCTTCCCAATTTATTTTAGTTTTCCGTTTGCACACCGGCCTTCGATGGAACAACATTGGCCCGGTAACTGGGCCAATGGTGGATAACCATAATCGTGCCGACAAAAATGTTAGCACATTGTGCCAATAACCTGTAATGTAGCTGACTGAAGTGGGCCAATGTATTTTAGTTATTAGATAAGCATCTCATATTAATTGGGCCAATGTACTTGAACAATAATCAGGCCAGCATTGTGTTGTCTTGTATTGGTCCGATACCTTTAGATCTGTCAGCTAATATCGGCCCATTTGATTTATGCAAATATTCAGAAACCCAAGATATATTGGTCCTATGCATGATAACCATAATCATACCAATTAATTTTGTATTTAAGTTGCCTAGTAAATAATATGTCAGCTGCCAGCATTGTACCAATGATAGAAGACCTTGCTTGTGCCGATTCACTCTGTGCTGTCCTGGGCCAATAACTCTGCCAGAACCGCTCCGTTTCATTTTAGTTTACCACTTGCATCCCGGCCTTTGATGGAACAACATTGGCCCGGTAACTTGGCCAATGATGGATAACCATAATCGTACCGACATCAATGTTAATATGTTGTGCCAATTATGTGTAATGTAGCTGCCTGAAGTTGGCCAATGAATCCCAGATTATTTGGGCCATGTAATCAGGCCAGCACTGTGTTGTCTTGTATTGGTCCGATACCTTTAGATCTGTCGGCCAATATCGGCCCATTTGATTTATGCAAATACCGGTATTCAGAAACCCAAGATATATTGGCCCTATGCATGATCACCATAATCGTGCCAATTAATGTTGTATTTAAGTGGCCTAGTAAATCAAATGTCAGCTGCCAGCATTGGACCAATGATGGAAGACCTTGCATGTGCCGATTCACTCTATGCTGTACTGGGCCAATAACTGCCAGAACCGCTCCATTTCATTTTAGTTTACCATTTGCACCCCAACATTCGATGGAACAACATTGGCCCGGTAAATGGGCCAATAATGGATAACCTGATTCATGACAACATCAGTGTTTACTACATTGTGCCAATATCCCTTAAAGGGGACAAAAACAACAGTGTCAATAATGTCACTGTTATGAAGCTGGCTGTCTGTATTGGTTGAATATTGGCCATATTCAGAACCGATTGCAGGAAACCATAATAATTCCAATACCAATTTTCACTCAATTGATTTGATAACCTAAACTCTGATTGCCATCTTTGGCCCAATTTGCTACCGTTGTCCGTTTGCACAGCGGGATGTACAGGCCCAGTGCTGGCCCGTGTTTCAGACCAATAAAGGTAAACCTAAATCATGTTGACAGCAGTTTTTACTACATTGTGCTATTAATCCTTAAGCTGGCTGCCTGTATTGGTCCAACAGATGCCGGTTCTGCCGGATTTCAGAATCTTTGGGGTCCGAAACAGCGAAGTTTTACTGTACAGTATATATTTTTTTATATTGGTTCAATGTTGGCCCTAATCAGACCGATGTCAGTGAACTTGAATCATGCCAATGTCAATTTTAACTTTATAAATCTGATAACCTTTACTCCGATTGTCCGCTTTGGCCCAATTTAATATAGTTATCCGTTTGCACAGCAGGATATGTACCGTTATGTGTCCAGTAGTGGTCGATGTTTTGGACCATTGAGGGGAAACAGAAGTCATGCCGACTCCAATTTGCACTACATTCGACCAACAATCTTAAACCTAGGTGTCAGTATTCGCCCAATTCAATTTATATAATTATCAGCTTGTATAACAGTTCTATAATAGTTTTAATCTGGACAAAAGAGGATGAACCGTAATCATGCCATTATAGATTATAACTATATTTTGCCAATAGGCCTAACCATAAATCTGACTCATGTTTGGCCCAATTTATTTAAGTTATCATTTTCACAGTGAAATGTATGGGCCTAGTAACTGGCCCATGTGTAGTACTGATGATGGGAGACCGGAATCATGCCAACACCAAATTGTCCTATATTGGACAAAGTACTGTACCTTAAAAGCTGATATTTAAAATATATCGGTCCAAAACTGGCAACAACATTTGATATTGATATCCGTTTTACATCATTTGTATTTAATGATGTAAATAATATTAATGGTAACTGGTTTAAAGAAGTATTTACACTTAGATCTAGGGATATTTATAGGCAAAAATGGACGGAGGAAGTTAATAGAAGTAGTGTTTGTTTGAATTACAGAATAATGACGGTCGGTTACCGCATCCAAGATTATTTACTTAAACTGCCAAAGCAATATTCAATAAAGTTGTGTAAATTCAAATGTGGTAATCATATGCTGCCTATTGTCAGCGGTAGACACAACAACATAAATGTAAACGAGGGAATTTGTACGTTATGTAATAGTAATGAAGTCGGTGATGAATTCCATTTTTTGTTCAAATGTTCACATTTTAATGTTTACAGAAGGCAGTATATGTGAGAACTGGTGCTGGTAATACGACTGGCCAACTATGGAGATCGTATGCAGAACCAGAAGGGATAAGTAATTGAATAAAGATGAGAAGTAATGGAAAAGAAGAAGTTCAGAGAGAGAAACAGTAGTACAGGGGGTTAGATTGGGGGACAGATTGCAAGGGACGTCTAGTACCAAGCACGCTATGCCAAGCTCTGCAGGAGACACGCGGGAAGGATCCCCGCACCACCCTCCCAGGACAGCGGCCTCCAATCACAGACCACTACGGCATGAAGAGCAAGCGTCCTATGACGTAGCCAGGCCCGCCGGCCAATCAAGGGCGTGGGAAAGCCCGCGCGAGCGAGGGAGGCACATGTACATATACACGCACATATTACCACCTCGCTGCCTCCTTCGCTCTTTCTCCTTAACTTCACAATGCATATCTTATACTCTATGACTGATATAAAATACTTCCATGTGTCACAGACAAGAATAAAGACCACCACTGATCTGGCTGTGACTACATGAATACTAGGAAAGAAAGAACATCGTTCTACGATTATTATAGCCCATTCCACTGCCCTGGCGAGCGCTAGCGAGTACGAGCACATTCTGGCAAGCTGGCCAGCGTAACATTACTTTTGTTGTTTATACGATAGCCGATAATTTCCCCGTCGCTATATAATTGAATGGATTACTCTTGGTGCATACAGTAGCCTAAAAGAAATTCCACCATACGACAGCCGATAATTTCATGGTTGTTATATAATTGGATGAATTACTGTAGGCATTTACGATGGCCTACAAGGAGTTCCACCAGAAAGACCAAGAGAGTGGCGAAGTAACAGAGGGCCTGGATGTAGAAGACCCCTTGCATGTGGTCCAGGGTGAGCGGCATCTGGCCCTCTGTCTCAGCCACCTCATCCACCACCTCACCTTGTTGGGTCTGAGGAGAAACGATAATAAAAGGTAGATATTTAGTTTTCTCTCCAGAACTCTATTAAGCTTAAAACAAAACATAAGTAAATAAATAAATAAATAAACACCCCAAAGCCCCCCTTCAAGATAAATGTGTACGTTTTTCGGTATGCTAAACATACGTCAAAATAATCGAATAAACGTACTTGCAAGAAAATCGTGAGTGAGGCTTCGAACCAGGGCGTCAGCAAGCCGCTCTCCACCACACTGTGTAACAAGGGGTCGATCCTGAGTTATTCAGAGGTTTGATTAAGATCATAAATTATTACCCCTCTGAGTCCTAGAGGTAGATTGCAAGCTACAAAAAAAATAAAACTATATAAGTAATCTAGTGGTTCGCCTAACATGATGAACATTACGCCGTCAGTTTATATAACAACACAAAAAAGAGAGAAAACTTACCTGCAGTTTAAGAAGGACCCGTGTTATTCAGAGAGTTTAAATATATCATATTTACCCTTATGTATCTTAGATGTAGGGCGAGTAAACGTACCTGCAAGAATATGTTGAGTGAGGATTCTAACCAGGGCGTCACCAAACTTCTCTCCACCACACTGTGTAACAAGGGATCGATCCTGGGTTATTCAGAGGGAATATTGAGATCGTATAACCCCTTTGAGTCCTAGAGGTAGATTGCAAGCTAAAAAAAACAAAAGTAATCTAGTGGTTCGCCTAACATGATGAACATTACGTCGTCAATATATATATAAACAAACAGAGAAAACTGACCTGCAGTTTAAGAAGGACCCGTGTTATTCAGAGAGTTTATTGAGATCATATTTACCCTTCTGTATCTTAGATGTAGATTGAAGCAAACAACGAGAAAACTGACCTACAAGAAAATAGTGAGTGAGGATTCTAACCAAGTGGGGTGACCAAGCCGCTCTCCAAGGGATCGATCCTGGATTATTCAGAGGGTTTATTTAGATCGTAAGTGAGTTCTAGAGATAGATTACAAGCTAAAGCAATTGTCTAATGGTACGCTAAACATGATAAAAACTACGTCAACTTTTTTGTTTACGTAGTTTTCATCATGTTCAGCGCACCATTAGACGATTTCTTTAGTTATGCAGAGGGTTACTGGGATCGTACTAACCCTTTGAGTTCTAGAGGTAGATTGAAAGCTAAAGAAATCATCTAATGATACGTTGAACATGAGGAAAACTACGTCAAATAATCGAAAAAACGTACCTGCAGGAAAATATTGAGTGAGGATTCTAACCAGGGAGTGACCAGACCGCTCTCCACCACACTATGAATCAAGGGGTCGATCCTGGGCTTCAGTGGTGAGTAACTCTGTAAAGCCATCCCAACGCTGCCAGGCCACCCACACTCCTGGGCAGATCAGCCCACGCATTAAGGGGGGTAGTGGTTAGATTTTGGTCTATTTGATTAATTAATTTTAAGTTTCCTTGCTTGACCTCCATCAATCTAAACAAAACAAAACTAATAAACGCTAGACCGCCCTTCCAGATAGATTTGTATATTTTTGCGGTAGAATAATGTCCCGGCCGAAGACCGGTCCCTCATAAATTACAAGTTTGCTATCGCTCGCCAGGAAATTATTGACACTTAAAGGGCACGAAAGGTATTAATATTGACAACAAAATTGGGCGAAAGGTCTTAAAATCGTGAAACTAATGAGGAGAACATCTACACATTTCAAAGCTAACGGGGCTAAACATGAGGAAGAATTGGGTCAAGAGGGAAATCAAAAATCCCCTTAACCCTTTGAGTACCAGCGACGTGTGTTATATTATATTCTAGCTATATTTAGACGATATTATGCAGCTTTGGAAGGATCTGTGGTAGTTGAAATGGTTAGTTGAGATAGTTTGAAGACTTATTATTGCTAGAAGTCCTTCCTAAGCTGAATAAAATAATATAATATAATCAGAATACGTTGAAAAGGACGTCCCTGGTACTCAAAGGGTTAAAGCTGATGTGTTCTAAGCTGCACACTCAATTCCTACAGTGTATTATAGTCTATTCGCTATACATAGGCCGAATATCCTGACCCCTATCCTCTTGTGACGCTACAAAGGACTGGGTTAAGGGGAGATTGCCACTTGAGGGATTTTTTTTCTGGACCCCTTTCTCCCTCATGTTTAGCCCCCTTGCTTTTGAGATATTAAGACGTTCGCCCCATTATTTTGGCGATTGTAAGAACTTTCACCCTATTTCTGTCAATTTTAAGACCTTTCTTGCCATTTAGGTGTCGATTTTTTCCTGGCGAGCGATAGCGAGCCTGTAATTTATGAGGAACCGGCCTTCGGCCAGGACATTTTTCTACCGAAAAATGTACAAATTTATCTTGAAAGGAGGTCTGGGTGGTGTAATTTTAAGCTTGATGGAATTTTAGGGAACGAACTAAAAACCTCCCCTTAAATGGGCTGTAGCTTTCCAGTTTCCACACCCATTGTCGTATTGAATCTTCCCAAATGGTAAAAATATAAGCTAGCTAGATCGCTCTATGTCTTTTTGAGTTACAAGATATTAACGGGGAAGATTTCAGGCCTCGTTTCAAAGGATGTCTACCCATTATCCCTATCAAGATTCGATAGGCAGGTCTTTAAAACATATTTTTGGTTACTATTAGACCATATTACTCAGATTAGAAGGAGTATATGGAAGACAGAGGGTTATTTGAGATAGTTTTCACCCATTTAGAGAGATCTTTCCTAAACTGTCTGAAATCGTCTAATGATAACCAGAATTAACTGTCAAAATGAGTCATAATCTTCAATGGGTTAAAAGGTTACAGACTCGCTCTGATAATCCTTTTAGCTACCATATATTTTTCCCAAGCTTGATAAAATCGTCTAAATATAGCTGAAATCATATAAACAAACCTAACCAGTAGTATAGGGGTTAAAGTTTCGTAATACCCACCTTCATTTCCCGCACGACAGGTCTCCGGTGGCCGCGATTCATCTGCGCCTTCATAAACTTAATGTTCAGGAGGTCGTTTAAGTATCCTGCTCGGCCGTCCAATATCCAGGACTCGAGGTCATCGTAGACACTGATATACCTCTTGTTTAATTCCTGTAGTAAATAAATTATTACATAAATAAATAAATTGAAATGCATGATATACTGTACTGCATATATATATATATATATATATATATATATATATATATATATATATATATATATATATATATATATATATATACTGTATATATATATATATATATATATATATATATATATATATATATATATATATATATATATATATATATATATATATATATATATACATAGAGAGAGAGAGAGAGAGCATATAAACTTTTTTTATCGTTTATCTAGCAAACTAAAAAGATTAGTTATCATCAAACCTATCAATTTTATTCACAATTTTAAGATTTTAGGAAACAATCGGTCATTACTTGTAGGTATATATTGGTGGAGGTATTCATGAGATAGCTATAATACGGTCCGGTTGACACGATCTTAAGGTCCGAGGCAGCGTACTCCTGGAAGGTATCGATGGTCTTGGGCTGCCTGGTGACGGTGAGGAAGGTGATGAGGTTGGCACAGTAGGACAGACCCAGCACCATAGTATACAACCACAGGAAGATGACGGTGACCCGGCTGGTGCTACTGGTGGGCTCCCTGGTGACCGGTTCCTTCAGGTGCATGGCGGTCAGGTAGAAGTAGCTTGAGGCCAGGGTGTCCAGGTAAGAGGTCTTTCTCAAACTGCAACCATAATTAGATGAAAATATGTGAATAGGAGGTTATGGCTATCAACCTAATTGGATTAGTAATTACCACTTATGTACCAGTGACGTCTTATTAATCATATTCTAATTATATTCAGACGATTTTATGCTGCTTCAGAATGATTAGTGGTACTAAAAGGGATAAATGAGATAGTTCAAAGTCTAATAATTGCTGGAGGCCTTTCTGAAACAATAAAATCGTCAAATAGTAGCTAGACACTAATTAAAAGGACGGCACTGGTACTGCAGGAGTTAAGCCAGCATATATAAGAAAGAACGTCAATAACGAAGCCTCTTTCCGAGAACCCCAGTCCCTTGACAAAAATGCTAAATTGTATGAAAGTTAGTTCCTTGGCACGTTTGTGTACACTTTGAGACATAAATCATTATCCCCTCTGAATCCTAGAACTGCTTAAATGAATCCCATATCATGTTCCAAATAGCTAGCCCAGAAATCGAGAACCCCAACCTCTGTAACTGAAAAAGGGCTAAAGCAAAGAGGCTGTACCCTTTGGTGCTTGAAGGAGGTCTAGGAAGGAAACTAAAGATAAATAGAAAGATGTTCTAAAATGACTCACCCTCTAGATGATACCGTATCGATCCAGTATATAGACGGAGGGAGGATGAGGAGGCCCAGGACCATAGCCAGCCAGGTGTCCTCCCTGAAGGGCCACAAAGGAGCCCCCCCGCGAGGTACTGGGGCAGGCACCCTCAGGAGCACACAGTTCACCTGGGGTATGAAATACATTACATATTACATGCATACTACATTATATAATATAAAATATTATATATATATATATATATATACCTGTATATATATATATATATATATATATATATATATTGTCACAATGACCAGGGTCTTTTAGGAGTAGCTAGACGGTAGTGGTGCCTGACTTCTGAAAGCAGCTGTGCCAAGTCTATTAGAAATACCTGGTATTGTGAGTTTCACCCCGATACCCTTCCAATTACTCATGACTAGTTTTGCCGTATCTCTAAGCATTTTTGTCTCCATAAACATTTGTGTAGAATGAGCCAATAGAGTGTTACTAGTTTCGTATATGAAGTTGTGTTGTAGTGGCAACGCTGTAATTTGTAGGCTGGGTGTTGCAGGGTAGGCCAGGAAGTGGAGGATGGAATGTTGCTTTCTCGAACGGGGGGGGGGGGGAGGTCGAGGTAGTGTTGCTCTCTCGCTAAGCAACACGAGTTTACTTAATTATGTGACCATTGCAAGTTTAGTTGTGTTGCAATATCAAGATGTACTTTATTTTCTCTGCCACACTGTTTTAGTTAATTTGTTAACACAGGAATACTTTAGTATAAGTTATTCTTGTGAAGTTTCTTAGTGTTATCATATCGTGTGGTGATATCTTGCAACCCCCCCTTAGTTTGAGCCTGGCTCCCGCCAGCTTCGCCAGGGCCAGGTCTCATCATTCTCTCGGGGGCGGCCAGACAGTATAGGTGGTGGTAGCTCTCTCTAGTGGCACACCAGTCTGCCCCTGTTTATTTTTCCTTGCTTGCATAACAGTAACGTAACGTAATTAACAGAGAATCCTAGACATCCATTTCTTCCTTTTTATTATTCCTTTTCCTCTGATCAGCATTCAATTATAATTCCCTTTGTTTTATACACTCTGCACCTCCGGTGGCTACGTCGGAATTCGTGATGGGGAAGAGCTGGGAGGTTTGCCGGGGTCCTTACTAATAAGCACTGTTAGTCCCATAGACAGTCCACACACACACACATCCATAACCCCTGCATATGTTTCCCAGTGTTCGTGCTTAGGACTCGGTAACAACCTTGAAGGTCCTGCCCCAGCACTTGTGTGTTACCTATCTCGGGTTTCGAACTGAGAAAACGGAGTGTTTAATATTAATTAGGAATCCCGCTTCAGTCTGGACCCCCCCCCCCCCCATAGTTAAGTGAGTGTGGGAGGTGGACTCTAAGAGTTCATTGTTTGGGCGGTAACTCACTGGGGGGCCCAGGTTGAAGCAGGATATACTGGTGTCATATTAGAGGTGGTCAGGGCAACTTGCTTCCACTAATATCACCCCGAGGTTAGTAGTCATATTAGGACACTGCCATATATTGTTAGTTCATTATATGCATGCAATATTATTATGTGCAACTCTCTTGGGTTGAGAGTGGATTACCGTTGGTTGGTTTGCGCACGGTTTAGTACTGTCGAGGGCGCGCATAGCCTGTTATGCTCGAAGTACACCTGCACTCTTGTTTCTTTGATGTCTGCTGGTAGCCTATGTATTTAACTGTTTTGATTATCCAACCCAGCATTGCTACTCCCGGTGTTGGTTTCGAGTTCTCGTAGCTAGTAAGTTACATGAGTATTTCTGTTCTACTTATTATTTAGAATAGGAGCAGGGCAGTGTGCACCTTAAGCCCTGAGAAGAGCCTGGAAGCGTTCATAAAGCTCTTACCTGTTGCGTCGTGGTGTTGTTTGGTAGAGAGACAAGGTGCATTTGTATAGTCATTATTTTGTATACCGTCTCTAAGCAACTGAGGTCCAGATTCGTAACAATATATATATATATATATATATATATGTATATGTATGTGTGTGTGTGTGTGTGTGTGTGTGTGTGTGTGTGTGTGTGTGTGTGTGTGTGTGTGTGTGTGTGTGTGTGTGTGTGTGTGTGTGTGTGTGTGTGTGTGTGTGTGTGTGTGTGTGTTTCTACCCCAACCCAGGATCGCACCACGGACTGTTTAATTGAGAGCACTCTACCATGGCGTGATAGGGAATAGTTAACCATTTCCTATCTATATTTTGGAGATGGAGAAATACTAGTTGGCGGAAATATTCCATTCCATATGCCAAGTCGTAGGACCCATTTTCCAGAGTTGTATTGTACAGTACAAGGGATTTTTTACGACTATTTCCATGCAACCCGGATTGAATTAATTTTAATTAAATACTCCTCCAGGCAAGCACAAGGATTATAAATATGAAGTATATCTCACATATACACGTGAGTTACATGACTAAATGTTTTTACCCTCACCCGGGATCGAACCACTTACATTACAACCACTCACATCAAAACCCCTTACATTTAAACCACTTACTACTTAAAACCACTTACCACTTAAAACCACTTACCACTTAAAACCACTTACCACCTAAAACCACTTACCACTTAAAACCACTCACATTAAAACCACGCACATTAAAACCCCTCACATTAAAACCACTTACAATAAAAACCCTCACATTAAAACCACTTACATTAAAACCCCTCACACTAAAACCACTCACATTAAAAACCCTCACTTTAAAACCACTTACATTAAAACCCCTCACACTAAAACCACTCACATTAAAACTACTTACATTAAAACCCCTTACATTAAAACCATTTAGATTAAAACCACGTACATTAAAACCCCTTACATTAACAACACTCACATTAAAACCACTCATATTAAAACCACTTACATTAAAACCATAAGGAGCAGTATAGTGCATGATGTCGTTTAAACCCTCAACATTCGATATAAAGATTCCTGCCACCCCAATATCCGCCACGCTTGTCGCTAGCATGTTATATTGGCCATTCCAGGAGCCATTGGGAAGCAAGTAGCCCCACATTTCATCTGCAGAAAGTGTAAACGTTTATTATTTAAACTTGTATTTTTGCGGTCATTAATTCCGATACATTCTCAAGTCTCGAACAATTTTAAGGAACCCCTGAAATGCAAATATTAGGTAAATAATTAATATGAAGTTGCAATTCAACCCAAAACAGCTCGGAGAGTATTAATATCCACGACTATAAACTCAGATATTCTGAAGTATTAACAATAAGCATAGGAAGCAATTGTGT
Source organism: Paralithodes platypus (assembly GCA_032716605.1). Taxonomy (NCBI): domain Eukaryota; kingdom Metazoa; phylum Arthropoda; class Malacostraca; order Decapoda; family Lithodidae; genus Paralithodes; species Paralithodes platypus. Next base: position 43,651,246 of record CM064546.1, read on the forward strand.
CCCTTATTCGATGTTTAACGTCTCAAACCTAATGCACAATAGTGTAGCAATCAATCAATTGGGGCATATGCCATGACAGCGCAAAGCTGCAATCACCCTCTGACTAAACTCTGGGAGATCCTCCCGGGTGAGACTCCAGGCATCTGCCTGGTCCATATCAAGTATTCTATCGTATGATTGGCCGACTTGCCTCAGCCATGAGCTTCATAGTCTTCCCCTAGGCCTCGTTCACTCAGGGTTGTCTATTGTAGAGACACCCTGCTGAGCAGGGTCTTCTTCAGGAAGGGGAACCACATGCCCATATAGCCGAAGTTGGTGTTCACGAACCATGCAACTAAAATATCTTGAATCAGTTTCATGGAGTAGTCACCGGTTTGAGACGCTCTAATTCCAGAGATAGCCCATGATCCAGCGAAAGCATTTAATACCAAAGGAGTTGATGCGTCTCTTCAACTGTCTGATAACCCTCAACTTGCGGCGACTGTCATATGACGGAAGAGAGAAAATTTGCCTACCCTGTGGCGCCCGTCGTATGACAGACTCCATTCTGAGGCTTTTATTGGTGCTGAGAGAGAGACCGGGCGTTGCAGGGACTACAGGCGGGCTTGGTCCGCACGCCACGGTCGCGCACCAGGGGTCTATGGTATACCTCTCTCGCCTCCTACACCTCTCATACAAGGGAAAACTGACAAAATACCTTATTTTCGGCGATTTTCCCCTTTGGTTACACGAACGTTGCAAGATAACCCGATGTTGTACACAGATGATTCAGTTGTCATTGGAAGCTCTATCATCGCCCGTTTACGGATATAAAACTGTATTACGCTGTGTCTCCTGCTTATGCATGAAAAAGAGCATGGAATGAATGTCATTTTCGGTAAATATAGCCGCCTAGCTCATCGGTCTATACACCCCTCCACGCTCTTTGAGAGTTAAGTGCCCATGGTTCACATCCATTTATTAAGATAGAGAGCACCAGTGACTTGAAGATCCACAGCTTCGTCCTTCTGAACAGGTATCGACAACGCCATATACTTTTGTTGAGTGAATCTATAACTCCATATACTAAGCCGAGGCGACAATTGGCATCGTAGCCCGACTCACCACAATTATGGATCATGCTACCAAGATAAGTAAATCTCTCCAAGATTTCTAAGTCCTCACCACATGCATGCACAGTAAGTCACCAAATGCTTGGACTTTGGTCTTGTAAGTCTAAGAGACCTGTAAACCCAACGGCTTTGACTCCTCGTTTAGTGCCTCAAGGGCCAATCTGAGAAGATCTAGCGTCTCGCTGCATCATCTGCAAAGTCAAGATCTGTGATCCTGAGCTTGCCAATGTCTGCTCCGCAACGATTCCGCCTGACTATTCGGCCCAGTAACCAGTCCATACATGTGATGAAATGTGTAGGCACCAGAACACATCCCTGTCATACACCTGAATTCACAGGGAAGAAGCAGAATGCTCCCTCACCACACTTGACAGCACTCTTTCTTCCTCTATAGAGTCCAGACACCAGGTCAATAATCGCCGGAGGAATCCCATGTAGCCATAGTAGCTCCTAGAGTGTCTAGTCGGTAATATTTTGGGTGTCCCAGGGTTTCCTGTATTTTTCTATTGAAGTTATATATAAATACATACATATAAATAGCAAAACAACAAAAACTAAATAAGCAATGGGAAGCATAAGTTTGTATATTTTGTTTGCCATTACTTTGTTTGGAATAGATAACATAGCATAAATACAAATAGCACTGGGCCGGTCGGAAATCTTGCAGGGTGTAAAGACAGTTAGTCACTTATACAAATTTGTGGACCTCCTATGATTTTCTTTATGCAATTATAACTATCTCGATTGATTATTAAATGGAACTTGTTTTTAAAGAAATAGTATATATAGTGTTGTAGTTGTTGTATAGAAAATTATATTCATACAGTATTTTACAGAAATATACTTCCATAGTTTAACCCTCTGAAGATTATGATGCATTTTGGTAGTCTAGTCTGGGTATCATTAGATGATTATTACAGTTTAGGAAGGGTCTGTGGAATTATAAGGGTACAGACCATCTCAATTAACCCTCTTACTTCCATACACTCTTCCTAATCTGAATAAAACCGTTTAATGATAGCCAGAAAACAGAAAAGAAATGCGTAATGGAATCTCGAAAAGGTAAATATAAGGGAGGTCCGCGAATGTTTATAAGTGATGGTACGTATACTTGTCTGGGTCGACCAAGACGTAGTTGACGGTAAAGTTATAAGTGACCGTACGTATCCTTACCTGGGTCGACCAAGACGTAGTTGACGGTAAAGTTATAAGTGACGGTATGTACCATTGCCTGGGCCGACCAAGACGTAGTTGACAGTAAAGTTATAAGTGACGGTACGTATCCTTGCCTGGGTGAACCAAGACGTAGTTGACAGTAAAGGCCGATTCACACTAGTCATCACAGCACCATCACATCACGTCACGTCACCGTTCCGTCAACATTTCTTACATGTAATTGAATGGACCTGTTCACACCAAACGTCACGTCACCATCACAGAAACAGCACGTATTCGTCTCATCACGTCATGGTTTCTCGGGAAGAATATTTTTATGTGACGTGATGGTGCTGTAGAAGTGGCAACACTATTAATGTAAGCTTTTTATGGGATAACATATGAGGTGCTATACCTGCTCGGTGGTTGATCACGGACTGGGCGGTATCGTGATGATTGGTGTGAATATAAGGCACGGTTGGCGGAACTATGAGGTGACGTGATGTGATGGTGCCGTGATGACTAGTGTGAATCGGCCTTTAAAGGTATAAGTGACGGTACGTATCCTTGCCTGGGTCGACCAAGACGTAATTGACGGTGAAGTTACAAGCCTGGGCCACAGTCTCCACCAGAGATATGTCCATCCCGTAATACTCGTTAGTCTTGTTATCAATGGGCTGGAAGAAGATGGAGGGACGCCATTCAAATATCGCTACCTGAGAGAGGGAGAGACAGTGAGAATGAGTGATTGAGAGAGAGTGAGAGTAAAAGTGAGTGGGTGAGTGAATGATTGCTTGATTGTTAAACAGACAGAGAAAGAGAGAAAGATAGATAGATAAAGAGAGAGAGAGAGATAGAGATTAGCTTAGACAATATATAACTATATTGAACATGGTAAATAGATAAATACATATGTGTAATGCCTACTGAGCTACTTCTCAAGAACATAAAATACATAAAATTATCGATGTGTGGAACAGTAATCTATGTTTATAAGTAGGCCAAAAATCTTGATCACTAAACCTCCAAATTTGAAAAACTACTAGAGTAATCGAGCTAATTAATATATCTAAAATTTGGGAGGAGTCAGTAAGGGAATACAATGGTAATTTAAGGCCCATTTGCTTTAGCCCTTTTTTCAGTTACCGACGATAGAGGTCGTTATTTCTATAATCGAGCTAACATATCTAGGCCTACCATTTGGGAAGAGTCAGTCAGGGAATAAGTGTGGTAATTTAGAGCCCATTTGCTGTAGCCCTTTGTGATTTACAGAAGTAGGTTAACCCTTTCAATACCAGTGACGTCCATTTAACTTTATTCTGGCTACTATTAAACTATTATATTAAGTTTATTCCAGCAATTAACAAGCTTCGAACTATTTCAATTAACCCTATTTACTACCACCGATCATTCCTAAAATGGACAAAATCCTCTAAACATTGCTGTCAATTAAAAAACATCCCGTTCGTAACATTAATCCTCCATTACAAACCCCAATGCACTTAAATACATTAATGAGAGCATAATTATGGTCCTCCCGGGATTCGAACTCGGGACACCACACCCAGAACATAAGTATCTAAACCATTACACCACCAACACAAAATTTCAAAAGACGTCGCCGGTACAGAAAATGTTAAGCGTCACCATTGGTAACCTACTTGTAATGAATGGATTTTACTTACATTAATGCTCGCCCCATTCATGTCAGAAAGTTTGTCCGGGAAAAAGCTTGGTGTGTTTGAGAAGTGTGTTTGTTGCCACGTAGAGACCAGCTTAATGACCTTCTCCGAATAAAGCTGATTCACGTAGATTTGCCATTCGCCCGCTCTTTCGGACTGTGGAGAAAGTACGTAACTGTGGCTTTAACTCCTTCTGTACTGGCGGCGTCTTTTATATTTTATTCTAGCTTTATTTAGACAATTTTATGAAGCTTAGGAAGGATCTATGGTAGCTAAAAGGATTAATGAGATAGTCTGTAGCCCTTCCATTGATAGACGTCCTTCCCAAGCTGAATATAATCGTCATATAGTGCAAAGAATATAATGTAAATGTCATCGCCGGTACTGAATGGGTTAATAATCACGATCCCTTAAGTCAATCAACTGGAGCTACTGGAGCTACGGTCAGGGTGACCGAGCGCGCTTAGTACACTGTATTGGGAGCGCTAGCTCTGGTGTCGGGGGTTCGATCCCACTCGCCGGCAGGGAAAGTTCTCTCAAAAACTTTCCCTGGCGGTGAAGGCAAGGTTTGGACGGACTGCCTCGGGGGGACCCACAAAGTCCCCTGCCCACGTCCTACTCCCTCGGGGGTATGTAGGCGCTCTCGTTAGCAGCCAGGATTAGTCTGTTGATCCCTAGGATAAGATCTAGGTTAAGTATGTGTATTTTCAGCCCCATTGGCTGCCGGCTTGAAATAAACCGATTATCATTAATATTATAATTATTATATATAGGTGACACCGAGTACATTAATGATTGAGCAACATAGTATCCTTTTTAACATCGTTCTTAACACCAATAACACCGCAAATGAAATTAATGAAAGCAATTGATTCACCCAGGATTCGAACCCAGGACATCACATACAAAACTTACACGCTCTAACCATTATACCATCAACACAACACTCTACGGATGGTCTATTATGGCGGAAATCGTTACAGCACCCTATATAGGCAACAAAATGGCCTCTAAAGGAATTGATGTTCACTCTTTCTTACTGCAAAATCTCTACGAACCTTTACTAGACCGACGATGTGTTGGGACTTCCTGCCTTTGGTGGTGAGGATAAAGGCTTGAAAGTCTTCCATGGTCAGTCCTACGATGATAGACCTGGGGGGGGGGGGGGTGAGAGAGAGAGAGAGAAGGGGGGAGGGGAGATATATATATATTTAGAGATAGATAAATAGCCAGATAGATAGATAAATATGTAGATCAAGAGAGAGCGAGAGAGAGAGAGAGAGATTCATGTCTAACTTCATTAAAACTACCTGAATGGTTCATTACAACAAATCCTACTGACATGGTACTTAGATTTTAACATGTTCTTACAATAATAATTATAACATTGCTGAATGAAATTAGGTTGAGGTAAATAATAATAACAATATAATAATAATAATAATAATAATTAGGGTAAAGAAGCCGCCAGCCAATCAATGCGCTCCCTTTAACCTTCCCTTTATAGCAGCTGAGTTTGACACTCCGGGCTCGGGAGGTAAACATGCTACGCCTTCCCGGCCGACCAATCAGAAGCCTCCGTTTTCTGAGCTGACAGCTATGTGTACCGCTTCACATTTAAACTCTCTGTCGCTCTCTTCACAGGCCGTTTCCTCTGGTTGCAATGGGTCTAATGCATCAGTGCCAGCCCTATACTCCCGTAAGCCACTAAAAGACATTCGCAACCAGCTTCCAGGAACTTATTATGGAGAGAGAAGAGTTGAAGCGAAGGGAAGAAATATTCAAGTCGCACGGCCAGAACGTCGACTGGCCGAGCGGGCGGCTCAGCCAATCACAGCGCCGGAGAGCGGGAGGCGGGACTATATCAAGGGGCGGGGGAGGCTGCAGGTGTAGGATTCCACATGACAACAAGATCATTTACCACCATGGCTCGCACACACATCACAGGCTACAACTACCACAACCCCAACACTATGATAAAGACCAATATATCGGGATTTGTCAAGTGGTATAATGTAAAACAGGGTTATGGTTTCATCACAAGATTGGCTAATAAGACAGATATATTTGTTCATCATAAATCAATATCTAAATTCAACTCCAATTATTACCCATCCCTAGGAGAAGGTGAAAAAGTGGAATTCAACATCAAATCCGGGCAGAAAGGACCAGAAGCTCACCAAATCACTGGCCCTGGAGGTGCAGCAGTAAAAGGCTCACATCTTGCTCGCCGAAAACACCAAATCAGCAAGTCACCAAGAAACAACGAGGAACCTGACACCATGGCCAGTATATATGCCTGTATTCAAGCTGCCACAGTCATTGCTGGCCCCAACAAACATCATCTATGTCAGATAATCCCTCAAATACTCCAACATAACGGACTACCAACCATCTACATCCCTCCTGAAATCTTGGTTTTTCGAAAACAGCAGAAGAAACCACGAAGGAAAGCAGAACAACACCCCAACATCACCACAGAAGATGACTCCTCCATCAACCTAGAAGACCTTGAGGAGGAGGACAATGCTGAAGAAGATGATGAAGACTACGAAGAAGATCCAGAAGAGGAAGAAGAAACTCCTGAACATCAAGAGAATACTCCTTCTCCTCAACCTCCAGTTCTAACCCCTCAAGCTAAAGCTGAACAAATGATGAGAGTCAAGAAGATACTTACCCCTCAAGTTGAAAAAAGGGTGAAGGAGAATCTTACAAAAGACCGTCTGGAATTTTACCAATTTACAGACGATCTTGAAAAACTTACTCCTGCTGAAATGAAAAAAAAGTACCCAAAAGACAACATAGAGATGGCAACTACACCTTCAGGAAGACGATTTTTCGCCACGACATACAACTTTGAAGATGAAATTTATGAGCTCATCAAGAGTTATTAGATACCCAATAACTTAGACAAATTAATCTCTTCTCCAGCACTGAACATCAAAATATCATTTTCTTTTACTACTATTTATCTATTTTATTTTTTGTATTATTATTTATTTTATTAGATTTAATTATTATTATTATTTTTGGTTTTCCTTTTAATAATACAGTTGCCCTACCCTGAATAAAGCAAAGTGGTATGCCCACTAACTTTTAATCTACTACTTTATTTCAAAATTTCCTACTTTATCTTCCTGACCAAAACCTCTACTTTCCCCCCCTTCCCCCGCTAGGGGATTTAAAAAAAAAAAAAAAAAAAAAAAAAAAAAAAAAAAAAAAAAAAAAAAAGGGGTAGTGGCAACCCTGGCCTATGGGGTTGGCAACGCTGGTTTAAATCAGCGAGGTTAAGCAATGTGGGGTCTGGTCAGTAGTTGGATGGGTGACCGCCTGGTACCAGCACAAAGCTGCTGGGTGGGTCGGGTGGCCCTGCACCAGCACGGTGTAGCTGGATGGGTGATTGCACCCGGGACCGACATTGATCAGATGGTTGTCACACATGCATGGGATGGGTGAAATTTCCTTGGCTTGCCACCAGGGTCCAAGTAGCCCAGGAGTGTTGAACAAATTCCAATTCCTGTGTAGTTCCGTCTCACTCAGACGAAAATGAGTACCTGGAATCGTTGTGGCTCAAATGAATCCAGGGACCCGATTAGTGGCTTCTTGCAACCAATCAAACACACGAGAATGAGAACTTGGCTAGCCACCAGGATTGCTCAGTGGTCATTGGGCTGGCCTTCTCTCGTGTTCACCTCGTCCCACCCATACGTAAAACATGGTACCTGGAGTGTAAAAACGGCCTTGGAAAGGTCGTATCCTGGGGTAAATTTGATTACTTGTCTCATCTTTCCTATATTCCCTCCTCCTGCAGGGGTCATTCACCTCTCGGACTCCACTGGGCTAACTTCTTGCAACCCACATTCTCTCTCTCACTTGGGCACCCAGGGAAACTCGGATCCACTTGTTCCAGCCTTCCAGCCCTCACCACTTGTTCCAGTAAAATCCACCTCGGGCCTAGCATCGCCCTACTAGGCGGATACACCTTCAGTATCCGGCCGCCTGTCGTCACATCGCTGGCTTGCATACCGACACCCAAGCGATTCAAGAGGGATGACAGATAGTAGATGGGAGAGAAGATTTCCAGTTGAGCTATTGGCTGGCTCTGAGGTGCTGAAGGTGTCCCAGTAGATACCTAAGACTGTCTCATATGTTTTAAAGGACCCATATTGGGCCTGAACCAGATTTCGAGAAAGAGAGAAAATGCTTGACAAACCCAGTGGATCCAAACAATATTAATTGATGTGTTCTTATAGGACAAACTAAAGAAAAATATACTAGACTTATATACATAAATAAAATGATGATGTGTTAATAGGATAATAGTTATTCTTGATAGAGAAGGCTCCATGCCGATTAGCTATCAATATTGTAGGATCTGGTAGGACAGCAAATAGATATTAACATTTAAGTAAGAGGGGATAATTCTTAAATAGATAAGCAACTATAAGGCTCAGGGGAATAAAGAATGGTTGCAATTAGATGAGCTTTAGTTTGAGAAAGAGGTAAGGAAGACACTAGTCCGAATGATCAACGATTTGTTTTTGTTAATGTAATCATAGAATCTTTGTAGAGGATTAAAGCGGTGAATCTTGTTCATGTAGGGGTTTTGTGGTACTGATCATATTAAGCCATTTGCTGAGATATATTATTGAAATAGGTTGTATATATGACATATGACTTATTGGTAATAGGGTTAAGAGAATATATAATCTAAGAGTGTTCTAGATAGGGCAATTGAGGTCAAGTGTAGTAACGCCCTGGTCTTTTGAGTAAATATATTGTATAGAGTTAAGATAATATATAATCTAAGAGTGTTCTAGATAGGGCGATCGAGGTCAAGTGTAGTAACGCCCTGGTCTTTTGAGTAAATATATTGTATAGGGTTAAGAGAATGTATAATTTAAACGTGTCATATGACTGTAGTAACGCCCTGGTCTCTTGAGTAGACATACAGTATTAGGGCCCGGTAAAGTTATATTTTTTTGAAGTTTAGTTAGGAACATATCTCTAATTCTAGAGAGGGAAATAAAGGTCAGATTTATTAATGCCCTGGTCTCTTGAGTAGACACAGCAGTGCCCGGTAAAAATTATATTATTTTAGAGACTAGTAACGTGCCTTTGGATCGAAGTCGAAATGAGTCAATACCTGAATAGCGGTAATCCAAATAGGTAGTAACGGGAGCTCTAGAGTTCCAATGTACAACCTATGGTGGGTCGACGAAATATTCAATCTGTGTCTTGAACTCATTTCGGCCCGAACAGAGAAATAGTTACATAGTAAGTTTTGTTGAATAAATTATACTAACTTCTAAATGACTGTCGAATTAATCCCCATCTTAGTAGTATATTTGGAATAAGAACATAAGTACTACAATAATAGTAATAATAATAATAATAGTAATATTGTATGTATGTATGTATGTATGTACTCAGACACATACCCCATAGCTTGGGGTTGCCGACTCGAAACAGATCCCGAACAGAAACAACAAAATTATGTTTTTTGTTTTATATAAATTCCCACACGCCCAAGAGACCAAGGACCATGAGAGTCTCCAGCAAATGATTCCCAGGCTCCAGATTGCCCAGAAAGGTTCCGGTCACAGCAGGCAGACACTTAGCGGAACTACAACACAATGCCCGCCCACTAAATAATAATAATAATAATAATAATAATAATAATAATAGTAAATATAATAATAATAATAATAATAATAATATATATAATAATAATAATAATGATGATAATAATAATAATAATAATCTATCTATCTATCAATTGCCTGACGCACTGATCCCCGAAGGGGTGGCAACGAACGAACCGCCCCCATGCACCTCTGTCCCCAGTCAGTCGACGCCCCTCCTCCCAACCAGCACCGCCTTCATTCATATACTTCCTCACTCCATCCTTCCACCTCTCCTTCGGTGCACCTCTCCCTCTCTGTCCTTCCACCTCGCTCTCGTACACCCTCTTAGTCATTCTCTCTCTTTCCATACGTTCCATATGGCCGAACCATCTCAAGTTGTTCCTTTTCACACTTTCCAGCACATCTACCTCCCCACCACACCTCCTTCTTACTTCCTAATTCATCTGTCTATCCCTCCATGTAACTCCTCACGCACTTCTCAAGTAACTCATTTCCACCGCTCTCACTCTTGGTCTGAGTCTCTTCCCGAACGTCCACGCTTCGCTTCCGTAAGTTAGTGTCGGGATTACCACACTGTCATGCAAGGACTTCTTCACTTCCATACTGACCACCCTATTTCTTGTTACTGCTTTCAACGTTCTTACAACCCTCTTCCCCTGTTGCACCCTCTCCCGCACTTCTTCATCCATAGTCCCATCTTTACTCAACACACTGCCCAGATACTTAAAAGAGCTGACGATCTCCATAACCTGACCGTTCAACTTCACCTCACACTCTGTGACTTCACCCCTTTCGAAGACCATAACCTTGCTCTTCCTCGTATTTACCTTCAAATTCCGTTTTTCGCACACTGTTCCAAACTCATTTACCAGAACCTGCAACTCCTATTCATTATCGTTCATCAGAACTGTATCATCCACAAAGAGCTGTATAGGGCAGCTTCCACTCATTTCCCTCCCTTATCAGCGATACACCAACATCCTCTGCTCTTCCTAGTATTTCTTTCATGACTCTATTCATATATACAGTAAACAAGCACGGGGACATCACACACCCCTGTTTCAACCCAACATTCAGGTCAAAGAACTTGCTCTGCTCATTCTCCACACGTACTGCCGCCTTTGCACCTTCATACATGCTCTTCACTGCTTTCAGCAACTTGCCATCTACTCTGTATATTCTAAGTACTTTCCACATACCTTCTCTATCCACTGTCATAGGCTTTCTCCTAATCCATAAAGGCAACATACACCTTTTGTTGCTTCTCCAGATCCTTCTCCACAACACAATTCAGGGTAAAAATCTGATCTACAGATCCTCTTCCCTTCCTAAAACCTCCCTGCTCGTCGCCTATCCATTTTTCCGTTCTCACTCTCACTCTCTCAATCACTACCCTACTGTACACCTTCCCTACTACCCTTAGAAGACATAATACTAATAATAGGAAAAACAACCACTTACTTGCCGTAGTAGTCCCAAGCTTGAGGATACAGGTCACCAAATGCCAGGAGAGGTTGAGGGTGGTGCAGCAGAAACAAGTTGACCTGACATGACCCAGACTCCCAGAGCACGGTCAACAGGTCCTCAGCTTCCCTCACTATCACCACCTGGTACCAGGTTCGAATCCCGGTGGATCACATATATGCTTTCATTAATTTCATTGGAGGTGTATGGTGTTGGGGTGAAATTATTTATATATACACAACACTCTCTTAGTAGGTCAATCCCTTCTCCCTCATGTTCAACCCATTAGTTTTAAGATTTTAAGACGTTCGTTACCCATTTTTAGATAAATGTGTACATTTTTAGGTAGACAAATTTCCCGGCCAAACGGCGGTTCCTCCTAAATTTCAGGCTCGCTTTCGCTCACCATGAGATAATTCGACACCTAGATGGCACGAAACGTCTAAATAGTGACAAAGAAATCGCCAAACTAATGGGCCGAAAGTCTAAAAATCTAAAAGACTAACGGGGCAAAGCAGGAGGGAGAAGTGGGGTGCCAGATAAATCCCCCCCCCCCCCCCCTCCCCCTTAATGTGAGGAATAGATGGGGGTGAGGTTGAGGGTGGTGGAGCAGGAACAAGTTGACCTGACCTATGACCCAGACTACCAAAGCACTAAGGTTAGAAGGTCCTTAGTTTCCTTCACCATCAGTACCTGGTATATACAGTATACACACAACACTCTCTTAGTAGGTCACTCCATATTCCCGCATGTTTAGCCCCATTAGCTTTGAGGTCTTAAGACATTTGTTCCATTATTTTTTGCGATTTTAACACCTTTCACCACATTTCTTTGCCAATATTATGACATATCCTGCAATTGAGGTGTCAATGTGTTCATGGCGAGCAATAGCGAACTTATAATTTAAGAGGAACCAGCCTTTGGCCGCGAAATTTTCTATCGAAAAATTTACAATTATATCTTAAAGGGTGATCTTGGGGGGGGGGATGGGGGCTTGATGGAAGTCTAGGGAGGAAACTAAAAATATAATTAAAATATACATAAATGAGCAAATAAAAAAGCCCATCCCCCCATAACTGACCTGCTTGAAATGAGGTAAGGAGATGAGCTGGTTGAGCACAGGTGAGTCCAGGTAGTAGTGGGGGTCAACAGCCAGGAGTAGTGAAGAACAGCCAGCGAACTCTCTGTCCAGCACCTGGTTTAGTAAGGCAGACAAACTAGCCTCATCATCCTCTTTAGTCCACAAGAAAACGGGATCCTTTCCGCCAAACCGAAGAGACTGGCTGTTGTGGAGACGGAACTGGATTAACCGCTTGAGGATCATGACGCGTTTTGACAGTTTATTCTGGCTATCATTAGACTATTTGATACAGTGTAGGAAGGATATGTGGGCATTAAAAGGGTAAACACTGTTTCAATTACCCTCTGACTTCCATATATCCTTCCTAAGCTAAATAATAGTGTATAATGATAACCATATTAAAATACTAAAATGCGTCATAATCCTCGCGGGGTTAATGATTAGTATGTATACTGGTTGTCAGTCCGAAATTACGATTTTGCATTCAATTTCGACAATCCAAAATCTTGATGTTTTTCCTATGATTATCATTTGAATTAGGGCGATACAAATACACGTTTTATATTCATTCTGTATTCATATATGCGGTAATAAAATTGATTATACTCGTTACGAGTATAAATTAGAAACGTCTTTGTTATATTGTATATAATTTACATATTATATATATATATATATATATATATATATATATATATATATATATATATATATACTGGACAGGGTGTTTCATAAATACCTTTCATAAATTTCAGAATGAATAGACCTAGCAATAATAAATATACTTTACTATGTGACGGTTTTGGAAATTTCTCATATTTACCGGGATATTACACATTTTAGTTTAAATAGGAAAGTCTAGGGGATGAACACAATCAGTAGATTACCATCACCTCAATTACTTATTTTGTCATAAATGTTTGAACATCAATGTATTTTACAGTATTTAAAATAGGTGCTCGATCAATTTGCTTCATGGGTTCGAATACTGTATGAATTAAGCTTCACAAATTGAAGGTAATGTGAGAAGGTGAGAGAAAGAAGGATGTACTGGCAGTCTTAAGTAAGTACCAGACATGGAGCCATACACCTCTGCTGAGTACACAGACATGTTACTTACTTTAGGTGCAGCTGGAGGAAATGCAGCTGAAGCAGTAAGGATGTACGGTGAACAATATCCCAACCGGAGGCAACCATCTCGGCCTACTTTCCTCAGCATAGAAAGACGACTACGGGAATATGGCTCACTGAATCCACGTGCAGTAGACAGAGGAAGGCCTCATGATGAGCAACTACTCGATGCAGAAGAGGATATCCTTGATGCCATCGCAGATGATCCATCTACAAGCACACGTCGACTTGGTGCACGATTTGGTGTGGCCCATGCATCGGTATGGAGGATTGTAAACAGACATGGCCTGTACCCATATCATCACCAGCCCATCCATGCTCTGACTGAACGTGATTATCACCAACGAGTGGATTACTGTCGGTGGCTTCTTACTCAAGAGAGGGAGAACAACGGTTTTATTGCAGAGGTTTTGTTTAGTGATGAGGCAAATTTCACAAGAAATGGCATGTTGAACCTACATAATACACATACATGGGGAGCAGAAAATCCACATGCAACAACAACGAGGGGACATCAGGAACGCTTTTCAATTAATGTTTGGGCCGGTATTCTTGGTGACCATCTAATCGGACCGTTTATGTTACCACAACGACTTACAGGCAATGTGTACACCAGATTTCTTCAGGATGACTTACCCATACTACTTGAAGATGTGCCTCTCAGAACATGTAGACAAATGTGGTTCATGCAGGATGGGGCTCCAGCTCACTTTGCACGAGGTAATAGGGATTTCCTTAATGTTATGTACCCTGATAAGTGGATAAGCCGTGGTGGTCCCATCGCCTGGCCACCTAGATCACCGGACCTAACTCCACTTGATTTTTATCTTTGGGGACACTTGAAGAGCAGGGTGTATGCTACACAAATCAACACCCGTCAGCAACTGTGGCAACGAGTTCAAGAGGCATGCAGAGAAGCAAGAAACACACCAGGGATATTTGAAAGAGTGCGACAGTCTCTTATGCGCCGAGCCCAAGCCTGTATCAACGAGGGTGGGAGAAACTTCGAGCCACTATTGTAAATACTGTAAAATACATTGATGTTCAAACATTTATGACAAAATAAAGTAATTGAGGTGATGGTAATCTACTGATCGTTTTCATCCCCTAGACTTTCCTATTTAAATTAAAATGTGTAATATCCAGGTAAATATGAAAAATTACCAAAACCGTCACATAGTAAAGTATATTTATTATTGCTAGGTCTATTCATTCTGAAATTTATGAAAGGTATTTATGAAACACCCTGTATATATATATATATATATATATATATATATATATATATATATATATATACTGTATATATTTATATATCCCTTATGACCCTGACTGTACAGCTGTGAGACCAATAAGGTGAAATCCATGTGAATCAATATCGTACCCAAACGAGGCAGCACAGGGATTCAGTATATATCGAATACTTCAGAGTAAAGTTAGTAGTGTTCACGACTGACATCCTAAACTGAGTAGAGTTGTTTAATGTTAGACCAACTATATACACAAACGTGCTCATAATAAATACACTCTAAAATGTATGTCATGGTCCTCTCTGAATCCTCAAACTACTTAAATGAACATCAGAAATGCAAATCATAGTTATATAGTTAATGAGAAGATTCAAACCCGTTCGGGATAGCTTCGAAAACCTATAAGTGTATGGAAGAATTTCACTCATACCTTGCAAGTGACTGTGGTTCTCGAAAAGAGGCTCCAGTCCTGACGTTCTTTTTGACTTACAGTGTGCTTCCTTATTAATCCAGAAGGGTTGATAGCCTCTGAAGTCCTATTTTAACTAACTAACTAACCTTCCATCACTGTCATTTCCGCTTTGTTTCCTAGGCAGTGTAATATAGGCCGCTGTAGTGTTCTCAATGACTTCAGCAAACCCCTTGTTCCCGGCCAAGCTGAGGAGGTGTTTGTATTGGACGTGACCCTGTAGTGCTGAGGTGAGGTGGGTGGTGTGGCGGGAGGCCAGAACCTTCACCAGCACCATAACCATCACAACACTACCACGGCCAAACATCTTTCATATACACGCTATCTGAAATACAAGAGGAATATGGAATGTGAGTATGTATATTATGTATATTCATAAACAATATATATACTGTATATACCTGTATATATATCATAAAGTCATCACATGTGAACATTCAAAATGTATTCATAAGATACATTTAACGAACGAAAATATAGCTGAGGTTAATTACGTTAAGAAGTAAAACAGAAAATGAGTGAAAATAGTATATACAGTATCAAATATTGCTACGCAAAATATAAGCTTTATGGGGGACAACAATGACTAATATTTAAATTTCATAAGAGGCGTTAATTGGCGAAATCTTACAATTGAAAGAAGCGTAGGAGCAGACTTAGAACAATGAAATAATATGAGGTTAAAAAATAGAGCTGTTGCGCGTGGCGATTTTAGAAATGGCATGAAGTGAAAGGGGCGAGGTCGACTAAAATTTGGAAACAAAAGTAAAACGGGCACATATACTGTATATATCTAAATATATGCCTACACACGTACAGTACCTAATATTAAAAAGCACAGGAGAATAAAAGCAGAGGAGGGGCATGGAGGTCCCGTGGGTGCCTAGTGTGACGTTAACCACTCCGTTAGAACCGCATGGCTTGTCCTACAGTGACTCGCTAGGATCGCCAGGGCAGTGGATGGGGCTACAGTTTGTGTATTAGAGTGTGCTTTATTTCATGTGAAAGCTCGTGTCATGGGCAGTCCAGAAAGGCTCTTTGTTTTCGCCCATGTCAAGGCTTTATATATTTAATTGTAAAGTATATGTTTTATCCTTAACTAGTAATGATAAGATCAGAGAGAGAGAGAGAGTAGAACAGAGTGAGAGGGGGCGCGTAGTGTTTTTGCCCCGCTCGATGACATCACAGCTGACTGGACTCGTGGGGATTGGTTGAGGGAGTTCTTTACCATGCTTGGTGACGTAATGTTTTGCTAGCGACTTTGTTAGTGGTTAGATGACTTGTAACCGCTGTTTTCCCACGCGGCTCGAGCTAGTGCGAGTATATATACAGTTCCTCGCCACTCTCTCCCTCAGATCTGGTTTCTAGAATGCACCCATCTTTTTCCCTTGCTACCTGTACCCCGCTCGCACCTGAGAATCTTTTCCTCTGCCTATCTCTCTCATTTTCCATATCTTTCACCACCTTTTATTAATATTATACCCCCTCTGGTTAACTCTGCAAAATCAGCTTCATGCTGGCCAGTTGTATTGTGCGTTAAGGTCTGATATAACCCATGTATGTTAGTTGTTAAGATAAGTGGATCACGAAGCATTGGTTGGCATTTATATTGTTTAAGTACTGCATCCTTTAATTATTAGTGTTCTGCTGGATTAGATAATGCTAGACTAGGAGTCTGATATTATAAGGTATTGTTTCCTATGAGTGCTGGCTTTAGTTAAAAGCTGCACGACATACCTGAGAACTGGAGTTGATTGAGTAAATTCTAGTCTGTGTGCCATTGAGAGTAGAGCATGCACGAATGAGGGCTTTTTGCCTATACCATTCTGCACTGTTCTAGTCTCGATTGTTTGTCTTTGAGGTACGCCAGGAGAACGCTTAATACTTCGGTATTAAGGTTTCTCAAGAGAGCTACCCTTCCCTATAACGTAATATTTGACGCACAGACTTGAGATTTGCACTAGGCTATGCGGCATGCCATGCGCACCAGTATCTCGTATCATTGACTCTAGCTAGACTTTATCAATCATAGTAGACATTAAGTATATTAACCTAATTACTCTTTTTATGCATACCCGTTTATGATTACACAAGCATTTCGCAGCCTAGTTGTATGTATTGAGACACAAACGACTTAGGCTCTTTTTGTTGATAGGAATACTGCATTGTCGTGGCGATTATTATTATTGTTGTTGTGTTTAGGATATTCTTGGCTCCGACGGCATTATATATTCTGCCTTTTTGTGTGCATAGCCTGCATGAGCATTGTTCCGCTGCCTGCCTTTTTGGGTTCCATTTCCGATACGAGCATCTTTATAGCATCTAACATTTAAAGACGATTCCTTGTTAGTGTTGAAGGACTTTAGTGCACTTTCTTTCATGCAGGAGTGCCTGACATTTATTGATTAAAGTAACGTAAGCTGTAACTTCTCTTACCACCTTACTTTGCATACCATAACCAAGCACCTTCGGTTATAGGTAGTAATAGGCTGTTTTCACATAACATTAAGCCTAGAGTAGACGCACATTTATTGAGAGTTTGATAGCCTATTATTGCATATAGAACTCAGTAGAGTATTTGTGTTCTTTGTTCACTGGGAATATACATCAGAGGTTGGAGCTAGCGCTTTCCGTTGTAGCATTTATGCCATTACTAGTCCAATGAATAAGAGCCCTGATATATTTGAACCCCAGTCGTAACACTAGCGACGGGCGGAGGTGATGGGTGAGCTGTCATACGTGTCATGTCCATAGAGTACAGAAGGATAGATCTGAAAGCGTGACGTCACACGGTTATTTTGCCACGCGTCCTAGGGATTTGGTGGCAGCATTGTTGTAGGGCATACAACCAAAACACCTTGGTTGTTTTTCCTTATTAGATACTCCTTGATATCTGTGCACCTGGCTTGTCTGCAGTGTTACCAAAGTTAAGGAAGATTCCACAAAATGAGGGGGCAATAGATTAAAGAGGGAACGTCTTTAAGAGTGATTTAATGTTGTTAAAAACACTTTTAAATTATTTGAAATAAATTAGATATATAAAAACAAGATGAAAATATTAGGAATACTTATACAAAAAATACTTATATATGATGTAAGCTGTAGAACTACAAGCAACACAACAATAATTAAAATGTCGTTTTGAATATATATCATTAGTTACATGTTGTGTAGATGTTAATTTATAAAGTTGCACTAAAACAGGACATTTCACGAAATACGTTCATAGGTTATACTTATGAAATTTAGGGATATTTTGGCCCAGCATGTTTGACGTTGGCAACTCCCCACTCTCACAACAACAAATCTGGAGGTAGAAGAGACGTGGCTGTGAACCTCCTCATAATGACGACAATTTCACGATGATCTGGCCTTTACAGTAGCCTCTACGTATGTCTATTTAACTCTGTCATGTCTATAGAGTCTCTGGATATCGTAGAATTGATTATTAATAGCGTTACTAGTACAAGGTAGGGATTATTACGAATTAATGGGGACCCTCCCATTTTCCTTCGCAATCATGCTGCCATCTCGTGAACGCGCGGCACGCTATTTTCAGATTTGTAGCGTCTCTCTTTCCTCTCTATCCTTCTGTACTCTATGGTCATGTCGTCTGTTGCAGTGAACAGTATGGTAAAATCCTGGCTATTTATAGTATGGTCTGAGGTTTCACTGTGGTTTCGGATAGCGGAATATGATGGCTTGGACAAAGGAAAATTGGTACGGTAAGATCGACCCTTGCGTTCTGAGATCCTCGTTGAAAGTTGACGTTTGGTTTGACCAATATACGTAGCATTACAGCTACTACACTTGTACTTATATACAACTAAGGATTGTAAAACACGATCATTAGCTTTGAACAGCTGGGAGATTGTAATTTGTTGCTTGAATGAAATAGGAAGAAAGAACTCAGAAATCAGTTTTGAAGACTGTGCTTTAATGCGAAGCTTTGTTTACCAAGAAAGGGGCAGGAAAAGTACAAAGGGGCTTTATTGACTGTAGTTATCTCTGACGAGGGAGATTTTTTTATATTTTTTGTGTTTCAAATTATAATCTCTTAAGGGGAGGCTAGACCTTGTGGGGCTAATCCAAGCTATATACCCAGTATTGTGTAAACGTGTACAGTATTTGATCCCAGTGGTCTAAGGAATATCTGATGCAATTTTCATCACCTTATGTGCGAGCGCGCGCAGCAGCGAAATCCTTTGTATACCAATATAAAATACAAAGATCCTATATTTACCAATAGAAATTGCCTGTTTTTTGTTCAAAGTAGCCTAACTATATTACCTACAAATATGCAATATTAGTATTCCCTAATGATGCATACAAACCGTGGACAAAAATATTGAATGTATGTGTATGGTATCGGGGCTCTATATTACAAAAACAAAAAAATTGCTGAAAAAAAAAACATAGTTGTAAAAACACTTTCCTTTTGTGCAAAGTTGCGTAGATACATATGGAACTTGTCTGCAAAGTATGGACGATATCGAGTAATATTCACGAGAACAATTGATTTTACATATCGATAAAACATTTATCGCAGATATAGCAAAAACACGCATTGGAGGGAGGGAGGGATTTGAGGGTGTTGGAGATATCAGATGGTGATTTTTACTCTTCACTTGCACTTTACTACACTGTAGGAAGGATTTTACCACACAAAATATATATATATAAGTTTCGTGGGGTGCGATATTTGGGTTGGGGGAGGGGGGGGGGGGGTTAAAGATGCCGAATGGTGTTTTTTTAATCTTCACTTGCACCGTCCTGCACTGTAGGAAGGATTATAGCACACAAAAAAAGAAAACAAAATCATGCTCTCAGGGTCCCCAAAGGTCTAGCCTCTCCTTAATGTAATAAAACTCAGCTATATTTTCGTTTTTTTTAGTATGTATATATATACTGTATATATACACTTACAATATATATATATATATATATATATATATATATATATATATATATTATATATAATAAACACCTTCATTTTTTCAAATATAATATCTTATTTTGCAACTTAACATGAACATACTATAATTTTCTGTTTAAGATTGTCGTAATTCCCCAATATGTTTAGGAAGGGGTTTGGGGGAGTTTCTGGTTAGCATGACAGGTGTGTGAGGGGAATACCTGGTCACTTAAAGCCGGTGTCACACGAGCATTTTCATCAGCTGCATCTATCGTAGCCACGAATCTGCTAATAGTTATCTCACATTAATTGATTTGCTGTGGAGTTGTATATCAAATATTCATCAATGGTAGTTTTATGTATTTCATTGAAATGTAGGTGTATTCCGAAAGTTTGGACAATAAATAATGTACATTGTCGGTCAATAATTATAATTGGAGATTTTGCTTGATTTTGCCATTTTCAGGCAATGTATTTTAGTTTGTACTCTAGATTAAAATAAATGCGTTTTCAGACTTCCTTTAAACTAAAGGAAAGGCCCACCCAGCCCCCCTTCAATCTATATTTGCATATTTTTCGATAACAATTATAGCGCAGCCAAAGGCCAATATTTTAGACAAAATAATTGACACCTTATTTTAAGTGAAGAATCCTATTATCGCCAAATAGTATATGCTGTTATGTAGTTGATGTATAGAATATTATATTCACATATTCGCTTCCCAATATATACTTCCATAATTTGAAATAGGAGAGGTCCATGAACAATTATGAATGACTGTACCTATATTATATTGCACCATCGACAACTAGCAACATATATAGTATTATTACATATTATAGCTTAGCATGCATTGATCAAACCGTGTACACATTGAGAGTAAAATACAAATAATCATTATTCATTGCATTCATCTGTATTTATGCATTGTCTTCCATATAATATATTGCCAAATACAAATACAAGTTTATCGACACGAAATATGTTTATAATATACATAATTATGTAAATCAATGTATTTGTACAATATACAGATTGTAAACGTAATTATGAAATCATTAAAGACGAGCAAACTAAAAATAGTTATAATAATGGACAATTAAGTAATATTTACTTAGCATAGCGGTACACACACACACACACACACACACACACACACACACACACACACACACACACACACACACACACCTCCCCGTGGCGTAACTGATAGCGCGTTTGGCTCACAACCAGAAGGTCCTGGGTTCGAGACCCGGGCGGGGAAGAGACATTTGGGCATGTCTCCTAACGGTGTAGCCTCTGTTCACCTAGCAGTATAAATAGGAACCTGGTATAAGTGGACGAAGTTGTGACGTCCCCTCTGGGGTTGGTGATCGGTTACAAGGTGAGATGGGTATTGTACTGGTCAACCTAAGCTACTGGTCAACCTAAGCCTTCGGGTGAGACTGGTATCGTAGTGAGAATAGTGCCATACAGATTAACCCTAAGCCTTCGTTTCCAGATGTCGCCAATTGGCTAAAATACAGACTACACACTCATCCACAGCCATTCCAACGATACATAAACACTTAACATGCATTTCACGCAATACATTCCCAGTTAAGGAGGCGCGATAATAATGAGCTTAGCTCGCATTGCGTGGATTCCCCTTGACAAACAAGTACGGTAAGTGAACACACACACACATACACACACAATTAGTTTTGTATGTTCAGCTTATTGGGCTGCTGTTATTTAACCCACTGAACCCCAGCGATGACATGTTGTCGTCGGCAATTTATGTAACGCTAAACCCCAGCGACGACAACCTGTCGTCACTGTTAATTACTCCGGTCCTATGGCACCTAGAGGGCTCAGATTTGTATGGGATCTGTGTAAGTATCTCACGCAACCATGCCGATGGTTGAAAACTCTCAAAGTCCAACCGCGTGCGCGTGAGCGCGCAAAAACCTGTCTTTGGGTGTTTTTGCCTTCAATTTTCCCCTCTTGTAAATCCGAATTTCGGGCGCACCTTAGGACCCCTTAATGACCTAGGGGATCGGTTTTTTGTGGGTTTTCCTTCATTCCTAACCCATTCCCAATTGCTTCTGGATTTTTTTTTTTTTTTCAAAACCTGCTGGTCCTGGGTGGTACATTTATTATAAACTAGCTGGGACTCAGTGGGATAAATAAACCTAATATTATTATTATTATTATTATTATTATTATTATTATAATACTAGATATTAGCATTGTTATTATTATTATTATCATTATTATTACACAGTGCAAAAGATATTTGTGACATTTCCAGTATTATACCGTACAGTCGGCAAGATATCCATGTGGCCCAGGCTTATTTAATTTATGGTATTCCGAGCTATGTACAAATATAAAACATAAGAAATGCAAAGGCAGCAATGAAGAAACTAGTGGGTAGGTTAAGGGGAAGTATTTGTGTTTTTGTTTTTATTTTTCTGAGCCCCCTTTTCCTCCGTGTGTAGCCCCACTATTTTCAAATTGTAAGACTTTCGCTCATTTCGTTGTCAAAATTAGTACCTTTCGTGTTAGAAGATTTTATGAGGCTTAGGAAGGACAATTATATGATAGCTAAAGGATGAATTGATAGTTTGTAGCGTTTTAATTGGTAGACGTTCATCCTAAGCTGAATGAAATGGTCTATTATTATAATATTATAATTATTATTATAATTACATAATGAAAAGGATGTCACCGGTACCGAATGGGTTAAATTTGACCTTGTCCATATCCTTGTTTATTACAGTGTTCAGTTTGCTCTATCTATACCCTGTTTCTTTATTACAGTGTTCAGTTTGCTCTATCTATACCCTGTTTCTTTATTACAGTGTTCAGTTTGCTCTATCTATACCCTGTTTCTTTATTACAGTGTTCAGTTTGCTCTATCTATACCCTGTTTCTTTATTACAGTGTTCAGTTTGCTCTATCTATACCCTGTTTCTTTATTACAGTGTTCAGTTTGCTCTATCTATACCCTGTTTCTTTATTACAGTGTTCAGTTTGCTCTATCTATACCCTGTTTCTTTATTATAGTGTTCAGTTTGCTCTATCTATACCCTGTTTCTTTATTACAGTGTTCAGTTTGCTCTATCTATACCCTGTTTCTTTATTACAGTGTTCAGTTTGCTCTATCTATACCCTGTTTCTTTTCAACTGACGGTTTATTGCAAAGTTCCCATCAAGATTTCTCAGTTATTTTGAAGATTGTGTAGTGAAATATGGTGTTAATTATATAAACTTGGTCTTCATATGGTGCAGCGACATAGTAGTTTCATATTTTGCCATTAAGTATCGAGAAATTAGCTGCTAAGGTATTTATTTTTTCCGTCAGATGAAATGAAACAGAGTATAGTCATTGTCCTATGTTCTTTCGTTCTCGGTTATATAATTTTTGGATATACGAGAAATACCTTGTTCCTCAATCTTCTTAATAACTCTTATTAACCCTTTCTTTGCCGGTAGCGTCTCTTATATATTTTATCTTAGCTACATTTAGACGATTTTATTAAGCTTGGGAAGGACGTTTACCAATCATAAGGCTATACAAGCTATCTCAATTCATCCATTTAGCTACCATTTATCCTTCCTAAGCTTCATAAAATTGAGACACCTTTTACCCATTTGCTTCCTATAGATCCTTCCTGGTAAAACGTGTCGTGATATTCAAGGGGTTAATGAAACCGTCTAACAATAGTCAAAATAAAATGAACGAATACTTTTACCCATCTGCTTCCTATAAACCCTTTCTAAATTGCATAAATCGTATAATTATAGCCAGAATGAACTGGTAAATCGCGTCATAATTCTCAATAATATTCAGAATAAAATGAACTAATACGATATGATACAGTCGGCCAAATAGGTGATGTCTCGGCACCAAGTATATTTTGATCAATAATTGGTATCAGCAATATCTAAAACTTAATTTATTCGCTTCGAGTGAGATATACTCAAATGTTCCTACTCTTACCCAACCTATTCAACATCTTACATTTGGAATTCCATTACACCTTCAGACAGTACACTAGGACCATACGGCTGGAAAAGTGTAGATAGCAGAGAAGGGGTGTTGTAGGTAGAGGAAGCTGTTTGAATGACTGTAGTGTGTGTGTTTATTAGCCTTTATACATCGTCGAGGTGTCCCCAACTTGGTGCGAGCATGTGAGACACGCTAGGATTTACTACCACACCCACTGAATAGTCCGTCTTGGCTTGCATCGAACCCAGGTCAAGCAGATTCACACGTGAACATGCTCTCCACTCGACCGCCGCGGCTCTCTGACAGACATTAATACAGCACAATGCGAGCCAAATGTAATAACAGCTGAGACATGACTTACTAACGATACCGTACTATGCAATAAGGATCCGCGTAAATTATCACCGGCCATCCATAGCTCTCTCCCAGCGGTGAAGGATAGTAGATAGGCCGGGGTTGAAGGCTGGCCCAGTGGTAATAGTCCAATATGGTTTTCTTCCGTCGGTGTTTAGTATGTACGTTACCCTCCAGCCTCCACCTCCTTGTCCACCGTCTTACGGTCGTCACGCTGGCCATGTTCAGGTGGGCAATGGTTGGTATGGATAGCCCTCTCTGCCACATCTTCACAAACTGCTCCCGTAAGGCCAAGGAGGTGGCTTTGTATTTGGGCAGTCGTTTCATGCTTAGGGACCCTGTAGACAATGACAACGAGATATTTTACCCTGTTCCAAATAAGTAGGCTTTAGTTTTCGATTTGAATACGTTCGGTTCATTATTTTGGGCGATTTTAACACCTTCCGCCTCATTTCGTTGTCAATTTTAAACCATTCTTGCTATTTAGGTGTCGATTTTTTTTCTGGCGAGCGATAGCGAGCCTGTAATTTAAGAGGGAACCTACCTTTGGCAGGGACATTTTTCTACCGAAAAATGTTCAAATATATCTTGAAGGGTGATCGTGGGGTTGATATTTAAAGTTTGATGGAGGTCTAGGGAGGAAACTAGAAATATAATAAATACATGAAAACAAAATCGAATAATAAGTGAACCCATTCCCCCTTAACCTCCATACTTGACAAACTGCTCCCGTAAGACCAAGGATCAGGTGGCTTTTGTATATTGGCAGTAGCTTCATGCTTAGGATTTTGTAGACAATGAAAACCAGACACTATTCCCTGTTCCAAATAAGTAGGCCAATACGCATGATCATAAACTTCTATACCTCACAAACGACGGGAGTAATCATGATAATATTTCTACCATTTGGGAAGGGTCAGCCAGGGAATAGGTGTGAAAATGTACAGCCCATTTGCTCTGCTCCCGTAAGACCAAAGATGTAGCTTTGTATTTGGGTAGTCGCATCATGTTGAGTCAGTGAACATTGATAAAGGGATACTATACTCTGTTCCAAATAAGAAGACCCACACTCATGATCATTAAGGGAGCCCATCTCGCTTTTTGTCTCATTCTCTCCCTCTCTCTTTGGCTTGTATTCATTCGACCCCATTCAGCCTGCTGTTTTAAGACGTTTACCCCCATCCGGTTGTCAATATTTTCCTGGCGAGCGGTAACGAGCCAGCATATATATATATATATATATATATATATATATATATATATATATATATATATTTTTTTTACAGCAAGCTAAATTTGTAAATTTTCCGATAGAAAAATTTCTCCGGCGAAGCCGGATTTCCCCATACAATGCTGGCTCGCTATCGCTCGCCAGGATGAAATCGACACCTTGATGGGAATAAACGTCTTAAAACAGTTGGCTGAATGGGGCCGAATGGATACAAGAACAGGGAAAGAGAGAACAGGAGAAAAAGATAAAAAACATGCCGGTGACCTCCATTAACCTCTATACCTCACAAACGACGGGATAAATAAGGCCGAGGAGGTGGCTTTGTATTTGGTCAGTCGCTTAACCCCTTCAGCACGATGACTTACTTTTCGTCTTATTCTGGTCTCCATTAGCCGATTGTATTTAACTTATATTCTTCTAGGACTCAAAAGGGTAAATACTCTCATAATAAACCATCTGAATCACATGTAGTAAAACTCGCTAGGAAAAATGAAACAATGGAACACCAAGCTTTCGTCTATTCACTCAAGACATCTTCAGGGTAATACTGAATTACATAATATTTTCACAAACTGGATAAAATCGTCTAATACAATCAAAGGTAAAAAGTTGTCATCGTGCTGAAGGGGTTAATGCTTAGGGACTCTGTAATCATTGATAACGGGATACTACTTTATACATAATTATAGACTAGTGATTTTTAGACTGATCATTTATAGACTGATAATTCTTAGATTGATAATTCTTAAATTGATATTTTTGTTATTGATAATTTATAGATTGATAATATTTAGACTTGATAACGGGATACAAATTTAGATTAAGGCGTTCGTGTATCTATGCTTCTCTAAAATTCAAGTATGCGTTTGATTTGGAGTGAAGATGTTTTGTTTATGATTGAGACTAATAATGATGCTTAGTTAGGAAATGTTGTGACTTTTATGAAGTTTACAAAGGACCTATGTTATACAGAGGGTTCACTGAGAAGGCACTTACCCCTTTGTGTGATCGAGGAAG
This sequence comes from Paralithodes platypus, assembly GCA_032716605.1. Lineage (NCBI taxonomy): Eukaryota > Metazoa > Arthropoda > Malacostraca > Decapoda > Lithodidae > Paralithodes > Paralithodes platypus. Next base: position 43,677,753 of record CM064546.1, read on the forward strand.
ATAATAAGTTGAAGAAAATCGTCTAATCGAAATGAGAATAAGACGAAGAGTATGTCATCGTGCTGAAAGGGTTAATATTCTTGTAGGAACATTCTAAAATCAGGTATGCCTTTAATTTGGCATGCGTAACTTGTGTTTCTGTTTGAGACTTTAAATCTTGCTTAGTTGGAAAATGTTATGTCTATCAAACCCTTCGGATTGGTCACGTCTTTCTACATATTTATCTAGCATATATTTGACAATGTTATGCAGTTTAAAAAGGACCTATGTTATGCATACCGCTATTACAATAATCAATGTTCCTCAGAGCTCTGTCAGTGTATACCACCTCCGCTACCTAAAGTACGTAGCACCCGTCTTGCAACACAATCCCATCCCTACTCTGTGAAATTATCCACTCCAAGAGCGAAACGATACTCTCAAACCTTCTTCTATTCAACAGCTGAGCTCTGGAACTCTCTCCCTGAATCCATATTCCCCTCATCCTATGACTTAAGTTTCTTCAAACTCCGTGTGTCCAGGCATTTTGGCTCGAACGTTCCTTGATTTTGGCCCTGTCACTCTTTCAACTACGGGAGGCACTCGTTGCGGGCAGTTCTGCCTTTTGTCTCTCTCATTAACATAGAACAAACAAAAACAAATTACGACTTTGAGTCCTAGAAGTAGATTGTGAGCTAAAGCAAATCGTCTAATGGTAATACAAAAACTAATAATAAATAAATAAATGAATAAATCAATAAATAGATAAAACATGAACATTACGTCATCGTACTGGGAGGGTAAATGTTACGTCATCGTACTGGGAGGGTAAATGTTACGTCATCGTACTGGGAGGGTAAATATTACGTCATCGTACTGGGAGGGTAAATGTTACGTCATCGTACTGGGAGGGTAAATGTTACGTCATCGTACTGGGAGGGTAAATGTTACGTCATCGTACTGGGAGGGTAAATGTTACATGACAGCTATTGGAAATGTACATCATTCCGATTCCTTTGTTTACTCACATGATATGCTTAGCTCTATTTGATGCGGGGGAGGTGTTTTTGGAGCTCCCCTGTTTCGATCCGTTAGTTTTGAAATTGTAAGACATTTCACCCCATTAGTTTGTCGATAATAAGACGAGGTACTTCATTTAGGTGCCGATTATTTTCTGTGGGCGAGTGATACCGAGCCTTCGACCGCGACATTTGTTTATCGAAAACATTACGAATCTAACTTGAAGGGGGTCTTGGTGGGCATATTTTAGTTTGGAGGATGTCTAGGAAGGCGTTTTTGTTAGCCTAGGAGACAAACTCAAATACATTGATCGAAAATTACAGAAGCAAACAAACTCCTCAATAATAATTATTGAACCAAATACCATAATTTAAAATACATCAAGCCAGCTAGTGTTATGGGGGTCACCAGCTTATTTTCACTCCTTTTCTCTCTTTCTCTCGCTTCTATTCATTCGACCCTATTCAGCCTACTTACTATTTTAAGACATTTATCCCCATCTAGGTGTCGATTTCTTACTGGCGAACGATAGAGAGCCAGCATTTTATGGAGAAATCCGGCTTCGCCGGAGAAATTTTTCTATCAAAAATTTACAAATTTACCCTGCTGTCAATAGCATTATTAAAAATATTCTGGCTCGCTACCACTCACCAGGAAAAAATCGACACCTGGATTAGGAAAACGTCTTAAAACAGTAGACTGAATGAGGCCGAATGGATATAAGCCAGAGAAAGAGAGAAGAGGAGAGAAAAAAAGCAGGTGACCCCCCTTGATCGTTTTAGTACAGTTACTTTATCTCCCTTTCATTTTGTCCAACACAACACTAGGTGATTTTATTACATGTTTTATTTACGTAGAGGGTTTTTGCGAAATACTAATGAGTTCTCTAATTCCTAAAGAACCTAAATAAGCTTAGTAAAATTGTTCACAAGTACTTCACAGCTGACCAGTTACATCACACAAGGGGGAATGGTTTCCAGATTGTTAGACAGCGATTTATGTCAGATCAAACTAAGCATTTCTAAATCATCCGCGTCATAAACATTTGGGGTTAATTAAGCTGCCACGATACATTATATATTACAAAACTATATCATCTTTCAAAAAATGCTTAGAAAAAATCATGAAATCAAATAGCTGAATAAGTGAAATTAACCCCTACTATACCTGTGACGTAATTTGACTGTATTCGGAAACTATTAGACGATTTTTTTTCTGTTTAGAAAGGGCCTCCAGTAATTAACAGCCTGCGAACTATCTACATTATTCCTTTTTACTACCACAATTCCTTCCTAAGCTGCATAATATCTTCTAGATATAGCTAGAATACAATATAAAACGGCTAAGTGTATTGAGTTATGCATAAATTTGCTCCTCTATTTATATAAAACCGAGCAGCCTCATAGTTATTAGTCGGGCTTTTGCTGTTCACATTACTTTGCATATTCCTTTGTAATGTTCGCCGGCACCCCAGCATAGTAACACTGACGATACATCAGCTCTGTAAATAACCAGAAGTTCGACACTCTAAATAGTATGTTATTGGTATCCCTTGAAGATTATGGTGGGTTTTTTATAGTTAATTCTGGCTATCATTAGACGATTGTATGCAGATTAGGAAGGGTATATAGAAGTGAGAGGGTTGTATGGGCCAGTCATTGTCCTTTTAACTCCCATAGATCCTTCCTAAACTGCATAAAACCGTTTATCAATAGACAGAATAAACTGCTTAAATAAGTCGTAATCCTAAAATGGTTAAGTTTATTATTAATGTTAAGAATGGTAAGGCAAGGCTATTATTTGCCTTGCCACTAAAATATGGACAGTTGTCCACATGAACTTATTGCCACGGCAGGATTATATGTATGGAAGAAAAATAGTTTGATTGATTCAAAATAGTTTGATTGATTCAATAGAATGTTTTGCAATGTAAACGTTAATCTGTCATATTATGAATTAACCCCTCCATACCAAGTTTCATACCTAAGTCGTTGATACTAGTATTCCTTTTCTACACAAAATCACTGACTGTACTGCTTCAAGCTCCGTATGCCCAGATAATTTGATTTGACCTACCTTAACCCCTCTTTGGCAGGGCTCGACTTAAGGCGGTCTAGAGAACCAAGGACTATGTGGCGGGGCCCGCCTTAAGTCGGTAGCAATTTTGAGCACATACTTGGCTCTGAGAGAGAGACGAGCGGTGGGAGCAGCGTAGGTTGGCTCTGCCCGTTCGGCACGGCTCCCGCGCCGTGACTGCCCTCCCCTCCACACACATCCACACCCATTGCCTCGCTACACAGGGAATTATGTAAGGAAATTACTGTATTTTAGCGATTTTTCCTTCGTGTTGCACGATCGTTGCAAGAGAACGCGTGGTCGTAGAAGGATGGTTCTGGTGTCATTGGAAAGCTCAATTATCGCCCTTTCACGGATATATAATTGTATTACGCTCTGGCTCTTGTTTATGCATGAATAAGAGCACGGAAATAAGCTCGTTTAGGGTAAAACTACCCGCTTGGCAGGTAGTAGAAGTTACCGACCTAGCCGCTCCTTGAGTGTTAAATATGGTTCTTTGTCATTTACATTTTGCGGGATGTGAACACTTGTAAATGGCAGTTATGCCTTGTCTCCTTACATACAAAAAAAAAAATAATAATAATAATATATATATATATATATATATATATATATATATATATAAGCAAATTACCAAAATATCGGACTCTCAGAAAATGGCAGTCGTAAATATGGTGCGAGAGACTAGGCGTCGTATCTATGAAGACCAAGCGAGGTGTGAGTGTGCGATCTCTGTTCCCTCGGGTTTATGAAGAAGAAGGAGGTATAGCACACGCAGACGCACGCAGGAAGGACATTGCGCTGTGTATTGTTTTCTTTTCGGCTTGCTTCACCTTTAGGATAATTGGTTCTGTTGAATACATAATCGGCACTTTGCGGAAACTTAGAATGTAAAGGAAATTTGTCTTGTTTGATTTTATATTCTTACTTGCTCTCCCTCTCTCTCTCTCTCTCTCTCTCTCTCTCTTTCTCTTTCTCTCTCTCTCTCTCTCTCTCTCTCTCTCTCTCTCTCTCTCTCTCTGTCCTTGTGTATATATATATATATATATATATATAATTAATCGAGTTTAGGAGTAAAGTTGGTTAGTGGAGAGAACATAATATATATATATATATATATATATATATATATATATATATATATATATATACATGTATGGTGCCCCACAAGTGTTGATACATACTTTCAAGAGGAAAACATTGAGTCATTATTAACATAATATGTCCTACAAACGTAGGGATTTTGAGATTTTTTGTATTATCATGTTATTTATTTATTTTTGCAGTTTTGCAGTTTGTTTCAGCTATGACTCATTGTAGTCGACCTTTTTGCGTGTTTCGTATTGTATTAACCTAGTTTTTCTCTAAAAGAAAGGGATAAGGAAAGAAATAAGTAGTGTATGCTGAAGTATCGTATATATTCTTCAAATAGACATATCACAAAACCGCAGTTTAATTAACTCCTTGATGATTATAACGCGTTTTGCTAGTTTATTCTGGCTACCATTAGACGATTTTAGGGAGCTTAGGTAGGATCTGTGGGCATTAAAAGGATAAAGTCTATCGCAATTAACCCTCTGACTTCTATATACCCATCGTAATCTGAATACAATCGTCTAATGATAGCCAGAATAAAGTGCCATATTGCTGCATAATACTCAAGGTGTTAGCCCCTTCAGTACCAGCGACGTCTTTTAAAATATATCCTGGCTAGTATTAGACAATTTTATTCAGTTTTAAAAGGGCCTCCAGGAATTACCAGGCTTCGAACTATATCACTTAACCCGTTTTACTACTACAGATCCTTTATAATATGCACAAAATCGTCTAAACATAGCTACCATAACATTTAAAAACGGCACTGGTACGGTTGGTCAAATAAGTCATGCCTCTGCTTTCATTACGTATTGTTCTCTGTATGCTGTATTAATGTCTGTCAGATGTTAAATAGGGTGTGTAAAGATAGGAACATGTTTGTATATCTCACTCCAAACGATGAATTAATGCTTAGATAGTGCTGATGTCAATTATTCATCGAAATATACTTGGTGCCGCAACATCACTTATTTGGCCAACTGTACAGAAGGGGTTAATGTCCGGTGTTGCAAAGTCTGCCTAGTTATCGGCGAGCGCTAGCCATCTCAAGACCAAAGACCAAGGCACTAGCAAGGAAGCAGAGGGCCAGGATGTAGAAGAGACACTGCATGTGGTCTAGGCTTGGGGGGAGATGGGTCGTTTTTCTGGACCCCCTTCTCTATTATGCTTTTCTCCATTAGTCTTCAGATTTCCAGCAGCCCCTTCTCTGTATCCTACTTTCTCTATCCTAGTTTCAAAGCCAGAGGCGAATGTTGTGCATACGTGCACAACACACTCACTTGCTCTCGGGTTCCCAATTTTGACTCCTCTGAATTCTCAACTTTATGGCTCAAACTATCCTGTCATTCTCATACTAAATATTTCTGTGCTGTCTATCTTTCCCCTAACTCTACCGACTTTCCCAAATTCTTCGACTATCTAAACTCTAAAGTGGAACACATTTTATCTATCTCTCCCTTCTCTGAAATCTCCATCTTAAGAGATTTCAACGTTCACCACCGCCAATGGCTCTCCTCTCACTCTACTGACCAACCTGGTGAACAAGCCTATGGCTTTTCTATCATAAATGACTTAGAGTAGCTGGTCCAGCAACCCACCCGTATCCCGGATCGCTTCGGAGATCGGCCCAACATTCTTGACTTATTTCTGACTTCTAAACCTTCTTCCTATACTGTCAATCTGTTCTCTCCTTTGGGCTCCTCCGACCATAAACTTATCTCTTTCACCTGTCCTATCTCTTCAGTACGGCCATCCGATCCTCCCAGCCCGCGGCGCTTGTGGCACTTTGGCGCTGCCGACTGGGATTACTTCTTTGATTTCCCATGGAATGACTTCTGCTTCCGTGGCCAAGGACCCTCGGAGAGTGCTGAACGCATTACCGAGGTAATCCTTTTGGGCATGGAAGCATACATTCCATTTTCTTTCTCTCCGTCTAATGCAAAAAAATCTTGGTTTACTCACGCTTGTTCTACTGCTGTCCACAACAAGGAGGAAGCATTCAAACGGTACGATGCCTTAAAACTCAACATTCTCATTCTTCCTACGTTTCTGCCCGGAATCAAGCCAAATCTGTTCTTCGACTTGCCAAGCACTCTTTTATCAATAATATATGCACTGAACTATCGAACTCTAGTTCTTCCCAAGGTTTCTGGCATCTAGCCAAAAACCTCTCCAACAACTTTTCTTCCTCGTCTTTCCCTCCCCTTTTCCACTCTGATGGCACAACCATCACTTCTTCCTCTGACAAAGCTGAACTCTTTGCTCAAATTTTTGCCGGAAACTTTACCTTGGATGATTCCCGTGCTATTCCTCCCTCTCTTACTTATGCCTAATATCCTAATCTCTTCTAAAGATGTACTTTCTACCCTCTCTGGGCTTAATACTAAGAAGGCGTACAGTCCGGACGGTGTTCCTCCTGTTGTACTTAAAAACTGTGCTTCCGTGTTGATCCCCTGCCTAGGCAAACTCTTTCGTCTCTGTCTCTCCTCTAATGTCTTTCCTTCTTGCTGGAAGTTTGCTCTCATTCAACCTGTCCCAAAGAAGGGTGACCGCTCTCAACCCTCCAACTATCGTCCAATTGCTCTCATTTCTTGTATCTCTAAAGTTTTTGAAACTATTATTGCTTCCAAATTTCTTAAGCATTTCTCTTCTCATAATCTGCTCTCAGATCGCCAGTATGGATTCGTTAAGGCTCGCTCTACTTGTGATCTTCTTTCATATCTTACTAACTCTTGGTCATCCAACTTTCGGGACTTCGGTGAGACTTTTTCTGTTGCACTAGACATATCGAAGGCCTTCGACAGAGTCTGGCACAAATCTTTAATTTCCAAACTGCCCTCCTTCGGTTTCTGTCCCTCCATCTGTGCCTTTGTCTCTAATTTCCTTTCCGGCCGTTCCATAGCTGCAGTTGTGGACGGCCATCGCTCATTTCCTCATCCTACCAACTCCGGTGTTCCTCAGGGTTCTGTCCTATCTCCTAATCTCTTTCTAATTTTCATAAATGATCTTCTCAACTGTACATCCAGTCCCATCTATTAATATGCAGGCGACTCTACCTTACACCATAGCTTCGGGCTTTATGAGTTAAAAGACGGCAATGCTACTGGAAGGGTTAACAGAATATCAAACAATTTTGTCATAATGGTTATCAATTCCACGATAACTATATATATATTGGTCACTAGCACAATCTATTTAAGAGTCGTATGAAATTTCCCGTTTGAGTTATTCGCTGACCTAACAAATCTATATAATAATCGGTATGAAACAAACTTCACGGGACATACAATTGTGTTTCCAACAAAAGCCGAGTCCATTATCTTTAGTTTTTATGTGTACAGTACATATATAAAAGAAAAACAAATGGTTTATAATGGCTAGAGTGTTCAACATCTGTGTTTGGTAACCTAGGTTCAAACCCCGGCGGATCACATGATTTCATTAATTTCACTGGAGGTGTTTGGTGTTGGAGTGAAATTAATAAAAATATATTATAGTTCAAATTATGTCTTTGGAAATGATAACCTGGCCAAACCAATGCTATTTCTTGTTAATTGTCTTGTATTCCTTCTCATATTTATTCAAGTTTCAAAACAAATTGCTCCGGTTTGACACTCTGAACTATCCTGAAAACACCTGTCTCCCAGAATACGTAATCAATTGATATCCTTGTTCTTTACAATAACGTCACAAGTACAGTCATAGCTCTTCATTTATGGAGAATAGGTGGCACGCGCCTTTCAACACATCTCCACCCCTATTCTGTTAAACTCTCGGGCGGGTGCCCGACCCCGAAAGGGGTTGAAATAGGGGAGCTATCCCCCCGCCAAAGGCGGCTTTCTAGGGCCTTTCCTAGCTGATGCTGAGAGGATTGGGTTCTAGTCATGTGGTGATGGGCTGGTCTATCAGAGTGAGAACTGAGCGATCTCTGCCATACCCATAGCTTACTCTGGCTGTTCCTTTAACTTATATATTTTCTAGATCTCGAGTGACGGCGTCTTTTCCGTGGATCCGTCCCAATCTACCAAGATTGGAAGCCAAAGCGTCACATTTTTCCCTTGCCCCTCAACTTTCTCTTCATAATTGCTGAGGGGCACAGGGCCCTGGGTGGGGCTTTGGTTTCCCGGGCGTTTCCGCACCCTCCTCAGCTCCCCGCCATGGAGTGGCTTCGGTCACCCAGGCTTTATTGTGGTCAGCAGGGAGGGTTCTGTGGGGGCGCTCGGTTATGGCCTTGGAATTGCTCGGGGCCTTGGGGCTGTTCGGCCAGGCAGCTTGGGGAACAACAACAACAACAACAACAACAACTCTCTGATCCAAATGTTAACCTATTTCCCCAGCCTTCCTTCTAACCAACAAGTAAACTCTGGAACTTTCTCCCATTTTCTGGCTTTCCATCATTACACGAAAAAAGGGAAGATGGACGTATATATTTGCTCATTTATGTATATTTTTGTTAAATTGTTAGTTTCCTCCCTAGACCTCCATCAAGCTTAAAAAAAAAAAAAAAAAAAAAAACACCCGCCCAATACCCTCTTTCAAGATAAATGTGTACATACTGTATTTCGATAGAAAAATGTCCCGGCTGAAGGCCGGTTCCTCTTAAAATTACAGGCTCGCTATCGCTCGCCAGGAAAATATCGACACTTGAATGGCATGAAAGGTCTTAATATTGTAAACAAATGGGGTGAAAGGTCTTAAAAACACCAAACGTCATAAAATCTGAAAACAGATTGGCTAAACATGAGGAAGAAGAGGGACCAGAAAAACGACCTATCTCCCCTTAATGTCCACAATAAAGATAATGTTTCTATAAGGTTGCGTGAAATAAAACACTTGTATCTGAAATTGATGATAATTCACATGTTTTATCATTTTATTCAACTCTGTTTCATTTTCTACTTCTTAAATCTCTTTTATATGGATATTTACTGGAATATAGATGATGATTATTATTATTATTATTGGTATTATAATTTTTATTATTATTATTATTCTGTCTTGAGTCGGCCACCCCCTCATTCATATCAATGATCTCATATCTACCACTTATAATCCAATACATTCTTACGCAGATGACTCAACACTCCACAGTTCCTTCACATTTACCAATTCTTTCACCCAACCCGATCTTATAAATTCAAAAATGAACACTGCAATTTCTCTGAACCAGGACCTTTCTAGAATTAATGAATGGGGACAAAAGAATCTAGTTTCCTTTAATGCACAGAAAACCAAGTACATTCAATTTTCTAACCGACAGAATCTCACTGACTCCCATATATTTTTTAATGATGTAAATATTCCCACTTCCCCTAGTATTGACATTCTCGGTGTAACATTAACTACTAACTTGAGCTGGACACATTATGTTAGAAGCATTGCTAAGAATGCCTCTAAAAAACTGGGACTACTGTACAGAGTTCGAGAATTCTTCACTGACGAGCAGTTGGCTGTAATATATAAAAGTCATGTGCGTTCTCAGATGGATTACTGTTCACCTCTGTGGAGTGGAAGTGGAGTGGTTGCATTGAGGCAGTTGGAAAAAATTCAAAATAAAGCTATTAGATTAATCAATAACCCTTCAATCACACAGGACCTTCCTACATTATCCATACGAAGAAACGTTGCATCCCTTGCATTATTCTACAGATATTTTCACAGCAATTGTTCCGAGGAACTTGCTTCAATTGTGCCGCCTCTCCACATCTTTCCCCGTAGAACTAGGGCAGCCGAGAGCGCCCATGAATTTACACTTTCTCCTCCACAATGCAGAACTTCTGCTTATCAAAATTCATTTATCCCTAGAACTACTACTCTTTGGAATTAACTTCCCTCGAGTTGCTTTCCACAAACTTACAATCTACAAATGTTTAAATCCAGTTGTTACAAACATTGTATGAATGGAGGATGCCTTTAGGCACATGGACCTTTTTGTTTTATCTGTGTTTTTCCTTCCTCCGTTCATTGTCTCTTTAAAAAAAAAAAAAAAAAAAAAAAAAAAAAAAAAAATGAAAGAAGGGGGGAAAAAAATAGGAAAAGTGGGGATTGAGCCTCAGTATATAGATTGATAGATAGATTATGATTAGTAGTAGTAGTAGTAGTAGTAGTAGTAGTAGTAGTAGTAGAGGTATAGTAGTAGTATTAGTAGTAGTAGTATATTAAAAAAAAATCAATGTAATAGTAGTAAAAAAAAAAAAAAAGTAGTAGTAGTAGTAGCGGCAAAAAAAGAAAAACAATGAAGACGAGGCCAGGAGATTCGGCGACCAGATGCGGCAAGGAAAAGTGGCACCTGCAATAAGGTCCCTGACAAAGGAGGCAGCTTGTGGGTTGCTGCCTATCACAAGAGAAACCATCCAAATGTTGAAAGAGAAACATCCACAACCTAGTGTCCACGAGAGTCAGAGACTAGAGGGTGATTATATACCACCGAACACCGTCATAATTATACGAACGAATCATAGGCGAAATGATTTGGAAAAAGGCTCTAGGGACACAAGGCAGTGCAGGCCCATCAGGGCTGGATGCAAACGGCTGGAGGACAATCCTGAGTAGAGCAATCTTCGGACTAGCAGCAACAGACTTATGTAGGGCTCTGGCAGCTCTTGCAAGAAAGATGACCACCCAAAATTGTCAACATTTGGAGGCTTACACAGCTTGTCGCCTAATACCTTTAGACAAGAATCCAGGATGCAGACCAGTAGGAGTGGGTGAAGTGCTGAGAAGAATCATCGGAAAATGCATAATGGAAGTGGTGAAAGACGATGTGCGGTCAGCGGCCGGTAATCTCCAAGTGTGTGCCGGCCACCAAGCAGGGGGAGAGGCAGCAATTCATGCCATAAGAAAAAATATGAGCAAGTGGACTGTGAAGCTGTGCTTCTAGTGGATGCAACAAACGCCTTTAACACCATCAACAGAAAGACGGCAATACATAACATCAAAGTAAAATGCCCCAGTTTTGCCACCTATGTAGAGAACACCTATAAAAAGCCTGCGGACCTCTTCATAGTAAACAACCAGAAGACACGAAGGGGAACACCTCTGAAATCAATGGAACGAACCACACAAGGTGACCCAGTAGCAATGGCAATGTACGCCTTAGGTCTCTCAGTGTTGCTAACCTTAACAAGCCATGAGGCGACGCAAGTAAAGCAGGTGGCCTATGCAGACGATCTCACTGGAGCGGGAAAAGTCAACAATCTCAAGCGCTGGTGGGAGCAAATATCAGAGGTAGGACCAAAAATAGGGTACCATCCAAATGCCAGAAAGTCAATACTAATAGTAAAAACAGAACATTATGAAAGGGCGGTAGAAGCTTTCAGCGGTAGTGAAGTGGTAGTAACAAAGGACGGACAGCGTCACCTTGGGGCGGTGATCGGCACGGAAGAGTTCAAGAACAAATACATAGAGGAGAAGGTCAGAGAATGGGTAAAAGAAATTGAGAAACTGGCCAATATTGCAAAGACGGAACCACAGGCCGCGTATTCGGCATTCACATATGGGGTCAAACATCGCTGGACCTACTTCATGAGAACCGTTCCAAATGTGAGCGCATTACTTCAACCGCTGGAAGATGCCATCAGAGACAAACTCATCCCAGCGTGGATAAAGTTGCACACCCCGAATGATACAGAGAGGGAGCTGCTCGCACTGCCTCCTAGGTTGGGAGGGATGGGAATCATCGACCCAGTGAAGAGGGCGGTAACGGAATACCAGAACTCAGTAAAGATAACAGGATCTCTCACTGACCGTATCATAGCACAAGATTCTGATGGTGAAGTAGACCAGGCAGACATCTACATCCCTCGAATTGCTTTCCACAAACTTACAATCTGCAAATGTTTAAATCCAGTTGTTACAAACATTTTATGAATGGAGGATGCCTTTAGGCACATGGACCTTTTTGTTTGATCTGTGTTTTTCCTTCCTCCGTTCATTGTCTCTTTAAAAAAAAAAAAAAAAAAAAAAAACATCAGAAAGACCATCACGTCAGAGAGGCAAAACTCACAGAAAAATGACCTGGCACAATTGATGGGACAACTTCACCCGAGACAAACAAGAAAACTACAAATAGCACAAGAAACGGGCGCTTCAAATTGGCTGACAACACTACCAATCAAGGCAAAAAGCTTCAATCTTAACAAACAAGAATTTAATGATGCTATTGCACTGAGGTATGATTGGCCGATTGAAGGACTGCCCGATCGATGCGTTTGTGGAACCATCAACGATGCAGACCACACCATGATATGTAAGAAAGGAGGATTCATCAGCATCAGACACGATGAAGTAAGAGATGTAACAGCGAACATGCTCAGGGAGGTGTGTAGAGATGTGGTGAGCGAACCATCACTCATTCCCTTGGACGGAGAGATCATGCAGCACAGGACGGCCAACACATCCACTGAAGCAAGATTGGACGTTAGTGCAAGAGGCTTTTGGACAAATGCACAGCGAGCGTTCTTTGACATAAGAGTATTTGACCCAATGGCCCACAGCTACAGCGAGCTGTCTCTGGAGGCTGCACACAAGAGGAACGAACGAGAGAAGGTCAGGACATATGGAGAAAGGATCTTACACGTCGAACATGGCAGCTTTACCCCACTAGTCTTCACCACATCAGGAGGGATGGGACCCAGGGCCCAGTGCTAATATTCAAGGCTAGCAGAGATCATCGCAGAGAAGAAGCAACAGCCTAGGAGCCACGTCGTAGCCTGGATGAGATGCCGTCTATCTTTCTCATTGCTCAGATCAGCACTACTATGCCTGCGGGGAACAAGAAGGTCTGCACCACAACCAGTGACGGTGGCAGAAGTAGACTACGAGGCAGCAGTGGCAGAGGGTCGCATAGGAAGGAGACTGGATTGAAGTTGCATGGTGTAGAATAGTAGTATCTGATGCTTGTGAAATTTAGTATGTGTACAATATTAAATATATGGTAGTGGTGGTGGTGATGGTGGAGGTGGTGATGGTAGTAGTAGTAACATGAAATGTATGAAAAATATTAAATACAAAAAAAAAAAAAAAAAAAAGTAGTAGGCCTAGTAGTAGTAGTATAGTAGTAGTAGTAGTAGTAGTAGTATAGTAGTAGTAGTAGTAGTAGTAGTAGTAGTATAGGCGGATGGACTAAGAACCTTGACTTGAAAACAAGCTATAGGATTGAACGGATTGCCGGGAAGTATGGAGGTGATTCATTTGCGTCCACCTCATCAGGGATCATGTCGTTTGGCAGAAGATAGCTAGAATAATTGACTTATAGTTTACTTTTGTTGTTTATACGATAGCCGATAATTTCCCCGTCGCTATATAATTGGATGGATTACTCTTGGTGCTTACAGTAGCCTAAAATAAATTCCACCATACGACAGCCGATAATTTCATGGTTGTCATATAATTGGATGAATTACTGTAGGCGTTTACGATGGCCTACAAGGAGTTCCACCAGGAAGACCAAGAGAGTGGCGAAGTAACAGAGAGACTGGATGTAGAAGACCCCTTGCATGTGGTCCAGGGTGAGCGGCATCTGGCCCTCTGTCTCGGCCACCTCATCCACGACCTCACCTTGTTGGGTCTGAGGAGAAATGGAAAAGAAAAGGTTTTAGTAAATAAATAAATAAATAAATAAATAAACACCCCAAAATCCCCCTTCAAGATATATTTGTACATTTTTCGGTCGTACAGTATATGGTTGCTGAACATGAAAACTATGTCAACATAATCACGTAAATTCAACTGCAAGAAAATTGATCCTGTGTTATTCAGAGAGTGTCTTGAGATCATATTTATCCCTCTGAGTCCTAGAGGTATATTACAAGCTAAATAAATCGTCTAATGCTACGCTAAACATGATGAAACTATCTCCAGTTTAAGAAGGACCTGTGTTATGCAGAGGGTTACTGAGATCGTACTTACCCCTTTGAGTCCTAGAGGTAGATTGCAAGCTAAAGACAATCATCTATTGGTATGCTTAACATGATGAAAATACTTACAGTTTAAGAAGGACCTGTGCTATGCTGAAGGTTTACTGATATCGTACTTACCCCTTTGAGCTCTAAAGGTAGACTACATGCTAAATAAATCGTCTATAGGTATGATGAACATGATGAAAACTACGTCAAAATAATCGAGTAAACGTACCTGCAAGAAAATCGTGAGTGAGGATATTTATATTTTATATACACCTTTGAGTCATAGAGGTAGATTAAAAGCTAAAGAAACCGTCTATAGGTACGCTGACCATGATGAAAACAACGTCAACAAATCGAGAAAACGTACCTGCAAGAAAATGGTGAGGGAGGATTCTATCCAGAGGGTGACTAAGCCACTCTCCACCACACTGTTTAATCAAAGGGTCGATCCTGGGTTATTCAGAAATTGTATTCAGATCATACTTACCCCTTTGAGTCCTAGAGGTAGATTGCAAGCTAAAAAAAAAAAATATATATATATATAGTAATCGAGTGGTTCGCCTAACATGATGAACATTACGTCGTCAGTTTATTAAAAAAAAAAAAAAAAAAAAACACATACACACACAACTTACCTGTAGTTTAAGAAGGACTCGTATTATGCAGAGAGTTTTGGGGTGACTAAGCCGCTCTCCACCACACTATGAATCAAGGGATCGATTCTGGGTTATTCAGAGGGTGTATTCAGACCGTACTTTTCCCTCTGAGTCCTAGTGGTAGATTACAAGCTAAAGAAAATCGTCTAAAGGTACGCTAAAAAGGAGGAGAAATACGTCAAATAATCGAAAAAACGTACCTGCAAGAATATCGTGAGTGAGGATTCTAGCCAGGTGGTTACCAAACCACTCTCCACCACACTATGAATCAAGGGATCGATCCTGGGCTTGAGTGGGGAGTAAGTCTGTAAGGTCATCCCAATGCTGCTGGGCCACATACATTCCTGGTGTCAGCAGAATCAACGGAAGGAATATTAAAAGTAAGATGTCCTTTCTTAATTGTTCAAAGGGAGTTTTTGAGTTTGCTCCCTAGACCTCCATCAAACTTTAAGGGGAGTTTGTTTGTATTATTATTTTTATTTATGAAGGTTCAAGTACAGAACCTATAAACAAAAGTATATACTGTATATATATATATATATATATATATATATATATATATATATATATATATATATATATATATATATATATAAATAATTGAACAAATAAATACAAATCTCCCTCTAATCAGTAATTAACCATGATTCAGTAATGCAAAATAGCCAAATGATATCGTTTAATGGTAACCAGAATATGATGAGAATTACGTCATGGTGTAGAAGGGGTTATAACCTCTTTATTGCCTGAAGCTCGCAATTGGTTAACCCTTTCTGTACCATGACGCCGCTTTACCTTTGATTCTGGCTAACGTTAGACGATTATGAAGGACCTATGTTAACAAGAAGGGTCATTGAGATCGTATTCACCCATTTGAATCGTAGAGGTAGATTACAAAATATAGAAAACCGTCTAATGGTAACCAGCAAAGGATAAACTGTCTAATGGTAACCAGCAAAGGATAAACCGTCTAATGGTAACCAGCAAAGGATAAACTGTCTAATGGTAACCAGCAAAGGATAAACCGTCTAATGGTAACCAGCAAAGGATAAACTGTCTAATGGTAACCAGCAAAGGATAAACTGTCTAATGGTAACCAGCAAAGGATAAACCGTCTAATGGTAACCAGCAAAGGATAAACTGTCTAATGGTAACCAGCAAAGGATAAATATTATGTAATGGTGGTGACGAGCTTAATTATAATGGTGGTGAATCGTTATTAAATCCGGCTTGTAATTATAGTTTGGTCGTCTAAGCTGCACACTCAATTTCTAAGGTATGTAATCACTATACATTGGCCAGAAATGTTGACGTATTGTTGTAAACACCATATGAGGAGGAGCACTTTAGTGCCAACATTTCGCACATAGCTTCTGTAGGTCACTCATAAATCATGACCCCTATTCTCGTCTAACACGCAAAATAAGGGCTGGGGCAAACGGGTTGTAATTTTCCACACCCACTGTCCGTTTGAATCTTGCCAAAGATCAGCAGGATTGCTCTATTACTTCTTGAGTTACAAGAGATTTACGGTCAATATTTTTGGTCTCATTAGGAAGAACATCTACCCATTAAAAGGTTACAGATTATCTCAATTAATCTTTTTAACTACCATGCATCTTTCCCAAGCTTTATATACTCGCCTAAGTGTAGTTGAAATAAAAGAAAGAAGCCGACACCAGTATTGAAAGGGTTAAAATTTCGTAATACCCACCTTCATTTCCCGCACAACAGGTCTCCGGTGGCCGCGATTCATTTGGGCCTTCATAAACTTAATGTTCAGGAGGTCGTTTAAGTAACCTGCTCGGCCGTCCAATATCCAGGACTCGGGGTCATCGTTGACAATTATATACCTCTTGTTCAATTCCTGTAGTAAAGAAATGAATACATAAATAAATTAATCAAAATGCATTATATATACATATACTGTATATATATACTGTATATATATATATATATATATATATTAGAGATGGACCGAATATTCGCTTCGTATTTGTATGTCCGAGTATTCGCTATGTTTTTCAATATTCGTATTCGTATTCGTATTCGCATTTCCATTCATAGCTATTCGCAAATATGCGAATATGTTCACGAAACCAATAGAATATATTATACACACATTTTAAATATTAAATTTTAAAGTTAACACAAACGAATGAATAACAGTGTAGATGTGCGTTGGGGCCGCCAAAGTGGAATGAAGGAGGACTGAGCAGTGTTGCTACTTAACTATATTTAATAGTACCAGATCAAACTAGTGAAAAGTACCAAATTATTTTAAAGTGGAATCACTGCCCGGTAAACTAACGTGTGCTGGACGCCTGGACCTGGACATTTGAACCGTCGCAATATTGCCATTTCAGACATATCCAATGTAATAGCATGTCACTAAAATATATTACATCATATTTCCTCACTGATTTCGTATTTAGTACCAGATATGGACTATTTTATTGGCAAATTTATAAAATGTACTTGAGAAAATCAAATGTACCAAATCTGGTACTTTAGTACCAACAAAGCGGCAACACTGGGACTGAGGACTGAATACACAGACAATTGAATGGATTTAATTTCAATTATTCAATTTTCTATGGTTGAACTCTTACAATATATTAAACAATAATTCATACAGTTCATTTATGATATTTAAGAAATTACACATTCACATCGCCATTAACTTCTGGTAATTAATATCATAGTAATTTAATTAACGTTTGTTGGTGACATCAAAATAATTACCAGTTCTTGAAGGATGAAATAAGGATTGAAATATTCGCTATTCGTATTCGTATTCGCGAATTTTACAACAAAATATTCGTATTCGTATTCGTATTCGCAAATAGTGAAAATTGATATTCGTTCCATCTCTAATATATATATATATATATATATATATATATATATATATATATATATATATATATATATATATATTTGAGAGAGAGAGAGAGAGAGAGAGAGAGAGAGAGAGAGAGAGAGAGAGAGAGAGAGAGAGAGAGAGAGCATATAAACGTTTCTTTATCGTTTATTTACTATACTAAAACAAAATACTTATCAAAAAACCTATCAATTTTATTCACAATTTTATGATTTTAGGAAACAATCGGTCATTACTTGTAGGTATATATTGGTGGAGGTGTTCATGAGATAGCTATAATAAGGTCCGGTTGACATGATCTTAAGGTCCGAGGCAGCGTACTCCTGGAAGGTATCGATGATCTTGGGCTGCCTGGTGACGGTGAGGAAGGTGATGAGGTTGGCACAGTAGGACAGACCCAGCACCATAGTATACAACCACAGGAAGATGACGGTGACCCGGCTGGTGCTACTGGTGGGCTCCCTGGTGACCGGTTCATTCAGGTGCATGGCGGTCAGGTAGAAGTAGCTTGAGGCCAGTGTGTCCAGGTAAGAGGTCTTTCTCAAACTGCAACCATAATTAGATGAAAATATGTGAATAGGAGGTTATGACTATCAACCTTATTGGATTAGTAATTACCCCTTATATACCCATGACGTCTTATTAATCATATTCTAGTTATATTCAGACGATTTTATGCTGCTTAAGAATGATTTGTGGTACTAAAAAGGATAACTGCGATAGTTCGAAGCCTAATAATTGCTAGAGGCCTTTCTGAAACAATAAAATCGTCAAATAGTAGCTAGACAATAATTAAAAGGACGGCCCTGGTACTGCAGGGGTTAAGCCAGCATATATAAGTAAGAACGTCAAGACCGAAGCCTCTTTTCGAGAACCCCAGTCCCTTGACCAAAATGCTAAATTGTATGAAAGTTAGTTCCTTGGCACGTGTGTGTACACTTTGAGACATACATCATAATCCTTTCTGAATCCTAGAACTGCTTAAATGAATCCTGTATCATGTTCCATATAGCTAGGCCAGAAATCGAAAACCCCAACCTCTGTAACTGAATAACGGCTAAAGCAAAGAGGCTGTACCCTTTGGTGATGAAGGAGGTCTAGGAAGGAAACTAAAGATAAATAGATTTTTTTTCTAAAATGACTCACCCTCTAGATGATACCGTATCGATCCAGTATATAAACGGAGGGAGGATGAGGAGGCCCAGGACCATAGCCAGCCAGGTGTCCTCCCTGAAGGGCCACAAAGGAGCCCCCCCGCGAGGTACTGGGGGCGGCACCCTCAGGAGCATACAGTTAACCTGGGGTATGAAATACAATACTACATCATACAATATACAATATATATATATATATATATATATATATATATATATATATATATATATATATATATATAATTATACACTTTACATACATACATATTGTAGTATTTATTTTATTTTCTCAACTATACTACTTATGTGGGGGACAAATCGACAGTCATCTAGAAGTTCTTATGCTTTATTTAAAAAAAAATTCTAACTACTCTAATAACGGTTTCTCTGTTCAGGTCGAGATGAGTTCACGACACGGATTGCATATTACGTCGATTCACGATAGGTTGTACTTTGGAACCCTAGAGTCCCCGTTACTCCTTAGCTGAATTCCGGTTATTCAGGTATTGACTCAAGTCGACTTCGATCCAAAAGCACGTTATTAGTTTCTAATTTACTATAGTTTATTCCGAGCCCTGCTGTGTCTACTGTGGAGACCAGGGCCTAATAAATCAATCGTTATTTACCTACTTAACAAAAATGATATCTGTATCGTTGTCATGTAAAGCTACAACAACCTTGATGATCCTTTCTTGCACAAGGATGTAGAATAAAAGTCCAGAGATAAGTTTGTAGGTTCTATATTAGCCAAAGAGATACAGAGAGCTGGGAGGCACTGTGTTGAAGGTGCCGACCGGAGTTTAACTGAGGGTAACATGTGCAATGTTGCCGGATATATTTGGTGTAACGCTGCCGCTATTACATAATGCGGTACATTACCATCTCATATGAAACAATGGTAGTATTGCCCTGAAAGTACATGTGTGTATGTTGCAAAATGATTAAGGCATGTGTACACTCTGTATATATGTTATGTGTGCACTTAACCTATATCAACACCTCCCTCCCCCTTCATGCTCGCAATACGTTGTCGAGCTGACTCTTTTTCTAGGAGCCTTTCAGACCTACGTGGGGCCATGGGGGAAGTGAAGGACTCTCTTTCCGGGTCCGTGCAAGACACAGGCATCTCAGGGTAATGGGGGATGGGGTCAACACCAGGGGAATTCACTGGGCGGAGGAAGCGACGGTTCCGCCAATATATCTTACCACTGGGGAGACGACCCTCATAATCCCTGGACTTTCCGCAGCCCATGACGACCCCAACCTTGTCCCAGCGGTGAGAAGTCGGGTCTTGGATCCGCACTGTGGTGCCGACTCTCAACCTGGGAAGGGGGCGTGTGTGCTGGTCATAGTTTCTCTGCACCAGCGCAGTGTGGGCGGCTGCATGGCGGTCATAGTCCTCGGCCTTGGCTTGCCACTCTGCTGCAAAGGACTGGGGATGAGCAGGGACACAAGACCGTAGTGGGTGGCCATACAGGATTTGTGCCGGGGAGCGGTCTGTGAAGTTCGGGGTGTTGCAGAGCTCCAACAGTCCACGGTCAAAGTCTTCACAGTCGATGTTGCCTGAGGGAGCCGTCTTCAGTATGAGGTGTTTGACGGACTTGACGGCAGACTCGGCATGACCGTTGGATTGTGGGTAGTGTGGGGAAGAGACCAAGTGATTGACTCCCCAACACTCCATGAAGTCCCGGAACTCACGGCTAGTAAAGTGTGAGCCTCCATCTGTACGTAAGCGGAGGGGTACACCAACTTCCCTGAAGTAGCGGCAGAAGATCCTGATGGTGTTTGAAGCGGTAGTATCTCCTTTGCAGGGTACGACAATGGGCCAGCCTGAGAGTCGGTCTGTTACGAAAAGGAAGGATATCCCCGCCACAGCGAAGAAGTCGACTGAAACAGACTCGAAAGGCCTAGTTGGGTTGTCGTCGTTGATCATGGGTTCTTGCTGCAGAGTAGGCTGTAAGACCTGACACGGCTCACAAGCTTGAACTGTGTTGGCGATGTCCGAGTTGATGCCAGGCCAAAAGACAGCCTGTCGCGTCCTACGCTTAGTGGCCTCCACACCTCTGTGGCTATCATGCAGGCGAGCCAAGGTGCGGTGGCGGAGGGCTTCAGGAACCACAACCCTCGCTCCATGCAGGACGAGTTCACCATCTGCTGACAGGTAGTCTCGGAGTTTCCAGAATGGGAGTAGAGAGTTGTGCAGGTCGTAGCGGTTGGTGGGGAAACCCGAAGTAACGCACTCACGCAGGCGGATGTACACAGGGTTCGGTCTGGCTTCATCTTGGAGTTCCTGGAGAATCCTGTCCACATCCTGTGAAGAAGAGTTGACGTCTGTGGCGGCGGCGTTGACAGTCACGAGGGACCTGAGGTGAACCGTGGCATCGGCACATGCTAACTCATCCTCTGGCGTCGGGTGGCTGACAGGGGCTCGTGACTACGCATCAGGGATGCAGAGCAACCTGCCAGCTCACCAGACGGCTGTGACGAGGTAAGGTGCGACTTTCTCCTTCAGACGTTGGAGGCGGGGATTTTCAACCGCATCAAGGGTGTAGTTGTTGAAGATGGGGATGAGGGGGCGATGGTCCGTCATGAGGGTGAAATGTTGTACTCCAATGAGGTAGAACTTGCACTTGGACATGGCCCAGACCACGGCTAGCATCTCCAGCTCAATGGTGGCATAGCGGGAGTCGGGGTCGCTTAGGTACCTCGAGCCACACTGAACTAAGCAGAGACGGTTGTTGCCATGATCCTGTAGGAGGGTGTATCCAATACCGTTGAGGCGGAACGCATCAGTTTGTAGAATCACTGGTAGGGAAAGGTCGAATGGGGCCAGGACGGGTGGACCGAGCAGGGCAGCCTTGACCCAGCGGAAAGCCTCATCGTGGTCAGCGGTCCACATGAACGACCTCTTCGGGCTCATCAGGGGGCGCAGGCGATGTCGGGGGTGAACTCCGCCAGCTGGTTCACCAAACCCATGAATGAGCGAAGGTCGGTGATGTTGGCTGGTGTCGGGAAGTCCTTGATCGCTCTGACTTTGCCAGGGTCAGCCGAGATACCCTCGTCTGAGAGCGTGTACCCACAGAAGTTCACACTGGGTGCGGCGACCACGAACTTGTCCTTGTTGAGTGTGATCCCACTGTCGCGGCACCGTATGAGCACTTCATGGATACGCTGAAGATGTGTGTTGAAGTCCTCGTTGTAGAGCAGTACGTCGTCGACAACTTTGGCACAATTTTGCACCGCGAAGGCAGAAGGCGTCACCTGTTGCAGCGAAACCCATTGGACCTCTACAGTGTTGGAAACGGCCATAAGGTGTGATGAAAGTTGTGAGATGCTGGTCCTCCTCCGCAAGTTCCATCTGCCAATATCCACTCAGGGCATCTGCCGTTGTGAAGAATTTCGCCTGCGGGGCCACACTGCGGATCGCTTCGAAAGGCGTTGGTGAGAGGTGGGCTGGGCGGGAAACTTGGCAGTTGAGCTTGGTGAGGTCTACGGTGAGGCGAACTTCGGCGTTGGGCTTGGCGACGACGACGAGGGGGTGGCACCACTCCGAAGGTTCATCGCCGGCCGGTTGAATGATACCTTGTGCCACTTGCGAGTCCAGCTCCTGCTTAACTTTGTCCGTGAAAGCAAAGGGGATCTGCCGCGGAGTGTAGATGGCAAAAGGCACGGCATCATCCTTGAGGTGGATCCGCATTGGGGGACCCTTCATAGGCTTGAGTGGAGCTGTCTGGAGGTCCTCCTTGGAGACCAACACGTCCTTGAACTCTCGAAGAAAGAACTCCTTGGCTTGTGCAGGTGACGTGGTGGCTGTGAAGGGTAGCTCCTTACACCTGTTGATGTGTTTAACCTGTAAAATTGGCTTGGGGAATTCCGCTGAGATGATGGCCAATTCTTGACAGTGGCGCTTGGACAGAAGCGGCGTCTGAACACCCTCGCGGACTTGGATTGTGGCAGAACAGGAACGTTTGCTGATGGTGAGTTGTGCATGAAACGTCCCCAAGGAAGGAGCCATTGCAGAGCCATCCGCGTTGAGCGTCGTTGTCGGAGGCGGAGGTCGTAGGCTGCCGATAGGAATCCAAAGTATATCGAGGTGTCATCGGCCGATCACTGTGCTGTCTGTACCTGTGTCTGGGAGCATATGGAGTTTTCTGGTGGTGCCGCTGTAGGTGAGGCTCACGGATGTCAGTGTGGGTGCCTGAACAGGTGATCCCACACGTCGGCAACTTGTGGTCTTCTTTGCTGTAGACTTGTTGTGGGAGGAAGCGTCGTTGTCCTGTGTGGAGTTGTCCTGACTGGCGGGCTTCTTTGAAGATCTGCAGCATTTGTCGTAGTGGCCCATATGGTTGCAGCAACGACACTGGGCGGTGGTAGCAGGCAAGCAGGAGTCCTAGGCTTATGACCATGATGGCCGCAGTTAGTGCAGGTGTAGTCTTCAGCCGGGCACTTGTTCTTGTCGTGCTGGCGAGCACAACGCTGGCAGGCGGCAGCCGACGCCAAGGACTGTTGCGATGCAGAGAACTTGTCGCGTTGCTGAACTTGCTGGTTCTGCTTGTACGCTGACACGGCGTTAACCTGGGACGGTGGGGCACATATGGCTGACGTAGCACTTCGAGTGGCCTCGTATGCACGGCAAGTGTTGACGATGTCCTGTAGTGAAGGGGTGGCGTCGAGGGAAAGCAGCTTCTGTACAAGTTCTTCGTCGTGTATGCCCATCAGAATGACCATCTTGAGTTAGGTCTCCTTGCAGGCTGAAGAGTTCCCTGGGCAGACGTCAATTTCTTCGGCGATGTGGCAGAGGCGGACGTAGAAGTTGTTGAATGACTCGCCCTGTTTTTGCTTGCAACTGAACAGGTCCCTGCGATGGAGAGCTTCATTGCGAGAATTCTTGATGTGCTCCTGAATGTGCATCGAGGACTGCGTCAACGGTCTTGTCAGTGTCAGGGGGTATGCTTAAGGTGTACTCCAAAAGCCGCTGTATCTCCAGGGTTAAGCACATCCGCATCTGGATCAGTTGTTTCTCCCTCGGTAGTTTAGATAAGTCCACCATAATAGAGTAATCGTCCCATCGACGCCTCCATTCTCTGAAAACCTGGAAGGTGGCATCAGCACGAAGGGGCGGCGGGTTCTGGGTGATAGCCTTCTGTGGTGGAGGTGGGGCTGTAGAGGTGGAGGATGTTGTGGAATGGGGTGTTGTCCCCGGTGAGGTGGGTGTAGGTGCGGCGGCAGGTGGGGTAATTTGGGCCAGAGCCTGGACAAGGGCGGAGAACTTGGCATCGTCCATCTGTCTCCTGTAGTCCTCTTCCGTGCGTCGTCTTGTTTCCTCCTCCTGTTGTATGCGGTCCTCCTCCTGTTGTATGCGGTCCTCCTCCTGTTGTATGCGGTCCTCCTCCTGTCTTCTGCGGTCCTCCTCCTGTCTTCTGGTATAGTCGTCCCATTGTCTGCATTGCTCCATATACTGTATGAGCTGAAGGAGGTCTGCACTTCTGATAGGTTGTAGACTTGCAGGGTGTGGTGACAGGGGTGGTATCCCCCTATAGTGTAGGAGAGGTGGAGTGAAATGAGGGGTGGTGAGAGGAGGAGAGGTTGGAGTGGAATGAACTGACTGGTACCCCTTACCAGCAACTCCAACAGTATCTCCATCATTATCTCCACCAGTAGCTCCACCATTATCTCCCTCCCCAGTATGGTCGTGTGGGGTGTCTGTGGGCACCCCATTAAGCTGCCTGTCTCCCTCCATACTTGGTTGCTAGTTGACACTCTGTAGTCTTGCAGGAACGATGAAAATGTTCAGTACAACTGGAACAGTTTGTTTAAAAGTGCAGTACATTATCTATGTTAGAGTAAGTGAGTGAGTGCGGTAGGCTTGGCAACATCGTGTTGACATGGCAGAGATGTGCGTGTGCCTGTGCGCGCATGTGCCGGCCCAACTGGAGGGCGTGAGGGGTGGTAACTGCAGGCTGCAGCCTGCAGTGCAGTGTGGCTGGAGCTGTAAGAGAGGGAGGATATGCTACTCCTCGCTCTTGTCCAGCTATGTTTCGGCAGCTATAACCCTCACAGCAAGTCGGGAATGGGCACAAATGACATGAAACATATAATACAGGCACTGCACTACACACTTAAGCACTTCACTGCACTATAAAGCACTGCACAATGATAAATCGAGGGCTGGCGAGGTGAGGTCTTGCAAGATGGCTGGCTGATAATCCGGTCTTGGCTCGTATCTCCTGGCTTTAATACACTGACTGCGCCATGTATGGTTGTCATGTAAAGCTACAACAACCTTGATGATCCTTTCTTGCACAAGGAAGTAGAATAAAAGTCCAGAGATAATTTTGTAGGTTCTATATTAGCCAAAGAGATATAGAGAGCTGGGGGGCACTGTGTTGAAGGTGCCGACCGGAGTTTAACTGAGGGTAACATGTGCAATGTTGCCAGATATATTTGGTGCAACTATGCCGCTATTACATAATACGGTACATTATCATCTCGTATGAGACAATGGTAGTATTGCCCTGCAAGTACATGTGTGTATGTTGCAATATGATTAAGGCATGTGTACACTCTGTATATATGTTATGTGTGCACTTAACCTATATCAACAATATCCTTTATCTATCCTTAACCCTTAATTAGCGGCGAGCAACATAAGTCGAGTTAAATAAAGCTGGACTATGTGGCGGCGCTCGACATAACTCGAGTGGCAATTTCAGCACGTAATGTGGCTGAGAGAGAGAGACAAGTGGTGGCAGGAGACTAGCGAGCGTATGACTGCTCCAGACCACCGCGGCGAACCTACTGACACAAATCTCAGCTCCCTCCTCCCTCTCTCACTCGCTACATACTCAATTATGTACTGAAAGTACCGAATTACCTGCTTTTTGCATTCGCGTTGCACGGTTATTGCAAGAAAACTATCCATCATACAAGGATCGTTATGGTGTCATTCGAAAGCTCTGTTTATGCCCTTTCAGGGATAGGTACTTGTTTTACGTTCTGGGTCTTATTTAGGCATGAAAATGATCACGTAAACAGCCCTATTTTGGCTAAAAACACCCCGCTGTGCGGTACACATAAATAAACCGCATAGGCCGCTCGTAAGGTGTTAATAATTAAACACGTCTATTGTGTCTACTCCCGAGACCAAGGCATCAATACATTTAATCTATTTACTATTCTTTCCTATATCTTACATTAACTCATATAACAAAGACGTCGTTACAACAAGGGTACCTTAACACTCTCTGAATAGACAATTGATTCTTACAAATGAACCGGCTGGAACTACAAGTTGGTTAGATTTTCTTCTCAAATACAATCTTGGAGTCTAGTATACAGTTACGCACATGAACAGGTTGTTTACACTCTTTACCATGATAAATCTAATTGATAACACTTCCCACTTATACACTCCCGCAATCCTAGTACAGTACAAATAAGCTATATTCACAATACACACTTGATCGATAATATTTCTTAAATGGGTAAACTATACCTCAAGTCCTCTACGTGGAAAAGCGTCACAGTTACTCCTATTACAAATAAGCTATATTCACAATACACACTTGATCGATAATATTTCTTAAATGGGTAAACTATACCTCAAGACCTCTACATGGAAAAGCGTCACGTTAATAATCCTTTATATAACTTCTTATGAATACATTACTATACTGGACGAGACGTCCTTAACGCTCCCTCAAAACTATCCCAATTTCCTCGCAAATGATAATGGATATAGTATCCTTTTTAACAAACAAGTTCGTTATTTATGTGGACGAATATCCTTTCTTATCTTATAACTGACCTATCGGGCAACTTAACCAAAACTGATTTCCCCTGAGACTATTGGTTGCCCCTCTGTCTTCAAGAAATGATTTCCCCCTTTTTACTTTATATACTTAAATCTTTCCTATCAGATCCTATCTAATTACACTCTCGGCATTACGCCTTTGCTAACAAAAATAACTATTCTTAACACATCATTCTTTTATATACATGTAAGTCTAGAATCTGTTCTCTTTAGTTTGTCCTATAAGGACACATCAATTATTATTTCTGGTGGCCACTGGGCTAGTTATGCATTCTCTCTCTTTCTTTACATCAACTGGAATTCTTTGCTCCCCTCTACTATCTGTCGTCCTCTTGAATCACTTGGCTGTAGGTATGCAAGCCTGCGATGCGACGACAGGCGGCCAGACACTGAAGGTGTATCTGCCTAAGTAGAGAAGAACTGATGATAGGCCTGAGGTGGGCCTTCTGGAACAAAGGGCGAGGGCTGGGAGGCTGGAGCCGAGTTCCCGTGGGTGCTCAAGCGAGAGAGAATAAGTAGGTTGGGAGAAGCTAGCCCAGTGCCGTCCAGCCGGTGAATAACTTGCAACATGCCCCCCCCCCACCCCCTCCCCCTTCCCTTTATAGTCCTGCCCCCTGCCCTCCCGCGCTGTGATTGGCTGAGCGACTCGTGCGGAAGACCGCTCGCTTTGATTTCTCGCCTTCTCTACCTCCGCTCTCTTCTCCTTATAATAAGGTCCTGGAAGGTGGTTGCAAATGTTCTCCAATGGCTTACGGGAGCATAGGGCTGGCACTGAGGTATTGAACGTATTGCAACCAGAGGAAACTGTCCGTGAAGAGAACGAGAGTGATTTTAGGGGCGAGGTGGAGAACTCAGCTTTGCGCTCCGAAAATGGAGACCGCTGATTGGCTGGCTGGGAAGGTGTGGCGTGTTGATGTTTAGAACTGTCAAAATCAGCTGGAGAGGCAAGCAAGTATAGGGGAGCGTGGTGATTGGTGGAGAGCTTTTTTACCTTACATATATATATATATATATAAATATATATATATATACATATATATATATATATATATATATATATATATATATATATATATATATGTGTGTGTGTGTGCGTGTCTGTGTATGTTTCTACCCTGACCCAGGATCGCACCACGGAGTGTTTAGTTGAGATCACTCTACCATGGCGTGATAGAGAGTAGTTAACCATTTCCTATCTATATTTAGGAGATGGACAAATTCTAGTTGGAAGAAATATTCCATTCCATATACCAAGTCGTAGGACCCATTTTCCTGAGTTGTATTGTACAAGGGATTTTTACGACTATCTCCATGCAACCCGGATTGAATGAATTTTAATTAAATACTCCTCCAGGCAAGCACAAGGGTTATAAATATGAAGTATATTTCACATATACACGTGAGTTACATGAATAAATGTTTTTACCCTCACCCGGGATCGAACCACTTACATTACAACCACTCACATCAAAACCCCTTACATTTAAACCACTTACCACTTAAAACCACTTACCACTTAAAACCGCTTACCACTTAAAACCACTTACCACATAAAACCACTTACCACATAAAACCACTTACCACTTAAAACCACTCACATTAAAACCACTCACCTTAAAACCCCTCACATTAAAACCACTTACATTAAAACCTCTCACATTAAAACCACTCACATTAAAAAAAACTCACTTTAAAACCACTTACATTAAAATCCCTCACACTTAAACCACTTACATTAAAACCCCTCACATTAAAACCACTCAGATTAAAACCACGTACATTAAAACCCCTTACATTATCACCACTCACATTAAGACCACTCATATTAAAACCACTTACATTAAATCCATAAGGAGCAGTATAGTGCATGATTTCGTTTAAACCCTCAAAATTCGATATAAAGTTTCCTGCCATCCCAATATCCGCCACGCCTGTCGCCATCATGTTATATTGGCCATTCCAGGAGCCATTGGGAAGCAAGGAACCCCACATTTCATCTGCAGAAAGTGTAAACGTTTATTATTTAAACTTGTATTTTTGCAGTCATTAATTCCGATACATTCTCAAGTCTCGAACAATTTTAAGGAACCTCTGAAAAACATATATTAGGTAAAAAATTAATAAGAAGTTGCAAATCAACCCAAAATAGCTCGGAGAGTATTAATATCCACGACTATAAACTCTGATCAGATATTCTGAAGTATTAACAATAAGCATAAGAAGCATGTGTGTCACTTATTCGATGTTTAACGTCTCAAACCTAATGCACAATAGTGTAGCAATCAATCAATGGGGGCATATACCATGACAGCGCAAAGCTGCAATCACCCTGTGACTAAACTCTGGGAGATCCTCCCGGGCGAGACT
This sequence comes from Paralithodes platypus, assembly GCA_032716605.1. Lineage (NCBI taxonomy): Eukaryota > Metazoa > Arthropoda > Malacostraca > Decapoda > Lithodidae > Paralithodes > Paralithodes platypus. Next base: position 43,706,702 of record CM064546.1, read on the forward strand.
CCAAGCATCTGCCTGGTCCATATCAAGTATCCTATTGCATGATTGGCTGACTTGCCTCAGCCATGAGCTTCGTAATCTTACCCTAGGCCTCTTTCATTTAGGGTTGTCTTTTGTAGAGACCACCTGGTGAGCAGGGTCTTCTTCAGGAAGGGGAACCATATGCCCATATAGCCAAAGTTGGCGTTCACGAACCATGCAACTAAAATATCTTGAATCAGTTGTTACGACTGGGGTTCAAATATATCAGGGCTCTTATTCATTGGATTAGTAATGGCATAAATGTTACAACGGAAAGCGCTAGCTCCAATCTCTGATGTATATTCCCAGTGAACAAAGAACACAAATACTCTACAGAGTTCTATATACAATAATAGGCTATCAAACTCTCAATAAATGTGCGTGTACTCTAGGCTTAATGTTATGTGAAAACAGCCTATTACTACCTATAACCGAAGGTGCTTGGTTATGGTATGCAAAGTAAGGTGGTAAGAGAAGTTACAGCTTACGTTACTTTAATCAATAAATGTCAGGCACTCCTGCATGAAAGAAAGTGCACTAAAGTCCTTCAACACTAACAAGGAATCTTCTTTAACCCTTAATTAGCGGCTCACCACATAAGTCGTATTTAATAAAGCTGGACTATGTGGCAGCGCTCGACATAGGTCGAGTGGCAATTTCAGCACGTAATGTTGCTGAGAGAGAGACAAGTGGTGGCAGGAGACTAGCGAGCGTATGACTGCTCCAGACCACCGCGGCGAACCTACTGACATGAATCTCAGCTCCCTCCTCCCTCTCTCACTCGCTACATACTGAATTATATGGGGAAAGTACCGAATTACATGCTTTTTGCACTCGTGTTGCACGGTTATTGCAAGAAAACTAGCCATCATAAAAGGATCGTTATGGTGTCATTCGAAAGCTCTGTTTATGCCCTTTCAGGGATAGGTACATGTTTTACGTTCTGGGTCTTATTTAGGCATGACAATGATCACGTAAACAGCCCTATTTTGGCTAAAAACACCCCGCTGGGCGGTACATATAAATAAACCGCATAGGCCGCTCTTAAGGTGTTAAATGTTAGATGCTATAAAGATGCTCGTATCGGAAATGGAACCCAAAAAGGCAGGCAGCGGAACAATGCTCGTGCAGGCTATGCACACAAAAAGGCAGAATATATAATGCCGTCGGAGCCAAGAATATCCTAAACACAACAACAATAATAATAATCGCCACGACAATGCAGTATTCCTATCAACAAAAAGAACCTAAGTCGTTTGTGTCTCAATACATCAAACTAGGCTGCGAAATGCTTGTGTAACCATAAACGGGTATGCATAAAAAGAGTACTTGGTTTAATATACTTAATGTCTACTATGAATGATAAAGTCTAGCTAGAGTCAATGATACGAGATACTGGTGCGCATGGCATGCCGCATAGCCTAGTGCAAATCTCAAGTCTGTGCGTCAAATATTACGTTATAGGGAAGGGTAGCTCTCTTGAGAAATCTTAATACCGAAGTATTAAGCGTTCTCCTGGCGTACCTCAAAGACAAACAACGAGCGTAGAACAGTGCAGAATGGTATAGGCAAAAAGCCCTCATTCGTGCATGCTCTACTCTCAATGGCACACAGACTAGAATTTACTCAAACAACTCCAGTTCTCAGGTATGTCGTGCAGCTTTTAACTAAAGCCAGCACTCATAGGAAACAATACCTTATAATATCAGACTCCTAGTCTAGCATTATCTAATCCAGCAGAACACTAATATTTATAAGAAGCGGTACTAAACAATATGGATGCTAACCAATGCTTCGTGATCAACTTATCTTAACAACTAAACATACATAGGTTATATCAGACCTTAACGCACAATACAACTGGCCAGCATGAAGCTGATTTTGCAGAGTTAACCAGAGGGGGTATAATATTAATAAAAGGTGGTGAAAGATATGGAAAAGGAGAGAGATAGGCAGAGGAAAAGATTCTCAGGTGCAGAGCAGGGGACAGGTAGCAAGGGAAAAAGATGGGTGCGTTCTAGAAACCAGATCTGAGGGAGGGAGAATGAATGAATGAATGAATAAATATAGAAAAGGTGGGTGAGGGTGAAAGAAGGGAAGTTTTTATTGGTTAAGTAGGAGAGACAGTGATAATAGTGGGAGAAATAGGGTGTCGGGGCTTGACCCAACATGCGTGAGTTGAATAATTGAGCTGGGGTTGAGTTGATTTAGTTGGAGAAGTTACTTTAATGAGATTCAGGATGGCTTGCCAAGAAGGGGGCAAGGGATGGGGAGCAAGTTAATTTTTGGGTGGTATAAAATCGAAAGTGCTTGCATATTTTGGGGTTGTATTTTTGGGTGGTAGTATTCGAAAATGGTATAGGGGGAGGTAATTTTGGGTGGCATTGAGTTAAAAGGGGTACTGCTGGGGAAGTCTGTCAGTGGCAGAACCTGTAAGAAGGCTGTACTGTTATTATTATATGAGTTACGTTAAAAGGTTGTTGTCTTGTACTTTGTCTGTGAAATTATACATTTTAATGGGAAGTGAAGCTAGGAATCTAGGTCAGGAGTGGTAGGGAGGCTGGACTGTGGACGAGCCGGCATGACCCACCTCCTCTACCAATCCTGATTTTAAGTGAATATTGGAATGGGTGCCTCTCTGTTGTTGGGGTGAAGGAGGTTTGACAAGGGGCGGGGGGGATGTAAAATTATGTTGAAAATTTGGATGAAGTTATCATGAAAGGTCTCAAGTTTTATAATTTGTTTTTCTGCTAATTGCTGCCAATAAGTATTTAGAGGGGGGATGTGGGCTAGATTGTGAAGATGTTGTGCCGTCGGGAACTCATACCACTGAGTCCCGAACATCCACCTCAGTGCTTTATTTTGTATTCTTTGATATTTTAGTTGGTTGGTAGGGGCCGAAAGTGAAATGCTGAGTGGGACGTAGCACAAAAGAGGTCTTATAAGTGCTTTGTATAAGTGAAGCTTGGTTTTTATTGAGGCATTTCTGAATCGATAGATGGTTTGTAGTGATTTTGATGCAATGGCAATGGAAGTTTGTGCTTGTTTGTGGAATCGGATGTTTTTGTCGAATGTGAGGCCGAGTACTTTGTTTGTGGGAGAGACATTTATTTGTGTGCGGTTAGGGACAGGTGTTCGGGAGTTCTGGAATAAGGGTCTTGGGCGGAGATGTCCCTTGGCAAAGTATGTGACGTGTGAGTGGCGAGGAACTGTATATATACTCGCACCAGCTCGAGCCGCGTGGGAAAAAAGCGGTTACAAGTCCTCTAGCCACTAGCAAGGGAGCTAACAGCATGGGAAGGACCTCTCTCAACCAACCCCCACGAGGCAGCCAGCCGTGACGTCATCGAGCGGGACAAAAACACTGCGCGCTCCCTCTCACTCTGTTCTACTCTCTCTCTCTCTCCCAGATCCCATCATTACTAGTTAATGATAAAACATATACTTTACAATTAAATATATAAAGCCTTGACATGGGTGAAAACAAAGAGCCTTTCTGGACTGCCCATGACACAAGCTTTCATATGAAATAAAGCACACTCTAATACACAAACTGTAGCCCCATCCAATGCCCTGGCGATCCTAGCGAGTCACTGTAGGACAAGCCATGCGGTTCTAACGGAGTGGTTAACGTCACACAGTTTCATGGAGTATTCACTGGTTTGAGATGCTCTAATTCCAGAGATAGCCCATGATCCTGCGAAAGCATTTAGTACCAAAGGAGTTGATGCATCTCTTCAACTCTCTGATAACCCTCAACTTGCGGCGACCGTCATATGACGGGAGACAGAAAATTTGCCTACCCTGTGGTGCCCGTCGTATGACGGACGCCATTTTGAGTCTTTTATGAGCGCTGAGAGAGAGACCGGGCATTGCAGGGACTACAGGCAGGCTTGGTCCGCACGCTACGGTCGCGCATCAGGGGTCTATGGTATACCTCTCTCGCCTCCTACACCATTCATACAAGGAAAAACTGACAAAATACCTTATTTTCGGCGATTTTCCCCTTTGGTTGCACGAACGTTGCAAGACAACTCGATGTCGTACAAAGATGATTCAGGTGTCATTGGAAGCTCTATCATCGCCCGTTCACGGATATCAAATTGTATTACGCTCTGTCTTCTGCTTATGCATGAAAAAGAGCATGGAATGAATGTCATTTTCGGTAAATATAGCCGCCTGGCGCATCGGTCTATACACCCCCCATGCTCTTTGAGAGTTAAGTGTCCATGGTTCACATCCATTTATTAAGATAGAGAGCACCAGTGACTTGAAGATCCACAGCTTCATCCTTCTGCACAGGTACCAACAACGCCATATACTTTTGTTGAGTGAATCCATAACTCCATATACTATGCCGAAGCAACAATTGACATCGTAGCCCGACTCACCACTATTATGGATCATGCTACCAAGATAAGTAAATCTCTCCAAGATTCTAAGTCCTCACCACATGCATGAACAATAAGTCACCAAATGATTGGACTTTGGTCTTAGTCTAAGAGACCTGTAAACCCAACGGCTCCGACTCCTCGTTTAGTGCCTCAAGGGCCAATCTGAGAAGATCTAGCCTCTCGCTGCATCATCTGCAAACTCAATATCTGTGATCCTGAACTTGCCAATGTCTGCTCCACAGCGATTCTGCCTGACTATTCGGCCCAGTAACCAGTCCATACATGTGATGAAATGTGTAGGCACCAGAACACATCCCTGTCTTACACTTGAATTCACAGGGAAGAAGCAGAATGCTCCCCCACCACACTTGACAGCACTCTTTCTTCCTCTATAGAGTCCAGACACCAGGTCAATAATCGCCGGAGGAATCCCATGTAACCGTAGTAGCTCCTAGAGTGTCTAGTCTGTAAGATATCTTGGGTGTCCCAGGGTTTCCTGTATTTTTACTATTGAAGTTATATATAAATACATACATACAAATAGCAAAACAACAGAAACTAACTAAGCAATGGGGAGCATAAGTTTGTATATTTTGCTTGCCATTACTTTGTTTGGAATAGATAACATAGCATGAATACAAATAGCACTGGGCCGGTCGGAAATCTTGCCGGGTGTAAGGACAGTTAGTCACTTATAGTATAGTGGGATTTCCTAAAAAAGGCCCTCTATAAGAATCAAGGAGCATTTTGGGTAAAAGTTGGGAACCAGACTTTTTAGCATAATTCAGGCATGCCGAATTCGATAAACCCGGTTCCCAAGCGAAATTTTGAGTTTTGACCGTCTAATTTGCATAAACAAAATGGCCGCCAAATTGGAAATTTTTGACACTTCTTGAACCATTTTCTCCAATATCTCTCTAACTAGGCAAGCAAATATCACAAGTGAAGCATCTATACCTATGTTTTGAGGGTCAGGGAATGTCACTGAGGCATTTTTAAAGGAATCAGTAATAAGCCTAGACTTTAATATACATATTAGCGGCTGTCATTAGAGAAAAATCAATGGTTCCCAACTTTACCCCAAGATACTCCTTGATGCTTATGCAGGCAAAACAGGGCAATATCTGTCACTCACCTGAACTATTTATTGGAGTAGACCATATTCATGCAATACAAGGAGTTTGATCATCACTCTGTTGCTGACATGCACACATTGCTGTGGATCGTAACCCGGATTTGCGGCATTTGCACTGACGTGTCCTGCATTGTTTCTGGCAGTCACATGAAATAATTTCCAGGCAACTTTGTGGGATCGGACTCAATGACATCAGAATGGGTTGTAGTCCTGAATCGCCATGTTTCCATCCCATGTCTGTGGGTGCAGGAAGCTCAGGTACAGCACAGTGAGCATTTCTCCAAATCATTGTTTGATAGTGTACTCGCATCAAATGGAAGCGGAGAGCATCACGTGTTGGTGGCATTGCTTCTGGTTTGGCAGTCTTTGAGAACAGTATATGCCTTGCTGCATCATCAGAGTCTGTTTTGTGCACATCATATATTCTGCAGACAAACGTTTCTGAAGATCGAATGGTCTCCTCTGTGAGTTCACCGATTCCCAAGTTTATGAGCAATTGATGGTGCTGTTTGAAGACTTTCCATGATGACCTTTTGGTGTGATTTGCGATGTAGGAGGTGGTGTCGCACCCGGTTAATGCATGAAATGGTAAAAGAGTTGTTGTTGAATCTCTTGGTAGGTTGTTGAAAACTGCATCAATGGGTATATATCGCCTTTTCTTGGTGGTACCAGACATCATCCAAAGGTGTTCACATTGTACACGTGGGAAGTGGGAAACCAAAAGCACGAGAACATCAGTGTCCCTTGATGACACAACAACTGTATTGAACTGGCTGTGCACAGCAATGTGAAGATATCGCCATGCACCTCTTCACAACTGTATTTAGCGTATCTAACTCGTGAGCAGGAGCAAGAATTATGGGCAAATACCCTACTGCTGTCTGCTCTGGTTCCTCTGTTGAGACTGACTGATTGAATACTGTCCAAGAAGGTTTTGTGGCAGAATCTTGACGTCGCAGGAAAAAAGTCATGTCCGTTGCTTGTGCTTATTTTACACAATCACTGTCTCCTTCAGGTTTCATGAATCATACCTTGTCAACAGGGGCTGTGAATACTGGCTCACTTGTGGCAGGATTTATATTGACAGGATACAGGTTCTCTAGGACATCTGGCACGATCAGCGTATGTCTAGCAGATGGCTCTAACATCCGAAGTTCAGCATCGGCTTTCTGTCCCCGCTGCCATGTTGCCATTTGAGTTGCATGGAAAGTATTTTTTTCCATCAAGTGTCTCATCAAGAATGTCAATGTTATCTGCAGTGTAGTGGATAAATTCATTGGCTACAATGTTTGGTGGAATAATGGCCCCGGTTGCTTGGTCCATAGATTTCAGGGTGCTCTCAGCTAAGGAAGTGTCTACTTGCAACACCTGTTCATAGCTCAAACAGTGGCCTGCCTTGTGGAACAACTCCACCAGATCTTTTGATCGTGTGGCTTGATGTAGTGTATTGGCAAGACCAATATGTTTGGGAGTCCATTTTCTGCCGCCGCTCATACAGTAAACTAGATCCTGTGCTACACTCAGAACTCTGCCTTGGACAAGATCTTCATTTTTTTCAGAACTATCATCTTCTAGCACCTCTTGACCACCAAAGATTAGTCTCAATAGCATATATAAACTATCTGGAATGCATTGAATCGCTTCATCTTCACTTACAGAGAAACCTTTGTGACCCAGAAATTCCATCATGTCTCTACGAATTCTCAGCGCTACATGTACAAGTGATAGGAAAATGTCATCCTGAGGCACATATTGAGGCAACATTTTCTCAGTCTCCTCAATTTCTGTCATTTCCAAAACTGCAGTATGCTGATACTTTGTGGGAATCAGCATTTTTCTCTCGGATGTGCTCCTGTCAAGAGGTTGGAAGAAGTTGAAAATGTCTCCCAGCTGTGACTGCAACTTTTCCTTGAAGGTTGTCCTTCTACTGTAGTAAGATGGTTGAATTATGGTTGACGATTCTTCAGCAAGCTCCTTATACCGTTCCCAGACATCATTCAGCAGGATAACGTGCCCTCTGTCTGCAGATTGTTGCAACTCTTTGCATAGCCATACCATCGCAAGGTCTGTATTGTCCGAGTCCAGCTTTGTTTTATTGGTAGATCTGGTGAATGCTCTTAGACACTTCAAGTGGTATTTGGCTTCAGCTGCAATTAAGTCAATCACTCCAGCCAATCGAAGGCCAATTTTGTAGTCGAGAGGGGAAGCTTCAATTATCTGATCACTCATTTGTTTTGTCATTACTGAGATCAACCGTGCCTTCAAAACAACAGTTTGACAGAAAATGCATAAGTTCCAGTTTACTGGTTCCACGTGCCTTCGCAATGAAAATCTGTTACCACTGCTGCTGCAACTTGCTTCTTGTTTTGAATCCACTGCCTGCATCTTCCGCAAACGTTCAAGTTTACTTTTGTCCGTGAAGTGGGCATAGCACATTTTGTGCCACACAAGAGTTTCGGCTTCAGCAGAATCCAAGACATTCTCAAGACGGTCAATCACATCGATATTCTTAGTGTCTCTAAGCTTTCTTCTGGTACTGGCAGCATCCCTGACTTTTGCGAGTCCATGGTCACTTGCATTACTAGGAATAACACTGGCTGTGTGAGTTTGGCAGAAGATGCACAAGCTGTAATCTACAGGTGAAGGCCTCTTCAAAGTAACTACTGGATCCATTGTAGTCTGCAAATAAAAGAAACAATTAGTATTAGTATTAGCATTAGATATTGGAGAAATTGATTTTTCTATAATTGCAGCCACTAATTTGCACATTTACGTGAAGGCTTATCACTAATCACTTTAAAGATGCCTTAATCACATTATCTGACCCTCAAAACATAAGTACAGACACTTTATTTGTCATTTTTGCTTGCCTAGTTAGAGAGATATTGGAGAAAATGGTTCATGAAGTGTCAAAAATTTCCAATTTGGCGGCCATTTTGTTTATGCAAATTAGATGGTCAAAAACTCAAAATTTCGCTTGGGAACCGGGTTTATCGAATTCAGCATACCTGAAATATGCTAAAAAGTCTGGTTCCCAACTTTTACCTAAAAATGCTCCTAACATTCACATTTTTCAGAAACCCCACTACTCTATTATACAAATTTGTGGACTTCATATGATTTTCTTTATGCAATTATAACTATCTCGATTGATTATTATATGGAACTTGCTTTTAAAGAAATAGTATATATAGTTTTGTAGTTGTTGTATAGAAAATAATATTCATACAGTATTTTACAAAAATATACTTCCATAGTTTAACCCTCTGAAGATTATGACGCATTTTGGTAGTCTAGTTTGGGTATCATTAGATGATTATTACAGATTAGAAAGGGTCTGTGGAATTAAAAGGGTACAGACCATCTCAATTAACACTCTTACTTCCTTACACTCTTCCTAATCTGAATAAAACCGTTTAATGTTAACCAGAAAACAGAAAAGAAATGCTTAATGGAATCTCGAAAGGGTAAATATAAGGGAGGTCTACGAATGTTTATAAGTGATGGTACGTATCCTTATTTATTAGCGCCCCTTCATCAATGACGACTTTGCCTATTAATAATAATAGTCTCCATTCAACATCCTGCGCCAGCATTTTGAATAGCCCGCGCGGAAGTATCATGGAGTACTCGTCATAAGTGCACGCCTAATTCTCTTATGGGATCGTCATTTTGATCGGGTACTCTACAGAAAAAACTCCATAAAATATAAAAATAGAAAAAATAATTTAATATCTGATATCATATGACTTGCCATATGTGTGGATTTCTCATGTTTTTCTGTAATTTAATTATATGCCTATGTATGCCCCTAGTGATTTTACATGCGTGTTGGCATGTTTTGGGGTAGGGGAGACGTCCCTATATATTCTTTATGATGTGTTATGTGTGGGACTTAGGTTAGTGGAGCTGTGCCTTACTTCCATTCTCCTGAGTTTTTGTTTTTCCAGCGGCCCCGTGCTGTGGTCCCAGGTTATGCGTCTCAAAAACGGGTAGGAACAATTAAAAGATCCCAGCGTGGTTTGGCTGAACCACATTCTCCCGGCGGAACTGCATTCGTAAGGGGGATGCAAACTCGGCCCGCCAAGTTAACTCGCCCTGACTGACCCAGTTACACGATTTGATTTTCTCGCCCTGCGGCGCCACAAGTCGAGTGTACAAGAGTGATAAGATTAGTTTTGCAAACTGTTTCATTAATGATCAGACACTAAAGGTCAAGGGACTTGTGACACTTGTCACAGGTAAGTAGTTAAAACCAGCTTAGACGAGTCCAGCGGAAGGTTAGAGTAGTGGTGCACTATAGCTAATTTTCCGGCGGACTCGAGTTAGGATGTGTAACACCTTGCAGGTTATCCTTATGAGCATTGATTCCTGGATTTTTTGTTATTTCCAGGCTCCTGAGACTGCTACTCCGACGGAGTTTGGGCGGCTGATCCTGGCGGGGGGGGGGGGGGGGGGCCCTTTTAATGGCACCATGACGAGGTTTGAACTATGCATTACTCCTACCTGTTCTCTTTTGCCTATTTTCGCTCACAAACTATGCATTAAGTGCGTCAAGTGCTTAGATCGTTCTAGAGGCTTGTAGTTATCTAAACGCTGTTCAATTTGCTCTGATTTGAAAACCGTGTTAGTTACTAATAAAGACTTATCGTGTCTAGCGGCCTTACAAGAGATTAAGGCTACATATAATTCTTATGCCAAAGACACGGCCCATAAGGCCGTGATGATGTGATGATGAACTTCTATGGGAAAAACTGATTATAAAGTCACCCCTTGTGAAACCCGGTTCCTCTAAATCTGTCAGACCCAAGTCAAGTCGAAAGCCCTCAGCAAAGAGGTAATGAGTAGTAGCAGTGAGAGTGATGTCACCGAGGTTCCCCCCCTCCGACCGTGCCAAGAGGAGATGATCACCCTCTCCGAGGCGGAAGTCGAGGTCAAGATCTAGATCCCCCTGCAAACAGTCTACACACTCTTCCACGGAGTATTCCCGGTCCACCAAACGCCGGAGAGAGGACTCTGGGGGAGCGATGAGTCAGGCAAGCAGCGGCAGCCGGAGGGACACCCCTCAGCAACTGCCCCCTACCCCTACCTCTGACATGCCTCAACATGAATCTGGGGACTCAGAAGTAGGGACTGATGTACTGGAATCCACACCTAGTCATGAACAATCCTTGAGTGTGCCTCCCAATGTTGCCTTTGCCATACCTATTTTGAATTATGTAGTGTTAGGTCGACAGGCCTGAGTAGGGTTCTGGCCGACCAGTACAGGGGATATCCGTCGGGGTCACAACTGAACTCTCAAGTGATTCCAGACTCCCAGCCCTTTAGGCAGGGGGTTACTGGCGTCAGTCTGAACCATCTCAACCTCTTTTTAACGTCAATCAGGAAAGAACTGAGAAAGGTAACATACACATGTTGCCATCATCGGTTCCAGATTTAATGTGGCCCCCGGCGGATCATGAAATAGAGATACAACAGGTTAATCCTGAGCTGAGTGGAGAGCCGGAGGAAGTTATGTTCTCCCCGGCTCCCCAGTCACTCACAGGAGAGTATTCTGAAGCAAGTTCCCACTCATCCAGGGACTCCCACAGTAAGTGTGTTACTTCAGATCAGATAAGTTATTTATTGCACAAGGTTATGCAACATTATCAACTCCCTGCCTCTTCTGATCCCCCGGTTTGTAAACCAGCTGTGACCCCTAGTACTTCTGTCGTAAGGCCCCTAGATCCCCCAGGTTTTCTTCCATCATGTCCTACCCCGGTGGTGGCCGCGGCTCCAGGGGAGACGCTGGCTACCTCCACTTTGAGGGTTATTGCAGATATTACTCCACCTCCTTTAGATAGGGCACCTCTGAAGAAGGGCCCCATGCCCCTCCTCTATGGCCCTGATTGTTCTTGGGTCCCTGTGACACCAGGGAACCCTCAATTACATCAACCTTCCGTGTCAGGGGAACTACCAGTCCCCGGCGGGTGATATATTGAAATCAACAAGAGTAGAACATTTTGGGCAAAAGATGAGGCAGGGAGAGTGGTGGATGTGTCAATTAAGGTTGTACCAAGTCCGTACAACCCAGATTATTTTGTGTATACAGCTGCCCCGGCAATCCCTCCCGCCGCCTCTGCACAACTGTTTGCGGATTAGTCAAAAGCTGATGGCATCAACGATGTCAAAGCTTTGAATGCTCTCACGCTGGAATTGGCTACAATTCCGATCCTAGACCATATGCATACACCAGTCCTGCAGATGGGGCAGGTGGGGTTAGGCCCCTGGGTAGATTGGGAGATAGAGGCTCAGGTTTTTGCTGCTACAATTACTTCTAAATCTTCACATTAGCTTCCCCAAGAAAATCATGCTTAGTTTTCTTTGCCAGTAGCCAAAGCAGGAGTGTCCTCAGATTTACTTACCTTTCTTGCAGTGTCCAAAGTTTCCTTGCACTCCCTTGATGAACCTTTCTCTACTCCCCCGGCTGCTCACCTCGAAAGAGATTTCAAGTTTAGAAATAAGGCCTACCGGATGTTCTCTCAGTACTTGGTTAGTCACCAGATCGCTGCCTCCCTTTCACGTACTATTTCAGCCATAGCTGACCCCCAAATTAGGAAGCTACTGACTTGTCTAGGAGACTCTTACTACAAAATTCCATTCAGTCTTTAGGAGACATCAGAGTTGCGATCATGGAAGCGGTTCGAGCCCGCCAAGATCTGAGAGTCCATCTGGTCAGGAAGTTGCCGGCACATATAGGTCGCCGGGTAACTTTCTCGCCGGTCCTTACTGCCACCCTACTTAAGTCAGAAACCTGGAGTCTAGTGTTTAATATGGTTAATGGTTGGAAGCAGGTTACCTCCCAAGCCCGGAAGGACCCTGCTAAGAAGCCCTTTCATAAATCGAAGGGCGGTAACAAGCCATACCAGCCACAAGCTAAACAGTCACCAAGGGATCCCAGACTCCCTCCTCAGCAGGGAGGTAATCTGCACAAGTCCAAACAAGGTAAACACTCTGGGTATAAAGGTAAGGCACCACAGAAGGGTAGTCAGGGACAATCATCAGCCAAACCTAGCCAAGCGTCAGATGCCAACCCACCTCCTCCTCCAAAACACTAGCCACCCATACTCTCAGCCTCCCAGTACCATGCTTAAGGACACATGATTTGGGAGTTGCCTTGAAAAACGGGCCCCGGTTGCACCTGGGTTCGTTCCGTTCATTTCGCTCAGCCTGGCCCAAGAAAACTTGGGCCAGGAAAGTAGTGAGCAAAGGAATCACCTGGCAGTGGCGCCGGCGGCCTCGACTGCGTTAGCCGCGGGAATACACCAATGTGTCTCAGGAGGAGGATACTCCTCCAAACATGTCCTTATCCCGGTCAACTCCAATCACCCAGTATTCACCTCAAGACTCTTCTTAGTGCCAAAAAGGGACAGTGTGCAGATGCGACCAGCTCTAGATCTCTCGCAACTGAACACATTTGTAGAGAATTCACCCTTCAGGATGCTTACAGTTCAGCAACTCAGACTCGCACTTCCGCCGCAGGGTTGGATGTGCTCCATCGATCTCAAAGGTGCCTATTGGCATGTCCCTATAAATAAGCGGTTCCAAAAATTCCTTGCTCTGAGGGTCAGGCAAGAATGCCTTTCGGTTTGAACCTGGCACCGAGAATTTTCACAAAACTCATCCGGCAAGCTCTTTTACCCCTTTTAGTCCAGGGAATACAGGTGTTTTGGTATCTAGACGACTGGCTGGTTGTAGCGAACTCTATGGAATTATGTCAAGATCATGTAAACCAAGTGTTAGCTCCTGTACAAACCCTAGGGTTCAAGGTGAACTTGGCGAAGTCTCGCCTTGTCCCCACAAGGACTATTCAGTGGATAGGGCTGGTCTGGGACACCGCCAATCTGACTCTTACTCAGAGTGTGGACAACCGAAGCAGATTTCGCAAGAAACTATTCTGTTTTCTCCACAGTCTGGATATGACCAGGAAGATGTGGGATTTCTCAACTGGATACAATTAACTGTGAAGTTGGGCCAGTTGAAAGTCAAACGATTAATCCTGGAAGGCAACAAAGTGTTCCCTCTCTCGCCGGAGAAGGAATTATGGCCAATTCCTCCATTAATCCACAGCTTACTCTCGGTCTGGGCCAAGCGAGAAGTCCTCCACTCTATCACGACATGGGTTTCTCTCCCTCCTACGGTATGGGTAGACACAGACGCCTCAGGGGCACTAGGTTGGGGCTATCAGTCCAACCTGGGCCATCAAGGTCAAGGCACCTGGTCAGACGACAATCAGTCACATATCAACAAGCAAGAGCTTTTAGTCCCTCTCTTTTATTCTCCAAACTCACGGCATGACTTTGAAAAACAAATCAATAGCGTTCCGAATGGACAACCAAACTGCAGTTTATTGTATTCAGAAACAGGGTTCAGTGAGGTCGCGAGAGTTGCTGAAGGTTTCCGAACAGATTTTTGCCCTGGGCGAATCGCTAGGCATTTTCCTGCATGCAACATATCTCCCCAGCGTGGCGAACGTCTGGAAAGACGCTCTCGCTTGCCGGCGGAGCACTCTAGTAGAATGGACAATCAAACAGGCTATCTTCGACAAGATGATTGCAAAGCCGTCCGTCCATAAGTGGATCTGTTAGCATCCACAGAGAACCACAGACTCCCACTCTTCCTCTCTCGTCAAGGGGTAACTCCGGCGGGGGGACCCGATGCATTGTTGGTAGATTGGAACATGTGGACCTCAATCTATCTGTTTCCTCCACCAGATTCAGTGCTAATGTGCAAAGTAATTCACAAGTTGAGGGATTACCGGGGCCGAGTCGCGATGATCGCGCCGCTATGGCCAGCCCAGGTATGGTACCACCAATTGCAACAGTGATGCAGGACCCCGGTGTCCCTCCTGGTCTCCGCTTTCCACTTGGAAACAATTGGCAACCTTCGGACCTCGCTCAGTTTTGCCTTATGGACATTTACTATGCCAAATGGTTAGCTCAATTTGGGGAAAGTGTCACTAATAAATTAATGAACCAGTCACTATGTCTACCAGGAGACAATATCAATCCTATTGGAAAACCTTCACAACCTGGATTGTAGAGTCAGGGCAAACGACTGCCTCAGGAGCTTTAATTTTCAAATATTTAGACTATCTATTCGAACAGAAACATTTTTCAGTAACCACTTTAAAAAATCATTTGTCTGCCATTAGAACCCCTTTTTTTTTTATCTCACTGGCCTTTCTATACCGCAGGCAGAGGAGAAAGGGTTTATGAGGGCGTGTTTCAAGCTACGCCCACCATCCCGTCAGCTCATGCCCACCTGGTCACTTGACAAAGACTTATCGGTACTTCAATCGCGCAAATATAATAATGCGTCGGATTATGATTCAGTTTTGAAAAAGGCTGTATTCCTCATGGCTCTAGCCACCGGAAACAGGGTGTCTGAGCTGGCGGCGATGAACAACGAACCTAATTGCCTTAGGTTTGGGAGACTGCACATTCATGTGCAAATCGCGCCGTCTCCCACATTTATAGCTAAGAACGAACATTCTGACCATGTATTTTCTGAAATTTCCGTCCCGGCTTTAAAGAGGGGCCTTACTCATCACCTGTTATGTCCTGTGCAAGCACTCACAAAGTTTATGAGGGCTGCGCAGCCTCGCCAACCAGGTGCATTATGGGTCAACCAGACAGGTAAGCGTGTTACGAAAAAAAAGTTAGCTTCCTTGCTTGTGGACGTTATTAGGGAATGTAATCCCGGCGTGATAGGCAGGGCTCACGATATCAGGAAGTGGGCAGTCTCTTTCAGATTTCTCCAAAAAAATTCAGTAAAATTCATTGCTCATACTCAATTATGGGCTTCCAATCATATGTTCCTAACACGCTACCTGTCTGTCGCTCTAGATAAACCAAAGCGTACCTGTTTAGCTTTACGTCAACGGGTACAGTAGGTAATGTTCTATTATGTAGATAGTGTTCTATTACAGGGATCTGCCTTGCTTAGGCCAATCGGCTTTCTGCAGACTCCCATTTTCTTATGTTCTTATGTATAAGTTTTGTTGTGGTGCGGAATAGTCCATATCCCCACTGTGCCCCTGGAGATTGTGATGAATCACGAGCTGTGATAGGACGGGTTCTACAGTCCAGTATTATTTTATGTTAATTTTAGAAGGTATCTAGCATAGTTGCAACTATGTATGTTTTTTACCAAATTGTTCAAATATATTGTGACGTTAACCACTCCGTTAGAACCGCATGGCTTGTCCTACAGTGACTCGCTAGGATCGCCAGGGCAGTGGATGGGGCTACAGTTTATTTATTAGAGTGTGCTTTATTTCATATGAAAGCTTGTGTCATGGGCAGTCCAGAAAGGCTCTTTGTTTTCACCCATGTCAAGGCTTTATATATTTAATTGTAAAGTATATGTTTTATCATTAACTAGTAATGATGGGATCTGGGAGAGAGAGAGAGTAGAACAGAGTGAGAGGGAGCGCGCAGTGTTTTTGTCCCGCTCGATGATGTCACGGCTGGCTGCCTCGCGGGGGTTGGTGGAGAGAGGCCCTTACTATGCTGCTAGCTCCCTTGCTAGTGGCTAGAGGACTTGTAACCACTTTTTTCCCACGCGCCTCGAGCTAGTGCGAGTATATATACAGTTCCTCGCCACTCTCTCCCTCAGATCTGGTTTCTAGAACGCATCCATCTTTTTCCCTTGCTATCTGTCCTCCGCTCCGCACCTGAGAATCTTTTCCTCCGCCTACCTCTCTCTTTTTCATATCTTTCACCACCTTTTTATTAATATTATACCCTCTCTGGTTAACTCTGCAAAATCAGCTTCATGCTGACCAGTTGTATTGTGCGTTAAGGTCTGATATAACCCATGTATGTTAGTTGTTAAGATAAGTGGATCACGAAGCATTGGTTGGCTTTCATATTGCCGCTTCCTATAATTATTTGTGTTCTGCTGGATTAGATAATGCTAGACTAGGAGTCTGATATTATAAGGTATTGTTTCCTATGAGTGCTGGCTTTAGTTAAAAGCTGCACGACATACCTGAAAACTGGAGTTGATTGAGTAAATTCTAGTCTGTGTGCCATTGAGAGTAGAGCATGCACGAATGAGGGCTTTTTGCCTATACCATTCTGCACTGTTCTAGTCTCGATTGTTTGTCTTTGAGGTACGCCAGGAGAACGCTTAATACTTCGGTATTAAGGTTTCTCAAGAGAGCTACCCTTAACACCTTACGAGCGGCCTATGCGGTTTATTTATATGTACCGCACAGCGGGGTGTTTTTAGCCAAAATAGGGCTGTTTACGTGATCATTTTCATGCCTAAATAAGACCCAGAACGTAAAACAAGTACCTATCCCTGAAAGGGCATAAACAGAGCTTTCGAATGACACCATAACGATCCTTGTATGATGGATAGTTTTCTTGCAATAACCGTGCAACGCGAGTGCAAAAAGCAGGTAATTCGGTACTTTCGGTACATAATTGAGTATGTAGCGAGTGAGAGAGGGAGGAGGGAGCTGAGATTTGTGTCAGTAGGTTCGCCGCGGTGGTCTGGAGCAGTCATACGCTCGCTAGTCTCCTGCCACCACTTGTCTCTCTCTCTCAGCCACATTACGTGCTGAAATTGCCACTCGACCTATGTCGAGCGCCGCCACATAGTCCAGCTTTTTTTAACTCGACTTATGTTGCTCGCCGCTAATTAAGGGTTAATTATAACGTAATATTTGACGCACAGACTTGAGATTTGCACTAGGCTATGCGGCATGCCATGCGCACCAGTATCTCGTATCATTGACTCTAGCTAGACTTTATCAGTCACAGTAGACATTAAGTATATTAACCTAATTACTCTTTTTATGCATACCCATGTATTATTACACAAGAATTTCGCAGCCTAGTTTGATGTATGGAGACACAAACGACTTAGGCTCTTTTTGTTGATAGGAATACTGCATTGTCGTGGCGATTATTATTATTGTTGTAGTGTTTAGGATATTCTTGGCTCCGACGTCATTATATATTCTGTCTTTTTGTGTGCATAGCCTGCACGAGCATTGTTCCGCTGCCTGCCTTTTTTGGGTTCCATTTCCGATACGAGCATCTTTATAGCATCTAACATTTTAACCCTTAATTAGCGGCGAGCAACATAAGTCGAGTTAAATAAAGCTGGACTATGTGGCGGCGCTCGACATAGGTCGAGTGGCAATTTCAGCACGTAATGTGGCTGAGAGAGAGAGACAAGTGGTGGCAGGAGACTAGCGAGCGTATGACTGCTCCAGACCACCGCGGCGAACCTACTGACACAAATCTCAGCTCCCTCCTCCCTCTCTCACTCGCTACATACTCAATTATGTACTGAAAGTACCGAATTACCTGCTTTTTGCACTCGCGTTGCACGGTTATTGCAAGAAAACTATCCATCATACAAGGATCGTTATGGTGTCATTCGAAAGCTCTGTTTATGCCCTTTCAGGGATAGGTACTTGTTTTACGTTCTGGGTCTTATTTAGGCATGAAAATGATCACGTAAACAGCCCTATTTTGGCTAAAAGCACCCCGCTGTGCGGTACACATAAATAAACCGTATAGGCCGCTCGTAAGGTGTTAAAAAGATTCCTTGTTAGTGTTGAAGGACTTTAGTGCACTTTCTTTCATGCAGGAGTGCCTGATATTTATTGATTAAAGTAACGTAAGCTGTAACTTCTCTTACCACCTTACTTTGCATACCATAACCAAGCACCTTCGGTTATAGGTAGTAATAGGCTGTTTTCACATAACATTAAGCCTAGAATAGACGCACATTTATTGAGAGTTTGATAGCCTATTATTGCATATAGAACTCTGGAGAGTATTTGTGTTCTTTGTTCACTGGGAATATACATCAGAGGTTGGATCTAGCGCTTTCTGTTGTAGCATTTATGCCATTACTAGTCCAATGAATAAGAGCCCTGATATATTTGAACCCCAGTCGTAACAAATGGCGACCTTACCTAGGATTTGGTGAACCTACATTTATTAGCAGGGAACATTTGTTGTTTTGGGGAATATTTTGCGGGGATCAGCAAGAATAATTTTTTTTGCAACATAGTTTAGCCCTTGAGTATTTCCGAGAATTTTTGTGTGTATATTGAGGTATAAGAGTTTGGGGTACTTCTTTTCTGAATATTGAGGTGGGAAATTTTTGTGAGCATCATGTCTTATACCGGATCAGAGGAGAATGGAGACACAGTACGTAATGTCGAGACTGAGGAACAGCAGTATGGTGAAATGGTTAATCAGGGTGGGTTACCCCTGGGGGGACCACCGGTAATTTTAAACCGTAACCGTGCTCCTGATCAGTCTGTCTCGCACTTATGGAAACTGGTTCCGGTGTTTGATGAGAGTGGGGTAACAGAATTTTTCGCACGCTTTGAGAAAAAGTGCCAGGAACACCAGTGGCCAGAGAATAAATGGGCAGCACTTGTATCCTCTAGATTAATAGGCAAGGGTCTTAAAGCCTACGATGCGTTACCTTTGGAGTTATGTATTGTGTACGAGGATCTCAAGGAGGCTGTCCTGAGGGCTTACGAACTGAAACCAGAAACGTACCGTTTGAAGTTCCGGGGTGTAACTAAGGGAAGAGATAGTACCTTTTTGGAACACGCCCGGGACTTGTCCGATGCTATGGGGAACTGGCTCCGATCTGAGAAGGTCACAACATTTGATGAAATTAAGCAGTTAATGATGTTGGAGCAGTTCTTTAAGAGCACGGGCGGTGATCTAACTTTGAACTTAAAGGAGAAAAACCCAAGAACTCTAGTAGAAGCAGCAGAAATGGCTGATCTACGGCTGTCGTTGATTCGGGGTTGCGGGTCCTCACAGAAGTACGATGCAAGTGCTAGGGACCGTTATCCTCCCCCTCCCCGTAGCAACGACACATTTACACAAAAGAGCAATGAAACTAAAACTGAATTCAAACCTAACACCACGCCGTATAAGAAAAGTCAGGGGCCTGTTACATCACAGTATAAGCCGAAACCGAAATTTATGTGTTTTAAGTGCCACAAGGAGGGTCATAAAGCAAATGAGTGCCCTAGTCGACCTCCTCCGGCATCCGTGTCTTTTGCTCACGGCATTGGAGTGTTCAAGAGGACATCGGAGTTTGTTAGAGGCAATTCTTCCGAGGTAAATACACTGCCAGTGCAGAAGGATCCAGAAGGCTTATTCCCTGTCCGTGATGCCTTTAGTGACCACAGGGGACTCGGTTGTGTGGAGTGGGTGGGTAGAAGACATGAGGTGAGAATTTTGCGTGACACTGGGGCATCGCAAACATTGTTGAGGAATTTCACTGGTAAACCTGTAAATACGGCGCGGGTGGTTGTGGTTCAGGGAGTTAATGCAACAAGGTCATACCCGCTTGTAAGAATGAAAATGGAAGTTGATGGTGTGACTCGTGACCTGGATGTAGGAATTGTGGAGAAGTTACCTGTTGGGGGCATCGACCTCCTTCTTGGCAACGACTTTGCGGGGCCTACTTCTGAGGCTCCACCCTTGGTCGTTGCCGAGAAGCCGGCCGACGTGAGTAGGGAGGAGCAGGAGTGGGTTGAGAAGTGTCGGGGGCAACCTATGGCGTGTGTTGTCACCCGTTCCCTTGCATCCAGGGAGTCACATTCTGGTCAACAGTCTTTAGATCAGCGGAGGAAGGGTACCGAGAAGGGGTTGAAAGTTGATGCGGTTGAGAGTTCAGTATCAGCGGACATTCTCGGGGACTCATTATTAGGACCAATTTTCGAGTCTAGAGAAGACCCATTAACTGTTCCTGAGAAGGCAGTGGATGGGCTTAAAAAGACGATGAGACAGCAACAGTACGCAGAGAGAGAGCAACGGGAGGTCAAATTTAATGTAGGAGGGGGGCATGAGTTGTTTCGCAAACACTTGGATAGGCTTGCTCCTTCGGACATTCGTAAGTTGCAATTGGAAGACCCGGAGGTTCTTGAATGTGGTACCGGTGCTGTCGAGTTGGAGGAGGACAGTGATGCACAGTCGGGAGATTTTTTTTCATAGATGGCATATTATACCGGCGATTCCAAGATCCGCAGAGGAATTGGGAGGGGGGGTCAGGAGAGGTAGACCAGCTGGTCGTCCCGAGGGTTTGCAGGGAAAGCCTACTTAGGTTGGCCCATGATGTACCACTGGCGGGACATCTGGGTGTCCGTAAGACGGTTGCAGCCTTGGGGAAATTATTTTGGTGGCCTGGTCTGAGAGCACAAGTTGTGTCATGGGTGGCAATGTGTGATGTGTGTCATAAGGTTGGCAAACCGAATCAGAACATTCCTAAGGCGCCGTTACACCCCATTCCTGTCAGTGGGCCTCCCTTTAGTAAGGTTATAGTGGATATGGTTGGCCCCCTTCCCCCTACAAGTGCCGGAAACAAGTTTCTCCTGACCATCATGGATGTAGCAACAAGGTACCCTGACGCTTACCCTATGATAAATGGGTCAGCGAAGACGATGGTCCGAAACTTGCTAGTGTATTTTTCCCGGTATGGTTACCCGCAGGAGATTCAGTCAGACCAAGGATCCAACTTCACTTCTAACCTTGTTGTTCAAACTATGCAGCAGCATGGGATTGTTACGGTTGTGTCATCTGCGTATCATCCGGAGAGCCAGGGTGTGTTAGAGCGATGGCACTCAACCTTAAAATCTATGCTTCGTTGTTATTGCTTTGAGAATGGGAAAGATTGGGATCTTGGCCTGCCATATGTTTTGTTTGCTGCACGGGAGGTACCTGGGGAAAGTTTGGGATTCAGCGCTAATGAGCTCGTCTTTGGACACCGTGTCAGAGGGCCTCTCCATATGGTTAAAGAAATATGGGAGGGTGCAGAAAAACCTTGTTCTATGCTCAAGTATGTCCTCGACAGTCGGGAACGGATGTTGCGCAGTCTGGAGTTGGCTGGCCGTAATTTGACTAGCTCTCAGGCCCTCATGAAGGACAGGTACGACCTCAAGGTTAAACTCAGGGAGTTTCACGTGGGACAGAAGGTGTTGATTCTACTGCCCCTTGTAGGTCACCCCTTATCCGCGAAGTACACTGGTCCTTATAGGGTGGTTGAGAAGCTATCGGACCTGGATTACTTGGTAGCCACTCCAGACAGACGTAAGCACAATCAGTTATGTCACGTTAATCTTATGAAGGAGTATGTGAGGCACCCCCCTGAGCCTCTCACTGTGCCTGTGATGACGTTTAGGAGTCAAGGTGGAGAAGGAGAACGGGACAGTCAAGCTCAGGTGGAGGATAACTGGGATCATCATGTCTCTGCGAACCAGTGGGCGGGGAACACGAACCAGGCGGCTCAGGAAGCGTTGCAACACTTACCTGAGCATCAGCGGGTGGCTGTGGAGCGCCTGTTCGGTTCATACCCCTCTGTTTTCGCGGAGCACCCAGGCCTCACTACCCTAGAGGTGCACGACGTGGACGTAGGAGACCACCCCATTTCAAGTCAGTTCCCTATAGGGTGCCCCCTATTAAACTACCGGCCCTCCGGGCGGAGTTGGAGTATATGTTAACAAGGGGGCTGATTGAGAAGGGGGTGGTGAAGTGGACATCTCCCGTCACGCTGCAACCAAAACCGGATGGTAAGGTGCGATTCTGTGTAGACTACAGACGGTTAAACGGTTTGACGCCCACCAACCCATACCCTCTTCCTCGGGTCGACGACTGTGTGGACAAGATAGGCAATGCAAAGTACCTAACCAAGGTGGACTTGGTTAAGGGATACTGGCAGGTGCCCTTGTCCGAACGAGCGAAAGAGGTATGTGGTTTTGTGGTGGATGGTGCTACCTACCGCTGTAACGTTATGCCTTATGGTCTAAAGAATGCACCCGCTACCTTTCAGAGTTTGATGAATGATATAACGGGAGACATTCCTAATTGCACAGTATACCTCGACGATGTTATTATCTATGACAACAGCTTTACGAGTCATTGTGAGCACGTAGAACTCCTGTTCAAGAGGCTTAGTGAGGCTGGCTTGGTGGTCAACCTGGCAAAGTGTGATTTCGTGCAGGCATCCGTGCAGTATCTTGGGTTCATGGTGGGGTTGGGATAGGTGTGCCCCCCACAGAACAAGATAGCTGCGATTGATCACTTTCCCCGGCCGGCCACCAAGAAGCAGATCATGAGGTTCTTAGGTATGATCGGATACTACAGATGCTTCATTAAGGGGTACTCTACCGTGCTAGCACCTCTGACAGATCTTTTAGCGAAGGATAAGAAATTCAAATGGGCGCCTGAGTGTGAGAAGGCGTTTAGCGTAGTAAAACACCTATTGTGCACTCACCCGATCCTCAGGGCCCCTGACTTTAGCCTACCTTTCCAACTAGCAACGGATGCTAGTGGTGTGGGGGCTGGTGCCGTCCTTATGCAAAAGGACGATGATGGGCTGGAACATCCTGTTAGTTTCTACTCGAAGAAGTTCAATTCAGCCCAAAAGAACTACTCTGTTGTCGAGAAAGAGCTGCTGGCAATTGTACTTGCACTGAGGCATTTCGAGGTCTATGTTCCAGCCTATGGTCCAGTCGTTGTAATTTACACAGATCATCACCCTCTCAAGTTTTTGAACCAGTTTCACAATCGGAATATGAGGCTGACCAGGTGGTCGCTAATGTTACAGGAATATAACCTGGATGTGGTAAACTATCAATGGAAGTTAAATATTACTAAGCTATAATGAATAAAATAAAATCAATCTAAATGAAAACTACTCTATATCTAAATTGAATTCAATCTGAAACAAGCTAATTTATATCCAAAGGTCTCACATAATAAAATGTATATATAGGGTAAGGTTATAAGGGTTAATATTAGCCAGGAATTAACTCACCAATAGTTCCACGTGGCAATGAGGCAAGGGAGAACGTTTTACCCAATATGGTGGTGGACAATGGGGAACGAGACTTCGGTCCCAAGACACGAGTCAAGTTAAAGAAAGAATAAATGATTACATGGGAATGGACATGAATAATATGCTTATCTATCAGTCAGTCATGATGTCGATGAGAGCGTCGTGATGGTGTAGCTGTGTGTATTGCTGTATGTGTATTGTGATTAGAGGCACAAAAGCACGATCAACTGAGGGCGGAAAATTAGATGTTAACTGGTTGGTGTTCGTGAAGGCTCTGGCGTACCTCAAAAGCACACCTTGCTGCCTTGGCAAACCGCCAGGAGCCCAAATTATCGTACCGCATTTAGGTTGCTCTATACGATAAATTATATTAATATATACGATAAATTATATATACTACATAAGACCATGGCAATATTGCTTAATAGCATATTAGGCCTTTTATAACTTAACTTATTTACAATCTTATAATATACGATCTACTCGTCCTACGTCGTGCTGTAGGAGAGATCGTTACGTCACAGAGACATACAAGATCACAAAAGAGTCATATTCTATCGTATTTATACGATACACTCCCCCCACAAAAAAGACCTGAACCCCACCTTAAACCTAAAGTTGCCCAGAGGCTACCTTCTGACGCCACAAGTCGACGGCGCCAGCAGCGCGTCTGGGACGCGTCCCGGTCTGAGAATGATCACCATCAGTAAGAGGCGAGTCGTTCCTTTGAGAATTCTCGGACCCAGCAATAACAGGTGGAGCCTCAGATTGCAATGCCGAATCGAGCTCCAAAGCGTACAAACGGGCGATAGGACGAACAGTAGTTCCAGTGGCTGTCTTTAATAGCGCCACCCGCTCTACAGAGTCTGCCCCCTTGTATACCTCCAATACGCGGCCTAATTTCCAGTATAAACGAGGACTATCTTCTTTAATTAAAACAACTTCACCAACTGTAGGTGCCGTTGGTCTACCAGAGGGAGTAACACTCCTTTCCCTCAATGCTAGCAGATATTCACTAATCCACCGTTTCCTAAAATCCTCGATTATCCTTGATATATACTGGTATCTCTTAGACACCGGTACCTCAGAGTACAACGAGGGAACCTCTAACTCTACTATGGACTGAAAATCAGATGGAAACGCAGTCAATGGTTTTCCATATAGCAAGTGAGCTGGCGTTAATGGTAGTGGTTCTTGCAGGTCGGTGTACACATATGTAAGCGGGCGATCATTCACGACTGCCTCTATCTCTGTGAGGACTGTCGTCAACTCACTCTTCTTTAATAGAGCACGTCCTATAACCGCTCTGAGTCCTGACTTTACTATGCCCACACACCGTTCCCACATTCCACCAAACCAAGGTGCCTTAACTTGAATGAACCTCCATTCGCACTTCTTCTCTCCCAAAAAAGTGATGATAGTAGGATCACTACTCATATCCTTTAGATATTTTGATGCTTGGACATAAGTGGGAGCATTGTCGCTAAGAATGAGTTGAGGGAATGAACGACGGGCACAAAACCGTCTGAACGCCAGCATAAATTCTTCGCTAGACATATTATCACATAGTTCTAGGTGTACCGCTGGAGACGTCGCACAGGTAAACAATAATATATAAACCTTCTCATGCTCCCTCGTCTTCAATGCCCCTGTGTAATCTAATCCTACCGCTTGGAAAGGTTCTACGTGCTTTACACGGCATTCAGGTAGAGGTGGAGCTGGTCCAGTTGCATATGGTTTACCCTTTAGTCTCTGGCATATTACACACTTTCTCACTACGCGTCGAGCTACTTGTCGAACTCTGGGTATCCACCATGTGAGACGTAAATTTTATATAATATGACATACCCCGTAGTGTTTTACTTCCCTATGTGCACGTATGATCAATAGATCAGTAACGTGATGTCTTGTTGGCATAAGTATAGGTCGGTTTGTGCCGTCTGGTACACCCGACCACTTCAGGCGACCCTCACACCTGATGAGGCCATTGTCTAGGTGCAACCTTAGTTGACGCACTATATTAGGCATTAATGTCTTATTCGAGCTTTTCAAGGATTCTAATTCATTGGAAAAGGTTTCTACTTGAACCCATTTGATCAAAGTTACTTCAGCTGCTTTAAATTCACAAGCATCAATGTTGTGACCCCTGTTGCAGAGTTGGCCCGTTACTTTAAGCTTGAGATTGGATACATATCGCAACACCCAAGCTACAACTCTGACTAGTTTATTATAGTCACCGAATCTTGCCCACTTCATGATAGGACCCGGTGGCTCATTTGGTTGGGCTGTAACTGCCACTGTTTCCAGTGGCAGAAGTCCCTCACCAACAGCATGCCATATCGTCCATTCACTTTCATGGAGCAGCCACTTTGGACCATGCCACCACAATTCGGACTTCATTAACTGGCTAGCCGTTATACCCCTAGTTATGAAATAACTAGGGTTTTCTTTTGTATTTACATAATGATAAGCAACGTCTGGCAAAAGGGCTCTAATCTCATCTACCCTATTCCGCACATAAACTGGCAGAGACTTCTTGCTATGTATCCAGTTGAGTGCGACCTGACTATCGCACCATACATGAACGATTTCAATATTTAATTCGCTCTCGTATGCTGCGCGTACATGTTGCACCAGACGTGCTAATAGCAGCATGGCAGTCAATTCCATTTTAGGGATAGTTACCTTTTTAACCGGGGCTACCTTTGCCCGGGCTGTAACTAAATGTGCCCCAAATGAAGTAACAACATATATGGCTACCCCGTATGCCGTGGCGCTAGCATCGCAAAACGTGTGTAACGTAACGTCACCGAACGCCGCCACTTTACGAGGTATAGGTTTAGTACATAGGATGGCATATTCATTCAACAACAATGTCCCTTGGTCATTCAGGTCCTCGGGCAAACTGTCATCCCATCCTATTTTACGTCTCCAAACTTCCTGCATTAGAATCCTAGCTCTTATGGTAACAGGTAATGCTAGACCCAAAGGATCAAAAAATTGCGCAACTTTGCTCAACAGACTTCTTTTTGTGTGCGCTCCTGTCTGCTGAGCAAAAGACCTTGTTTGAAAAGTTAGTAAGTCATGTTTAGGTTGCCAGATCATCCCCAAATTTCTGGACTTTTCCTGGTTAAGAGATGCTGTACCATCCACTTGTATTAAACTCTGAAGATCTTCACTATTAGTAACCCACTCGCGGAGAAATAGATGTGCATCCGCAAACAATCGGCGTGCTTGCCAGTATGCATACAACAAATCATCTTGACTATCGCTAGTACCCTGCAAATTGTCAATGTATAATCCGCGAGATAGTTTACTTGTGTCCTCATGAGTGTCAGCTAGATGTTTTCTGATTGTGGCATTTAACAAAAACTGCGAGCAAGTGGCCCCAAAGAGTACAACCCGAAAACGGTAGATTATGATGGGACTTTCAGAGTCGCTAATGTCGCCGAACCAAAGAAAGCGGGTAACATCTCTATCTTCCTCCTTTAGCTTGACCATCAAGAATGCCTTCTCGATGTCACTGGTATAGGCATACTTCCCCAGCCTAAACCGCAATAGATGTTGGGACAGATCCGACACCATGGACGGACCTGTCAACAGGCAGTCATTTAGACTGGGTTGTTGTCCTTGGTGGGCAGAACAGTCATACACCACCCGTATTGGTGTGGTGACGCTATCTTTCTTTACCCCATGATGGGCCAGATAGTGAACCCTACCTTTCTTACACGGTTCCTTGACATCGACTCTCTCTATAAAGCCCCTATCCTCATAACTCCGAAATACATCGTCATACGCCTGGCGCGTGCTCGGTTCGTTAGACAATTTCCGCTGCAATGCGCGCAAGCGACCTAATGCCAAACCATAGTTGGTAGGCAGGCTTATCTCACTGTTCTTCCAGGGTAAACTAACTTTATATTGCTTGTCTGAGGCACAGTAGCACACAGACTCGTCAAACCTTTGTAGCGCAACTTCCGAGTCATAATCAGTCTCCATAGGATTAATGCCTATGTGATCCAATCTCCACAGTCGTTCCAGGTCGAACTCGGCAGCCATCTTAGGGTCACTAGGTTGGGAATCCTCCCTTCCCAACTCCTCTGCTGCGGTTACATTGACTCTATATATCGAGACCGTGTCGACCAGGACCTTTGACTGTGTAGTATGCACCTTTCCGCTCATGCAGTATCCAAATTTAGTGGGGATTAAAATTACACCACACATCTTTTTAAATCCAGGGTATACTACTTCATAATAATGATCCACACCAAGTAGAACATGCACCTCACTCTGATTTCCCATGGGATCTGACAAGTTAACCCCTTTGCTACGTAATGCGTGTTCCACCTTCTTCACACCCACAGATACATATTCTGGTAGGGTGTCTACTACGATACAAGTCATAAAGTACCGGTTTTTACGATAGAAATATGAAATCTCCGCTATCTCGTAGTCTTGTTTATCAGTAACCCCTGTGAAGCCCTGTAATCGAAGAGTCTCAGCCCCTACGATTCGGTGCTTCAATCCCACTAGCACGGACCTCTTTATAAAGGAACGTTGAGATCCTTGATCTAGAAGTACCCGACAAACTTTGTTAATGTCACTACCTTCCATGGGAATCTGTATTGTGGGCAATATAGTGGTGTCCTGCGTGCTACCTAGTGCCACAGTTGTAGTACCCTCATTTTTGACGTCTTTGACTTTATCTGCAGTAGGACACAACTTATCAAAGTGATGTCCTTTGCAGTGCCGACAGGGCCTTAAGTATGTAGCAGTACATTGTCCCTGCTTACCATGTTCCCCACTTAGACAACCTACACATAGCTTCAATCTTCTCGCCTGTGCTAGTTTTGTCTCATTTGTCGGGTATTTTACGCAGAAACTCCATTTATGTTTGTTGTTACATAGCTTACATAGAATCTGAGCAGGTTTCTTATACACACCCTCTTTCTTTACTTTAGTCCCCACTGTCATGCTTATTGTTCCCCTCTTCTCCACATTCTCACTCCCTCCCGACACATACATTCTCCCTTTGTTCAACTGTAAATTATTGATCTCCTTGCTGAACTGAGTTTTGAACTCCCCCAGTTCAAATGATCTTACCTTATCAAGTATTGCCATAGGAAGCTTCTGACGCAAGATAATGACTATCATTTCCTGCGTGGTAAGCCCTAGGGTGTCTAGCGATCGAGTATGGCACTCCATATTTGCCCTGAAGTTTGTCAACTCATCAACCTTATACTGTGGTTCTGCGAGCCCCAACAAGGCAACAACATGGGCCATCTTCAACTGCTCTCTATCCCCGTATGTGGACTCTAATAGGTGTACCGCTTCAAGATAACTACCACCCACTACTGCAAAACCCTCTATTAAATGTAAGGCCTCTCCTTCCATTTGTCCCTTCAGATAGTGAAACTTGCGGACATTATCCAAAGAGGATTCATGAACCGTAGATCGAAATACGTCCCAGAAAGCTAACCACTCGGTTAACTTGCCTCCAAATGTAGGAAGATTGAGCTTTGGGAGGTGTACAGTATGTTTTGGGTCAGCCCTTCTATGGGCCTCATTATCGCCTCCCTTCTTACTTGCGACAGCACGCTGTAATAGGTACTTTGCTCTAAAGACAGGTTCGTCATAGAGGGCGCGATTATCACACTCTGTACCTATCTCTTCCTCCTCTGTCATGTCAGCCACAATCACCTCACTCAGAGCC
The DNA here is from genome assembly GCA_032716605.1 of Paralithodes platypus. Classification (NCBI taxonomy): domain Eukaryota; kingdom Metazoa; phylum Arthropoda; class Malacostraca; order Decapoda; family Lithodidae; genus Paralithodes; species Paralithodes platypus. Next base: position 43,735,833 of record CM064546.1, read on the forward strand.
GTAATACGACCGTGGGTAACCTGGACGTTTTCTAATCTAGCCTCCAATTCCTCTAGTTCAGCAGTAGTGATGAAAGTGTTGACGTCCACAATTAGCCTATTTATTACTCCCCGAAGTCCCGCCCTTTGATTTTTAGGGGCTTTGTTCAGCACCCCACTAGACGGTGTCTCTTTACCGTTTTTATCCATTTTGCTTGCGAGCCTATAGGCTATGTATCTAAATATTACGTTACAAAAACAACGGCCAAATAATAGGCTACTTAAGAGACGCCAACCGGCGGACTTCTATGTTATGGAGAAAAAATAGTACACTAAATAGCAATACCTACTAATGGATCATATTGAACAAGAAAAAATGTTAGGTCAGGTCATATGTCACAGGAAGTCTGAAACGGAAAAGAAAATTATTGGGGAAAGACGATGGGTGGGAAGCAGGACTTAGGCAGCGCAATGACACAACCCCGGCGTCCCTCTCTAGCCAACGCTTCGTTAGCCCTACAATCTTGTTATATAGGACTTGATTGGTGTCTAAGTCGAGGTGGACACCATCCTGGTCGAGGTCTCGGATGCTGAGTGTGATAGAAACAAAGCGGTGCTTCGTTTCTATTAACCAACACCTCAGGGCGCGGTTAACAGAATTTTGTATAGCCTGATATTCCGCCGCTGCGAACCCTCGGACTCTCGTCCGGCTCTCAATTGCCACGATCTTGCAGCTTCCTCCGGACTCACGCTCCAGTTCTAGCGCCACCTCTTTAATTGCGTCAGCTAACTCGCGGGGTACTGTACCGGGGCGTATATCATTGCCGCCTATAAACAAAAATATCATATGCGGCCTAAACCGTACCACTTGCCCCCACTGGGGGGAGGCTTTCAGGGTGTCAACGGTTGCTCCCGGTACCCCGAAGTAGGTCAGCCGGATAGTTCTTTCCCCCTCTGACGCCCGATACCACTCAGTACCTCCGTCAGCTACCCTTAGCCTAGTTGCATAAGAATGCCCTACTATGGCTATTCGCTGAGGTACCGGCGCCTGAGGTACAGGGAGATAGCCAAGCCCCACCCCTCCGGGGTCCTTGCTCCTGCATCCCTGGGCTAATCCCTTGCTCATCGCCTAAGAATCCCTTACTGGTAGCTAGTTCCCGGGTCTGGGCACCAATGTGGTAAACTATCAATGGAAGTTAAATATTACTAAGCTATAATGAATAAAATAAAATCAATCTAAATGAAAACTACTCTATATCTAAATTGAATTCAATCTGAAACAAGCTAATTTATATCCAAAGGTCTCACATAATAAAATGTATATATAGGGTAAGGTTATAAGGGTTAATATTAGCCAGGAATTAACTCACCAATAGTTCCACGTGGCAATGAGGCAAGGGAGAACGTTTTACCCAATATGGTGGTGGACAATGGGGAACGAGACTTCGGTCCCAAGACACGAGTCAAGTTAAAGAAAGAATAAATGATTACATGGGAATGGACATGAATAATATGCTTATCTATCAGTCAGTCATGATGTCGATGAGAGCGTCGTGATGGTGTAGCTGTGTGTATTGCTGTATGTGTATTGTGATTAGAGGCACAAAAGCACGATCAACTGAGGGCGGAAAATTAGATGTTAACTGGTTGGTGTTCGTGAAGGCTCTGGCGTACCTCAAAAGCACACCTTGCTGCCTTGGCAAACCGCCAGGAGCCCAAATTATCGCACCGCATTTAGGTTGCTCTATACGATAAATTATATTAATATATACGATAAATTATATATACTACATAAGACCATGGCAATATTGCTTAATAGCATATTAGGCCTTTTATAACTTAACTTATTTACAATCTTATAATATACGATCTACTCGTCCTACGTCGTGCTGTAGGAGAGATCGTGACGTCACAGAGACATACAAGATCACAAAAGAGTCATATTCTATCGTATTTATACGATACTGGACATACGCCATATTGCCGGTTGTGACAACGTGATTGCAGATTGTCTTTCGAGGGTAGATTGACACACGGGTAGCCTCCTGCTTTAGTTTGAATGGTATTTTGCGCTTGGTGCTTGTTGGCTCGCGGTTGTAGCCCAGCGTATTGGGTTGTAAAGCAGGAGTTGAGCGTTTAGTATAGAAGAAAAAACTAGGCTTGCCCCTATAGTGCAGCCGAAATAAACAAATTATAAACATAAAAATCAAATAAAAACTCTTTCTTTGATAGTTGATTTTTTTTAGTATGTTATAGCAGTAATTCTGAGTTGCACTCCTCTCAGAATGCTGGGCTAGAGAAGCTCGCTCTTGAGGAGCATAACTACATATAATTTAACCTATGGTGTTGGGGAGGGTTATAATTTTGAAAAATGTTTTGTTGAAGAACTGTGCCAGATATTTTACTGCCGCTTGGTGATGGGAAGTGGAGATATAGCATGGGTTCTAACCATCAGATTTTTGTGAGCCTTGGGGCCTCTGAGAAAAATCTTGGGGGGGGTGTGACGTTAACCACTCCGTTAGAACCGCATGGCTTGTCCTACAGTGACTCGCTTGGATTGCCAGGGCAGTGGATGGGGCTACAGTTTATGTATTAGAGTGTGCTTTGTTTCATATGAAAGCTTGTGTCATGGGCAGTCCAGAAAGGCTCTTTGTTTTCACCCATGTCAAGGCTTTATATATTTAATTGTAAAGTATATGTTTTATCATTAACTAGTAATGATGGGATCTGGGAGAGAGAGAGAGAGTAGAACAGAGTGAGAGGGAGTGCGCAGTGTTTTTGTCCCGCTCGATGACGTCACGGCTGGCTGCCTCACGGGGGTTGGTGGAGAGAGGTCCTTACCATGCTGCTAGCTCCCTTGCTAGTGGCTAGAGGACTTGTAACCGCTTTTTTCCCACGCGCCTCGAGCTAGTGCGAGTATATATACAGTTCCTCGCCACTCTCTCCCTCAGATCTGGTTTCTAGAATGCATCCATCTTTTTCCCTTGCTATCTGTCCTCCGCTCCGCACCTGAGAATCTTTTCCTCCGCCTACCTCTCTCTTTTTCATATCTTTCACCACCTTTTTATTAATATTATACCCCCTCTGGTTAACTCTGCAAAATCAGCTTCATGCTGGCCAGTTGTATTGTGCATTAAGGTCTGATATAACCCATGTATGTTAGTTGTTAAGATAAGTGGATCACGAAGCATTGGTTGGCTTTCATATTGCCGCTTCCTATAATTATTAGTGTTCTGCTGGATTAGATAATGCTAGACTAGGAGTCTGATATTATAAGGTATTGTTTCCTATGAGTGCTGGCTTTAGTTAAAAGCTGCACGACATACCTGAGAACTGGAGTTGATTGAGTAAATTCTAGTCTGTGTGCCATTGAGAGTAGAGCATGCACGAATGAGGGCTTTTTGCCTATACCATTCTGCACTGTTCTAGTCTCGATTGTTTGTCTTTGAGGTACGCCAGGAGAATGCTTAATACTTCGGTATTAAGGTTTCTCAAGAGAGCTACCCTTCATTATAACGTAATATTTGACGCACAGACTTGAGATTTGCACTAGGCTATGCGGCATGCCATGCGCACCAGTATCTCGTATCATTGACTCTAGCTAGACTTTATCAGTCACAGTAGACATTAAGTATATTAACCTAATTACTCTTTTTATGCATACCCATTTATTATTACACAAGCATTTCGCAGCCTAGTTTGATGTATGGAGACACAAACGACTTAGGCTCTTTTCGTTGATAGGAATACTGCATTGTCGTGGCGATTATTATTATTGTTGTAGTGTTTAGGATATTCTTGGCTCCGACGGCATTATATATTCTGCCTTTTTGTGTGCATAGCCTGCACGAGCATTATTCCGCTGCCTGCCTTTTTTGGGTTCCATTTCCGATACGAGCATCTTTATAGCATCTAACATTTAAAGAAGATTCCTTGTTAGTGTTGAAGGACTTTAGTGCACTTTCTTTCATGCAGGAGTGCCTGACATTTATTGATTAAAGTAACGTAAGCTGTAACTTCTCTTACCACCTTACTTTGCATACCATAACCAAGCACCTTCGGTTATAGGTAGTAATAGGCTGTTTTCAAATAACATTAAGCCTAGAATAGACGCACATTTATTGAGAGTTTGATAGCCTATTATTGCATATAGAACTCTGGAGAGTATTTGTGTTCTTTGTTCACTGGGAATATACATCAGAGGTTGGATCTAGCGCTTTCCGTTGTAGCATTTATGCCATTACTAGTCCAATGAATAAGAGCCCTGATATATTTGAACCCCAGTCGTAACAATATTTACTGTACAAATAATTTTAAGATAGGTACGAATTACTACTGCAGAGTTTTAGTTCTAGGGAACACATGCGTGTCCCACTTTATCATGCATACGATCTAATGTAAAGATCTGACTGACCATGAGCAAGCAGCTTCTTAATGTCACGCACTGCTGGCAAATCTTGTATACTTTTTTATATATTGTTTGCATACAATAAAACTTAAATTTGTTTATTTGGATTCTTCTTCCCTGAGTTAGGATATTGTACGAATGTCCCGCCTCCAGTCTTGCTAATCAGGCGAAGTCGTCAATGATGAAGGGGCCCTATTAAATTATAGGTTTGATTCCTGAAGGGAAGTAGAGAAAACCTATTATTTAGTAGGGCCTCGTAATCATTGACGACACTGTCCCTCCCAACCATCCCACTTCCCATTCGTTGATTTCTATAGTATATTCTTGGTATATCAGTGAGGGGCGAAATTGGCCGCTAGAGGGCCTGGTGTCGGGGAAGCAAAACATGAGAAATCCACGCATATGGCAAGTCATATGATAACAGATATTAAGTTATTTTTTATTTTTTTTATTTTACAGAGTTTTTTTCTGTAGGGTACCCGATCAAAATGACGATCCCATAAGGGAATTAGGCGTCCACTTATGACTAGTATTCCATGATACTTCCGCGCGGGCTATTCAAAATGCTGGCGCAGGATGTTGAATGGAGACTATTATTATTAACCCGTACAGCCCCAGCGACGCGCCTGACGCGTCGGCGATGTATGTAACGCATAGCCCCAGAGACGCGCCTGGCGCGTCACCCTAATTGCGCCGACCGTAACCTCAGGTGTAGCCACTCAAGAGGGCTCAGATTTGTATGGGAACTGTGTACGTATCCCACGCAACCGTGCCGATGATTGAAAACTCTCAAAGTCCACGTGCGTGCGCGCGAGCGCGCAATAACCTGGTTTTTTGGGATAATTGCCTTCAATTTTTTACTCTTATAAAATCCGTTTTCGGGGGCTCTGTAGGACCATTTTTTAAGCTTTTTGAGCGGTTTTTCGTGGTTTTTCCTTCATTCCTAACCCATTCGCTATTGTTTCTGGAATAAAACCATTTTTTGAAAACCGGCCGGGTTCTGGTGCGCAAACATTACAAAACTAGCCGGGGCTCCACGGGTTAATAGGTGAAGTCGTCAATGATTACGGGGCATTACTAAATATTAGGTTTTCTTTACTTACCTTCGGGAATCAAACCTATAGTTTGGGTCGACCAAGATGTTGTTGAAGGTAAAGTTATATATGACGGTACGTATCCTTGTCTGGGTGGACCAAGACGTAGTTGACAGTAAAGTTATAAGTGACGGTATGTATCCTTGCCTGGGTCGACCAAGACGTAGTTGACAGTAAAGTTATAAGTGATGGTACGTATCCTTGCCTGGGTCGACCAAGACGTTGTTGACGGTAAAGTTATAAGTGATGGTACGTATCCTTGCCTGGGTGAACCAAGACGTAGTTGATGGTAAAGTTATAAGTGACGGTACGTATCCTTGCCTGGGTCGACCAAGACGTAGTTGATGGGAAAGTTATAAGTGACGATACATATCCTTGCCTGGAGCGACCAAGACGTAGTTGACGGTAAAGTTATAAGTAACAGTACATATCCTTGCCTGGGTCAACCAAGACGTAGTTGATAGTAAAGTTATAAGTGACGGTACGTATCCTTGCCTGGGTCGACCATGACGTAGTTGACAGTAAAGTTATAAGTGACGGTAGGTATCCTTGGCTGGGTGAACCAAGACGTAGTTGACAGTAAAGGTCGATTCACACTAGTCATCACGGGACCATCACATCACGTCACGTCACCGTTCCGTCAATATTTCTTACATGTAATCGAATGGACCTGTTCACACCAAACGTCACGTCACCATCACGGACACAGCACGTATCCATCTCATCACGTCATGGTTTCTCGGGAAGAAATTTTAATGTGACGTGATGGTGCTGTAGAAGTGGCAACACTATTAATGTAAGCTTTCTATGGGATAACATATGAGGTGCCATACCTGCTCGGTGGTTGATCACGGACAGGGCGGTATCGTGATGATTGGTGTGAATATACGGCACGGTTGACGGAACTTTGAGGTGACGTGATGTGATCATGCAGTGATGACTAGTGTGCATCGGCCTTTAAAGGTATAAGTGACCGTACGTATCCTTGCCTGGGTCGGCCAAGACGTAATTGACGGTGAAGTTACAAGCCCGTGCCACAGTCTCCACCAGAGATATCTCCATCCCGTAATACTCGTTAGTCTTGTTATCAATGGGCTGGAAGAAGATGAAGGGACGCCATTCAAGTATCGATACCTGAGAGAGGGAGAGAAAGTGAGAATGAGTGATTGAGAGAGAGTGAGAGTAAATGTGAGTGGGTGAGTAAATGATTGCATGATTGACAAACAGACAGAGAGAGAGAGAGAGAGATGGATAGATAAAGAGAGAGAGAGAGAGAGAGATTAGCTTAGACAATATTTAACTATATTGAACATGGTAAATAGATAAATACATATGTAATGCCTACTGAACTACTTCTCAAGAACATAAAATACATTAAATTATCGATAGGGCCTATGTGGAACTATAATCTATGTTTATAGTAAGCCAAAAATCTTGATCACTAAACCTCCAAATTTGAAAAAACTACTAGATTAATCGAGCTAATTAATATATCTAAAATTTGGGAGGAGTCAGCCAGGGAATACAATGGTAATTTAAGGCTCATTTGCTTTAGCCCTATTTTCAGTTACCGACGATAGAGGTCGTTATTTCTATAATCGAGCTAATATATCTAGGCCTACCATTTGGGAAGAGTCAGTCAGGGAATAAGTGTGGTAATTTTGAGCCCATTTGCTGTAGCCCTTTGTGATTTACAGAAGTAGGTTAACCCTTTCAATACCGGTGACGTCCATTTAAATTTATTCTGGCTACTATTAAACTATTATATTAAGTTTATTCCAGCAATTGACAAGCTTCGAACTATTTCAATTAACCCTTTTTACTACCACCGATCATTCTTAAAATGCACAAAATCCTCTAAACATAGCTATCAATTAAAGAACCATCCCGTTCGTAACATTATTCCTCCATTACAAACCCCAATGCACTTGAATACATTAATTATTATTATTATTATTATATGAGATGCCGAAGTCTCCAACCAGGGTGCAGAAACACCATCAAGATGAATCCACACAAAACACCCGGAGGCACTGGAGAGAGACTACGGCAACTTAGGAAAAAATGAAAACATATACTGTATACTGTACATATACACATATTAAACACAGATAACATATTATGCAGTGGAGGATATCAAGTATAAATATAATACAATAAAATAGAATAAAATAAGTTTAAAATTTTGAATTAATGCTACAAAAAAACATTAACTCTAGACTTAAAAATGGAGATATGAGCTGAATTGACTAGCTCATTTGGCAACTTATTCCACAAGTCAACCATGGCCGGCACAAACCACCGTGAAAACTGTGTAGTAGAATATTTAACACGGCTCATGGCAAGATCATTAAGATTGCTTGTGAATCTAGTTCCACGAGCCAGGACATACGGCCCAGGCAGAACCCCATGTAAGAGATGCTGAGGGTTGTTAAAAACTTTAAATAAAAGACTAAGGGCACCAACTTTACGTCGATGACACAGATCAAGAGACAAATGAGGTAGAATAAAACTGATGGAATTTAGCGACCTGTCAAGCAACTTGAGATGGCAGTCAGCTGCTGACAACCAGACAGGTGAACAGTGCTCGAAATGTGGCAAAATAAAAGCATAAAAAGACGTGATAACTGTGGCGTCACAAGCAAATGTTTTATAAACCTTGCGAAGCAGACCAATTTTGGGGGAAATGGAAGAGGAGAAAGAACGAATATGCTTTTCAAAAGTAAGTTTGGGATCAAGAGTAACTCCTAACAAACGCAGAGTATCCACATTCTCAATTTGCTCAACAGAAACTTGTAGATAAGGATGGGGAGGATCCAAGGTACGAGATCTGCTGATGATAATGGAGTGTGTTTTACTAGCATTAAGTTTCATGCCCCAAAGTTCTCACCATGATGTAATTTTGGCTAAATCCCTATTCAGAGCAGTAGCAATTACGTGTCGATCTATTGGTGATGGAATTGACGCATATAAAGTTATATCATCAGCATAGGAGATTAGTTTATATTCAAGCTCGGAACACAGGTCAGCAGTAAAAATAATAAAAAGCAAAGGCCCAAGGACACTGCCTTGTGGAACACCAGAAACAACAGTAACAGAAGGGGAATGACACCCATCAATGACCACAGACAGATCTTTTCGTCAAAAAAATCTTCAAAGATCCTTAAAAAATTGCCACCAATACCGATGAGCTGTAACTTATACAGAAGTGCTTTATGGTTGACTAAATCAAAAGCAGAACTAAAGTCAATAGCCATGACACGAGACTCATGTCCCTGGTCCAATGAAGATTGCAAGTCATGGGTGAGTGTCAGAAGCGCATCACATGTACCCAGTCCCTTACGAAAACCAAACTGTGTGTTTGGTATCAAATTATGACTATTACAATAAGAGGAAAGGCGTCTGGACAAAAACCTCTCATAGAGCTTGGATAGGATAGGTGTAATGTAGATAGGGAGATAGTCATTAGGAGATGATGAGGCAGTATTTCCCATTGGAATAGGAGTGATAATAGCCTTACACCAGCAAAGAGGAAAACTACCTGATTTCAAAAGCAACCTAAACACCACGGCCAATTTAGGTGCCAAGACCACTGCAACCTTTTTAAAAAAGAGAGGGAAAAACCCATCCGGGTCTGTGCCACCATAGGTATCAAGATCCAGCAAGTACCTTTTCAGTTCAGCTGATTTGAATGCCATTGAATTGAGGTTGGGTCTAGGGAAACATGTCAATGGCAAAGACAATTCCTGATTACTCTGCTTATTAATAAAATTATTAGATAGAATATTGGCCTCCGATAATGGATCAAAAGAGATGGAGCCATCAGAATCACAAAGAGGAGGCATGGAGGAATCTATTCCAAATAAAGAGGATTTCAAAGCGGACCACCATTTATGAGGCTGTGTAGCTCCTGCCAGAACATTCTGAAGATGGGAGTTATAATCCCTCTCAGCACCATCATAAACTCTCTGTGCAGCTGCCCTTTTAAAAACATAATTTTCCCAATGCAAGGGGGTTTGATTACGCCTCCATAGAGATGTGCAGCCTGTTTGTCATCAAATGCACACTTGCAGTCATCATTAAACCATGCTTTATCCCTGATACGAGCCTTAATTGTTTTTGATGGAACTCTTTTGCAAAGGATACCAAGAAGGGAATTGTTGAGAGCTGAAACCGGGTCATGAGATCTTAGTATGTGATTCCACTCAATATTGCAAACATCATTACAAACGTTGTCCCAGTTAACCCGGGATTTAAGGTAGACTTTACATGAGAGTGTAATATCAGGAACAGAAAAATCAAGATTAATTTTACACATGATGGCATTGTGGTCAGAAGTGCCAACAGGTACAAGAACGGAGGTTTCTACAACGCCAGGAATATCTGTTAGTACTAGATCAAGACAATTTCCAGACATATGAGTAGGTCCTAGGATTAGCTGTTCACAACCAGATAAGTTTGCAAAATCCAATGCAGCAAGACCATTTCTATTAGTTGGAGAGACCGAGTTCAACTACTCTTGATGATGCGCATTGACATCACCAACAAAAATAAAGGATGATTCGGCATCTACAGACTGTATTGAAGCCATGGCTGTTAAGAGGTAGTCATATATGTCCTTGTTAACATCAGGATTTCTGTACAGGCTAAAAATGCAATGATTATGATACTTGCTGGAAACTTTAACTAACTGCATCTCATGGCATTTACAAATATGCTTAGATTAGATCCACGAGCACGAGAAATAGAATCACGCCGAATAAGAACTGGTTTACCGAAGTTAGGTATAAGAAGTTCAGAATAATCTCTATAACCAGAGACAAGGGTTTCAGAACAAAAGACAATATCATAATCAACAGATGCCAATGTAAGATCCTTGATGTTCTTATAGAGACCACGAGTATTGGAATAAAATACACGACAACTTGTAACAGGTTGTCTGTAAGGACCGGGATTAACTTCTATATCACCGGACAAAGAGGGGAAGAGGGTTGTAGGAACGCTAAAAGCAGTAACAAGAAATAGGGTGGTCAGTATGGAAGTGAAGAAGTCCTTGCATGACAGTGTGGTAATCCCGACACTGACTTACGGAAGCGAAGCATGGACGTTGGTTGAGAGACTCAGACCAAGAGTGAGAGCAGTGGAAATGAATTACTTAAGGAGTGCGTGCGGAGTTACATGGAGGGATAGACAGACTAATGAGGAAGTAAGAAGGAGGTGTGGTGTGGAGGTAGATGTGCTGGAAAGTGTGAAAAGGAACAACTTGAGATGGTTCGGCCATATGGAACGTATGGAAAGCGAGAGAATGACTAAGAGGGTGTACGAGAGCGAGGTGGAGGGACAGAGGGGGAGAGGTAGACCGAATATGAGGTGGAAGGATGGAGTGAGGAACTACATGAACGAAGGCGGTGCTGGTTGGGGGGAGGGGCGTCGACTGACTGGGGACAGAGGTGCATGGGGGCGGTTCGTTCGTGGCCACCCCTTCGGGGATCACGGCGTCAGGCAATAGATAGATAGATAGATCACCGGACAAAGGTAGAAATAAAAACAGAAAAAGTTGAAAGCAATCCATACACAAATACATAAAGATGGATATAAACAGGTCGACCCAGACGGAGCCATCACATCTGGGTAAGGTATAAAACAAGCCCCAAAGACACCATATCCAGGGGGGAGCAGTAGCGGTGGATTTTATTTGTTTAGAAAAGACGAGAAACAGAAAAAGAATGCCAAATCTCCTGAAAATCCACCAGACTCAAAAGTCTTCCTCATTGGCCTGCTAACCACCGTGGGGAAAACAAAAACAGGAGATTGCAGGAAAAGGAAGGAAAGTTGCTGTATAGCACCAAACAGCAGGGATGGATGAAAACGGACAATGGAAGACCTTGGTGCAGGCTATGGCAGCATCCTAAACATCCATCATGGTGAAATACCATAGGTTTGCTAGATGGCCGTTGACTAATATATAGTTCATCCGCCCTTTGACAGGTATTGCTTTTAGTCCTGCAGGGTGTCTAGCCACCCACCCTCCAAGTGAGGACCCGGAGGGGGAGCCGGTTTAGTCGCCGACAATCCGACCATGAAACAGGTAGTATCAGATTACATGTTACTGATAGCATGAATACCTAACCTGACCGAAAAAGAGAGCATATGGTCCTCCCGGGATTCGAACTCGGGACACCACACCCAGAACATAAGTATCTAAACCATTACACCACCAACACAAAATTTCAAAAGACGTCGCCGGTACAGAAAATGTTAAGCGTCACCATTGCTAACCTACTTGTAATTTATGGATTTTACTTACATTAATGCTCGCCCCATTCATGTCAGAAAGCTTATCCGGGAAAAAGCTTGGTGTGTTTGAGAAGTGTGTTTGTCGCCACGTAGAAACCAGCTTAATGACCTTCTTTGAATAAAGCTGATTCACGTAGATTCGCCATTCACCCTCTCTTTCGGACTGTGGAGAAAGTAAGTAACTGTGGCTTTAACTCCTTCTGTACCGGCGGCGTCTTTTATATTTTATTCTAGCTTTATTTAGACAGTTTTATGAAGCTTAGGAAGGATCTATGGTAGCTAAAAGGATTAATTGAGATAGTCTGTAGCCCTTCCATTGATAGACGTCCTTCCCAAGCTGAATATAATCGTCAAATAGTGCAAAGAATATCATGTAAATGTCATCGCCGGTACTGAATGGGTTAATAATCACGATCGCATAAGTCAATCAACTGGAGCTACTGGTGCTACGGTCAGGGTGGCCGAGCGCGCTTAGTACACTGTATTGGGAGCGCTAGCTCTGGTGTCGGGGGTTCGATCCCACTTGCCGGCAGGGGAAGTTCTCTCAAAAACTGTCCCTAGCCGCGAAGGCAAGGTTTGGACGGACCGCCTCGGGGGACCCACAAAGTCTCCTGCCCACGTCCTACTCCCTCGGGGGTATGTAGGTGCCCTCGTTAGCAGCCAGGATTGGTCTGTTGATCCCTTAGGATAAGATCTAGGTTAAGTCTGTGCATTTTCAGCCCCATTGGCTGGCGGCTTGAAATAAACCGATTATCATTATTATTATTATTATAATATATAGGTGGGCCGTAATTTTCTCAGAGTCGCTGACAGCAAGTACATTAATGATTGAGCAACGTAGTATCATTTTTAACATCGTTCTTAACACCAATAACACCTCCAATGAACACTGATTTTTTGTTTTTATCTTTAACTTAATTCTTTTACTCCTACATAATCTTAAGTATCTGCCTTGCGGTGGATACGCAAGATTTTAGTGAGGGCGTATCACATCTAACTATTCAATCATTTATTAAGGATTCACTATATCCATCTCTCAGATAATTTTAACATGCTTTAGTTACAGTGTCCATATATTTAGATGGGGGACTGTACATGACGATCATTCATTATAACTCTTCGTAACTTCCCCCTTCTAAAACCATTGTCTCAGTTTCCTTTCCCACACAAATAAGCCTACTATGGCACCTTGATGTCGCCCAAGCATCTGATCGTATGACCAATGACGATCACGTGGCTGTGAGGTGTTTCGAGGTTGCCAAAGCAGGTGAGAGGTATGGAGAGGTAGGGAGAGGTCAGAGAGAGATTAACCACAGACAAGACTAGAGCCTTTAGAGCTTCCCTCTCAATATAGGGAAGTCTCTCTTACTGATATATATTTAGCACTACTGTATATTCAGTTGTTACTTGAATAAATATCAAAGTTGGTTGGATACCACTTTCTTTCCTTTTCCCCTTTACCTATATATAATATATGTATAAGGTATAAGTGGGATGGTGGCGGCGATATAATATCTACCTAATTAATCTATCATCATCTAGCAGAGAACTGAGAGCTGAGATCAACATCTACAATCAACCTATAACTAAAATAATATATATTAACTCCTAAGGACATCGACATCTTCAGTCATCCTTACTAAGAGTCAAACTTAACCCTTATAATACATATAGGATCGTACCTAAAAACGTCCTAATACTCCTACCTGGAGTTAACCCTATGAATACATTTGACTACACATAAAGTCCTATGTAACATGTGATTCTCCCAGGATTCGAACCCAGGACATCACACACAAAACTTACACGCTCTAACCATTATACCATCAACACAACACTCTGCGGATGGTCTACTGTGGCGGAAATCGTTACAGCACCCCATTGAGGCAACGAAATGGCTTCTAAAGAAATTGATGTCCACTCTTTCTTACTGCAAAATCTCTACTAACCTTTACTAGACCGACGATGTGTTGGGACTTCCTGCCTTTGGTGGTGAGGATAAAGGCTTCAAAGTCTTCCATGGTCAGTCCTACGATGATAGACCTTGGGGGGAGAGAGAGAGAGAAGGGGGGGGGGGGAGATAGATATATAGTTAGAGGTAGATAAATAGATAGATAAATATTTAGATCAAGAGAGAAAGAGAGATTCATGTCTAACTTCATTAAAACTATCTGAATGGTTCATTACAACAAATCCTACTGACCTAGTACTTAGATGTTAACATGTTCTTACAATAATAATTATAACTTTGCTGAATAAAATTAGGTTAAGGTAAATAATAATAACAATATAATAATAATAATAATAATAGAAATAATAATTAAGGTAAAAAGGCCGCCAGCCAATCAACGCGCTCCCTTTAACCTTCCCTTTAAACCAGCTGAGTTTGACACTCCGGGCTCGGGAGGTAAACATACCACGGATTCCCGGCCAACCAATCCGAAGCCTCCGTTTTCGGAGCTGAGAGCTATGTGTACCGCTTCACATTTAAACTCTCTCTCGCTCTCTTCACAGGCCGTTTCCTCTGGTTGCAATGGGTCTAATACATCAGTGCCAGCCCTATACTCCCGTAAGCCACTAAAAGACATTTGTAACCAGCTTCCAGGAACTTATTATGGAGAGAGAAGCGTTGAAGCGAAGGGAAGAAATATTCAAGTCGCGCGGTCAGAATGTCGACTGCCCGAGCGGGCGGCTCAGCCAATCACAGCGCCGGAGAGCGGGAGGCGGGACTATAGCAAGGGGGCGGGAGAGGCTGCAGGGGTCATTCACCTCTCAGAATCCACTGGGCTAACTTCTTGCAACCCACACTCTCTCTCTCGCTTGGGCACCCAGGGAAACTCGGATCCACTTGTTCCAGCCTTCCAACCCTCACCACTTGTTCCAGTAAAGTCCATCTCAGGCCTAGCATCACTCTCCCCTACTAGGCGGATTCACCTTCAGTATCCGGCCGCCTGTCGTCACATCGCTGGCTTGCATACCTACAGCCAAGCGATTCAAGAGGGACGGCAGATAGTAGATGGGAGCGAAGATTTCCAGTTGAGCTATTGGCCGGCTCTGAGGTGGTGAAGGTGTCCCAGTAGATACCTAAGACTGTCTCATATTTTTTAAAGGACCCATATTGGGCCCGAACCAGATTTCGAGAAAGAGAGAAAATGCTTGACAAACCCAGTGGTTCCAACCAATAATAATTGATGTGTTCTTATAGGACAAACTAAAGAGAAAGATACTAGACTTATGTACATAAATAAAATGATTATGTGTTAATAGGATAATAGTTATTCTTGATAGAGAAAGCTCCATGCCGATTCGCTATCAAACAGTATAGGATCTGGTAGGACATCAAATAGATATTAACATTAAAGTATGAGGGGATCATTCTTAAATAGATAAGCAACTATAAGGCTCAGGGGAATAAAGAATGGTTGCAATTAGATCAGCTTTAGTTTGAGAGATAGGTAAGGAGGACACTAGTCCGTATGATCAACGACATTTTGTTGTTGTGAAGGAAACGTTATCAATTATATTGTTTGAAGGAATATTCGGTCAGTTCCGTTGTAAGCGATATGAGTTTTAAGTCCAGGATAATAATGTAATCATAGAATCTATGTAGAGGATTAAAGCGGTGAATCTTGTTCGTGTAGGGGCTTTGAGGTACTGATCATATTAAGCCATTTGCTGAGATATATTATTGAAATAGGTTGTATATGTGACATATGACTTATTGGTAATAGGGTTAAGAGAATATATAATCTAAGAGTGTTCTAGATAGGGCGATCGAGGTCAAGCATAGTAACGACCTGGTCTTTTGAGTAAATATATTGTATAGGGTTAAGAGAATATATAATCTAAACGTGTCATATGTAGTAACGCCCTGGTCTATTGAGTAGACATATTAGGGCCCCGTAAAGTTCTATTGTTTTGAAGTTTAGTTAGCAATATATCTCTAATTGTAGAAAGGGAAATAAAGGTCAGATTTATTAATGCCCTGGTCTCTTGAGTAGACACAACAGGGCCCGGTAAAACTATATTATTTTAGAGACTAGTAACGTGCCTTTGGATCGAAGTCGAAGTGAGTCAATACCTGAATAGCGGGAATCCAAACAGGTAGTAACGGGAGCTCTAGAGTTCCAATGTACAACCTATGGTGGGTCGACGAAAATATTCACTCTGTGTCTTGAACTCATTTCGGCCCGAACAGAGAAATATTTACTAGGTTAGTAGTAAGTTTTGTTAAATAAAGTATACAAACTTCTAAATGACTGTCGAATTATTCCCCACCTTAGTAGTATATTTGGAATAAGTAAATAAGTACTAAATTTTGGTGGCAAGCAGTGGGATTCGACAAATTGTTTAAATTGAGTATATTTATCTAACAGATCAGACATAATGACGGCAGTATTACCGTTTAGATTATGGGAAGAAGGGAAAGAAGAAATCGAGTTATGGATCAAACAGTTAGAATATCAGTTCACGCTACTTGACGTAGGAGAAGATGGAAAGAAGATCGCCTATGGAAAGGCACACATAGGCAAGGCCCTGAACGATGTAAGAGTACGTTTAGAGGGACTAGTGTCATGGGCAGAAGTTAAGAGTGATCTAATTGAAGAATGTGGCCGAGAAACCTCCACAAGGAAGGCCTGAGACAAACTAGAGTATGAAACTAAATGGCCAAAATGTGAGAACCTTGAGGAGGGAGATCACGAAAAACGTCAAACTTGCGTACCCCCACATGGGCCAAGAGAGCAAGGAAACAGAAATCAGAGAGATTATCATCCAAGCATGTCATGTGGAAGTTAGAAGGCACTGCATTATCCATGAAGTGACTACCACTAAGGAACTCATGGAGGTGATTAAGAAAATAATGGAAGCCAGAGAGTTAAGAGAGGAGAAAAAGAAGGGGGAGGAGGAAAACCCAAACAAAGGGTATCAGAAAACAATGATCCGATGCTTTATATAAAGACAAACTGGACACCTAGCTAGAAACTGTTCCAACTGTCCCCAAACCCCAACACCTAGATTTAACTCAAAACCCACACCTCCAAATGATCGACACCTACCAAGGGTGATAGATTCAAAACAGGGAGGAATGCTTCCAGTAGAATACAAGGAGACAGAAACCCAGCCAAAAATGACAATGCCGGAAGGGGAGAAATTTTTAATTTAAACCTCACATAGAAGGGCGATACAGTGAGGTCAATATATTAGAGAGACAAACGCCTTGTGAAACCATAGTAATAAGTGGGAAAGCCGCCGCGAACATGTTAATTGATACAGGGGCAAACAGAAGTTGTCTTTTTGGAGAATTTTGTGAGGAATAGTCAGAAAGAAATAGGGCCATTATTAAGTCAAACTGGTATTCAGTTGTCAGGAGCCGAGGGTCAACCATTGACGATTCTAGGGAGAACTAATACGGTGGTGGTACAATGGAAGAGAATTAAATTCACCACCAATTTTTGTGTTCTATTGGAAAAATTTAATAGCGGAGTCCATGGATATCTGGGAAAAGATATCATGAGTCGGTTGGGGGTAACTATACAGTGCGGGCCGAAAGACACGACGACCACCCTACGACCTCAAATAGTAGCTACCACAGGGAAACTCTATTCCCCCTAGATCTTGGAGAATGATAGAAATTCCTAAATCCCAGGGAATGACTGCCGGGATTTTTTAACCTAATGCACAGAATAAAGTGAGAATATCTCCCACCTTTATTACTACCGACCAGAGGAAATTAGTTCTGGCTAACTTTGGCGATGACACGATTTATTATCAAAAAGGAAAACTGTTAGGACAAGTTACACCCGCGCAACCCACCACTGTTGGAACTAACGGACCAGTTAACTTACCTGAGATCCCAAAACAAATAATTTCAGATCAAGCCACTACCTTACATGAATTGCTCTGGACTTACCGAGACGTGTTTGCTCAAGATGAAGGGGACCACGGATCGGCCCGAATCCGACACACCCACGAGATACATACTCAAGAAACCGCTATTAGACAAACTTATAGGCGACAAAACACCATTATGAGACAAAAGGAAAAGGAACAAGTAGAGGAGATGATCAAGCAGGGGATAGTAGTGGAATCCTACAGTCCGTGGTCATCTCCAGTAGTCCTGGTAAAAAAAAAAAAAATGGGTCCACTCGGTTCTGTGTAGATTATAGCAAATTAAATTATGTCACCATCAAAGATGCGCAACCCCTACCTCGTATTGATGACTCGCTAGAATCACTAAATGGGTCAACATGGTTTTCTACCCTAGACCTACAAAGTGGATACTGGCAAGTACCGGTTAGGTCAGAGGACCAGGAGAAAACCGCATTTGCCACTAGCGAAAGCAAACTCTATCAGTTCACGGTCTTGCCCTTCGGTGTTTGTAATGGACCAGCCAGTTTTACTAGAGTCATGGACGAAGAACTGAGGGGATTAACATGGAGAACTTGCTTAGCTTACCTGGATGATATTATAATTTTTACAAATAGTTGGGAGAAACATATCAATCGACTACAAGAAGTATTAGAGAGAATCAGGAGGGCGGGACTTAAATTGAAGCCTTCCAAATGCTAATTAGGGGCCCGCAAGGTGGCATCCCTAGGGCATCTTGTTTCAAATAAAGGTATCCAACCTGACCCCCTTAAAGTGAAATATATTGCAGAAATTTCCCCCCCTTCCACTGTCAAAGAGATCCGAGCGTTCTGGGAATGGCTTCCTATTATCTGAGGTTCATACCAAACTTCTCAAAAACCGCTCGACACATGACTAAGAGACTGGAAAAAGGGAGGACGTTTGACTGGGATCAGAGTTGCCAGATAGCTTTCGATCAACTGAAACAAAAATGAACCTCTAACCCCATAGTTTGTCATCCTGATTTTACCAAGCCGTTCCAACTATACACTGATGATTCCGATGAAGGGCTAGGGGCCGTATTGGCCCAGAAAGTGGATGGGAAAGAAGGCATAGTAGCGTGCGCCAGCCGGACGCTGAATAAGGGCGAAAAGAATTACAGCGTTACTAAAAAGGAATGTCTGGCTCTAGTTTGGGCTGTGCAGTATATCTGTCCATATTTAGCCGGAGTTCATTTTGAAGTTATCACGGACCACCATAGTTTGCAATGGCTCACAAAGATAAAAACGGAAGACGGATTGTTTGTTAGGTGGAAGGGGATCCTGGAGGAATACTCCTTTGAAGTTAGACATAGACCGGGTAAATTACACACCAATGCCGATGGTCTCTCTCGATTACCGGTAGCACCAGTCCAACACACTCAACCTAACAAGGAACAGAATGATCCTATGTATGGAGACAAAGTCAAATTTTCTGGGGAGCCTGGAGGGATTCTAAGGACCGGGTGGTATTAGATTATCTGGAGGCTAAACACATGATCCAAATCCTCCACGGACAGGAGGGAAGGGGGGCTCATTTGGGTCAGTCTAGAGTGTTGAAACAATTTAACGAAAGGTACTGGACCTCGCGAGCCGACCAAATTGTTAAGGAAGTTATCCAAAATTGTTTGGGATGTCAAAGGGGGAAAGATGGACGGGGACTTAAACGGTCGCCTGGACACATTACGGCAGGTAAACCGTGGGAAAAGTTATCTGAGGACATAATGGGACCTCTACCCAGACAGACGAACAAAAGGTACATTCTAACCTGCGTTGACGTCTTTTCAAAATAGATGGTTGCATGTGCCATTCCGGACAAGAAAGCTGAAACCGTGGCTAGGGTTATCTTGGAGAAGGTCATTTTTGTGTATGGCACCCCTGGATGCATTCTGAGTGATAGGGGCAAAGAATTTAATAACGAAATCTGGCAACACTTGGGAGATACCTTGGGCTACCAGATTCAACACACCTCCCCGTATTATCCCCAGGGGAAAGCTGTATGTGAAAGGAACCATAGGGTGCTAGCAAATTGTGTACGGGCTAGTCTGAGATCACAAGGGGAACAATTATTCCGAGGTTGGCCGGAACTTCTGCCAGAGATTGTCTGGGGGATAAATACCACTATTTGTAGAACTACTGGGTATTCTCCCTATGAGATTATTTTTGGAATCACTCCGAAACTGCCTCAGGAACGAATATTACCCTATCCCGTTCATTCCACCAAATACTCCCAACCAGAACATTATCTGAGAGAGCAAGGGGAGCGACGGCAACAAGTTCATAATCATGTTACACAGCAACAGCCCAAGAAGCTTACCCTAAATAATCCATATTACCGGGGGGAATATATTCTAGTAAAGAGACATGATCCCACCCGTGCTGATAAGCTGGAAGACAAATATGAGGGTCCCTTCCGGGTTGTGGAGATAAACAGGCCATACCAAGTGTTGTACTTGCATCATGAAGGTATTGTGTCGGCTACTCATATCCGTCATACCAAACGGTATGAGGGTATATTACCACCAGACTTGAGCGAGTGGAGTAGTGAGGAGGAGATAGAATTCGGAGCCGATAACCCTAATACACCCTAAGCTCAACGCAACACTGAAGGTCCCAATCTGAGAAGGAAATATACTGAGGACTCTCCGTTCTGGTGGTCTTTTAATCGCAAGACAACTGAGAGTTTCTGAGTCCGGGCAACAGGAAGATGAGGGAGACGAGGAAGCTACGACAAGTAGGGAGAGAGAATACTGTGAATGTACCAATGATGATAAGTCTACGGTCCCCGAAATCGAAGTTTCAGATCTCCCGAGATATTTCAATAAGACCTTAAGTAGTGAGGAAGGGTGTTGCCGAGCAGAAGTGAGGGAAAAAGAAGTATTTCCTGAGGATAAAAAACCCACTTGGCTCTCCTTCAACTAAATTAAATAAGTCACAGGAGAACTGAATGACCAACTTCCCGGGTAAGAGTCCAGCAAAGTAATCTAAGCCAATGGGCCCCGCAGAAACAATTACACGCAGTGGTAGAATTAGCCGTTCACCAATCAGGTATCCAGATGAGGTTATAAATAGGACCCCCGAGGCGCGTGCCTGCCAGTTGAAAGGCACCATGCCTCTTCCAACTGACCCTCATTACCGGCTCCGCCGCCTAATAGCCATTGTCGACAGAAAGGGACAGAGAGTGCAAACTACCCGAGCATTCAAGCAACTCCTCAGTCAACCGGGGCAAGTCCTATTAGCTAAAACTAAAGTTGAAAATCAGAATCCAGCACTACAGTTGCACAGATGTATTTGTGAACGTAGTGGACTGGTGGTTTGGCAGAGTGATGGCAGGGATTTCAAAGGAACGGCATTACGGCGATCAGGAGCTCGCCTTAATTTAATAGGGAGTGATATGATAAAAAGGCCGCCAGCCAATCAAAACGTTCCCTTTAACCTTCCCTTTAAACCAGCTGACTTTGACACTCCGGGCTCGGGAGGTAAACATGCCACGCCTACCCGGCCAACCAATCAGAAGCCTCCGTTTTCGGAGCTGACAGCTACGTGTACCGCTTCACATTTAAACTCTCTCTCGCTCTCTTCACAGGCCGTTTCTTCTGGTTGCAATGGGTCTAATGCATCAGTGCCAGCCCTATACTCCCATAAGCCACTAAAAGACATTCGCAATAAGCTTCCAGGAACTTATTATGGAGAGAGAAGAGTTGAAGCGAAGGGAAGAAATATTCAAGCCGCGCGGCCAGAACGTCGACTGACCGAGCGGGCGGCTCAGCCAATCACAGCACCGGAGAGCGGGAGGCGGGACTATATCAAGGGGGCAGGGGAGGCTGCAGGGGTCATTCACCTCTCGGACTCCACTGGGCTAACTTCTTGCAACCCACATTCTCTCTCTCGCTTGGGCACCCAGGGAAACTCGGATCCACTTGTTCCAGCCTTCCAACCCTCACCACTTGTTCCAGTAAAGTCCACCTCGGGCCTAGCATCGCTCTCCCCTACTAGGCGGATACACCTTCAGCATCCGGCCGCCTGTCGTCACATCGCTGGTTTGCATACCTACAGCCAAGCGATTCAAGAGGGATGACAGATAGTAGATGGGAGCGAAGATTTCCAGTTGAGCTATTGGCCGGCTCTGAGGTGGTGAAGGTGTCCCAGTAGATACCTAAGACTGTCTCATATTTTTTTAAAGAACCCATATTGGGCCCGAACCAGATTTCGAGAAAGAGAGAAAATGCTTGACAAACCCAGTGGTTCCAACCAATAATAATTGATGTGTTCTTATAGGACAAACTAAAGAAAAAGATACTAGACATATATAAATATAAATACAATAAATAAGTACATAAATAAAATGATTATGTGTTAATAGGATAATAGTTATTCTTGATAGAGAATTCTCCATGCCGATTCGCTATCAATAGTATAGGATCTGGTAGGACAGCAAATAGATATTAACATTAAAGTATGAGGGGATAATTCTTAAATAGATAAGCAACTATAAGGCTCAGGGGAATGAAGAATAGTTGCAATTAGATCAGCTTTAGTTTGAGAAATAGGTAAGGAAACTAGTCCATATGATCAACGAATTATTTTTGTTATAAAGGAAACATTATCAATTATTTTGTTTGAAGGAATATTTGGTCAGTTCCGTGGTAAGCGTTACGAGTATTAAGTCCAGGATAATAATGTAATCATAAAATCTATGTAGAGGATTAAAGTGGTGAATCTTGTTCATGTAGGAGTTTTGAGGTACTGATCATATTAAGCCATTTGCTGAGATATATTATTGAAATAGGTGGTATATGTGACATATGACTTATTGGTAATAGGGTTAAGAGAATATATAATCTAAGAGTGTTCTAGATAGGGCAATTGAGGTCAAGTGTAGTAACGCCCTGGTCTTCTGAGTAAATATGTTGTATAGGGTTAAGAGAATATATAATCTAAGAGTGTTCTAGATAGGGCGATCGAGGTCAAGTGTAGTAACGCCCTGGTCTTTTGAGAAAATATATTGTATAGGGTTAAGAGAATATATAATCTAAACGTGTCATTATGTAGTAACGCCCAGGACCCAGATTCACTAACGGTCGTAGCGTGCGATGTCGTACAGCAACCTACGATCGTTCCTAAGGGAGTGCGGAAGGTGTATTCACGAACGCATCGTTGAGCTCCCTTACGGCTCCCTTTCGGTTATTTTCACCAAGGCTTCTCTTGACCAATCAGGCGCTTGGCCTTTGTAAATAAACAATATGTCACCCACATGACTGAAGCGCCAAGAAGAACCTAATATACTTTAATTTATGAGCTTGTCATTGTTTAGCATGGCTAATTCGATCCACCACAGCCAGCAGGAAGAAGAATAGAGTATCTTGTGAATTGATGATAAGAAATTAGTCTAGCTAGGCTACAGGGAAGCCTGTTAGTGGCCCAAGTTAAAGGATTTTCGACGGATTGATCATTGATAATCACATGTTAGGCTAGTTGGGAGTGTATTATTTATACCTTAACCACAGTATATTGTTCTACTTTACCATGTCTACACCTAGACAGGGCGAGCCAAACCAAAATGCCAGACTTTGCTATGTCTATGCCTACACAGGCAGTTCTAGCCAAGCCAAAATGCCAGACTTAGCCTAGGCCTAATTTTTCAAAATAGGCCTAGGGTAATTTTGTTGTATTCACAACACCTCAAGGCCTATCTACCTTTTCAAAATAGGCCTAGCATAGGCCTCCTCAATCTATTATCCAACAGTTGGCCATGGGAAATAATGATAGGTTGAGGGGGGCTTTGTCCCCCTCACCTCCCATGACTTATTGCCATCATCAAATATATTACCAGCATGGGACTAATAACAGCTAGTTAACAATGAGGACGGTATGCCTGCAAACACCATCTTAACCTGCTAGGCTTCTACTTTACCATGCTTAGGCTACACCAAGCTAGGCATTGCTAGCCTAACCAAAATACCATAGGTAGGCCTAACTGTTCTAGCCTAAATAGCCCTAACTTTTTCAAAATAAACCTAGGTTATATCCTAGGCTAGGCTAAACAAAAATATTCATAACACCATATAGGCTAGCCTATTATTTTTTGTTTAGACTATGCCTAGGGTAATTCTTTTCATAATTTTTTTCCTGTGATACTTTCAAATTTGTTGAGGAAATAGGCTACCCTAATCTAACCCAGCTAGGCATTGCTAGCCTAACCAAAATACCATACATAGGCCTAACTTGTCTAGCCTAAATAGCCCTAACTTTTTCAAAATAAACCTAGGTTATAGCCTAGGCTAGGCTAAATAAAATTATTCACACAGCGTTTATTATTTATTCATTTTTTAGGCTAGGCCTAGGGTAATTCTTTTCATCATTTTGTTCCTGTGATACTTTCAAATTTGTTGAGGAAATAGGCTACCCTAATCTAACCCAGCTAGGCATTGCTAGCCTAACCAAAATACCATACATAGGCCTAAATAGCCCTAACTTTTTCAAAATAAACCTAGGTTATAGCCAAGCTAAACAAAATTATTCACACAGCGTTTATTATTTATTCATTTTTTAGGCTAGGCCTAGGGTAATTATTTTCATCATTTTGTTCCCGTGATACTTTCCAAATTTGTTGAGGAATAGGCTACCCTAATCTAACTCAGAGGTGGTGGGGAGTTGGAATAAAACATTTCCGCAATAAATGAGGGTTAAAATCTACTAATGGTAGGCTACGTGTTGTCGCAGAACATGAATTTGTGCATCAATTAACCTTGACTAGGTCTAGGCTGGCATATGTAGGCTTTTCATAGCTTAATTAGGCCTGTCATAAGACATTAACACCTTACGAGCGGCCTATGCGGTTTATTTATATGTACCGCACAGCGGGGTGTTTTTAGCCAAAATAGGGCTGTTTACGTGATCATTTTCATGCCTAAATAAGACCCAGAACGTAAAACAAGTACCTATCCCTGAAAGGGCATAAACAGAGCTTTCGAATGACACCATAACGATCCTTGTATGATGGATAGTTTTCTTGCAATAACCGTGCAACGCGAGTGCAAAAAGCAGGTAATTCGGTACTTTCGGTACATAATTGAGTATGTAGCGAGTGAGAGAGGGAGGAGGGAGCTGAGATTTGTGTCAGTAGGTTCGCCGCGGTGGTCTGGAGCAGTCATACGCTCGCTAGTCTCCTGCCACCACTTGTCTCTCTCTCTCAGCCACATTACGTGCTGAAATTGCCACTCGACCTATGTCGAGCGCCGCCACATAGTCCAGCTTTTTTTAACTCGACTTATGTTGCTCGCCGCTAATTAAGGGTTAAGGATACAAATATATTCATACTTTGTATTAAATGCCTAAATGGTGTTTTAAACACAAGTTAACAATCATATTGCGCTATTATTGCCTCAATAATGACTTAGTGTGTCATAAAGAGCTATACTGCAGACGAATTTGTTATGGTCGCGGGTTGTGTTATCGATATTTGTGTACCTATATCCGGGTCAAATTCATGTAAGGGTGGTCTGGACCACCCTTTGCGAAAGGGGATTTTAGGGTCTTCCTACGATCAAAGATGGCCGCTACGACGCTTCGTGAATACCAGCGTTGAGACGTAAGGGAACGGTAAGGGAGTTTTCGGATCGTACGACCGTTAGTGAATCTGGGTCCTGGTCTCTTGAGTAGACA
This sequence comes from Paralithodes platypus, assembly GCA_032716605.1. Lineage (NCBI taxonomy): Eukaryota > Metazoa > Arthropoda > Malacostraca > Decapoda > Lithodidae > Paralithodes > Paralithodes platypus. The sequence continues at coordinate 43,761,160 of CM064546.1, forward strand.
TAATAGGGCCCGGAACAGTTATATTATTTTGAAGTTTAGTTAGGAATATATTTCTAATTCTAGAGAGGGAAATAAAGGTCAGATTTATTAATGCCCTGGTCCCTTGAATAGACACAGCAGGGCCCGGTAAAACTATATTATTTTAGAGACTAGTAACGTGCCTTTGGATCGAAGTCGAAGTGAGTCAATATACCTGAATAGCGAGAATCCAAATAGGTAGTAACGGGACCTCTAGAGTTCCAATGTACAACCTACAGACAATGTACAGACCTTGGGGTATTAATGTCTGAAAATATGGGTTTCAAAGTACATAACCAGGTCAAAGTGGCGGCTGCGAAACGTCTAACGGGTTGGATTCTGCGTACTTTTAAAACACGCGGTTAATTGCCTATGATAACGCTCTTCAAATCTCTAGTGCTACCGCGGCTTGAATACTGTAGCGTATTAACATCCCCATACAAAGCAGGTGAAATAAATGACGTAGAGAGGGTACAAAGAAATTTCACTTCGCATATAAGTTCGATAAAACATCTACACTATTGGGAGCGTTTAAGAGCACTGAATCTGTACTCACTGGAACGTAGAAGAGAACGTTACCTAATAATATACACGTGGAAAATCGCAGAGGGTTTAGTACCAAACCTACATACTCCGATAGTCATGAAATTCAGTGATAGGAGAGGCTGGGAATGCGAAATCCCCCGGATGAATAACAGGGGTGCTATGGGCTCTCTGCGAGAGGGCTGGTTATCACACAGAGGCCCACGTCTCTTCAACAAACTCCCACGGCGAGTAAGAGACATGAGGGACATCTGGTTAGACAACTTCAAGAGAGCCCTAGATGTCGAACTGCAAAAAGTGCCAGACAAGCCAATCCTCGCAAGGGAGCGAGCTGTCGCTTCAAACAGTCTACTGCACCAAATCACCACCCATAACGAGGGGCGTCGCGCTCCTTGGTGCCGCTAGAAGAGCGGCGAACACATCTAAAGGTATCTAAAGGTAAGGTATGGTGGGTCGACGAAATATTCAATCTGTATCTTGAACTCATTTCGGCCCGAACAGAGAAATAGTTACATAGTAAGTTTTGTTAAATAAAGTATACGAACTTCGAAATGACTGTCGAATTGTTCCCCACCTTAGTAGTATATTTGGAATAAGAAAATAAGTACTACAATAATAATAATAATAATAATAATAATAATAATAATAATAATAATAATAATTAAATAAAGTAGAAACGCCCTCCGCCAGTCACCGCGCTCCCTTTTGCTTACTTGCAAAGCCAGCTGATTTTGTTAGCTCATGGCTGCAACGTGCCAGGCCCCGCCCACCAGCCAATCAGCGGCCTCCATTATCGGAGCGCGAAGCTGGACTTCCTACTCCCCCTCAGAAGTCACTCTCTTTCTTTGCTCGAAGAACTCCTTCTGATTATCCTTTGAATAATACCTCGGTGCCAGCCCTGTACTCCCGTAAGCCACCAAAAGAGGGTTATAATCAACTTCCTGGAACTTACTATGAAGAGAAGAGAGGGGAGATGAAGGAAGCAAAAAGTCAGTGCGAACGTAGAGCCGGGCAAAGCCACCAGCCAATCAGAGCGCGCGAGAGCGGGAGGCCAGAGTATAAGGGTAGCCGCGCGCGGACTCCCGGGGTCACTCACCCCTCAGAGCTCACCGGGCCCACACACTGCAACCTACTTGCTCTCCCTCTCGCCCGGGCACAAAGGAACCACAGTAACCTACTTTTCCAGTTACCTCGTCCTCACTTAAGCACAGTTCCAGACACACACACACCGGATCCAGCATACCAGAATACATTTGTTTAACTCGGCAACGGCGAGGGGGGGGTATTGAACTAGCTCCCCATGGGCGAGCATATTGGCTCCATTCAGGCCTATAATCATCATTTTACGATAAATATCATTATTACTTATTCATATGAGCCTATTTTACCTTCACTATGAAGATAGTAACCTGTAACAACAATAAAACAAGTGAAAATGTAATTTTTCTGGTTAAAATCACGAATATAGAGGGACCAGCCCATTCATGAATTATGGAGAAAATTGAGGCAACCCCTCCCTCCACGAGGCCTCAAGCCACACTGAGCCTACTCATACACACACTCGGTTGTGTAACACACCCGCTAGGCACGTAAGCACATCCCCCACACAGTTTGCTAATGTTAGCACAAAAATATACCAACGAATTACGGAATAACAGGGAAAATAGGTGATAATTGAAGGGGGAGGGGAAAGGGAGGAAGGAGGGGATGTGGAGGAGTGATATTAGGTATAGGGAAAAAAAAAAAAAAAAAAAAAAACGTGTTTAGTGCTACTGGGGCTGTTTAAATGTTTTTTTAAGGCCTCCCTCTTAAGAGCTTTGCCGCCGTCGCCCAGTAAAACCTCTTATGAGCTTTGCAGCCGTTTATGGGTTAAGGACCAATATTGGGCCCGCATATTATAAGGAGAGAAAGAGAGATGTGGTGGACTAACCTGGTGGTTTGCTATATAAATTAATGTGTCCTTCTAGGACAAGACTAAAGGATAAAGACTTACCTGAATATATGAAGATGATGCTGTGTTTATTTATTAGTTACTTTTGTTAGCACCGGCACCAAGCCGAAGAGTTATTATATAGGATCTGATAGGAGAGATTAAAGATTAAAAGAGTAGGGGAAAGAATACTTTTGTTAATACATGAGGCAACCAAAGTTAAAGAGGGAAACAGTTGCTTAGTTGCCAAATATATTAAAGATTAAAAGAGTAAAAGTAAAGAGGGGAGGGAAAGAATACTTTTGGTAATAAATGAGGCAACCAGTAAGTTAAAGAGGGAAACAGTTGTTCAGTTGCCTAATAGGTTAGCTATAGCTAGGGATGGACACTAGTCCCTATGAATCATTTATTAAGTTGTGTAAAAAGGAAACTGTAACGAAGGACACTAGTCCAATGTGAACTATGATATTATGAAGTCTAAAAGAGTTATTCCGTGTATGCGTCTGAGGCACGGTTCATCTTTTGTTAGTACGATAATTGATTAAAGTGAAAGGTAACCTAGCGTGTTGGTAACAGGGTTACTAGAGGGTAAATTCAGAAGATGTAATTGAGATACAGATTGTAAACCTAATTGTGAAGTAACTGGGTGTATTGTGAAGTAACTGGGTAACGGAACCCAATAGTGTCATTGAGATAAGTAATGTAAGCCTATATTGTGAAGTAACGGGGTGACGGAACCCAATAGTATTATTGAGATCAAGATTGTAAACCTAATTGTGAAGTAACTGGGGGGACGGAACCTAATAGTGTGATTGAGGAAAGATTGTGAAGTAACTGGGTGGCGGAACCCATATTGTACGTAAGAGAGACCTTGTAATCTTATTCGGCAATTTGTATGATGTTATGTCATTGTGGAGGTACTTGTGTAGTAACGACGGTTGTGTCAGAGGAATAAATAGATTCTATGTATTGAGGAGATAGATTATATATGTATTAGCTTTGGGAATGGGAAAAGGCTCGGTAAACGTGGGAAAACCTAAAGAGTAGAGGAACGAATATAACTTTTGTTTTAGTTAGGCAAGGAGCATATGGTTCATTAGGCCCTGGTCTCAATAAAAGACACAGCAGGGTTTTGACTTAATTATTTAGGATTAATCACTAATAACGGGTCGTAGGATCGAAGCCGACTTGAGTCAATACCTGAATAGCGGGGATTCAGTTAGGGAGTAACGGGAACTCTAGGGGTCCAAAGTACAACCTAGCATGAATCGACGTAATATTCAATCGGTGTCTTGAACTCATCTCGGCCCGAGCCAAGAACCTATTATTAGGGTAGTTAGGAAGTCTGTTAAATAAAATATACGAACTTCTAAATGACTGTCGAATTATCCCCCGTAGTAGTAGCATAAAATATTTAGAATTAAATACTACAATAATAATAATAATAATAATAATAATAATAATAATAATTATAATAATAGTAATATTGTATGTATGTATGTATGTATGTACTGTATATACTCAGACACATACCCCATAGCTTGGGGTTGTCGACTCGAGACAGATCCCGAACAGAAACAACAAAATTTTGTTTTTTGTTTTATATAAATTCACACACGCCCAAGAGACCAAGGACCATGAGAGTCTCCAGCAAATGATTCCCAGGCCCCAGATTGCCCAGAAATGTTCCGGTCACAGCAGGCAGACACGTAGCGGAACTACACCACAATACCCGCCCACTAAATAATAATAATAAAGCAGACGTGCCGTTTCGCCCAAAATCAAAACGGCATACCCAACTCTGCGATAGGTCACCATCAGCACTACTAGTCAATCATTACTATTATCATCACTACTACTATTACTACTACTACTACTCTCACTATCATCACTACTACTCTCATCATCACTACTACTCTCATCATCACTACAACTTTCACCATCATCACTACTACTTACCAACATCACTAATACTATCACCATCATCTTACAATCATCATTACGACTTTCATCAATACTATTATGACCATCATCACTACTACTAGTACTGTCATCATCATATCTACTACACACTCGCTACCGCCAACTAACCTGCCTACACCGTTGATTCATTTAAACTTCGCCTAGACTAATATCTCGCATCAAACCGGCGACTGACTGCGTTTGTAAATGAATGACTTTATTTTATACCCCCCTCAGTTACTAACCCATCTGTCCCCTACTAACTTCCTAATCCTGCCACGGACATTAGTTCCAGGGAAGTAGTTCCCTTTCCAATGTTCCCCTACCCACTCTAAACCACTGTTTGGACACTTGATTCTCAGTGTTTTGGAGGACAAGCAGCCTAGAAGGGTCACTAGACCTGTTGTTGCTTGATTTCCTTTGTACTCCTTTGTACTACTGTTATTATCATCACTACTGTCATCATTATCACTAAATCTACAACCATCATCACTGTTATTATCACCGTCAACAATATCCCCACTATTACTACCATCACTTCTAATGTCAACTAAACTAAACCTAACAAATGCGGGCGAGTTTTTTTTCCGCCCCCTGATCGATGGCGTTCAGTGTGAGTGTGCCCCTATGGGGCACACACACACAGAACTCCTGATATCCTTTATCCCTCAGACCCTTTTCCAACATGTAGTCCAGCTCTGCTTTTACAACAGGCTGTCGAGCAGGATTTATACGGTAGGGAGCCAATTTGAGCCTTGCACTGTCTCCAGCCTCCATGTCGGGTTCTACCCCGTACATCAGGCCTGGAGAATCAACAAACATGCGGATGTACTGCCACAGCCTAGTAAACAACTTCTCTTGATGCTTAGGAACAAAAGGTTGCAACTTATCTCGAAGAACAACATGCTCAGTGCCCTCCCACAACCCAACCGGGACCGCAGTTTGTAAACTATAGCCTCCCTCCTTCTCCACCTCTGTCCCTAAAACAGCCAGGTCATGAGAGGGACAATCTGTACCACCTGTGCAGTCACTCCCACAGCTCATAAGTGCTAATGCTTCCCCGCCGATACCGTACATGCACACCCCCGCATTCCTTGCGACTACATCTGCCTGCGCAGCATCACCGCCTTCAGCGACACGGCCAGATACAGTCGGTCTATGGTAGGCCTGTTGCATTCTACTAGAGCAGCATTGGGAGGCTATGCAACGACCGGGCGCATCCACTCCACAGCCAACCTCACCAATCTGCTCAATGTCCTGATACTGACCACCACCCTTAGCAGCCATGGGTCGACCCTGACCTGACAACCATGCCAAAGCCTCGTCGCCCACCTTGATCAGCTTCCACAACGAGGCCAACGGTTTACTCACACCCAAGTTACCTGCCAGCGGAACATCATACACCGCATGAGTTGTGAGGCCTGGGTGCTCGGCACAAACAGTGGGGTATGAACCGAGCAGGGGCTGGATCGCTGCACACTGCTGCTCAGGCAGGTGCTCAAGCGCTTCCACAGCCACCTGACTCGTGTCCCCCGCCCACTGCTCCGCCGAGACATGACAATCTCAACCTTCCTCCACCTGTGCCCCACTGCCCCCCTCTCCTCCACCTTGGCCGCTGCAGACCAACACAGGGACAGTAGGCTGCTCAGGTGGTTGCCTCACAAACTCCTTTAACAGGTTCACATGACATGCTTCCCCGTCCTCGTCGAGTTCAATAGCCCCGTTCCCACAACTCTCAAGACTTGGATCTTCTAGTTGCTCCTGGGAACTACTCTGTCGCGGAGTACCATCACGCCATACCATGTCACTAGGGGGGACAGGTTCTGGGGCCACTCCGGAGCTCAATATTGGTGCAAGTACCGAGTCACCAAGGAGTGTCGCTGGGTCCAAACTCTCAACCCGACCACCAGCCTCGACTTTCTCCTTCCGACCCTTCCTCCGCTGGTCTGAAACCCGGGTACTAGGCTGTGACACCTGAGCGGACAGAGATCTCTCGAGCCCCTACCTACTCATGTCGGCCGCCCTCTCGGTAACGACTAAGGGTGGAACCTCGGAAGTGGGCACCGCAAAGTCGTTACCGAGAAGGAGGTCGACCCCCTCAACTGGCAATTTCTCCACCACACCCACATCCAACTCCCGTGTCACACCGTCCACCTCAAGCTCCACTCTGACCAGCGGGTAAGACCGCGTAGCATTGATGCCTTGAACCACCACAACCCGAGCCGCGTTAATAGGCTTGCCAGTGAAGTTCTTAACAAGTGTCTGGGAAGCGCCCGTATCACGCAGCAACTCAAGCCTATGCTCCACACCAGCCACCTCACAGTGCCGTGCCCCCTATGACCACAAAAAACATCTCGGACATGTGATGAGCCCTCCTGCTGCTTCTGCACCGGCTGTGACCTCGCAACCGACTGTTTACCCCGGGCAAACGCGGAAGACCTCAAAGACACACCGATGTTGCTCACTAGTGACACCACTGCTGTAGGCGGTGTGCTCGGACATGAGCGCGCAATATGCCCCTTCTCATGACACTTGAAACACTCCACTTTGTTCTTGGACTTCCTCTGAGGTGAGGAAGGGCCGTGGCCTTTCTTTAATGGGAAGGGTTTCGACTTGGGTTCAAAATTGGCACCAGTACTCTTAAATGGGTAATTAGTTGTGTCCTTAATTCGGGGGGGTGGAGTGGTACACCCCTGGTTACCTGCCTCAGCTCTCTGTGCAGACCCGCACCCACGAATTAATGACACCCTGAGGTCAGCCAACTGAGCCGCCTCCTGCAGAGTTTTAGGTTGCTTTTCTTTCAGGTTAAGAGTCAAGTCACTGCCAGTACATTTAAAAAATTGCTCTAACAACACTAATTGCTTCACTGCATCAAAAGATGTTGCCTTCTCCGACCTCAACCAATTTTCAAATGCATCTGACAGCTCTCTAGCGTGTTCCTGGGAAGTACTCTCCTTTCTTTTAGGAACAGCCCTAAACTTCAGCCTATAGGTCTCTGGCTGTAACTCATACGCCCTCAGGACAGCCTCTTTCAACGCCTCATAATTCACGCAGGAATCTAGGGGCAAAGCATCGTACGCCTTGAGTGCTTTCCTCGTCAATCGTGACGAAACAAGGGCTGCCCACTTCTCCTCGGGCCATTGGTGCTCCCGGCACTTTTTCTCAAAACGGAGAAAGAATTCTGTAACTCCTATCTCATCAAACACTGGAACCAACTTTACTAGATGCGACAGGGACTGGTCATGTGGATAACCCGGTTCCTTGTCACCTCTACACGAATTTTCTCTAGGTCAATATCGGCACAATACTTTGCAGACTCCAACTTGACCTCAGCCTCTCGCTGCCGCTGCTGCTGCTCGAGTTTGGCGAGCTCGAGCTGAAACAACATCTCGGGAGTCAAACCCTGAGGAGGGGGTGCTACTAACGGGGACCCACCCAGTGAGTCACTTAGAGGCATACCCAACCGCCAGCGGGCATCGGCCTGCGGGAACGTACTCGGCTGCGGACCCCGAGAGGGCGCCATGATAGGAGTTGAGTGGAATGGGGGCTGGGACGAAGGTGCCCCAGCTCCCGCTCCACCCGAACCCCCATGCACCCCACCCAGCACACAGGTAACCAGCTTACTTCTCGACAAACCGCTAGTACCAGAAAACCCTAAGACCGTGGCTATACACTGCAGTCCGTACCGGTCCAGTCCCGACACCTGATCCGCCGACACAGGCTCCTCCCAAAAAATCCGAGCATCCTCCTCATTGTTCACCACCCGAACGCCGTTAAACAACTCCACCTTCTCCACCTCCTCGCCTGTCTCTCGCACTGTGCCCTCACTATGCTCAGACCCGTCCAGTGACATGATGGAGTCAACAACAAAAAATCTCAAGTCAAGACAAAAGTAGCCAAACTCTCGCGTAGCTTTATTCACCAAAAATATTCGAAAATGTTTTTAAGTGCAATACTAGGTTACCAATAAACTCCAACAAGTTCCATATATCCTCAAAACAATGTCCACTGCCAACACTGCGAGAAATATATTCAACCCCAAATGGCAATAAGATTTCTCAAAAAAAAATGCAATATTCAGTTCACTATATACTGGTCTAAGGTTGCCATTTGTTATGACCGCCACTACGAAATAAACAAGGGCACTTAATAATGGACTAGAGGATAGGCTATATCTGCAACAACGGTACGCAAATTCCAAACCCTCGAACTATTACGCCGGTGAACAAAACACTTGAACCCTCCAGAGTTAATCTACTGGATAACGGGGTATCAATTAACTGGGTTTTAGTGCACTTCTACAAAGGCTTTCCGGTGACGGCAAAGCCTACTCACAACAGGAGTACTTTCCGTTAATAAAATGCTCTCAAGTAATAACAATGCTTAAATAAACTATAACAAGATTTAATAAAGGAGTATATGCTTACGTTTACTTTAGTGTGAGTCTGTACTCAACACTAAACTCTTCAATGTTCTATGAAAACACTGGAAGTCTAGTCCTACAGCAAACAGATATGGAATCTTCTGAAAACGTCTGATGCTCTAAGATGCTCGTCGAATATAGAACAGAAATAATGCAGGGGCAGGACACCAAAGCGTGTATCTTAAATACACCAATAAGTAGGATACATATACTGTATATAAAACAAGGGAGTGCAACAACTCTGTGACAGCACTAATAATAGCCACTCAAAACAGTACTTCCTTAGCCAAAGTAACAGCCATACTGGGTTGTGCACTATGCATCAACCTAGGCTAAAATAATATGTGAATAATTCCTAAAGCATACGCAGTTAGAGTTAATAAACACAATACTGTCTTTATTACTAATAAAGTCTAGCAGCGGCATAAAAGGTACCAGAAGGCTAGGCAGAGCGCAAGCATGCTCGTAGCCTACTGTCTCCCCTTGAACAGATTTCCCTTATGTTACGTTAAGTGACTAGGAGGTTCTCTTGGTAAGTCCAGATCTCAAGTATCTGGTCTTTACCCTGGCGCTCCACAAAGGTCAACAAAATGAGGTAGCAAGCATACAAGTAAGACTAGGTAAAAGCCCTTCGCTTGTATACTGCTACACTCGCAAAGGAAAAATATGCACAAGGGTTACAGGCTACCTAGCTTCATCGAAGTCGTACAGGCTCTGACTTGCCATGTACATAAATCAGACAACGACCAAAGATACCCTCCACTGTCTAGCATTAAATAGTAACAAAGAACAACTCAATAATTAGAAGCACCCAATGATAATATGACTCCATGTGACTATGACTAATAATAATCCCTAAAGCTAGTGCCAAACATATATGTGAGAACTGGTGCTGGTAATACGACTGGCCGACTATGGAAGTCGTATGCAGAACCATAAGGGATAAGTAATTGAATAAAGATAAGAAGTATTGGAAAAGAAGAAGTTCAGAGAGAGAAACAGTAGTACAGGGGGTTAGATTGGGGACAGATTGCAAGGGACGTCTAGGACCAAGCACACCATGCCAAGCTCTGAAGAGACACGCGAGAAGGATGCCCGCACCACCTTACTAGGACAGCGGCCTCCAATCACAGACGACTACGTCATGAAGAGGAAGCGTCATATGACGCGCCAGGCCAGCCGACCAATCAAGAGCGTGGGAACCTCCGCCAGAGCGAGGGAGGCACACGCACATATTACCACCTCGCTGCATCCTTCGTTCTCTCTCTCCTTAAATTCACACTACACATCTTATACTCCATCACTGATATAAAATACTTCCAAGTGTCACAGACAAGAATAAAGACCACCACTGATCTGTCTGTGACATCATGAATACTCAGAAAGAAAGAACATCGTTCTACGATTATTATAGCCCATTTCACTGCCCTGGCGAGCGCTAGCGAGTACGAGCACATTCTGGCAAGCTGGCCAGCGTAACAATTGTAAGTTTGTGGAAAGCAACTCGAGGGAAGTGAATTCCAAAGAGTAGTAGTTCTAGGGATAAATGAATTTTGATAAGCAGAAGTTCTGCATTGTGGAGGAGAAAGTGTAAATTCATGGGCGCTCTCAGCTGCCCTAGTTCTACAGGGAAAGATGTGAAGAGGCGGCACAATTGAAGCAAGTTCCTCGGAACAATTGCTGTAAAAATATCTGTAGAATAATGCAAGGGATGCAACGTTTCTTCGTATGGATAATGTAGGAAGGTCCTGTGTGATTGCAGGGTTATTGATTAATCTAATAGCTTTATTTTGAATTTTGTCAAACTGCCTCAATGCAACCACTCCACTTCCACTCCACAGAGGTGAACAGTAATCCATCTGAGAACGCACATGACTTTTATATATTACGGCCAACTGCTCGTCAGTGAAGAATTCTCGAACTCTGTACAGGAGTCCCAGTTTTTTAACATAATGTGTCCAGCTCAAGTTAGTAGTTAATGTTACACCGAGAATGTCAATACTAGGGGAAGTGGGAATATTTACATCATTCAAAAATATATGGGAGTCAGTGAGATTCTGTCGGTTAGAAAATTGAATGTACTTGGTTTTTTGTGCATTAAAGGAAACTAGATTCTTTTGTCCCCATTCATTAATTCTAGAAAGGTCCTGGTTCAGAGAAATTGCAGTATTCATTTTTGAATTTATAAGATCGGGTTGGGTGAAAGAATTGGTAAATGTGAAGAACTGTGGAGTGTTGAGTCATCTGCGTAGGAATGTATTGGATTATGAGTGGTAGATATGAGATCATTGATATGAATGAGGAACAGAATTGGGGCCAAAACTGATCCCTGGGGAACACCAGCATTTATTGAGTGAAATTGAGAATAAAGGCCATCTACCATTACACATATTTTTCTGTTATGAAGATAAGAAGAAATCAGTGAAACTAATGATGCAAGGCCGTAGTGTGATACATTCGACAATAAGGATTGATGCCAGACTCTATCAAATGCCTTTGATATATCCAGTGCTATTGTATGTGTTTCACCATGTTGGTCTGTAGCTTGGTTGATTTGATGAGTAAGAAGGCAAAGAATGTCTGCAGTTGATCGACATCGTCTAAAACCATATTGCCTATCACTGATTAATTTATTATTCTCAAGATGCTTAATTATGTGATTATTTAATATAATTTCAAAGACTTTACCAAGAGTGGAAGTTATAGCTATTGGTCTGTAGTTTGATGGATCTGAAGAGGCACCTTTTTTAGGAACTGGATGGATGTGTGCTTCTTTCCAGGGTACTGAGAAGCATGAGGTATGAGTACACAGACGGAAATTTGTTGCCAATACAGGAGCGAGCACCAAGGAGCAATTCTTAAGTACTATTGGAGGAATTTCATCTGGACCAGGAGCCTTATCTACTGAGAGATTCTGCAAAATAGTTTTGACATGTCTGGTGTGGATCTTAAGTGAGGGAATTCCAGGCGAATCAAAATTAAGTACAGGGAGATCTTGATTTATTTAATTTAAGGTTGAGTTGGTGGAGAAAATATACGCAAGAAGGTTAACTTTACCTCGTGGGTCACTTACAAGATTGCCAGTCATCGATTTTAATGGTGGAATGGATGAAGCAGTAGTGAAGTTGGATTTGAATGAGTTAAGAGTAGACCAAAATATTTTGTTATCATTTGGATTATTTAGAAGTTTATTTGCCTGCTTGTGGAGAAAGTTTGATTTAGTTAGTTTTAATACAGTTTTGGCATGATTTCTGATGTTTCTAAAGTAATTAAAGGCTTCATGTGTTTTTGATCTTGTGAATGCATTGCAGGCTATTGTTTTTTGTTCAGTTACTCTAGCACAATTATGGTCAAACCATTTAGGTGAATTAGATCTTTTACTGTACTTTTGATGAGGAATAAAAGTTTCCATTCCAATGTTTACAAAATCTTGTATGTGGCTCAAGGTGGAGTATGCATCATTAGAAAAGAAAGAGGTCCAGGGAATATCAATAAAGAAACCTTGAAGACCCTCCCAGTCTGCCCTATCGTAATGCCATTTAATCACCAAAACAGGTTCAGAGTGGGAAGGTGTGGTTGGTGATAGGCAGGTGGCCTGTATCAGACAGTGATCAGAAGATCCAAGCGGGGACCTCACTGTAACATCATAATTTTCTGAATTTGTTGTTAAAAATAAGTCCAGTAGGTGGGAATTATGATTAGGATTATCTGGTACACGAGTGGGTTGGTTGACTAGTTGAGTGAGATTAAATTAGTCTGCAAATAGCTCACATTCAAGACCAGCATCATCAGTCCTGGCTTAATGAGTGAGCCATTCAATATTATGGACATTAAAATCACCCAACACAGTGATTTCAGAAGAAGCATTTAAGTTGAGGACACTGAGTTGTGAGGACAGAGAATCAAAAAGACTTTGCTCTGGAGGAGTATTTGGGAAACGGTAGATGCAACATATGTATTTAAATTTACCAGCAGAAATTAATTTGTATATAGAATAATCAAAATAGGGACAATTGAAACTAGTAACCTCCTCCAGGGCAATTAAAGATTTTGCGAAGTAACATACACCTCCTTTAGGTCTGAAATTTTGGAGCAGTTGATAACCTGGAAAATTAAATCTAGACGTGTCAGATGTGGATGTTACTTGAGTCTCTGTCAAAAAAAGGAGAGTAGGGGATTCTGCTTGAAGAAATTGGTGTACAGAATTGATGTTAGAGTGAAGTCCCCTTATATTGCTAAAGAAAAAGCTGCACCGACGAGCAGCTATGGGACGTTGCAATGCTCTTGACACAGTCGCATGATGACGACTGGTGTCAATGACCCAACCCTGCCGGGGGTGGATATCCGAGGGACCACCAGGTTTGCTCTTAACAATTGTACAGCCATATTTATTAGGTAGGTGTATGGTGTTACATGTATGATATGTAGTGGGAAGAGTAGTGTTTTATGGATAGAGGATAGCGATGTAGGGCAATGTCGTGAAGTTGGATGTGTATGTTATATAAAGAGGGTTTTCCTGATACCCCTGATGTGTGAGGCAGAAAGATATGTATCCAGCTACCAAGGCCTGGGAGAGAGAGGCCTATGATCATCACTACTATAATTACAATCATCACTACTACTCTCACCATCATCACTACTACTGTCACCATTGTCACAACCATCTTAATCACTACTAGCATTGACACTACAACTATCAACCAGCATTACTACTATCATCACCACCATCTTACAATCATCATTACTACTGTTAACATAATCACTACTACTATAACCATCATCATTACTACTGTCACAAGTATTACCATCATGTATCCTACTGTCACCATCATCACTACTACTGCCATCATCACCATTACTATGATCTTCATCATCACAACTATTGTCATCATCACTACAACTTTCACCATCATCACTACTACTCACCATCATCACTAATACTCACACCATTGTCACTTCCATCATCACTACTGTCATTATCACTACAACTATCATTACTTGTCACCATCATCACTACTATTATGACCATCATCACTACTACTAGTACTGTCACCATCATATCTACTACTGTCACCATCATATCAACTACTATTCATCATCATCACTACTGTCAACATCATCAATACAACTACAACCATCATCACTACTATTATCATCATCATCACTACTATCACCATCAATCCCACTATTACTACCATCACTTCTAATGCCAACTAAACTAACTTAACCTAGCAGAGATGTTTTCGCCCCCAGAACGCCAACATTGCTGGGGGGGGGGGGAGTGGGGGGTCTGGGAGGAGGGGGGGGGGTTCCGGGAAGGGGGGGGAGGGGTAAAACCATATTTTGGACCTAAAATCATAACTATTGCATAAATTCAAAAAATCTTTTTTGACTGAAGTTCGTGTTCACGCAACAAATGTTTGTGTGAAATTTGGTGAAAATCCGTCCAACAGTCTAGGAAGAGTTCCGAGACAGACGGACAACGACGACGACAACGACAGATTTTTTGTTTGTTTGGTACCCACTATACAGGGGGGGGGGGGGGGGTGATACCAAACTCTGCTTACGCAGAGTTGATAAAGTAGACGTGCCGTTTTGCCCAAAATCAAAACGGCATATCCAACTCTGCGATGGGTTACCATCATTACTACTAATACCATCAATCACCATCATCACTACTACTTCCTTCATCACTACAACCGCCACAATCATCACGACTACTGCCATCATCACCATTACTATGATCATCACTACTACAATAAAGTAGACGTGCCGTTTTGCCCAAAATCAAAACGGCATACCCAACTCTGCGATGGGTTACCATCATCACTACCAATACCATCATCAATCACAATCACCATCATCACTACTACTGCAATCATCACTACAACTGCCACAATCATCACGACTACTGTCATCATCACCATTACTATGATCATCATCACTACTACAATAAAGTATACGTGCCGTTTTTCCCAAAATCAAAACGGCCTACCCAACTCTGCGATGGGTTACCATCATCACTACTACTTTCTTCATAACTACAACCGCCACAATCATCACGACTACTGTCATCATCACCATTACTATGATCATCATCACTACTACAATTACAATCATCACTACTACTCTCACCATTATCACTACTACTGTCACCATTATCACTACCATCTTAATCACTACTAGCATTGATGCTACAACTATCAACCAGCATTACTACTATCATCACCACCATCTTACACTCATCATTACTACTGTTAACATCTTCACTACTACTATAACCATCATCATTACTACTGTCACAAGTATTACCATCATGTATCCTACTTTACCTTTGGATGTGTTCGCCGCTCCTCTAGCGGCACCAAGGAGCGCGACGCCCCCCGTTATGGGTGGTGATTTGGTGCAGTAGACTGTTTGAAGCGACAGCTCGCTCCCTTGCGAGGATGGGCTCGTCTGGCACTTTTTGCAGTTCGACATCTAGGGCTCTCTTGAAGTTGTCTAACGAGATGTCCCTCATGTCTCTTACTCGCCGTGGGAGTTTGTTGAAGAGACGTGGGCCTCTGTGTGATAACCAGCCCTCTCGCAGAGAGCCCATAGCACCCCTGTTATTCATCCGGGGGATTTCGCATTCCCAGCCTCTCCTATCACTGAATTTCATGACTATCGGAGTATGTAGGTTTGGTACTAAACCCTCTGCGATTTTCCATGTGTATATTATTAGGTAACGTTCTCTTCTACGTTCCAGTGAGTACAGATTCAGTGCTCTTAAACGCTCCCAATAGTGTAGATGTTTTATCGAACTTATATGCGAAGTGAAATTTCTTTGTACACTCTCTACGTCATTTATTTCACCTGCTTTGTATGGGGATGTTAATACGCTACAGTATTCAAGCCGCGGTAGCACTAGAGATTTGAAGAGCGTTATCATAGGCAATTCACCGCGTGTTTTAAAAGTACGCAGAATCCAACCCGTTAGACGTTTCGCAGCCGCCACTTTGACCTGGTTATGTACTTTGAAACCCATATTTTCAGACATTAATACCCCAAGGTCTTTCACACTGTCTTTCCGTTCTATTATGTGGTTAGATTCTGTTAAGTAATTTGTAATTTCTTTAACACCATTATTATCTCCGTACCGTATTAATTGGAATTTTTCCTCATTGAATTGCATGTTGTTTTCCCTGGTCCACTGGAACACTACATTCATGTCTTCCTGCAGTCGGCCCGTGTCCTCTTGTGTGTTTACTATCTTACTTAATTTTGTGTCATCAGCAAAAGACGACACCGTACTGTGTCTGGTGTTGGTATCTATATCGCAAATTAGTATGAGGAACAGAAGGGGCGCTAGCACTGTTCCTTGGGGCACTGAGCTTTTGACATCCGAAGGCTCAGAAGTGACTTGGTTTACTGCTACCGATTGTTTTCGGTTTACGAGGAAATTGTATATCCACCGTCCGATTTTCCCAGTTATACCTTTTGCTTTCAGTTTGTGGGCTATTATACCATGGTCACATTTATCAAATGCCTTAGCAAAATCGGTGTAAATGACATCCACGTTTTTCTTTTCTTCTAGCGCTTTAAGAATTTTGTCATAGTGTTCCAAAAGTTGTGAGAGACATGATCTTCCCGCTCTAAACCCATGTTGACCGGTGTTGTGTACTTCATTTCCCTCCATGAATGTTGAAATTTTGCTTCGCAGGACTCGCTCACCATCATCACCATTACTCTGATCTTCATCATCACAACTATTGTCATTATCACTACAACTTTCACCATCATCACTACTACTCACCATAATCACTTATACTCACACCATCATCACTACTGTCATTATTATCACTACAACTATCATTACTTGTCACCATCATTACTACTATTATGACCATCATCACTACTACTAGTATTGTCACCGTCAAATCTACTACTGTCACCATCATATCTACTACTGTCATCATCATCACTACTGTCAACATCATCAATACAACTACAACCATCATCACTACTATTATCACCATCATCACTACTATCACCATCAATCCCACTATTACTACCATCACTTCTAATGCCAACTAAACTAACTTAACCTAGCAAATATGTAGCGATATGTATTCGCCCCCAGAACGCCATCATTGCAGGGGGGGCTGGGAGGAGGGGGGGGGGGGGGGGGGGGGGGGTCCGGGAAGGGGGGGGGGGGACCATGTTTTGGACCTAAAATCATAACTATTGCATAAATTCAAAAAATCTTTTTTGACTGACGTTCGCATTCACGCAACAAATGTTCGTGTGAAATTTGGTGAAAATCCGTCCAACGGTCTAGGAGGAGTTCCGAGACAGACGGACGACGACGACGACAGACATTTTGTTCGTGTGGTACCCACTATACGTACCCACTATTACTACCCACTATTACTGGTACCCACTATTACTACTGATACCAAATTCTGCTTACGCAGAGTTGATTACAATCATCACTACTACTCTCACCATCATCACTACTACTGTCACCATTGTCACAACCATCTTAATCACTACTAGCACTGACACTACAACTATCAACCATCATTACTACTATCATCACCACCATCTTACAATCATTACTACTGTTAACATCATCACTAATACTATAACCATCATCATTACTACTATCACAAGTATTACCATCATGTATCCTACTGTCACCATCATCACTACTACTGCCATCATCACCATTACTATGATCTTCATCATCACAACTATTTCATCATCACTAAACTTTCACCATCATCACTACTACACACCATCATCACTAATACTCACACCATCATCACTACTGTCATAATGTCATTATCAACTCTGCGTAAGCAGAGTTTTGTATCGCCCACCCCCGTATAGTGGGTACCACACGAAAAAAAAATCTGTCGTCGTCGTCGTCCGTCTGTCTCGGAACTCCTCCTAGACCGTTGGACGGATTTTCACCAAGTTTCACACAAACATTTGTTGCGTGAATGCGAACGTCAGTCAAAAATAATTTATGCAATAGTTATGGTTTTAGGTCCAAAATATGGTTTTACCCAAAATATGGTTCCCCCCCTCCAGGACCCCTCCTCGGCCCTCCCCCCCCCCCCCCCCCCAGCAATGAATGCGTTCTTAGTGTGTGAGCCCCGAAGAGGCTCACACACTAAGAACGCATTCGTTCTGGGGGCGAAAACATCTCGCTATGCATTTGCTAAGTTAAGTTAGTTTAGTTGGCATTAGAAGTGATAGTAGTAATAGTGGGATTGATGGTGGACAGACGAGACAGACGGACAATGACGACGACGACGGCGACAGATAATTTTGTTCGTGTGGTACCCACTATACGGGGGGGCGATACCAAACTCTGCTTACGCAGAGTTGATAATCTATCTATCTATCAATTGCCTGACGCAGTGATTCCCGAAGGGGTGGCCACGAGCGAACTGCCCCCATGCACCTCTGTCGCCAGTCAGTCGACGCCCCTCCTCCCAACCAGCACCGCCTTCATTCATATACTTCCTCACTCCATCCTTCCACCTCTCCTTCGGTGCACCTCTCCCTCTCTGTCATTCCACCTTGCTCTCGTACACCCTCTTAGTCATTCTCTCTCTTTCCATACGTTCCATATGGCCGAACCATCTCAAGTTATTCCTTTTTACACTTTCCACCACACATACCTCCACATCACACCTCCTTCTTACTTCCTAATTCGTCTGTCTATCCCTCCATGTAACTCCGCACGCACTTCTCAAGTAACTCATTTCCACCGCTCTCACTCTTGGTCTGAGTCTCTTCCCGGACGTCCATGCTTCGCTTCCGTAAGTTAGTGTCGGCATTACCACACTGTCATGCAAGGACTTCTTCACTTCCATACTGACCACGTTATTTCTTGTTACTGCTTTCAACGTTCCTACAACCCTCTTCCCCTGTTTCACCCTCTCCCGCACTTCTTCATCCATAGTCCCATCTTTACTCAACACACTGCCCAGATACTTAAAAGAGCTGACGATCTCCATAGCCTGACCGTTCAACTTCACCACACACTCTGTGACTTCACTCCTTTCGAAGACCATAACCTTGCTCTTCCCCGCATATACCTTCAAATTTTGTTTTTCGCACACTGTTCCAAACTCATTTACCAGACCCTGCAACCCCTATTCATTATCGCTCATCAGAGCTGTATTATCCGCAAACAGCAGTATAGGCAGCTTCCACTCATTTCCCTCCCTTATCAGCGATGCACCAACATCTACTGCTCTTCCTAGTATTTCTTTCATGACTCCGTCCATATATACAGTAAACAACCACGGGGACATCACACACCCCTGTTTCAACCCAACATTCAGGTTAAAGAACTTACTCTGCTCATTGTCCACACAGACTGCCGCCTTGGCACCCTCATACATGCTCTTCAATGCTTTCAGCAACTTGCCATCTACTCAGTATATTCTAAGTACTTTCCACATACCTTCTCTATCCACTATGTCATAGGCTTTCTCCAAATCCATAAAGGCAACATACACCTTTTGTTGCTTCTCCAGATACTTCTCCACAACACAATTCAGGGTAAAAATCTGATCTACATATCCTCTTCCCTTCCTAAAACCTCCCTGCTCGTCGCCTATCCATTTCTCCGTTCTCACTCTCACTCTCTCAATCACTACCCTACTGTACACCTTCCCTACTACGCTTAGAAGACATAATAATAATAATAATAGTAATAACAACAACTTACTTGCCGTAGTAGTCCCAAGCTTGAGGATATAGGTCACCAAATGCCAGGAGAGGTTGAGGGTGGTGGAGCAGGAACAAGTTGACCTGACATGACCCAGACTCCCAGAGCACGGTCACCAGGTCCTCAGCTTCCCTCACTATCACCGCCTGGTACCAGGTTCGAATCCCGGTGAATCACATTATATGCTTTCATTAATTTCATTGGAGGTGTATGGTGTTGGGGTGAAATTGTTTATATACACAGCAACTCTCTTAGTAGGTCAATCCCTTCTCCCTCATGTTCAGCCGATTAGTTTTAAGATTTTATGACATTCGTTACCCATTTTTAGATAAATGTGTACATTTTTAGGTAGAAAAATTTCCCGGCCAAAGGCCGGTTCCGCCTAAATTTCAGGCTCGCTATCGCTCGACAGGAGAAAATAAGACACCTAAATGGCACGAAACATCTAAATATTGACAAAGAAATCGCCAAACTAATGGGCCGAAAGTCTAAAAATCTAAAAGACTAATGGGGCTAAGCAGGAGGGAGAAGTGGGGTGCCAGATAAATCAACCCCCCCCTCCCCTCTCCCCCCCCCCCCCTCCCCCTTAATGTGAGGAATAGATGGGGGTGAGGTTGAGGGTGGTGGACCAGGAACAAGTTGACCTGACCTATGACCCAGACTACCAAACCACTAAGGTTAGAAGGGCCTCAGCTTCCCTTACCATCACTACCTGGTATATACAGTACGCAACACTCTTACTAGGTCACTCCCTTCTCCCTCATGTTTAGCCACATTATTTTGAGGTTTTAAGATGTTCGTTCCATTAGTTTGGCGATTTAAAAACCTTTCAGCTCATTTCCTTGTCAATATTAGGACCTTTTCTACCATTTAGGGGTCGATTTTTTGTTCCTGGCGAGCGAAAGCAAGCCTTTGACTGGGACATTATTCTACCGAAAAAATGTACAAATTTATCTCGAAGGGGGGTATGGGGGGTGTTTTTTTAAGCTTCATGAAGGTCTAGCGAGGAAACTAAGAAAAAACACAAACTAAAAATTAAGAAAATAAAAAAAACAAAATATTCGGAGGTTCATTTTGCAAATCGAGAGTTCATATTGGCCTTGACTTATGCCGTTGAGTGTACTTATCCAAACTGGCCTGCTTGAGTTGAGGTAGGGAGTTAAGTTGGTTTACTAAAGGTGAATCAAATCGTCTCATTAAATCTTTACTTGATATTAACACTTCGGAGGTTCAGTTTGCTATTCGAGGGTTAATATTGGACCAGCATATAATATTTTGCCTTAGAGTGTCCTGCTACAAAAGTAGAACATAAGGGACTGGGGTTCTCGAGCTAGGCAAACCCAGGGTTTATATTCCTAGTATATCTGGGTGTATTAATCTTGGGGAGGCTCGAGGGCTCCAGTCTTGCATACTTCCTGGCTTTTCGTGGGCTTAATGATCCTCTAGGGTTGATAGCCTCTAAAGTTCTACTTTAACTAAGTATTAAATCCTGCTATAAAGGTTATCAACTGACCTGCTTGAGTTGAGGTAGGGAGATGAGCTGATTTAGCACAGGTGAGTCCAGGTAGTAGTACTGGGGGTCTACAGCCAGGAGTAGCGAAGAACAGCCAGCGAACTCTCTGTCCAGCACCTGGTTTAGTAAGGCGGACAAACTAGTATCCTCCTCTTTATTCCACAAGTAAGCTGGATCCTTTCCGCCGAACCAAAGTGACTGGCTGTTGCGGAAACGAAACTATATTAACCCCTTGAAGATCGTGACGCGTTATGACAGTTTATTCTGGCTATCATTAGACAATTTGATACAGTGTAGGAAGGATCTGTGGGCATTAAAATGGTAAAGACTGTCTCAGTTAACCCTCTGACTTCCATATACCCTTCCCAATCTAAATAATAGTGTATAATGATAGTCAGATTAAAATACCAAAATGCGTCATAATCCTTGCGGGGTTAATGATTAGTAAGTATAGTGGTTGTCAGTCCTAAATTACGTTTTTCATTCAATTTCGACAATCCAAAACTGAATGTTTTTCATATGATTCTCATGTTGATTCTTCTCATTTGAATGTGGCAATACCAATACATATATGTTATATGTACAGTATATAGGTCATGATCAAATGTTCATAGTCCTTACGAGTATCAATGAAAAGGTCTTTCTTTTATTATAATTATATATATATATATACTGTATATATATATATATATATATATATATATATATATATATATACATATATATATATATATATATATATATATATATATATATATATATATATATATATATCCCTTATGACCCTGACTGTACAGCACTGAGACCAATAAGGTAACATCCATGAGAATCAGTATCGTACCCAAACGAGGCAGCACAGGGATTCAGTATATCTTGAATACTTCAGAACTTGTCTTTAGAGGGTCAGACATTGAAAGTAAATGTATTAGTGTTCACGACTGACGTCCTAAACTGAGTAGAGTTGTTTAATGTTAGCCAAAATATATACACAGACGTCCTCATATTAAAGTACACTCTCTGATATATATATTAAGTCATGGTCCTCTTTGAATCCTCAAACTACTTAACCCCTTTAGCACGAGCCGCCTTTTGACCTTTGATTCTCGCTAAAATTGGACGTATGCAGCTTAAGGACCTACATTATGCAGACAGCTTATTGAGATCCCATTTATCCCTCTCATTCGTGTGATGGTAACCACAATATGATGAACATTACGTCATCGTGCTGAAGGGGTTAAATGAACATAAGAAATCCATATCATAGTTATAAAGTTAATGAGAATATTCGATTCCGTTCGAGATAGCTTCGAAAACCTATGAGTGTATGTAAGATATTTACTGATACCTTCGATCAAGGGACTGGAGTTCTCGAAAAGAGGCTCCAGTCTTGACGTTCTGCTTGACTTACAGTGTGCTGGCTTATTAATCCAGAGGGGTTGATAGCCTCTGAAGTTCTATTTTAACTAACTAACCTTCGGTCACTTTCATTATCGATGTGTTTCCTAGGCAGTGTATTATAGGCCGCTGTAGTGTTCTCAATGACTTCAGCAAAGCTCCTCTGCCCGGCGAAGCTGAGGAGATGTTTGTATTGGACGTGACCCTGTAGTGCTGAGGTGAGGTGGGTGGTGTGGTGGGAGGCCAGAACCTTCACCATCACCATAACCATCACAACACTACCACGGCCGAACATCTTTCATACACACGCTGCCTGAAATACAAGAGTATATATATATATATATATATATATATATATATATATATATATATATATATATATATATATATATATATATACGGTATATATCTCTATACTGTATACTGTATATGTATGTGTGTATATAATTTTCAATGTCACACTCGCAGCGGAATCACTGATTATTTACAGCCTTTTCCTAATTCACCAATATATTTAGGAAGGGGTCTGGGAACGCAGTTTTTATTTTGGTTTAGCTTGAAGGGGTCGGTGTGGGGGGGGGGGGGATTGTTTTTCGCTTGAAGGGGTCTAGGGGAGTTTCTTGTTAGCGTGACAGGTGTTTGAGGGGAATACCTGGACACTTAACCCCTTTAGCACGTGGACGCCTTTTTACCGTTTATTTTGGCTAAAGTTACACAATGTTATGCAGCTTAAGAAGGGCCTGTGTTATTCAGAGGGTTAATTGAAATCGTACTTACCCATTTGAGTCATACAGGTTGATTACAAGCTAAATTCAATCGTCTAATATGATGAAAATGACGTCATCGTGCTGAAGGGGTTAAAACCGGTGTCACACGATCAATTTTATCAGCTGCATCTATCAGAGCCACGAAAATGCTAATAATTATCTCATTTCGACTGATTGGCTGTTTAGTTGCATATCAAATGTTATTCAGCGGTATTTGTATGTATTCCATTGATATGTAAGTGTTTTCCGAAAGCTTGGACAGAAAATATTGTCTATGTACATTGTCGGTCAATAATTATCATTTAGGATTTTGCTTGATGTTTCCATTTTTGGGCAATATCTTTTAGTTTGTACTCTAGGCTAACAAAAATGCCTTTTCAGACTTCCTTCAATCTAAAGGAAAGGCCCACCTAGCCCCCCTGCAATCTATATTTGTAAATTTTTCGATGAAAAATATGGCACAGCCAAAGGCCAATATTTTTGACAAAATAATTGAAAACTTGATTTTAGGTGTAGCATCCTATTATCGCCAAATAGTATATGTTGTTTTGTAGTTGATGTATAGAATATTATATTTACATATTCGCTTCCCAATATACACTTCCATAATTTGAAATAAGTTATGTTCATGAACAATTATGAATGACTGTACCTATATCAAATTGCACCATCGACAACTAGAAACATATTTTGTTATCATTATATATTATAGCTTAGCATGCATGGGTCAAACCGTGTACAAATTGAAGGTAAAATACAAATAATCATTAGTCATTGTATTCATCTTTATTTATGCATTGTCTTCCATATAATATGTTGCCATATTCAAATACAAGTTTATTTACAACAAATATATTTATAATATACATATGTAAATCAATCAATATCTTTATAATATACAGACTGAAAATGTATCTATGAAGTCATTATAGACGAGCAAACTAAAAATTATTGCACAAATGGACAATTATGTATTATTTACTTTGCATAAATACAATTAGCACTAGGCCAGTTTGAAATATTAGACTGTATAAACAAAAATTAAAACTATTCCATATTTTCCCCTTGAGGATTATGACGCATTTTGGCAGGTTATTCTGACCATTATTGGACGATTTTATTCAGTCTAGGAAGGAAGTTTTGCAGGCAGATGGTTAATGGAGATATTCTGTACCCATTTGATGTCCAAAGATCCTTTCTAAGCTGTATATAATCGTCCAATAATTGGCAGTAATACGCAGTAAAAATGGGGTTAATTGAGATAGTTCGGAGCCTGCCCTGTGAATGTATAAACAACGGAACATTTTTAACCCATACATTACCGGGGAAGTCTTCTTGTTTTGATTCCAGGTGCATTTAAACGATGTTATGAAGCTTAGGAAAGATGTATAGTAGCTAAAAGGATTAATTGAGATAGTTTGTAGCCTTAACATGGGTATGCGTCCTTCTTAAGCTGAATAATATCATCCAATAGTTACCAGAATATATAAACAAGGACATCACCGGTACTGTATTGGTTAACAGTGCACAACCAAACTTCCAGCATGTGGTGATGGGCTGGTTTATTAGAGTGAGAGCTGAGCGAGCTCTGACATACCCATAGCTTACTCTGACTGTTCCTTTTACTTATACATTTTCTAGATCTCAAGGGATGGCATCTCTTCCGTGGTTTGACCTCCCTACTGCCAACCTTGAGGTTGGCAGATTGGGAGCCAAAGCGTCACATTTTGTCTTTGCCCCTTAACTTTCCCTTCATAATTGCTGAGGAGAACAGGGCCTTGGGTGGGGCTTTGGTTTCCTTGGCGTTTCCGCCCTCTTTAGCTCCCCGCCTTGAAGTGGCTTCGGTTACCTGGGCTTTATTGGTGATAAGCAGGGAGGGTTTTGTGGGGGCATTCGGTTAATGGCCTTGACCTTGCTCAGTACCTTGGGGCTGCTCGGCCAGACAACCTGGGGAAGAGCAACAACAACAACAACAACAGTGCACAAACGTATCTAAATAGAAACGTTTTACCGTATAAATCAACTAGGATACTACGTACACGTCGCTAGATGCAAACAATTACATTGATATACATTTAATTACCGTAAAAGAAAATCACTCCTAAAACTGAACTGATTCTTCCCATTATTGATCAACCTAATATTTACATTTCTGAGGTTCGTATAGCTGCTCAAGATATAATTTTGGGCCAGAATTTGTTTAGCCCTTTCTGTACCGGCAAATTTTTTTTTTTTTTTTTTTTTTTATCCAGCTATTTTTAGATTGGATCTAGGACATCTCAACCAGTAGATCATTTTAACCAGTAGCACTCAATCAGTCCCAAATCAACCAAGACCAACCAAACCAGTGTTAATTTGAAGTAATAACCTAACTCTACCTAACCTAACCTAACAGTATTGGTTAAATTAGAAGAGGTTGAGAGCTACTGGTTGAAATGGTCTGATGATTGAGATGTCAGGTACTAGTTGAAATGGTCTACTGATTGAGATGTCCGGTACTGGGTGTAATGGTCTACTGGTTGAGATGTCCGGTGCTATTTGAAATGGTCTACTGGTTGAGATGTCCGGTAATGGTTGAAATGGTCTATTAGTTGAGATGTCCAGTACTGGTTGAGATGTACGGTACTGGTTGAAATGGTCTATTAGTTGAGATGTACAGTACTGGTTGAAATGGTCTACTGGTTGAGATGTCCGGTACTGGTTGAAATGGTCTATTAGTTGAGATGTCCAGCACTGGTTGAAATGGTCTGCTGGTTGAGATGTCCGGTACTAGTTGAAATGGTCTACTGGTTGAGATGTCCGGTACTGGATGTAATGGTCTACTGGTTGAGATGTCCGGTACTATTTGAAATGGTCTACTGGTTGAGATGTCCGGTACTGGTTGAGATGCTCGGTACTGGTTGAAATGGTCTATTAGTTGAGATGTCTAGTACTGGTTGAAATGGTCTACTGGTTGAGATGTCCGGTCACCACTAAATTAGAACATGGCAACATTGGAAGGAGTCGGCAACACACACGGTCCCGACTGCCTCCAATTTTTCAATCTTATAATACATTTTCGGAAAAATCGGAGATAGTCGGGAGAGATTATTGTGTATGTGTGACGGGTATTTTAGAGTGTACTTTAAAGAGGGTGACCTGCTGTTTTTCTCTCTTTCTCTGGCTTGTATCCATTATTCCCAATTCAGCCTACTGTTTTAAGACGCTTATCCCCATCCCGAGCCAGCTTTGTATGGAGAAATCTGGCTTCGCCGGAGACATTTTTCCATCGAAAAATTTACAAATGTAGCCTGCTGTCAAAAACATTTAAAACAATATGCTGGCTCGCTACCACTTGCCAGAACAAAATTGACACTTGGATGGGGGTAAATGTCTTAAGACAGTAGGTTGAATGGGGCCGAATCGATACAACCTAGAGAGAGAGGGAGAGAGAGAGAACAAAACAAATCGAGGTAGGACCCCTTTATCCCTTCTGTGCCGGCGACGTATCTTTCATTTGGTTTAAGCTAAATTTCGAAGATTTTATGAAGCTTAGGAAGGATATATGATTGCTAAACATATTAATTGATATTGTGTAGCCTTTTAATTATTAGACGTCCGACCTAAGCTGAATGATTTCGTCTATTATTGGCTAGAACATAATGCAAAGGATGTCACCGGTACTGAATTGGGTTCAATTTGACCATGTCCATATCCTTCTTTATTCCAGTGTTCAGCTTGGTCTATTTCATCATTGTCCAATGCCTATGGCCTTTCGTTCTCGATTAAGGGGGTAGTGCTTGTTTTGTAGTCTATGTAATCATTAATGTATATATTAAGGGGGTAGTGCTTGTTTTGTAGTCTATGTATTCATTAATGTATATATTAAGGGGGTAGTGCTTGTTTTGTAGTCTATGTATTCATTATTGTATATATTAAGGGGGTAGTGCTTGTTTTGTAGTCTATGTATTCATTAATGTATATATTAAGGGGGTAGTACTTGTTTTGTAGTCTATGTATTCATTCATTTATATATTTTTGAGTTTCCTCGCTAGACTTCCATCAAGCTTAACAAAAACACCCCCTAGACCCCTTGTCAAGATACATGTGTACATTTTGTTTTGTAGAAAAATGTTCCAACCGAAGGCCGGTTTCCTCTAAAATTACAGGCTCGCAATCACTCGACAAGAAAAGGTTGACACCTAAATTGCTCGATAGAGTTTAATATTTACAAATAAATGGGACGAAAGTTCTAAAAAAAGACAAACCATTACAACAAACGTCTTAAAATGTCAAAACTAATATGCTAAACATGAGGGAGAAAGGGGTCCATAATAAGCGACTGCCACACCCTTAAGTTATTTTTGGACATGCGAGGATACCTTGTTCCCCAATCTTCTTAATTACTCTTATTAACCTTTCTTTCTGTACCAATCAAAAGGCCATATAATACATGCTATCTCAATTCATCCATTTAGCTACCATTTATCCTTCCTAAGCTTCATAAAATTGAGACACCTTTAACCCATTTGCTTCCTATAGATCCTTCCTGGTAAAACACGTCATGATCTTCAAGGGGTTAATGAAACCGCCTAACAATAGTCAAAATAAAATGAACTAATACTTATACCCATTTACTTCCAATAGATCCTTCCTACATTTTCCCATTTACTTCCTATAGATCCTTCCTACATTTACCCATTTACTTCCTATAGATCCTTCCTACATTTACCCATTTACTTCCTATAGATCCTTCCTACATTTACCCATTTACTTCCTATAGATCCTTCCTACATTTACCCATTTACTTCCTATAGATCCTTCCTACATTTACCAATTTACTTCTATAGATCCTTCCTACATTTACCCATTTACTTCCTATAGATCCTTCCTACATTTACCCATTTACTTCCTATATATCCTTCCTACATTTACCCATTTACTTCTATAGATCCTTCCTACATTTACCAATTTACTTCCTATAGATCCTTCCTACATTTACCCATTTACTTCCAATAGATCCTTCCTACATTTTCCCATTTACTTCCTATAGATCCTTCCTACATTTACCCATTTACTTCCTATAGATCCTTCCTACATTTACCCATTTACTTCCTATAGATCCTTCCTACATTTACCAATTTACTTCCTATAGATCCTTCCTACATTTACCCATTTACTTCCTATAGATCCTTCCTACATTTACCCATTTACTTCTATAGATCCTTTCTACATTTACCCATTTACTTCCTATAGATCCTACCTACATTTACCCATTTACTTCCTATAGATCCTTCCTACATTTACCCATTTACTTCCTATAGATCCTTCCTACATTTACCCATTTACTTCCTATAGATCCTTCCTACATTTCATAAAATCGTATAATGTTAGCCAGAATATACTAGTAGAACGCGTCATAATCCTCAAGGGGTTATATAAGGGAGGTGACCTTCTTTTATTCTCTCTCTCTGAGTTGTATCCCTTCGGCCCCATTCAGCCTACCATTTTAAGACGTTTATGCCCATCCAGGTGTCGATTTTCTTCCTGGCGAACTATAGCGAGCCAGCATATTTGTATTAATGTTTTTGACAGCAGGCTAAATTTTTATATTTTTCGATAGATGTCTCCAGCGAAGCCGGAATAAATCAACACCTGGATGGGGATAAACGTCTTAAAACAGTAGGCTGAATGGGGCCGAATGGATACAACCCAGAGCAAGAGAAAATAGGAAAGAAAAAAAAAAACAGGTTATCCCCCTTAATGAAACCGTCTAACAATAGCCAGTATAAAATTACTTAATACGGCATGATAAAGTCGGCCAAATAGGTGATGTCTTAACACCAAGTATATTTTGATAAACAATTGGTATCAACAATATCTTAAACTTGATGTATTCGTTTCGAGTGAGATAGACAAACATGTTCCTACACTTACCCACCCTATTCAACATCCTACAGAAATTCCCGGCGCGACCGAAGCCGCTCCAAGGACCCGTGCCCCCAGGGAGGGGGTAGGGGATGGTTGTGACGGTTTGGCTCCCGAAACTGCTCCCCGCGGCCGGCATCCGGTTTTCCTCCACTGGTCGTTGATTTTGTCTTCGGCAGTGGAGGGTCGGCAGCCATCCGCGGTTGGCACTCTCGGGAGGTGGCCCCACGGCTTAGACGCCGCCACATCAGGTGACACAGATCACCTACATAAAGAAACCCAAATCCTCAAAGTCAAAGACCATCTGGACATGAGAGGCACTCAATTCTTGGCAGCAGCCTCCACGAACCAAGACCACCCACTAAACTACATGGCAACACACCCACAGACACCAAGAAATATCAAAACAACACCCAGCACACGGTATCACACACAATTATTGTCCTCTCTCCCTCCCTGCCCACCCCGAACCAACTTCCAGAAGCACATCCATACTCATATCTCTCACCGATCCATCCACTCACTCACAGACAACACGCAGCTGCATGCACGACCTCCCGAAATCCATCCTTCCGAATCCTCCCTTCCTCGCGAGGACAGAGTCCACCTGGCCAGGCTGAGATGCGGACTCCATCCAGCTCTCCTGAGCTATCAGAAGAGACTGGATGACTCCGTTGTCGACTCCTGCCCGGGATGTAACACAGCACCCCATACCATTAAACACATCATAGAAGACTGCATTTCACACAACCACTTACGCCAACAACACAATCTACACTCAATGAGAGCTCTGTGGGAAAGCCCGATCGTGGCCATGGCCTTCCTCAGGGACTCGGGGCTGTTCGGCCAGGCAGCTTAGGGAACAACAACAACAACAACAACAACATCCTACAGACATTAACCCTTTGAGTACCAGCGACGTGTGTTATATTGTATTATATCTATATATGTAGACGATATTGTGCAGCTTAGGACAGATCTCTCGTAGTTAAAAGGGTTGGTTGAGATAGTTCCAAGCCTCATTATTGCTAGAGGTCCTTCCTAAGCTGACTTATTAGCGCTACCGTACTATACTATTGGAATCAACGCAAATCATAACCGGCCATCCGTAACTCTCTCCCAGCGGTGAAGGATAGTAGATGGGTCGTGGTTCTATTCAACATCTGACAGACATTAATACAGCACACATAATCATGGCTGAAACATTACCTATTAGCGCTACCGTACTATGCCATAAGGATCAACGTAAATCATTAATGGCCATCCATAACTCTCTCCCAGCGGTGAAGGGTATTAGAGATGCCGGGGTTCTATTCAACATCTGACAGACATTAATACAACACACATAATGATGGCTGAGACATGACTTATTAGCGCTACCGTTGTATACCATCAGGACTAACGTAAATCATAATCGACCATCCATAGTTCTCTCCCAGCGGTGAAGGATAGTACATAGGCCGGGGTTGAAGGCTGGCCCAGTGGTAATAGTCCAGTATGGGTTTCCTGCAGCGATGTTTGGTATGTACATTACCTTCCAGCTTCCACCTCTTTATCCACCTGCTAACAGTCGTCACGCTGGCCATGTTCAGGCGGGCAATGGTTCGTATGGATAGCCCTCTCTGCCACATCTTCACAAACTGCTTCCGTAACGCCAAGGAGGTGGCTTTGTATTTGGGTAGTTGCTTCATGTTACGTGAGTCTGTAAATATTGATAACAGGATACTATACCGTGTTCCAAATAAGAAGACCAACACTCATGATCATCAATTTTAAGACCGTTCGTGCCATTTATGTGTCGATTTTTTCCTGGTGAGCGATAGCGAGCCTGTAATTTAGGAGGACTTATGCTGGACTTATGCCGGGAAATGTTTCTACAAATTTTCAAATATATCTTGAAGGGTGATCGTGGGGTTGTTTTTTAAGTTTGATGGAGGTCTAGGGAGGAAACTAGAAACATAATTAATACTATACTATACCCTGTTCCAAGTAGTAGGCCAACACTCATGGCCATTAACCTCTATATCTCACAAACGACGAGAGCAATAGAGCTAATATTTCTACCATTTGGGAAGGGTCAGCCAGGGAATAGGTGTGCACATTAACAGCCCATTTTTATATCCCTTTTTGAGTTCCAGAGGTTAAGTTTCACAATGTCTGGCTTACCTACTTGGGACAGGGTATAGTTTGCAATTCTAGACTGATGATTTTAAGACTGATTATTTTTAGACTGATGATTTTAGACTGATCATTATTAGACGGATATTATTTAGACTGATGATTTTATGACTGATAATTTTTAGACTGATACTGTTTGACTGATGAGTTTTAGAATGCTAATGTTATACTGATAATTGTATACGGGACTGATATTTTTTAGACCGATATTTTTTAGATTGATAATTTTCTATCGATAATTTTTAGACTAATAATCTTTAGACTTGAATAATGGGATACAATTTTAGACTGAGGCGGTCCTTTATCTATGCTTCTCTATAATTTTGTTCTGCATTTCATTTTTCACGAATAACGTTTGTTTATGTTTGAGACTATAACTTGCTTCGTTGGGAGACTTTGTGACTATGAACACCTTTAGCATGATGTCGACTTTTTCCCTTTGATTCTGGCTAACATTAGATGATTGTATGCCGTTTAAGAATGTATGTTATTCAGAGGCTTTATTGAGGTCGTATTTACCCCTATGAATCATAAAGGTCCACACTAAGCTTAAGAAAATCATCTAATGGTTACCAGAATATAATGAAAATTAGGTGATCTTGTTGAAGGGCCTAAAAAGAACCTATGTTATCCAGAGGGTTCATTGAGGAGGCATTGACCCATTGGTGTGTTTGAGGAAGATTATAACTCGAAGAAAATCGTCTAATCGTAATCAGAATACGACGAAAAGTACGTCATCGTGCTGAAAGGGTTAAGCTTCTCGTAGGAACATTCTAAATTTAGTTCTGCCTTTAATTTGGCATGCATAACTTTTGTTTCTCTTTGAGACTTTAAGGAGAGATGGGCGTATTTTTTGGCATATTGTTTTATCTTTGTATTATTATTTAGTTTCCTCCATAAACCTCCATCAAGCTGTAAAAAGCACACCCTAGACCTCCCTTCAAGATGAATTTCTACATTTCTCGGTAGAAAACTGCCCAGGCCGAAGGCTGGATCCTCTTAAAATTACAGGCTCGCTATCGCTCGCCAGGAAAAATCGAACCCTAAATAGCACGACAAGTTTTAATATTGACAAGAAATGGGGCGTAAAGTCTTAAAAATGCTAAACTAACGGACCTAACGTCTTAAAATCTAAAAAACAATGGGATAACCACGAGGGAGAAGAGGGGCCAGAAATCCGGCTCCTCCCCCCTTTAAGTCTTGCTTGGTTAGAAAACTTTCTGACTATCAATCAAACCCTTCGAAACGGTCACGTCTTTCTACATACCATATTTATCTAGCTAACATTTGACATATGCTTTTTAAGAAGGTCCTATGTTATGCAGATGGTTTAATGAGGTAGTAATTACCCCTTTGAGTCCCAGAGGTAGATGTAAGCTAAAGCAAATCGTCTAATGGTAATCACAAAAATAAAATAAAAATAATAATAATAATAATAATAATAATAATAATAATAATAATAATAAAACAACAATTAAAACACGAACATTACGTCATCGTGCTGGGAGGGTAAATGTGACACAAAAGCTATTGGAAATATACATCTTTCGATTCCTTTGTTCCATTAATTTGGAGATTGTAAGACATTTCACCCCATTAGTTTATCAATAATAAGACGATTCACCTCATTTACAGTAGGTGTCGATTAGTTTCTTTGAGTAAGTGATAGCGAGCCTGCAACTTAGAAGAAATCGGCCTTCGATCGCGACATTTTTATATCGAAAGATTTACAAATTTAACTTGAAGGAGATATGGTTGGGCATATTTTAGTTTGAAGGATGTTTAGGAAGGTGATTTTGTTAGCCTAGAAGACCAACTAAAATACATCGCTCGAAAATGACTGAAGTAAACAAAATCTTCAATAATAATTGTTAAACTAAATATCATAACTCAAAAATACGTCGCACCAGATAGTGTTAAGGGGTCACCTGTTTTTGTGCCTCTCTTTTTCCCTCTTTCTCTCGCTTGTATCCATTCGGCCCCATTCAGCCTACTTACTATTTAAAGACGTTTATCCCCATACAGATTTCGATTTCTTTCTGGCGAGCGATAGCAAGCCAGTATTGTATGGAAAAATCAGGCTTCGCCGGAGACATTTGTCGATCAAAAAATTTACAAAATTTGTTAAAGTTGCTGGCTCGCTACCGCTCGCCAGGAAACAAATAGACTACTGGATGAGGATAAACATCTTAAAACAGTAGGCTGAATGGGGCCAAATGGATACAAGCCCGATACAGAGAGAAGAGGAGAGAAAACAAGCATGTGACCCCTCTTAATCGTTTTAATACAGTTACTCTATCTCCCTTTCATTTTGTCCAACACTACAGTAGGTGATTTTATTACATGTTTTATTAACCTAGAGAGTTTTTGCGGAATACTAATGAGTTCTCTAATTCATAAAGAACCTAAATAAGCTTAGTAAAATTGTTCACAAGTACTTCACAGCTGACCAGTTAGATCACACAAGGGGGAATGGTTTCAAGATTGTTGAATAGCGATGTATGTCAGATCAAGCTAAGCATTTCTTATTTTACCGCGTCATAAACATTTTGGGTAAGGGTAAGCTGCCACGATACATTATACAGTATATTACGAAACTCTATCATCTCTCAAAAAAAGCTTTACAAATTCATGAAATCAAACCCCTACAGAGTAAATTTCAGAGCTGAATAAGTGAAGTTAACCCATACTGTACCGGTGACGTAATTTGACTTTATTTCGCTACTATTATACGATTCTCATCTGTTAAAAAAGGGCCTCCAGTAATTAGTAGCCTTCGAACTATCTAACTTAACCCATTATACTACCACAAATCCTCCCTAAGCTGTATATCTTTTAAATACAGCTAGTATACAATATAATACACGTCGTTGTAACTCAGAGTGAAGTGTATTGAGTTATGCATACATTTACTCCTTCTTTATATACAATATATATAAACGAACAGCCTCAGTGATTAGTCGCGCATTTGCTGTTCACATTCCTTTACACATTCCTTTGTAATGTTTGCCAGCACTCCAGCATAGTAAAAATGACGATACCACATCAGCTGTGTAAATAAATAACACCCCGTTCTTAACATTAATCAACCATTACAAACCCCAATGTACTTGAATACACTATTGAAAGCATATGATCCTCCCGGGATTCGAACTTGGGACACCACACCCAGAACATAAGCATCTAAACCATTACACCAACACAGTTAAAGTTTGAGTAAATAACAGAATTTCTACACTCTAAATGCTATATTATTGTTATCCCTTGAAGGTTATGGAGCATTTTGATAAGTAATTCTGGCTATCATTAGACGATTTTATGCAGAATAGGAAGGGTATATTCGGTAGAAGTGAGAGGATTGATTGGGCCAGTATTTACCCTATTGAATCCCATAGATCCTTCCTAAACTGCATTAAACCGTCTATTAATAGCCATAATAAACTCCTAAAATGCGGCGTAATCCTCAAAGGGTTAAGTATGTTAATAGAGTCTTTAAGAATGTTGATATAAGGCTAATTTTTGCCTTGCCACAAGAAATATGGACAGTTGGCTACATGAACTTATTGGTACAGCAGGATTACCGGTATATGTATGGAAGAAAAATAGCTTGATTGACTTAAAAAAAGGTTTTGTAATGTCACCGTTAATCTGGCATATGAATTAACCACTGTAAATCTTCACTCGTAAATCATTGATACTATTATTCCTTCTATACATAAAATCACTGAGTGGACTGCTTCAAGCTCCGTGTGACCAGACATTATGATTCTGACCTACCTTAATATGCTTCTCGGTCACTTTCATTTTGCGGGATGTGAGCACTTGTAAATGGCAATTATTCCTTATGTCTCCTTACATACACAAATATATATATATATATATATATATATATATATATATATATATACCTGTATATGCAAATTACCAAAATATCGGACTCACAGAAAATGGGCAGTCGTAAATATGGTGCAAGAGACTAGTCGTTGTATCTATGAGGACCTAGCGAAGTGTGAGTGTGTGATCTCTGTTCCCTGGGATTTATGAGGAACTAGGAGGTATAGCACACGCAGACGCACGCAGGAATGACATTGCGCTCTGTATTGTTTTTTTTCTCGGTTTGCTTCACCCTTAGAATAATTGGTTCTGTTGAATATATAATCGGCACTTGCAGGAACTTAGAATGAAAAGGAAATGTGTCTTGCTTGACTTTATATTCTTATTTGCTCTCCCTATCACTCTCTCTCTCTCTCTCTCTCTCTCTCTCTCTCTCTCTTTCTCTCTCTCTCTCTCTTTCCTTGTGTATATATATATATATATATATATATATCATTAATCGAGTTTAGGAGTAAAGTTGGTTAGTGGAGAGAACATAATAAATATATATATACCGGTATATATATATATATATATATATATATATATATATATATATATATATATATATGGTGCCCCACAAGTGTTGATACATACTTTCAAGGGGAAAACATTGAGTCATTATGAACTAAATATGTCCTACAAACGTAGGGATTTTGAGATGTTTTGTATTATCATGTTATTTATTTAGTTATTTATGCAGTTTTGCAGTTTATTTCAGCTATGACTCATTGTAGTCGAGTTTTTTGCGTGTTTCGTATTGTATTAACCTAGTTTTTCTCTAAAAGAAAGGGAAAAGGAAAGAAATAAGTAGTGTATGCTGAAGTATTGTATATATTCTTCAAATAGACATATCAGAAAACCACAGTTTAATTTCTTGATGATCATAACGCGTTTTCCTAGTTTATTCTGGCTATCATTAGACGATTTTAGGGAGCTTATGTAGGATCTGTGGCTATTAAAAGGATAAAGTCTATCGCAATTAACCCTCTGACTTCTATATACCCATCCTAATCTGAATACAATCGTCTAATGATAGCCATAGTAAAGTGCCATATTGCTGCATATACTCAAGGTGTTAACCCCTTCAGTACCAGCGACGTGTTTTAAAATATATCCTGGCTAGTATTAGACAATTTTATTCAGTTTTAAAAGGGCCTCCAGGAATTACCAGGCTTCGAACTATCTCACTTAACCCGTTTTACTACTACAGATCCTTTATAATATGCACAAAATCGTCTAAACATAGCTACCATAACATTTAAAAACGGCACTGGTACGGTTGGTCAAATAAGTCATGCCTCTGCTTTCATTACGTATTGTTCGCTGTATGCTGTATTAATGTCTGTCAGATGTTAAATAGGGTGTGTAAAGATAGGAACATGTTTGTATATCTCACTCCAAACGATAAATTAATGCTTAGATAGTGCTGATGTCAATTATTCATCGAAATATACTTGGTGCCGCAACATCACTTATTTGGCCAACTGTACAGAAGGGGTTAATGTCCGGTGTTGCAAAGTCTGCCTAGTTATCGGCGAGCGCTAGCCATCTCAAGACCAAAGACCAAGGCACTAGCAAGGAAGCAGAGGGCCAGGATGTAGAAGAGACACTGCATGTGGTCTAGGCTTAGGGGGAGATGGGTCGTTTTTCTGGACCCCCTTCTCTATTATGCTTTGCCCCATTAGTCTTCAGATTTCCAGCAGCCCTTTCTCTGTATCCTCCTACTTTCTCTATCCTAGTTTCAAAGCCAGAGGCGAATGTTGTGCATACGTGCACAACACACTCACTTGCTCTCGGGTTTCCAATTTTGACTCCTCTGAATTCTCAACTTTATGGCTCAAACTATCCTGTCATTCTCATACTAAATATTTCTGTGCTGTCTATCTTTCCCCTAACTCTACCGACTTTCCCAAATTCTTCGACTATCTAAACTCTAAAGTGGAACACATTTTATCTATCTCTCCCTTCTCTGAAATCTCCATCTTAAGAGATTTCAACGTTCACCACCGCCAATGACTCTCCTCTCACTCTACTGACCAACCTGGTGAACAAGCCTATGTCGTTTCTATCATAAATGACTTAGAGCAGCTGGTCCAGCAACCCACCCGTATCCCGGATCGCTTCGGAGATCGGCCCAACATTCTTGACTTATTTCTGACTTCTAAACCTTCTTCTTATACTGTCAATCTATTCTCTCCTTTGGGCTCCTCCGACCATAAACTTATCTCCTTCACCTGTCCTATCTCTTCAGTACGGCCATCCGATCCTCCCAGCCGGCGGCGCTTGTGGCACTTTGGCGCTGCCGACTGGGAGTACTTCTTTGATTTCCCATGGAATGACTTCTGCTTCCGTGGCCAAGGACCCTCGGAGAGTGCTGAACGCATTACCGAGGTAATCCTTTTGGGCATGGAAGCATACATTCCATTTTCTTTCTCTCAGTCTAATGCAACAAAATCTTGGTTTACTCACGCTTGTTCTACTGCTGTCCACAACAAGGAGGAAGCATTCAAACGGTACGATGCCTTAAAACTCAACATTCTCATTCTTCCTACGTTTCTGCCCGGAATCAAGCCAAATCTGTTCTTCGACTTGCCAAGCACTCTTTTATCAATAATATATGCACTGAACTATCCAACTCTAGCTCTTCCCAAGGTTTCTGGCATCTAGCCAAAAACCTCTCCAACAACTTTTCTTCCTCGTCTTTCCCTCCCCTTTTCCACTCTGATGGCACAACCATCACTTCTTCCTCTGACAAAGCTGAACTCTTTGCTCAAACTTTTGCCAGAAACTTTACCTTGGATGATTCCCGTGCTATTCCTCCCTCTCTTACTTATGCCTAATATCCTAATCTCTTCTAAAGATGTACTTTCTACCCTCTCTGGGCTTAATACTAAGAAGGCGTACGGTCCGGACGGTGTTCCTCATGTTGTACTTAAAAACTGTGCTTCCGTGCTGATCCCCTGCCTAGGCAAACTCTTTCGTCTCTGTCTCTCCTCTAATGTCTTTCCTACTTGCTGGAAGTTTGCTCTCATTCAACCTGTCCCAAAGAAGGGTGACCGCTCTCAACCCTCCAACTATCGTCCAATTGCTCTCATTTCTTGTATCTCTAAAGTTTTTGAAACTATTCTTGCTTCCAAATTTCATAAGCATTTCTCTTCTCATAATCTGCTCTCAGATCGCCAGTATGGATTCTTTAAGGCTCGCTCTACTTGTGATCTTCTTTCATATCTTACTAACTCTTGGTCATCCAACTTTCGGGACTTCGGTGAGACTTTTTCTGTTGCACTAGACATATCGAAGGCCTTCGACAGAGTCTGGCACAAATCTTTAATTTCTATACTGCCCTCCTTCGGTTTCTGTCCCTCCATCTGTGCCTTTGTCTCTAATTTCCTTTCCGGCCGTTCCATAGCTGCAGTTGTGGACGGCCATCGCTCATTTCCTCATCCTATCAACTCCGGTGTTCCTCAGGGTTCTGTCCTATCTCCTAATCTCTTTCTAATTTTCATAAATGATCTTCTCAACTGTACATCCAGTCCCATCTATTCATATGCAGAAGACTCTACCTTACACCATAGCTTCGGGCTTTACGAGTTAAAAGACGGCAATGCTACTGGAAGGGTTAACAGAATATCAAACAATTTTGTCATAATGGTTATCAATTCCACGATAACTATATATATATTGGTCACTAGCACAATCTATTCCACGATAACTATATATATATTGGTCACTAGCACAATCTATTTCGAGAGTCGTATGAAATTTCCCGTTTGAGTTATTCGCTGACCTAACAAATCTATGTAATAATCGGTATGAAACAAACTTCACGGGACATACAATTGGGTTTCGAACAAAAGCCGAGTCCATTATCTTTAGTTTTTATGAGTACAGTACATATATAAAAGAAAACCAATGGTTTATTATGATCTGAGCCCCATGAATATTCTTTTATCTCATTTAACCATTAGGCTGCCATAGCGCAGTTGGGAATATGTACATGATTAGATTAATATCATGTATTCAAGAATAGATAATTTTTCGTAGGCTTGTGCATACACCTTTAACTGTCTTGATGGTGTAATGGCTAGTGTTCAAAATCTGTGTTTGGTAGCCTAGGTTCGAATCCCGGCGGATCACATGATTTCATTTATTTCACTGGAGGTGTTTGGTGTTGGAGTGAAATTAATAAAAATATATTATAGTTCAAATTATGTCTTTGGAAATGATAACCTGGCCAAACCAATGCTATTTCTTGTTAATTGTCTTGTATTCCTTCTCATATTTATTCAAGTTTCAAAACAAATTGCTCCGGTTTGACACTCTGAACTATCCTGAAAACACCTGTCTCCCAGAATACGTAATCAATTGATACCCTTGTTCTTTACAATAACGTCACAAGTACAGTCATAGCACTTCATTTATGGAGAATAGGTGGCACGCGCCTTTCAACACATCTCCACCCCTATTCTGTTCAACTCTCTGATCCAAATGTTAACCTATTTCCCCAGCCTTCCTTCTAACCAACAAGTAAACTCTGGAACTTTCTCCCATTTTCTGGCTTTCCATCATTACACGAAATAAGGGAAGATGGACGTATATATTTGCTCATTTATGTATATTTTTGTTAAATTGTTAGTTTCCTCCCTAGACCTCCATCAAGCTTAAAAAAAAAAAAAAAAAAAAAAAACACCCGCCCAATACCCTCTTTCAAGATAAATGTGTACATATTTCGATAGAAAAATGTCCCGGCTGAAAGCCGGTTCCTCTTAAAATTACAGGCTCGCTATCGCTCGCCAGGAAAATATCGACACTTGAATGGCATGAAAGGTCTTAATATTGTAAACAAATGGGGTGAAAGGTCTTAAAAACACCAAACGTCATAAAATCTGAAAACAGATTGGCTAAACATGAGGAAGAAGAGGGACCAGAAAAACGACCCATCTCCCCTTAATGTCCACAATAAAGATGATGTTTCTATAAGGTTGCGTGAAATAAAACACTTGTATCTGAAATTGATGATAATTCACATGTTTTATCATTTTATTCAACTCTGTTCCATTTTCTACTTCTTAAATCTCTTTTATATGGATATTTACTGGAATATAGATGATGATTATTATTATTATTATTGGTATTATAATTTGTATTATTATTATTATTCTGTCTTGAGTCGGCCACCCCCTCATTCATATCAATGATCTCATATCTACCACTCATAATCCAATACATTCCTACGCAGATGACTCAACACTCCACAGTTCCTTCACATTTACCAATTCTTTCACCCAACCCGATCTTATAAATTCAAAAATGAACACTGCAATTTCTCTGAACCAGGACCTTTCTAGAATTAATGAATGGGGACAAAAGAATCTAGTTTCCTTTAATGCACAGAAAACCAAGTACATTCAATTTTCTAACCGACAGAATCTCACTGACTCCCATATATTTTGTAATGATGTAAATATTCCCACTTCCCCTAGTATTGACATTCTCGGTGTAACATTAACTACTAACTTGAGCTGGACACATTATGTTAGAAGCATTGCTAAGAATGCCTCTAAAAAACTGGGACTCCTGTACAGACTTCGAGAATTCTTCACTGACGAGCAGTTGGCTGTAATATATAAAAGTCATGTGCGTTCTCAGATGGATTACTGTTCACCTCTGTGGAGTGGAAGTGGAGTGGTTGCATTGAGGCAGTTGGACAAAATTCAAAATAAAGCTATTAGATTAATCAATAACCCTGCAATCACACAGGATCTTCCTACATTATCCATACGAAGAAACGTTGCATCCCTTGCATTATTCTACAGATATTTTCACAGCAATTGTTCCGAGGAACTTGCTTCAATTGTGACGCCTCTCCACATCTTTCCCCGTAGAACTAGGGCAGCCGAGAGCGCCCATGAATTTACACTTTCTCCTCCACAATGCAGAACTTCTGCTTATCAAAATTCATTTATCCCTAGAACTACTACTCTTTGGAATTCACTTCCCTCGAGTTGCTTTCTACAAACTTACAATCTACAAAAGTTTAAATCCAGTTGTTACAAACATTTTATGAATGGAGGATGCCTATAGGCACATGGACCTTTTTGTTTTATCTGTGTTTTTCCTTCCTCCGTTCATTGTCTCTTTAAAAAAAAAAAACAAAAAAAAAAAACCCAAAGAAAAAAAAAGGAAAGAAGGGGGATTTTTTTTTTAGGAAAAGTGGGGATTGAGCCTCAGTATATAGATTGATAGATAGATTATGATTAGTAGTAGTAGTAGTAGTAGTAGTAGTAGTAGTAGTAGTAGTAGAGGTATAGTAGTAGTAGTAGTAGTAGTATATTAAATAAAAATCAATGTAGTAGTAGTAAAAAAAAAAAAAAAGTAGTAGTAGTAGTAGCGGCAAAAAAAGAAAAACAATGAAGACGAGGCCAGGAGATTCGGCGACCAGATGAGGCAAGGAAAAGTGGCACCTGCAATAAGGTCCCTGACAAAGGAGGTAGCTTGTGGGTTGCTGCCTATCACAAGAGAAACCATCCAAATGTTGAAAGAGAAACATCCACAACCTAGTGTCCACGAGAGTCAGAGACTAGAGGGTGATTATATACCACCGAACACCGTCATAATTATACGAACGAATCACAGGCGAAATGATTTGGAAAAAGGCTCTAGGGACACAAGGTAGTGCAGGCCCATCAGGGCTGGATGCAAACGGCTGGAGGACAATCTTGAGTAGAGAAATCTTCGGACTAGCAGCAACAGACTTATGTAGGGCTCTGGCAGCTCTTGCAAGAAAGATGACCACCCAAAATTGTCAACATTTGGAGGCTTACACAGCTTGTCGCCTAATACCTTTAGACAAGAATCCAGGATGCAGACCAGTAGGAGTGGGTGAAGTGCTGAGAAGAATCATCGGAAAATACATAATGGAAGTGGTGAAAGACGATGTGCGGTCAGCGGCCGGTAATCTCCAAGTGTGTGCCGGCCACCAAGCAGGGGGAGAGGCAGCAATTCATGCCATAAGAAAAATATATGAGCAAGTGGACTGTGAAGCTGTGCTTCTAGTGGATGCAACAAACGCCTTTAACACCATCAACAGAAAGACGGCAATACATAACATCAAAGTAAAATGCCCTAGTTTTGTCACCTATGTAGAGAACACCTATAAAAAGCCTGCGGACCTCTTCATAGTAAACAACCAGAAGACACGAAGGGGAACACCTCTGAAATCAATGGAACGAACCACACAAGGTGACCCAGTAGCAATGGCAATGTACGCCTTAGGTCTCTCAGTGTTGCTAACCTTAACAAGCCATGAGGCGACGCAAGTAAAGCAGGTGGCCTATGCAGACGATCTCACTGGAGCGGGAAAAGTCAACAATCTCAAGCGCTGGTGGGAGCAAATATCAGAGGTAGGACCAAAAATAGGGTACCATCCAAATGCCAGAAAGTCAATACTAATAGTAAAAACAGAACATTATGAAAGGGCGGTAGAAGCTTTCAGCGGTAGTGAAGTGGTAGTAACAAAGGACGGACAGCGTCACCTTGGGGCGGTGATCGGCACGGAAGAGTTCAAGAACAAATACATAGAGGAGAAGGTCAGAGAATGGGTAAAAGAAATTGAGAAACTGGCCAGCATTGCAAAGACGGAACCACAGGCCGCGTATTCGGCATTCACATATGGGGTCAAACATCGCTGGACCTACTTGATGAGAACCGTTCCAAATGTGAGCGCATTACTTCAACCGCTGGAAGATATCATCAGAGACAAACTCATCCCAGCGTGGATAAAGTTGCACACCCCGAATGATACAGAGAGGGAGCTGCTCGCACTGCCTCCTAGGTTGGGAGGGATGGGAATCATCGACCCAGTGAAGAGGGCGGTAACGGAATACCAGAACTCAGTAAAGATAACAGGATCTCTCACTGACCGTATCATAGCACAAGATTCTGATGGTGAAGTAGACCAGGCAGACATCTACATCCCTCGAATTGCTTTCCACAAACTTACAATCTGCAAATGTTTA
Source organism: Paralithodes platypus (assembly GCA_032716605.1). Taxonomy (NCBI): domain Eukaryota; kingdom Metazoa; phylum Arthropoda; class Malacostraca; order Decapoda; family Lithodidae; genus Paralithodes; species Paralithodes platypus. Next base: position 43,804,422 of record CM064546.1, read on the forward strand.
AATCCAGTTGTTACAAACATTTTATGAATGGAGGATGCCTTTAGGCACATGGACCTTTTTGTTTTATCTGTGTTTGTCTTTCCTCCGTTCATTGTCTCTTTAAAAAAACAAAAAAAAACTAAAAAAAACACATCAGAAAGACCATCACGTCAGAGAGGCAAAACTCACAGAAAAATGACCTGGCACAATTGATGGGACAACTTCACCCGAGACAAACAAGAAAACTACAAATAGCACAAGAAACGGGCGCTTCAAATTGGCTGACAACACTACCAATCAAGGCAAAAAGCTTCAATCTCAACAAACAAGAATTTAATGATGCTATTGCACTGAGGTATGATTGGCCGATTGAAGGACTGCCCGATCGATGCGTTTGTGGAACCATCAACGATGCAGACCACACCATGATATGTAAGAAAGGAGGATTCATCAGCATCAGACACGATGAAGTAAGAGATGTAACAGCGAACATGCTCAGGGAGGTGTGTAGAGATGTGGTGAGCGAACCATCACTCATTCCCTTGGACGGAGAGATCATGCAGCACAGGACGGCCAACACATCCACTGAAGCAAGATTGGACGTTAGTGCAAGAGGCTTTTGGACAAATGCACAGCGAACGTTCTTTGACATAAGAGTATTTGACCCAATGGCCCACAGCTACACCGAGCTGTCTCTGGAGGCTGCACACAAGAGGAACGAACGAGAGAAGGTCAGGACATATGGAGAAAGGATCTTACACGTCGAACATGGCAGCTTTACCCCACTAGTCTTCACCACATCAGGAGGGATGGGACCCAGGGCCCAGTGCTTCTATTCAAGGCTAGCAGAGATCATCGCAGAGAAGAAGCAACAGCCTAGGAGCCACGTCGTAGCCTGGTTTAGATGCCGTCTATCTTTCTCATTGCTCAGATCAGCACTACTATGCCTGCGGGGAACAAGAAGGTCTGCACCACAACCAGTGACGGTGGCAGAAGTAGACTACGAGGCAGCAGTGGCAGAGGGTCGCATAGGAAGGAGACTGGATTGAAGTTGCATGGTGTAGAATAGTAGTATCTGATGCTTGTGAAATTTAGTATGTGTACAATATTAAATATATGGTAGTGGTGGTGGTGATGGTGGAGGTGGTGATGGTTGTAGTAGTAACATGAAATGTATGAAAAATATTAAATAAAAAAAAAAAAAAAAAAAGTAGTAGTAGTAGTAGTAGTATAGTAGTAGTAGTAGTAGTATAGTAGTAGTATAGTAGTAGTAGTAGTAGTAGTAGTATAGGCGGATGGACTAAGAACCTTGACTTGAAAACAAGCTATAGGATTGAACGGATTGCCGGGAAGTATGGAGGTGATTCATTTGCGTCCACCTCATCAGGGATCATGTCGTTTGGCAGAAGATAGCTAGAATAATTGACTTATAGTTTACTTTTGTTGTTTATACGATAGCCGATAATTTCCCCGTCGCTATATAATTGGATGGATTACTCTTGGTGCTTACAGTAGCCTAAAATAAATTCCACCATACGACAGCCGATAATTTCATGGTTGTTATATAATTGGATGAATTACTGTAGGCGTTTACGATGGCCTACAAGGAGTTCCACCAGGAAGACCAAGAGAGTGGCGAAGTAACAGAGAGCCTGGATGTAGAAGACCCCTTGCATGTGGTCCAGGGTGAGCGGCATCTGGCCCTCTGTCTCGGCCACCTCATCCACGACCTCACCTTGTTGGGTCTGAGGAGAAATGGAAAATAAAAGGTTTTAGTAAATAAATAAATAAATAAATAAATAAACACCCCAAAATCCCCCTTCAAGATATATTTGTACATTTTTCGGCCGTACAGTATATGGTTGCTGAACATGAAAACTACGTCAACATAATCAAGTAAATTCAACTGCAAGAAAATTGATCCTGTGTTATTCAGAGAGTGTATTGAGATCATATTTATCCCTCTGAGTCCTAGAGGTATATTACAAGCTAAATAAATCGTCTAATGCTACGCTAAACATGATGAAACTATCTCCAGTTTAAGAAGGACCTGTGTTATGCAGAAGGTTACTGAGATCGTACTTACCCCTTTGAGTCCTAGAGGTAGATTGCAAGCTAAAGACAATCATCTATTGGTACGCTTAACATGATGAAAATACTTTCAGTTTAAAAAGGACCTGTGTTATGCTGAAGGTTTACTGATATCGTACTTACCCCTTTGAGCTCTAAAGGTAGACTACATGCTAAATAAATCGTCTATAGGTATGATGAAAATGATGAAAACTACGTCAAAATAATCGAGTAAACGTACCTGCAAGAAAATCGTGAGTGAGGATATTTATATTTTATATACCCCTTTGAGTCATAGAGGTAGATTAAAAGGTAAAGAAACCGTCTATAGGTACGCTGACCATGATGAAAACAACGTCAACAAATCGAGAAAACGTACCTGCAAGAAAATGGTGAGGAAGGATTCTAACCAGGGGGTGACTAAGCCACTCTCCACCACACTGTTTAATCAAAGGGTCGACCCTGGGTTATTCAGAAATTGTATTCAGATCATACTTACCCCTTTGAGTCCTAGAGGTAGATTGCAAGCTAAAAAAAAAAAAATAGTAATCGAGTGGTTCGCCTAACATGATGAACATTACGTCGTCAGTTTATTAAAAAAAAAAAAAAACACACACACACACAACTTACCTGCAGTTTAAGAAGGACTCGTGTTATGCAGAGAGTTTGGGGGTGACTAAGCCGCTCTCCACCACACTATGAATCAAGGTATCGATTCTGGGTTATTCAGAGGGTGTATTCAGATCGTACTTATCCCTCTGAGTCCTAGTGGTAGATTACAAGCTAAAGAAAATCGTCTAAAGGTACGCTAAAAAGGAGGAAAAATACGTAAAATAATCGAAAAAACGTACCTGCAAGAATATCGCGAGTGAGGATTCTAGCCAGGGGGTGACCAAACCACTCTCCACCACACTATGAATCAAGGGATCGATCCTGGGTTTGAGTGGGGAGTAAGTCTGTAAGGTCATCCCAACGCTGTTGGGCCACATACATTCCTGGTGCCAGAAGAATCAACGGAAGAAATATTAAAAGTAAGATGTCCTTTTTTAATTGTTCAAAGGGAGTTTTTGAGTTTGCTCCCTAGACCTCCATCAAGCTTTAAGAGGAGTTTGTTTTAATTATTAATTTATTTATGAAGGTTCAAGTACAGAACCTACAAACAAAAGTATATATATATATATATATATATATATATATATATATATATATATATATAATTGAACAAATATATACAAATCTCCCTCTAATCAGTAATTAATCATGATTCAGTAATGCATAATAGCAAAATTATATCGTTTAATGGTAACCAGAATATGATAGGAATTACGTCATGGTGCAGAAGGGGTTATAACTTCCTTATTGCCTGAAGCTCGCAATTGGTTAACCTGTACCATGACGCCGCTTTACCTTTGATTCCGGCTAAAGTTAGACGATTATGAAGGACCTATGTTAACAAGAAGGGTCATTGAGATAGTATTCACCCATTTGAGTCGTAGAGGTAGATTACAAAATATAGAAAACCGTCTAATGGTAACCAGCAAAGGATAAATATTATGTAATGGTGGTGACGAGCTTAATTATAATGGTGGTTAATCGTTATTAAATCCGGCTTGTAATTATAGTTAGGTCGTCTAAGCTGCACACTCAATTTCTAAGGTATATAATCACTATACATTGGCCAAAGATGTTGACATATTATAATAAACACCATATGAGGAGGAGCACTTTAGTGCCAACATTTCGCACATAGCTTCTTTAGGTCACTCATAAATCTTGACCCCTATTCTCTTCTAACACGCAAAATAAAGGCTGGGGCAAACGGGTTGTAATTTTCCACATCCACTGTCCGGTTGAATCTTTCCAAAGATCAGCAGGATTGTTCTATTACTTCTTGAGTTACAAGAGATTTACGGTCAATATTTTTTGGTCTCATTAGGAAGGACATCTACCCATTAAAAGGTTACAGATTATCTCAATTAATCATTTTAACTACCAAACATCTTTCCCAAGCTTTATATACTCGCCTAAGTGTAGTTGAAATACAAGAAAGAAGCCGACACCAGTATTGAAAGGGTTAAAGTTTCGTAATACCCACCTTCATTTCCCGCACAACAGGTCTCCGGTGGCCGCGATTCATCTGGGCCTTCATAAACTTAGTGTTCAGGAGGTCGCTTAAGTATCCTGCTCGGCCGTCCAATATCCAGGACTCGGGGTCATCGTTGACAATGATATACCTCTTGTTTAATTCCTGTAGTAAAGAAATGAATACATAAATATATAAATCAAAATGCATTATATATACATACTGCATACTGTATATATATATATATATATATATATATATATATATATATATATATATATATATTAGTAGGGCAATGAGAAGAAATACGTTGTGGAACATCATGATTTATTCTAATTTTCGGCGACGTCACGCAGCCATCCTCAGGAAAGGGTTACCAACAGATCCTAAAAATTTAGTATAACTCTGTATATATTGCTAAAACAGGATCACTAAAATGTAATGCATTGTTGAACACGTGGCAATTTGCCTATCTAAAAAACAATTAAACAACATAATTTTGGCCAACTAGGCAAGGTTTAAATATATAATAAATCTACGGCTAGACACCATCAAATTCAAAATTGCTAAATCTCAATGCAACGAAAGAAATCAAAACGCATAAGATATCAAATTTATATTATCATTTCTTTTTCAATTCAAATATTATTCTGAACTGTAAAGGCTAAAATCTATTGAACAAAATTTAACCTACCGCTAAACAGCGTCCAAAGTATTATGCTAACAAACCAGAAATAAATCGTATCAATAATAGTTGAAGGTTCATTATTGGGTACAATTGGTTGCTTTTTGGGTGTTCATGTAGTTTGGTTTTTCATTTTATTTTGTTTAATTTTCACCACCATATTTTGAGTTTACATATAGAGTTCAAATGTGTTCAGTTAATCAGTCCCTCATCGTCTTTCATTGGAGACTGGTGGTATCATGGTGAGTTCCGATTTGTTTGTGACAATTTTCCTTTATGTGAATTTTCAACATTTATCTTTTGTTTCTTAGAGTCAAGTAATTCAAATGTACTTTTTTGCTTTATGTTGCGGTTCGATGTGATTAGGATTACTATGATTTGCTTCTAATTTTACTAGATAATTTGAAATGTTTTGTAGAGTCCTTCATTTTATTATTCTCGTTTATTATGATTGCTTTTGCTAAGTCTTGTCCTCACATGGTTTGATATTAGCATAATAATTTGGACGCTGTTTAGCGGTAGGTTAAATTTTGTTCAAAATATTTTAGCCTTTACAGTTCAGAATAATATTTGAATTGAAAAAGAAATGATAATATAAATTTGATATCTTATGCGTTTTGATTTCTTTCGTTGCATTGAGATTTAGCAATTTTGAATTTGATGGTGTCTAGCCGTAGATTTATTATATATTTAAACCTTGCCTAGTTGGCCAAAATTATGTTGTTTAATTGTTTTTTATATAGGCAAATTGCCACGTGTTCAACAATGCATTACATTTTAGTGATCCTGTTTTATCAATATATACAGAGTTATACTCAATTTTTAGGATCTGTTGGTAACCCTTTCCTGAGGATGGCTGCGTGACGTCGCCGAAAATTAGAATAAATCATGATGTTCCACAACGTATTTCTTCTCATTGCCCTACTAATTTGGAAGTTGCGGTGTCCAAGATCACCTGCTGAGGTTCTCATAACTATATATATATATATATATATATATATATATATATATATATATATATATATATAGAGAGAGAGAGAGAGAGAGAGAGAGAGAGAGTGAGAGTGAGAGAGCATATAAACGTTTCTTTATCGTTTATTTACTATAATAAACCAAAATACTTTTCATCAAACCTATCAATGTTATGCACAATTTTATGATTTTAGCAAACATCGGTCATTACTTGTAGGTAAACATTGGAGGAGGTATTCATGAGATAGCTAAAATAAGGTCCGGTTGACACGATCTTAAGGTCCGAGGCGGCGTACTCCAGGAAGGTATCGATGGTCTTGGGCTGCCTGGTGACGGTGAGGAAGGTGATAAGGTTGGCACAGTAGGACAGACCCAGCACCATAGTATACAACCACAGGAAGATGACGGTGACCCGGCTGGTGCTACTGGTGGGCTCCCTGGTGACCGGTTCATTCAGGTGCATGGCGGTCAGGTAGAAGTAGCTTGAGGCCAGGGTGTCCAGGTAAGAGGTCTCTCTCAAACTGCAACCATAATTAGATGAAATATGTGAATAGGAGGTTATGGCTATCAACCTAATTGGATTAGTAAGTACCCCTTATATACCGGTGACGTCTTATTAATCACATTCGTTATATTCAGACGATTGTATGCTGCTTAAGAATGATTTGTGGTACTAAAAAGGATAACTGAGATAGTTCGAAGCCTAATAATTGCTGGAGGCCTTTCTGAAACAATACAATCGTCAAATAGTAGCTAGACAATAATTAAAAGGACGGCACTGGTACTGCAGGGGTTAAGCCAGCATATAATATAAGTAAGAACGTCAAGACCGAAGCCTCTTTTCGAGAACCCCAGTCTCTTGACCAAAATGCTCAATTGTATGAAAGTTAGTTCCTTGGCACGTTTGTGTACACTTTGATACATAAATCATTATCCTTTCTGAATCCTAGAACTGCTTAAATGAATCCCATATCATGTTCCATATAGCTATGCCAGAAATCGAAAACCCCAACCTCTGTAACTGAATAAGGGCTGAAGCAAAGAGGCTGTACCCTTTGGTGATGAAGGAGGTCTAGGAAGGAAACTAAAGATAAATAGATTTTTTTTCTAAAATGACTCACCCTCTAGATGATACCGTATCGATCCAGTATATAGACGGAGGGAGGATGAGGAGGCCCAGGACCATAGCTAGCCAGGTGTCCTCCCTGAAGGGCCACAAAGGAGCCCTCCAGCGAGGTACTGGGGGCGGCACCCTCAGGAGCACACAGTTCACCTGGGGTATGAAATACAATACTACATCATATAATATACACTATATATATATATATATATATATATATATATATATATATATATATATATATATATATATATACTTTACATATATACATATATATATATATATATATATATATATACACACTTTACATATATACATATTGTAGTATTTCTTTTCTTTTCTCGACTATACTACTTATGTGGGTGATAAATCGACAGTCATCTAGAAGTTCTTATACTTTATTTAACAACACTTTCTAACTACTCTAATAACGGTTTTTCTGTTCAGGCCGAGATGAGTTCAAGACACGGATTGCATATTACGTCGATTCACGATAGGTTGTACTTTGGAACCCTAGAGTCCCCGTTACTCCCTAGCTGATTTCCCGTTATTCAGGTATTGACTCAAGTCGACTTCGATCCAAAAGCACGTTATTAGTTTCTAATTTACTATAGTTTATTCCGAGCCCTGTTGTGTCTACTGTGGAGACCAGGGCCTAATAAATCAATCGTTATTTACCTACTTAACAAAAATGATATCCTTTATCTATCCTTAAGAATTAAACACGTCCACTGGACCTATTGTGTCTGCTCCCGAGACCAAGGCATTAATACATTTAATCTCTTTACTATTCTTTCCTATATCTTACATTAACTCATATAACAAAGATGTCGTTACAACAAGGGTACCTTAACACTCTCTGAATAGACAATATATTCCTACAAATGAACCGGCCGGAATTACAAGTAAGGTTAGATTTTCTTCTCAAATACAATCTTAGAGTCTAGTACACAGTTACACACATGAACAGGTTGTTTACACTCTTTACCATGATACATCTAATTGATAACACTTCCCACTTATACACTCCCGCAATCCTAGTACAAATAAGCTATATTCACAATACACACTTGATCGATAATATTTCTTAAATGGGTAAACTATACCTCAAGACCTCTACATGGAAAAGCGTCACGTTTATAATCCTTTATATAACTTCTTATGAATACATTACTATAGTTGACGAGACGTCCTTTACGCTCCCTCAAAACTATCCCAATTTCCTTGCAAATGATAATGGATATAGTATCCTTTTTAACAAACAAGTTCGTTATTTATGTGGACGAATATCCTTTCTTATCTTATAACTGACCTATCGGGCAACTTAACCAAAACTGATTTCCCCTGAGACTATTGGTTGCCCCTCTGTTTTCAAGAAATGATTTCCGCCTTTTTACTTTATATACTTAATTATTTCCTATCAGATCCTATCTAATTACACTCTCGGCATTACGCCTTTGCTAACAAAAATAACTATTTTTAACACATCATCCTTTTATATACATGTAAGTCTAGAATCTGTTCTCTTTAGTTTGTCCTATAAGGACACATACATTATTATTTCTGGTGGCCACTGGGCTAGTTATGCATTCTCTCTCTTTCTTTACATCAACTGGAATTCTTTGCTCCCCTCTACTATCTGTCGTCCTCTTGAATCGCTTGGCTGTAGGTATGCAAGCCTGCGATGCGACGACAGGTGGCCAGACACTGAAGGTGTATCTGCCTTAGTAGAGAAGAGCTGATGATAGGCCTGATGTGGGCCTTCTGGAACAAAGGGCGAGGGCTGGGAGGCTGGAGCTGAGTTCCCGTGGGTGCCCAAGCGGGAGAGAGTAAGTAGGTTGGGAGAAGGTAGCCCAGTGCCGTCCAGCCGGCGAATGACTTGCAATATATATATATATATATATATATATATATATAAGGGGAATGGTGTTGTGTTGTTAAATAAGGCAGATTATAACAATAAATTTGCAGAAATATTGAATGACAGAACAAAATTCGCAGAAATAAACCAGGATATCTACCCTCTCGTAATTGCAAGTGAAGACAAAATCAACAACTTTCTAAGCCAACTAAAAAGAAACGAGACAATAGATGAAATGCTATATTCACATTTATTCGTCTCTGGTGCCCGCCCTGGAATTTTATACGGACTTCCCAAAGTTCACAAGATAAATTGCCCTGTCCGCCCTATTTTGTCCGCCATAGGTACGGCCACTTACAATCTAGCACAGTATCTAGTACCAATCATCTCTCCTTTAACTTCCAACGAGTACACAGTTAGGGATTCATTTACATTTGCCAAGGAACTTTGTAACTTCACTCATTCCGGTTGTATAATGGCTTGATTTGATGTAACTAGTTTATTCACCAACATTCCCATAAACGAGACAATTAACATATGCACTTCAGAATTATTTGAAAATGAAAATATTGTCAACGGATTCTCCAAAGAACAGTTCCATAAGTTACTTTCATACGCCGCTAAAGACAGTCTTTCATTTTCAATGGTTCATTTTACAAACAGGTAGATGGTATTTCTATGGGTAATCCTCTCGGTTGCAGTCTCTCTAATTCAGTGGTTCTTAACCTTTTTAGCATCGCGCCTCCTTTGGTCAGGACTTTATTCATGATGCCCCCACGCCTCTGATGCCTAGAAAACTAATTTTGTATCCATTCCATATGGATGCTTAAGACGCAAGATACTGTAAAAAGGGCGAAAAAATAACCAATCTGCATGCTAGGATTAAAACTGATTACCGGTAATGGTTTTATGTCAACACTACAGTACATGTGGTTGCTCGGAATGACGGTTGTGAATTTTTCCTATCAAAGTTTCTTATTTATATACAGTATATCGTATGCATTTGAATGGCCTAGCCCTATTTTGAACTTTGATTACGGTACCCCACGCCCCCCCTAGCATTGTCAAACGCCCCCCTAGGGGGGCGCGCCCCCTAGGTTAAGAAATGCTGCTCTAATTCATTCTTAGTTTATCACGAAACACAATGGCTTGACAACTGTCCTATAGAATTCAAAGCTTTGCTCTACAGACGTTACATAGATGACACATTCGTTTTATTCCAGTCTCCCGATCACGTTCATTTTTTTTAGCTTTTCTAAATTCACAACATGAAATCATTAAGTTCACTTCCGACACTGAAACAAATGGTAAACTCCCCTTCCTAGACATAAATATTAACAGAACACCTGACTCATTTAATTCTTCAATATACAGGAAACCAACCTTCACAGGTTTAACGACAACATTTAATTCATCTATCCCGATACAGTACAAACGAAATTTAATCTTAACTTTAGTCACCCGTACTTACCACATTTGTTCCTCATATTTGTCTTTTCACAATGAACTCGAATATCTCAAACACATGTTACATTCTAATGGTTTCCCTATTTCATTCATTGAAAACTATTTTGGTAAACAACTAAATAAACTTTTCCAAGTCCCGAGCCCCGTACCGACTGCTAAAAAGGCAGTAATATTTTTCACTATGCCATTTTTAGGACCATCAAGTTACTCGATACGCCATAAAGTCACAAAATTGATTAGTTGCTTCTATCCCCAAGTGTCCCTCAGAATAATATTAAAACCTACCAATACTTTGTCTCATCATTTCAAATTCAAATATTGTATCCCGGATGTTCTGCAATCCTCTATTGTTTATCAATGTAAATGTAGCTGCTGTAATGCAACTTATATTGGCCAATCAAAACGGCACTTAAACACGAGGGTTGCGGAGCACCTTGGTTGATCTTATAGAACTGGACTTCCCATTTCTAAACCATCTTTTTCAGCCATTCGAGACCATTGTGAACCTTTAGGCCATGCCATTAACAAAACAGTATTTTTCAGTAATTTTTAGTTTTTCTGGTGACACCACCCGGTTAATTGCAAAGTCCCTCCTCACTCACCATCTTAAGCCCACCTTGGGCACCCACGAATTCTCCTCCAACCTATTATGTTTCTAAGTTATTGTGTATATTTTAGCCTATAATATCTACACGTAGTTCACTTATGGTTTAGCTGTTGCTGTTGTTTGTGTTTATTTCTATCTCTTTTTTTCGCGATTTCTAACTTTATATGTTTTCTAAATTATTATTAAAATATATTTGCTGTAAATGTCAACATAATTTATTAATAAATATATTTCTTATTGCTTTAGGTCTGATGATGACATAATAATTATGTTAATGTCGAAACGTTACCGGTACCAGAATAAAGATGTTCGTGTTTACCTTGGTGTTGCTTGCCCTTATAAGACTCCGCTTCCCCCGAGGAGAAGCTATTGCCACTACTATATATATATATATATATATATTTTCTTTAATACATACGAGGTTGAAAGAAATGGCAATTTCTGCGTTGGAAATTTTATTATTCAAAGTTTCCAGGTCTCTGAGATATACTTCATATTTATAACCCTTGTGCTTGCCTGGAGGAGTATTTAATTAAAATTCATTCAATCCGGGTTGCATGGAAATAGTCGTAAATATCCCTTGTACAATGCAACTCAGGAAAGTGGGTCCTACGACTTGGTATATGGAATGGAATATTTCCTCCAACTAGAATTTCTCCATCTCCTAAATATAGATAGGAAATGGTTAACTACTCTCTATCACGCCATGGTAGAGTGCTCTCAACTAAACAGTCCGTGGTGCGATCCTGGGTCGGGGTAGAAACACACACACACACACAAACACACACGCACACAACACACATATATATATATATATATATGTATATATATATATATATATATATATATATGTATATATATATATATATATATATATATATATATATGTTAGTAAAGCCAGGTAATAAATTTTCTTGAATACATACTAGGTTGAAAGAAATGGCAATTTCTGAGTTGGAAATTTTATTATTCAAAGTTTCCAGGTCTCTGATGAGTTTTCGCTGGGTGGCAGGAAGTAGATGAAGGAGATGAGCAAAATTCATGGTGGTACAGGGTTACATAAATGTACATGATGATACAGGATATACGACGCGTTTCACTGGACAACCAGCATTATCAAGTAAGGAAGGAATGATATAAAAGGTAAACAGGAAGGGTATATATAGAGGGTGGAGGATCAGAGGAGGCGGAAAACAGGGGGCAAAAGTCTGCTATTGGTGGAAGCGTAAACCTAGGAGAGAGAAAGGGGTTAACCGCTTCACGCATGCGCACTGGATGCGGGATGGTGGTCAGTAGGTGGGGTCGAAGCTGATTGGCTGCGTGTCGAGGGGCGTGGCCTAAGTTGTGTGGCGCCTGCAGAAGACGAAGCTGAAGGAGGTAGCGCGGGGGGCTGCGTCAAGGGCACCGGGGGGCGAGGAGGGGTGTTAGGTCCTGTAGGGTAGTGCCTTTTGGCAGAAGGAAGGATCTGAAGGTCCAGAGTTTGGTTGTTGATGTTGGGATGTAAGGCTTGGATATATAAAGCTTCGAGTATAGGTAATCTCCTTGGGTCACTTTCTTTATCGAGTATGGTTTCTCCGACGAGTTTTTTAAGGTGGATCCCTCCTTGTTTGGCGTTGATGGCGGTGATGGTGGTGTTGGCAATACGTTTGATTTCGTCGGTTGGGTTGCGGGTGATCTTTTTAAATTTAGTGTTGTCACTTAAGATGACGTCCATTTTTCTAAGATATTCCTCCTTGTCATGGATCACGAGGCAGGAAGCTTTATCCGCACGACGGATGATGCCAACACCACCATCACCGCCATCAACGCCAAACAAGGAGGGATCCACCTTAAAAAACTCGTCGGAGAATACACCCCTGGTTATGCGTACGGAACCATCAAAACACACAAACCTGGGAACCCCCTCCGCCCCATCATCTCCCAGATCCCCACTGCCACCTACCAGATCGCCAAGGCCCTGAACAACCTCCTTACCCCCTACGTGCCCAGCCAATTCAACCTTAACTCAGCCCACGATTTCTTGGAAATTTTACGAGACGCCCCCCGTAACAACAACCACACTATCGCCTCTCTCAACGTAGAAAGCCTGTTCACCAACGTGCCAGTGGATAGGACCATTGACATGATTCTACGTCGAATTTATCATTGCCCTGATACACCTACACTGGACATCCCGGAGAAGGCCCTGAAAACACTACTGGAGCTATGTACCAAGGAGGCCCCCTTCCTTTGCCCCCGGGGCAACATGTACAAGCAGATAGACGGTGTGGCGATGGGCAGCCCCCTAGGAGTTCTTTTTGCGAACTTTTTCATGGGTACCATCGAGGAAGAGCTCCTAGCTGCCCAACGACCAGCCGTCTACTGTAGATACGTGGATGACATCTTCGTGCAAATCAAGGACCTCCACGAACTACAGGAACTCCAGCGTCGCTTCATGACCTCCTCCGGACTTAACTTCACCTTTGAAAAATCTAACAATGGACAACTCCCCTTCCTCGACATCCTCGTAGCTCTGAACGACCATGGGTTCAAAACCACCGTCTACATTAAACCTTCTAACACAGGACAATGCCTCAACGTCGATAGTGAATGCCCCCGCCGTTATCTTCTATCCTCCATCTCCGCCTATGTTAGGAGAGCCCTCACGCACTGCTCTACCTGGGCCGACACCCACCAGGAACTAGAAAGACTATCCCAAGTTTTAGTAAATAACGGATACTCCAACTCCGACATCTCCAGCACCATCAACCACCATCTTGAAAAATGGTACACCCAAAGCCCTCCCAACATTGACCCCCCCAATGAAATTAAGATCTTCTACCGCAATTACATGTCCTCTGAACACAAAAATGACGAGGCCGTCTTAAAAGAAATAATCTCCAAGCATGTCCACCCAACCAACCCGGAAAACAAAATCAAATTAATAATTTATTACAAATCCCCCAAGACCTCCAACCTCGTTCTCCGCAACAAACCAGCCTCCACCAAGATAAAGAGCCCGATGACCGACGATCACGTCATTTACCAACATACCTGTAATTATGAGGACTGTGGACCTCATTCCTATATTGGTATGACGCAGACTCGTCTTTCACGTCGGTTAACTCTTCACCTTCAGGCTGGAGCCATCAAAGACCACTATCTCACACCTAACCACCCTCACCTCACACGCAACGAGTTAGAGAAACACACCACCATACTCGATAAAGAAAGTGACCCAAGGAGATTACCTATACTCGAAGCTTTATATATCCAAGCCTTACATCCCAACATCAACAACCAAACTCTGGACCTTCAGATCCTTCCTTCTGCCAAAAGGCACTACCCTACAGGACCTAACACCCCTCCTCGCCCCCCGGTGCCCTTGACGCAGCCCCCCGCGCTACCTCCTTCAGCTTCGTCTTCTGCAGGCGCCACACAACTTAGGCCACGCCCCTCGACACGCAGCCAATCAGCTTCGACCCCACCTACTGACCACCATCCCGCATCCAGTGCGCATGCGTGAAGCGGTTAACCCCTTTCTCTCTCCTAGGTTACGCTTCCACCAATAGCAGACTTTTGCCCCCTGTTTTCCGCCTCCTCTGATCCTCCACCCTCTATATATACCCTTCCTGTTTACCTTTTATATCATTCCTTCCTTACTTGATAATGCTGGTTGTCCAGTGAAACGCGTCGTATATCCTGTATCATCATGTACATTTATGTAACCCTGTACCACCATGAATTTTGCTCATCTCCTTCATCTACTTCCTGCCACCCAGCGAAAACTCATCAGAGACCTGGAAACTTTGAATAATAAAATTTCCAACTCAGAAATTGCCATTTCTTTCAACCTAGTATGTATTCAAGAAAATGTATTACCTGGCTTTACTAACATATATATATATATATATATATATATATATATATATACATATATATATATATATATATATATATATATATATACATATATATATATATATATATATGTGTGTGTGTGCGTGTGTGTTTGTGTGTGTGTGTGTGTTTCTACCCCGACCCAGGATCGCACCACGGACTGTTTAGTTGAGAGCACTCTACCATGGCGTGATAGAGAGTAGTTAACCATTTCCTATCTATATTTAGGAGATGGAGAAATTCTAGTTGGAGGAAATATTCCATTCCATATACCAAGTCGTAGGACCCACTTTCCTGAGTTGCATTGTACAAGGGATTTTTACGACTATTTCCATGCAACCCGGATTGAATGAATTTTAATTAAATACTCCTCCAGGCAAGCACAAGGGTTATAAATATGAAGTATATCTCACATATACGCGTGAGTTACATGAATAATTTTTTTTACCATCACCCGGGATCGAACAACTTACATTACAACCACTCACATCAAAACCCTGTACATTTAAACCACTTACCACGTAAAACCACTTACCACTTAAAACCACTTACCACTTAAAATCACTTACCACATAAAACCACTTACCACAAAACCACTTACCACTTAAAACCACTCACATTAAAACCACTGACATTAAAACCCCTCACATTAAAACCACTTACATTAAAACCCCTCACATTAAAACAACTCACATTAAAAAAAACTCACTTTAAAACCACTTACATTAAAACCCCTCACACTTAAACCACTTACATTTAAACTACTTACATTAAAACCCCTTACATTAAAACACCTCAAATTAAAACCACGTACATTAAAACCCCTTACATTATCACCACTCACATTAAAACCACTCACATTAAAACCACTCAGATTAAAACCACGTACATTAAAACCCCTTACATTATCACCACTCACATTAAAACCACTTACATTAAAACCACTTACATTAAAACCATAAGGAGCAGTATAGTGCATGATTTCGTTTAAACCCTCATCATTCGATATAAAGTTTCCTGCCACCCCAATATCCGCCACGCCTGTCGCCATCATGTTATATTGGCCATTCCAGGAGCCATTGGGAAGCAAGTAACCCCACATTTCATCTGCAGAAAGTGTAAACGTTTATTATTTAAACTTGTATTTTTGCAGTCATTAATTCTGATACATTCTCAATTCTCGAACAATTTTAAGGAACCCCTGAAATGCAAATATTAGGTAAACAATTAATAAGAAGTTGCAAATCAACCCAAAATAGCTCGGAGAGTATTAATATCCACGACTATAAACTCTGATCAGATATTCTGAAGTATTAACAATAAGCATAGGAAGCAAGTGTGTCACTTATTCGATGTTTAACGTCTCAAACCTAATGCACAATAGTGTAGCAATCAATCAATGGTGGCATATACCATGTCAGCGCAAAGCTGCAATCACCCTCTGACTAAACTCTGGGAGATCCTCTCGGGCGAGACTCCAGGCATCTGCCTGGTCCATATCAAGTATCCTATCGTACGATTGGCTGACTTGCCTCAGCCATGAGCTTCGTAGTCTTCCCCTAGGCCTCCTTCATTTAGGGTTGTCTTTTGTAGAGACCACCTGGTGAGCAGGGTCTTCTTCAGGAAGGGGACCCACATGCCCATATAGCCGAAGTTGGCGTTCACGAACCATGCAACTAAAATATCTTTAATTAGTTTCATGGAGTAGTCACTGGTTTGATATGCTCTAATTCCAGAGATAGCCCATGATCCTGTGAAAGCATTTAGTACCAAAGGAGTTGATGCGTCTCTTCAACTCTCTGATAACCCTCAACTTGTGGCGACTGTCATATGACAGGAGAGAGAACATTTGCCTACCCTGTGGTGCCCGTCGTATGACGGACGCCATTTTGAGTCTTTTATGAGCGCTGAGAGAGAGACCGGGCATTGCAGGACTACAGGCAGGCTTGGTCCGCACGTCACGGTCGCGCACCAGGGGCCTATGGTATACCTCTCTCGCCTCCTACACCTCTCATACAAGGTAAAACTGCAAAAATACCTTATTTTCGGCAATTTTCCCCTTTGGTTGCACGAACGTTGCAAGATAACTCAATGTCGTACAAAGATGATTCAGGTGTCATTGGATGCTCTAACATCGCCGGTCACGGATATCAAATTGTATTACGCTCTGTCTCCTGCTTATGCATGAAAACGAGCATGGAATGAATGTCATTTTCGGTAAATATAGCCGCCTGGCGCATCGGTCTATACACCCCCCCACGCTCTTTGAGAGTTAAGTGTCCATGGTTCACATCCATTTATTAAGATAGAGAGCACCAGTGACTTGAAGATCCACAGCTTCGTCCTTCTGCACAGGTATCAACAACGCCATAATTATACTTTTGTTGAGTGAATCCAAAACTCCATATACTAAGCCGAGGCAACAATTGACATCGTAGCCCGACTCACCACTATTATGGATCATGCTACCAAGATAAGTATATCTCTCCAAGATTTCTAAGTCCTCACCACATGCATGAACAATTAGTCACCAAATGATTGGCCTTTGGTCTAGTCTAAGAGACCTGTATACCCAACGGCTCCGACTCCTCGTTTAGTGCCTCAAGAGCCAATCTGAGAAGATCTAGCGTCTCGCTGCATCATCTGCAAAGTCAATATCTGTGATCCTGAACTTGCCAATGTCTGCTCCGCAGCGATTCCGCCTGACTATTCGGCCCAGTAACCAGTCCATACATGTGATGAAATGTGTAGGCGCCAGACCACATCCCTGTCATACACCTGAATTCACAGGGAAGAAGGAGAATGCTCCCCCACCACACTTGACAGCACTCTTTCTTCCTCTATAGAGTCCAGACACCAGGTCAATAATCGCCGGAGGAATCCCATGTAACCGAAGTAGCTCCTAGAGTGTCTGAACTTGCTTTTAAAGAAATAGTATATATAGTTTTGTAGTTTTTTATAGAAAATTATATTCATACAGTATTTTACAGAAATATACTTCCATAGTTTAACCCTCTGAAGATTATGACCCATTTTGGTAGTCTAGTTTGGGTATCATTAGATGATTATTACAGTTTAGGAATGGTCTGTGGAATTATAAGGGTACAGACCATCTCAATTAACCCTCTTACTTCCTTACACTCTTCCTAATCTGAATAAAACCGTTTAATGTTAACCAGAAAACACAAAAGAAATGCATAATGGAATCTCGAAAGGGTAAATATAAGGGGGGTCCACGAATGTTTATAAGTGATGGTACGTATCCTTATTTATTAGGGCCCCTTCATCATTGACGACTTCGCCTATTAATAATAGTAGTCTCCATTCAACATCCTGCACTAGCATTTTGAATAGCCCGTGCGTGCGGAAGTATCATGGAGTACTCGTCATAAGTGCACGCCTAATTCCCTTATGGGATCGTCATTTTGATGGGGTACCCTACAGAAAAAAACTCTGTAAAATATAAAAACGGAAAAATAACTTAATATCTGTTATCATATGACTTGCCATATGCGTAGATTTCTCATGTTTTGCTTCCTCGACACCAGGCCCTCTAGCGGCCATCTTCGCCCTTCCAACTTCCTCGGCCATACTGTCAACAAGGCTTGCGCCACGCTCCGCTTCATTCGACGTTCCAGAGCTTCTAGTGAGTTCTTACTCATTTGTATACAATCTGTGTTGTAGTAACAAGGTTTAGATTATCTAGCACAGCTGCCAGATTGGTATGTCCGCAGGAAGTGTGTGTAAAAATAGGGTACTTTTGTAACAGGCATCTACGGGTCCCAGGATCGTCGTACCGCGTGTGTTATTTGTTGTGTTACGCCTATAGCTTTTGTGATTAATTAGCTATAGGAGGCTACCACTCTACAAGGCATGATACAGACTGTCAATAATGAGGAAAGTACATGTCATATTATTCATATATCAGCAAATGCTCTGGTTTAACCCTTAACTAGCGGCGCGCAACATAAGTCGAGTATAATAAATCTGGACTATCTGGCGGCGCTCGACATAGGTCGTGTGGCAATTTCAGCACGTAATGTTGCTGAGAGAGAGAGACAAGTGGTGGCAGGAGAGTAGCGAGCGTATGACTGCTCCAGACCACCGCGGCGAACCTACTGACACGAATCCCACCTCCTCCCTCCCTCTCTCACTCGCTACATACTGAATTGTATGGGGAAATAACCGAATTACATGCTTTTTGCACTCGTGTTGCGCGGTTGTTGCAAGAAAACTAGCTGTCATAAAAGGATCGTTATGCTGTCATTGGAAAGCTCTGTTTATGCCCTTTCAGGGATAGTGTGACGCATGTCCAGTGTGAGCATGCTGTACAGAACGCCTAGTCATGCCCCACTCTCGCTAGGATCGTCAGGGCAGGAACTTTGGCTGTAGTCTATGTAGAGTTTCCTAACTTAGTTCATGTGAGCCGTTGTACTATAAGTAATATGAATATGTATTTTGTTTTCATCTGAGTCAACGAGTTCTATTTTATATCATTAGTTATAAGTATTGTGTGTAAAACTTATTTGTAATGATGGGAGAAGCGCAGCCACAGTTGGGGGTCAGTGGGTGCGCCATGCGGGAGGTGGGCCTAACTCACTAGCACTCCCCCCCCCTCCCCCCTCCCCTCAGTGCTAGGAAAGCCTTTGTCTATCCCAGAGGAGAGAGAGAAATTACGTAATGATTGTCAGTGGGCGGTCCTTAGTAGTTCACGTTGGGCTCACTAGAGGGCCGAGTATAAAAAGGGAAGTCTAGCCATTTTTTGATCAGAACTCATTAGGCAGAGCGACTTCTCATTTCCCTTGCTAACTATATATATTCTTCTGACTGATGTGAACTTTCTCTACTACCTTACATTCTTATCTCCTCTTTTCCCTACCCTTTTTAACTTCCATGGTCCCGTTGGTGCAGAGCTAGTCAGCCAACGTATTATCGCTTGAGTTCTCACGAGATATTTGCCTATTAGATAGCCTATTTTGGAAGGGTTAACTTAGAATAGGATTGATTTATGTTTGTTGCACTTGTCTATGCATTTCCCTGTGTGTTATTATTATTATTCCTGGGTTTCTGCTAGTCTAGGTAATGCTAGACTGGGGTAAGGCTTTTCTGTGTTACGAGTTGTTGTTTGATGCAGTGGTTAAGCGATAAACCTGCATACTCGTTTCGGTTCAGTGAAGCCTAGGTTGTCTTCGCGGCTGACTGTGTTGAGTTAATAATTTACAGTGCGTGAGGGCAAGAGCCTAACCACCCTGTATTTTATTAACAGCTTGTTTTTACTTTGTCAAGGAGCCGGGAGAAAACCAGATACAAGGGATCTGGATTTCTCAAAGTGCACTTGTTAGTGTTAACGTAATACTTTAAACAGTTGTGAGGACTTCGCTAGGCTACGAGCCGTTTTTGCTCAGTCACTGCTACCTTTTGCCCACAGTACCCCAGCTAGACTTTACTCGATTAGTAGATACAGAATAGTATTGAAGCTTTCCTTATGTATGATATTGTTTATGCACTATTGATTTCATGTGTTGCAAGCTTGGCTACTTTAGTGATTAGTGGCCCACGAGCACAATCCGAGTAGGCTATTGCCGTTGCATTTGCGGAGTACTTCTTTTTAATGTTTGCCATTTACTATTGCATATTCTTTTAATTATTCTTATGCCAATTTAAACCTGTAATAGTATTTAATTGCCAGTGTTTTTCTTATTGAATTACTGTTCAAAATCCGATACGTACTTCTTACGAGCATCCGAGAAGCATCTAACTTTTTTCAGAAGATTCCTTGCTCGATGCTTAAGGACTATTAATTAACGTAACGTAATAGTGCCGATCCGAAGTAGAGGGTGGAGGACTTCTTAAGTTCTTAGTCAAGGGTGGATTACTTCGGCTTGGGCCAACACTATTCTTTGGTGTTGTTGTTTCTTACTTCTTTGTTTGATTGTTGACCAGACTAGAGAATTCCTGTCTCTTTATTAGTCTGTTGTTGAACACTAGTACCGAGTTCTTGTATACCCCGTTATAGCAGATTGAACTCTGGAGGGTATTGGTGTTTTTTTGTTCGGCTGGCAGTACTCAGGGGTTGGGATCGTGTGTTTCCGTTGTGGCAGCGAGCCGTATTAGAGTCCTGATTGAGAGCCCTTGTGTACCCGAGTGCCAGGTCGTAACAAATGGCGACCTTGCCAGGATTTTGTGAACAGTTATAAATTTTTGCAGAGTTGTACAACATTTGTTTGTTTGTATTTTAGCGTGCATATTGAAGAATATTTGTTTTTTGTATGGCAATTAGTAAAGCATTTAAGAGACTCCAGTTAATTTAGTAATTAGTGCTTGCATAGGAAGTTAAACACTTTTGTCTCGAGAATTTTTTTGTGGACTTCAGTATGTCGTGCATTAGCACTGACGATGAGCGAGAGATGCCATTTGAAGGTGTGCCGTTAGTAACCAGTGAGGAGGATGCTAGAGTTTTTGTGAGTAAGCGGTACCACGTGACGGAGGAGAGGCTGACTGGGGTGGATGTTTGTGGCTTGCACCTGATAGCCAAGGTTTTGGGAATTTCCAATGTAGTAGGGATGTCCAAGGGGGAGCTGATTTCCTGGGTGTTGCGTGGGCGACATGGGGTTTCGGAGGAGAGGGCGTTTGGGGGGGTTCCTCCCCAGATCCCCTCTCACTCGACTCCCACAGTGCCGTCCACTCAGTTACCGGAGGTTAGCACTCTCCCACAGAGGGATGAGAATTGGCAGATTGGAGTGCCCTCGGGTGGTGCACATGGTGGTTCCCCAGTTTTTGCCCCCCCTCCTTCAGTAGTGGCAGCTCCCTCTTCCTGTCTGTCTCCAGATATGGTATTTAGACTTGAGCTTGCTAAGATTGAGGCTAGGAAGCAGGAGGATGAGACCAGGAGGCATGAAAATGAGACCAGGAGGCAGGAGGATGAGACGAGGAGGCATGAGATTGAGGTTAGGAGGCATGAGGCTGAGCTTAAGTACGACTCGGAGAAATATTGTGCTAAATTAGATTTAGATAAGTCTCGTGCAGAGTCGACAGGGACTTGGATGGGCCGTGAGGGCCAAGTAAGAGAACAGTCCTTGGCCCAATTAGTCAAATTGGTGCCGGTATTTAGTGAAACTGAAGTCACAGAATTTTTTAATCGTTTTGAGAAGAAATGTAGGGAGCATAATTGGCCTGAAGAGAAGTGGGCAGCTCTAGTCTCCTCAAGACTTACGGGTAAGGGTCTGAAGGCTTATGATGCACTGCCTTTAGAGTCTTGCATTGACTACCCAGAATTGAAGAGAGCTGTCCTACGGGCATACGAGTTGCAACCGGAAACATATCGATTGAAGTTTCGGGGTGTTACAAAGACTAGGGAGGTGACCTTTCTTGAACATGCCCGGGACTTAAAAGATGCACTTAAAAACTGGACACGTTCTGAGAAAGCTGAGACGGCCGAACAGTTGACTGAGCTGTTTCTGCTCGAGCAGTTTTATAAGTGTACTGGTGCAGAAATGACTTTAACTATTAAAGAAAAGAACCCAAAAACTCTACAGGAGGCAGCTGAGATGGCTGACCTCCGGCTATCACTAATTCGTGGGTGCGGGTCTGCCCAGCGTAGTGAGGCAGGTAACAAGGGGCGTGACGCCCCACCCCCCCGAGTTAGTGATATACCTTATGCAAACAAGTACAAGAGCCATGATACCAAGACTGACCACAAGACTAGCACCGTCCCATTTAAGAAGGGGCCGGGCCCTTCCCAGTACCAAGGGAAGCCCAAAGGGGAGGTGGAGTGTTATCATTGTCATAAAAAGGGGCACTTTGCAAGAGTCTGTCCTAGCAAACCACCTACAGCAGCTGTGTCTTTGGCCTGCAACATTGGTGTGTCTCCGAAGTCATCTGAGTTTGCCTGGGGCAGTTCGTCAGAGGCTGAGGCACAGCCAATGCAGAAGCACCTGGGAGGCTCGAACCCTGCTCAGGATGTTTTTTGCGACCATAGAGGGCGGGGTTGCGTGATGTGGGCGGGGCGCAAGCATGGAGTAGAGGTCTTGCGTGATACAGGTGCTTCCCAGACTCTGATGAAAAACTTGACTGGCTACCCTATAAACGCGGCTCGGGTGGTAGTGGTGCAGGGTATTAATGCAACTCGGTCATACCCGCTGGTGCGGTTGGAGTTGGAGGTGGATGGTGTGGCACGTGAATTGGATGTCGGGATTGTGGAGAAACTGCCAGTGGAGGGCGTCGACCTTCTTCTCGGCAACGACTTTGCAATGGCCGCTTCCGAGGTTCTACCCTTAGTCGTTGCCGAGAGGCCGGCCGACGTGAGTAGGGAAGAGCAAGAGTGGGTCGAGCGGTGCCAGACACAACCCATGGCGTGTGTTGTCACCCGAGCTCGGGCAGCTAAAGTGTCACAGCCTAGTCCTCCGCCTTCAGACCAGCGGAGGAACGATCAACAGGAGGAGGCTAAAGCTGGAGTTGGTTTTAAGAGTTTTGACTCGGCGGCTCTCCTGGGTGATTCAGTATTAGCACCATTACTTAATTCTGGAGTAGCCCCTGGGCCTGTCATCGAGAGTGACGAGGCTGGGCATGACGAGTCTCCACGACAGCAACGTTATGTACATCGAGAGAGACAGAGGGAGCAGCCCAGTATCGGGGAAGGTCATGCATTGCTCCGGGAGCAGTTAGATCGCTTGGCACCCTCAGATATAAGTCGGTTGCAACTAGAGGACCCTGAGCTCCAAACGTGTGCTAATGGAGCTGTAGAGCTCGACGAGGACGGCGATGCACAGCCAGGAGATTTTTTTTATTTAGAAGGCATCCTTTATAGGCGTTTTCAAGACCCTAAACGTAGTTGGCAAAAGGGGTCCGGAGTAGTGGACCAGTTGGTGGTGCCACGGGAGTGCAGGGATAGCCTACTGAGGTTAGCGCATGACACACCACTGGCAGGACATCTAGGGGTGAGAAAAATGGTGGCGGCTTTGGGGAAATTGTTTTGGTGGCCGGGGATGAAGTCTCATGTGCAGTCATGGATAAACTCCTGTGATATTTGTCAACGTGTCGGGAAACCGAACCAAGTTATTCCTAAGGCTCAGTTACACCCTATTCCTGTGATTGGGCCACCCTTTAGTAAAATTATTGTTGACATGGTTGGTCCACTCCCTCCCACTAAGGCGGGAAATAAATTTTTGTTAACCATAATGGATGTTGCCACTAGATACCCCGATGCATACCCTATGAAAAATGGAATGGCTAAGACGGTAGTCAGTAACTTGTTGTGGTACTTCTCAAGGTACGGGTACCCGGAGGAGATTCAGTCTGATCAGGGATCTAATTTCACCTCCAACATGTTCAAGCAAACAATGCAACAGCATGGGATACGAGCAGTAGTATCGTCAGCGTATCACCCTGAGAGTCAAGGGGTGCTTGAGCGGTGGCATGCTACACTTAAAAGCATGCTCAGGTGTTATTGTGCTGACAACGGTATGGAGTGGGATCTTGGATTGCCTTATGTGCTGTTTGCTGCTCGGGAGGTACCTGGTGAGAGCCTGGGATTTAGTCCAAACGAGCTGATTTTTGGACACCGTGTCAGGGGCCCCCTTAACATGCTGAAAGAAATTTGGGAGGGGACTGTGCAGCCTTGTCCATTATTAAAGTATGTGCTTGAAAGCCGTGAGCGCATGCTTAAGAGTCTGGAGATGGCAGGTAGAAATTTGACAGAATCACAAGCTTTGATGAAGGACAGGTATGATCGCAAAGTGAGGCTCCGGAAGTTCACTGTAGGACAAGAGGTATTAATTTTGTTGCCTTTGGTTGGTAACCCCCTCTCTGCGAAGTACACTGGACCTTATAAAATTGTAGAAAAAATTTCAGACTTAGATTACCTTGTTGCCACTCCAGACAGGAGGAAAAAGAACCAGTTATGTCACGTGAACCTTATTAAAGAGTATGTGAGGCGCCCCTCTGAGCCTCTCACTGTCCCTGTGTTGGCTTGTTGCGGCCGTGGTGGAGAAGGAGAGGGGGACAGTCAAGCTTCAGAGGAGGATAGCTGGGATCAACATGTTTCAGCGGATCAGTGGGCGGGGAACTCGAGCCTAAGGGCTGACGAGGCTATAGCTCATTTGCCTGAGCCGCAGTTTGATGCTATCCGTCAGTTGTTCGGTTCATACCCCACTGTATTTGCTGAACACCCAGGCCTCACTACTCAGGCTATGCATGATGTTGACGTGGGGGACCATCTACCCTTTAAGTCAATCCCGTACCGTGTGCCCCCCATAAAACTACCAGCTCTGAGGGATGAGTTGGAGTATATGCTCGGTAGAGGGTTGATAGAGAAAGGCACAGTTAAGTGGACTTCCCCTGTAACACTGCAGCCTAAGCCAGATGGCAAGGTACGCTTTTGTATTGATTTCCGTAGGTTAAACGGTTTGACTCCAACTAACCCATATCCTCTTCCTCGGGTTGATGATAGTGTTGACAAAATTGGTAATGCTCGTTTTTTGTCTAAAGTAGATTTAGTAAAAGGTTACTGGCAAGTACCTTTGTCCGAGCGTGCTAAAGAGGTATGTGGTTTTGTTGTGGACGGGAGTACCTACCGGTGCAATGTTATGCCTTACGGGCTTAAGAATGCACCAGCAACGTTTCAGAACCTGATGAATGAAATTGTAAAGGACATTCCAAATTGCACCGTATATTTGGACGATGTAATCATTTATGATGACGACTTTGAGAGCCATTGTGAGCACCTTGAGACCTTGTTCCGGAAACTTAGTGAAGCAGGTCTGGTAGTAAATTTGGCAAAGTGTGACTTCGTAAAAGCCACTGTGCAGTACCTTGGGTTTGTAGTGGGAAGGGGACAGGTGTGCCCTCCTCAGAACAAGGTACAGGCTATCAATAAATTTCCGCACCCAACAACCAAGAAGCAGATTATGAGATTCTTGGGTATGATAGGCTACTACAGACGCTTCATAAAAGGTTACTCAACGGTGTTGGCACCTCTCACAGATTTGTTATCTAAAGACAAAAAGTTTTTGTGGGCACCTGAGTGTGAAAAGGCTTTCACTTTGGTGAAACATTTGCTATGTACTCACCCGATACTCAGGGCCCCAGACTTTAACAGGCCTTTTCAGCTGGCAACAGATGCTAGTGGTGTAGGGGCTGGTGCCGTCTTGCTACAGACAGACAATGAAGGTGTGGAACACCCAGTAAGTTTCTTTTCTAAGAAGTTCAATGCTGCACAAAAGAACTATTCTACAATAGAAAAGGAATTACTGGCGATTGTGCTGTCGCTCAGGCACTTCGAGGTGTATGTTCCAGCCTATGGCCCAGTCGTGGTTATCTACACTGATCATCACCCTTTGAGATTCCTGAATCAATTTCACAATCACAATATGAGACTGACCAGGTGGTCTTTGATGTTGCAGGAGTATAACCTGGACATCCGTCATATTGCTGGATGTGACAATGTGATCGCGGATTGTTTATCAAGGGTGGATGATCAGTCGTAGGCTATCACAGGTGTGTGGGTTTGAGTGGAGGAAAATAGGCTGCCCTTATAGTGCAGCCGGGAAAAACATATTAAAATATAAAAATCATATAAAAAACTCTTTCTTTTGATATAGGTAATCGTATAAGTTTGTCATAGCCTATAGAGTTTGAGTAGTCCACGAACTATCAAACGGCTGAGCTGCTGTAAGCTCGCTCTGGGAGCATGATATTGTGTCTTTTTGCTATTGTTGGGAGGAGTTATAAAATGTGAATTTTTGGTTAATAATAAGATGCGTTTTGGTGATAAACTCAGCTTTGTTTTAGTGCCATGCGGTCGCTGGGTCGCTGGGTGTGAGGGGCTTGATGGGGTTCTGTGTTTGTCAGATTTTAGCTCAGGGTTGAGCAAGTAAAATCTTGGGGGAGGTGTGACGCATGTCCAGTGTGAGCATGCTGTACAGAACGCCTAGTCATGCCCCACTCTCGCTAGGATCGTCAGGGCAGGAACTTTGGCTGTAGTCTATGTAGAGTTTCCTAACTTAGTTCATGTGAGCCGTTGTACTATAAGTAATATGAATATGTATTTTGTTTTCATCTGAGTCAACGAGTTCTATTTTATATCATTAGTTATAAGTATTGTGTGTAAAACTTATTTGTAATGATGGGAGAAGCGGCAGCCACAGTTGGGGGTCAGTGGGTGCGCCATGCGGGAGGTGGGCCTAACTCACTAGCACTCCCCCCCCCCCTCCCCCCTCCCCTCAGTGCTAGGAAAGCCTTTGTCTATCCCAGAGGAGAGAGAGAAATTACGTAATGATTGTCAGTGGGCGGTCCTTAGTAGTTCACGTTGGGCTCACTAGAGGGCCGAGTATAAAAAGGGAAGTCTAGCCATTTTTTGATCAGAACTCATTAGGCAGAGCGACTTCTCATTTCCCTTGCTAACTATATATATTCTTCTGACTGATGTGAACTTTCTCTACTACCTTACATTCTTATCTCCTCTTTTCCCTACCCTTTTTAACTTCCATGGTCCCGTTGGTGCAGAGCTAGTCAGCCAACGTATTATCGCTTGAGTTCTCACGAGATATTTGCCTATTAGATAGCCTATTTTGGAAGGGTTAACTTAGAATAGGATTGATTTATGTTTGTTGCACTTGTCTATGCATTTCCCTGTGTGTTATTATTATTATTCCTGGTTTCTGCTAGTCTAGGTAATGCTAGACTGGGGTAAGGCTTTTCTGTGTTACGAGTTGTTGTTTGATGCAGTGGTTAAGCGATAAACCTGCATACTCGTTTCGGTTCAGTGAAGCCTAGGTTGTCTTCGCGGCTGACTGTGTTGAGTTAATAATTTACAGTGCGTGAGGGCAAGAGCCTAACCACCCTGTATTTTATTAACAGCTTGTTTTTACTTTGTCAAGGAGCCGGGAGAAAACCAGATACAAGGGATCTGGATTTCTCAAAGTGCACTTGTTAGTGTTAACGTAATACTTTAAACAGTTGTGAGGACTTCGCTAGGCTACGAGCCGTTTTTGCTCAGTCACTGCTACCTTTTGCCCACAGTACCCCAGCTAGACTTTACTCGATTAGTAGATACAGAATAGTATTGAAGCTTTCCTTATGTATGATATTGTTTATGCACTATTGATTTCATGTGTTGCAAGCTTGGCTACTTTAGTGATTAGTGGCCCACGAGCACAATCCGAGTAGGCTATTGCCGTTGCATTTGCGGAGTACTTCTTTTTAATGTTTGCCATTTACTATTGCATATTCTTTTAATTATTCTTATGCCAATTTAAACCTGTAATAGTATTTAATTGCCAGTGTTTTTTCTTATTGAATTACTGTTCAAAATCCGATACGTACTTCTTACGAGCATCCGAGAAGCATCTAACTTTTTTCAGAAGATTCCTTGCTCGATGCTTAAGGACTATTAATTAACGTAACGTAATAGTGCCGATCCGAAGTAGAGGGTGGAGGACTTCTTAAGTTCTTAGTCAAGGGTGGATTACTTCGGCTTCGGCCAACACTATTCTTTGGTGTTGTTGTTTCTTACTTCTTTGTTTGATTGTTGACCAGACTAGAGAATTCCTGTCTCTTTATTAGTCTGTTGTTGAACACTAGTACCGAGTTCTTGTATACCCCGTTATAGCAGATTGAACTCTGGAGGGTATTGGTGTTTTTTGTTCGGCTGGCAGTACTCAGGGGTTGGGATCGTGTGTTTCCGTTGTGGCAGCGAGCCGTATTAGAGTCCTGATTGAGAGCCCTTGTGTACCCGAGTGCCAGGTCGTAACAATAGATACTTGTTTTACGCTCTGGGTCTTATTTAGGCATGAAAATGATCACGTAAACAGCCCTATTTTGGCTAAAAACACCCCGCTGGGCGGTACATATAAATAGACCGCTAGCCCGCTAATAAGGTGTTAAGGGTGTCTGCACGTGGTGCTCCACCTTCCAGAGTTCGTGTTTTGGTTCTTCGTACCTCGTGGTCAGCCTTAGTAGGGGTCTCCGGCGTAGGCTTCAGGTAATTTAGGATGCTAAATTTTCCGTATTTTGATTATATGCCTATGTATGCCCCTAGTGATTTTACATGCGTGTTGGCATGTTTTGGGGTAGGGGAGACATCCCTATAATTATATTCTTTATGATGTGTTATGTGTGGGACTTAGGTTAGTGGAGCTGTGCCTTAACTCCATTCTCCTGAGTTTTTGTTTTTTCCGGCGGCCCCGTGCGGTGGGCCCAGGTTATCCGTCTCAAAAACGGGTAGGAACAAGCAAAAGATCCCGGCGTGGTTTGGCTAAACCACATTCTCCCGGCGGAACTGCATTCCTAAGGGGGATGCAAACTCGGCCCGCCGAGTTAACTCGCCCTGACTGACCCAGTTACACGATTAGATTTTCTCGCCCTGCGCGCAACAAGTCGAGTGTACAAGAGTGACAAGATTAGTTTTGCAAACTTTTTCATTAATGATCAGACACTAAAGGTCAAGGGACCTGTGACACTTGTCACAGGTAAGTAGTTAAAACCAGCTTAGACAAGTCCACCGGAAGGATAGAGTAGTGGTGCACTATAGCTAATTTTCCGGCGGACTCGAGTTAGGATGTGTAACACCTCGCAGGTTATCCTTATGAGCATTGATTCCAGGATTTTGTTTTTTTCCAGGCTCCTGAGACTGCTACTCCGGCGGAGTTTGGGTGGCTGATCCCGGCGGGGGGTGGGGGGGCCATTAATTGGCACCATGACGAGGTTTGAACTATGCATTACTCCTACCTGCTCTCTGTTGCCTATTTTTGCTTACTAACTATGCATTAAATGCGTTAAGTGCTTAGATCGTTCTAGAGGCTTGTGGTTATATAAACGCTGTTCAATTTGCTCTGATTTGAAAACCGCGTTAGTTACTAATAAAGACTTATCGTGTCTAGCGGCCTTACAAGAGATTAAGGCTACATTTAATTCTTATGCCAAAGACACGGCCCATAAGGCACTTCACTGTGATGATGAACTTCTATGGGAAAAACTTATTATAAAGTCACCCCTTGTGAAACCCGGTTCCTCTAAATCTGTCAGACCCAAGTCAAGTCGAAAGCCCTCAGCAAAGAGGTAGTGAGTAGTAGCAGTGAGAGTGATGTCACCGAGGTTCCCCCCTCCGACCGTGCCAAGAGGAGACGATCACCCTCTCCGAGGCGGAAGTCGAGGTCAAGATCTAGATCCCCCCGCAGACAGTCTAGACACTCTTCCACGGAGTCTTCCCGGTCCGCCAAACGCCAGAGAGAGGACTCTGGGGGAGCGACGAGTCAGGCAAGCAGCGGCAGCCGGAGGGACACCCCTCAGCAACCGCCCCCTACCCGTACCTCTGACACGCCTCAACATGAATCTGGGGACTCAGAAGTAGGGACTGATGTACTGGAATCCACAGCTAGTCATGAACAATCCTTGAGTGTGCCTCCCAATGTTGCCTTTGCCATACCTAAATTGAATTATGCACCCCATAGTGTTAGGTCGACAGGCCCGAGTAGGGTTCTGGCCGACCAGTACAGGGGATATCCGTCGGGGTCACAGCTGAACTCTCAAGTGATTCCAGACTCCCAGCCCTTTGTGGCAGGGGGTTACTGGCGTCAGTCTGAACCATCTCAACCTCTTTTTAACGTCAATAAGGAAAGAACTGAGGAAGGTAGCATAGCCATGTTGCCATCATCGGTTCCAAATTTAATGTGGCCCCCGGCGGATCATGAAATAGAGATACAACAGGTTAATCATGAGCTGAGTGGAGAGCCGGAGGAAGTTATGTTCTCCCCGGCTCCCCAGTCACTCACAGGAGAGGATTCTGAAGCAAGTTCCCACTCATCCAGGGACTTCCACAGTAAGTGTGTTACTTCAGATCAGATAAGTGATTAATTGCACAAGGTTATGCAACATTATCAACTCCCTGCCTCTTCTGACCCCCCGGTTTGTAAACCAGCTGTGACCCCTAGTACTTCTATCGTAAGGCCCCTAGATCCCCCAGGTTTTCTTCCATCATGTCCTACCACGGTGGTGGCCGCGGCTCCAGGCACTACAGTGCCGGAGACGCTGGCTACCTCCACTTTGAGGGTTATTGCAGATATTCCTCCCCCTCCTTTAGACAGGGCACCTCTGAAGAAGGGCCCCATGCCCCTCCTCTATGGCCCTGATTGTTCTTGGGTCCCTGTGACACCAGAGAACCCTCAATTAGCTCAACCTTCCATGTCAGGGGAACTGCCAGTCCCCGGCGGGTGGTATATTGAAATCAACAAGAGTAGAACATTTAAGGCAAAAGATGAGGCAGGGAGATTGGTGGATGTGTCAATTAAGGCTGTACCAAGTTCGTACAACCCCGATTATTTTTTGTATACAGCTGCCCCGGCAACCCTTCCCGCCGCCTCTGCAAGACTGTTTGCGGATTGGTCAAAAGCTGATGGCATCAACGATGTCAAAGCTTTGAATGCTCTCACGCCGGAATTGGCTACAATTTGGGTCCTAGACCATACGCATACACCAGTCCTGCAGCTGGGGCAGGTGGGGTTAGGCCCCTGGGTAGATTGGGAGACAGAGGCTCAGGTTTTGCTTCTACAATTACTTCTAAGTCTTCACATCAGGTTCCCCAAGAAAATCATGCTTACTTTTCTTTGCCAGTAGCCAAAGCAGAAGGAGTGTCCCCAGAGTTACTTACCTTTCTTGCGGCGTCCAAAGTTTCCTTGCACTCCCTTGATGAACCTTTCTCTACTCCCTCTGCTGCTCACCTCGAAAGAGATTTCAAGTTAAGAAATAAGGCCTACCGGATACCGGATGTTCTCTCAGTACTTGGTTAGTCACCGGATCGCTGCCTCCCTTTCACGTACTATTTCAGCCATAGCTGACCCCCAAATTAGGAAAGCTACTGACTTGTCTAGGAGACTCTTACTACAAAATTCCATTCAGTCTATAGGAGACATCAGAATTGTGATCATGGAAGCGGTTCGAGCCCGCCAAGATCTGAGAGTCCATCTGCTCAGGAAGTTGCCGGCGGATATAGGTCGCCGGGTAACTCTCTCGCCGGTCCTTACTGCCACAATACTTAACTCAGAAACCTGGAATCTAGTGTTTAATATGGTTAATGGTTGGAAAAAGGTTACCTCCCAAGCCCGGAAGGACCCTGCTAAGAAGCCCTTTCATAAATCGAAGGGTGGTAACAAGCCATAACAGCCACAAGCTAAACAGTCATCAAGGGATCCCAGACTCCCTCCTCAGCAGGGAGGTAATCTGCACAAGTCCAAACAAGGTAAACACTCTGGGTATAAAGGTAAGGCACCACAGAAGGGTAGTCAGGGACAATCATCAGCCAAACCTAGCCAAGCGTCAGATGCCAACCCGCCTCCCCCTCCAAAAAAACTAGCCACCCATACTCTCAGCCTCCCAGTACCATGCTTAAGGACATATGATTTGGGAGTTGCCTTGAAGGACGGGCCCCGGTTGCATCTGGGTTCGTTCCGTTCATTCCGCTCGGACTGGCCCAAGAAAACTTGGGCCAGGAAAGTAGTGAGTAAAGGAATCTCACCTGGCGGTGGCGCCGGCTTCCTCGACTGCGTCAGCCGCGGGATTACACCAATGTGTCTCAGGAGGAGGATACTCTACTTCAGGAAATGATTACCAAACATGTCCTTATCCCAGTCAATTCCAATCACCCAGTATTCACCTCAAGACTCTTCTTAGTGCCAAAAAGGGACAGTGTGCAGATGCGACCAGTTCTAGATCTCTCGCAACTGAACACATTTATAAAGAATTCACCCTTCAGGATGCATACAGTTCAGCAACTCAGACTCGCACTTCCACCGCAGGGTTGCTCAATCAATCTCAAAGATGCCAATTGGCATGTCCCTATAAAGAAGCGGTTCCAAAAATTCCTCGCTCTGAGGGTCAGGCAAGAATGCCTTTCGGTTTGAACCTGGCACCGAAAATTTTCACAAAACTCGTCCGGCAAGCTCTTTTACCCCTTTTAGTCCAGGGCATACAGGTGTTTTGGTATCTAGACGACTGGCTGGTTGTGGCGAACTCTATGGAATTATGTCAAGATCATGTAAACCAAGTGTTAGCTCATGTACAAACCCTAGGGTTCAAGGTGAACTTGGCGAAGTCTCGCCTTGTCCCCACAAGGACTATTCAGTGGATAGGGCTTGTCTGGGACACCGCCAATCTGACTCTTACTCAGAGTGTGGACAACCGAAGCAGATTTCGCAAGAAACTGTTCCGTTTTCTCCACAGTCTGGATACGACCAGGAAGACGTGGGATTCCCTAACCGGCTCTCTCAACTGGATACAATTAACTGTGAAGTTGGGCCGGTTGAAAGTCAAACGGTTAATCCTGGAAGGCAACAAAGTTTTCCCTCTCTCGCCGGAGAAAGAATTATGGCCAATTCCTCCATTAATCCACAGCTTACTCTCGGTCTGGGCCAAGCGAGAAGTCCTCCACTCTATCACGACATGGGTTTCTCCCCCTCCTGCAGTATGGGTAGACACAGACGCCTCAGGGGCACTAGGTTGGAGCTATCAGTCCAACCTGGGCCATCAAGGTCAAGGCACCTGGTCAGACGACAATCAGTCACATATCAACAAGCAAGAGCTTTTAGTCCCTCTCTTTTTTCTCCAAACTCACGGCATGACTTTGAAAAATATATCAATAGCGTTCCGAATGGACAACCAAACTGCAGTTTATTGTATTCAGAAACAGGGCTCAGTGAGGTCGCGAGAGTTGCTGAAGGTTTCCGAACAAATTTTTGCCCTGGCCGAAGCGGTAGGCATTTTCCTGCATGCAACATATCTCCCCGGCGTGGCGAACGTCTGGGCAGACGCTCTCTCTCGCCGGCGGAGCACTCTAGTAGAATGGACAATCAAACAGGTTATCTTCGACAAGATGATTGCAAAGCCGTACCGTCCACAAGTGGACCTGTTTGCATCCACAGAGAACCACAGACTCCCCCTCTTCCTCTCTCGTCAAGGGGTAACCCCGGCGGGGGGATCCAATGCATTGTTGGTAGATTGGAACAGGTGGACCTTAATCTATCTGTTTCCTCCACCAGATTCTGTGCTAATGTGCAAAGTAATTCACAAGCTGAGGGATTACCAGGGCCGAGTCGCGATGATCGCGCCGCTATGGCCAGCCCAGGTATGGTACCACCAATTGCAACAGTGGTGCAGGACCCCGGTGTCCCTCCCGGTCTCCGCTTTCCACTTGGAAACAATTGGCAACCTTTGGACCTCGCTCAGTTTTGCCTTATGGACATTTACTATGCCAAATGGTTAGCTCAATTTGGGGAAAGTGTCACTAATAAATTAATGAACCCGTACACTATGTCTACCAGGAGACAATATCAATCCCATTGGAAAACCTTCACAACCTGGACTGTAGAGTCAGGGCAAACGACTGCCTCAGGAGCATTAATTTTCAAATATTTAGACTATCTATTCGAACAGAAAAAAAAATTCAGTAACCACTTTAAAAAATCATTTGTCTGCCATTAGAACCCCCTTTTTTGATAACACTGGCCTCTCCATACCGCAAGCGGAGGAGAAAGGGTTTATGAGGGCGTGTTTCAAGCTATGCTCACCACCCCGTCAGCTCATGCCCACCTGGTCACTTGACAAAGCCTTATCGGTACTTCAATCGCGCAAATATAATAATGCGCCAGATTTTGATTCACTTTTGAAAAAGGCTTTATTCCTCATGGCTCTAGCCACCGGAAACAGGGTGTCTGAGCTGGCGGCGATGAGCAACGAGCCTAATTGCCTTAGGTTTGGGAGACTGCACGATCATGTGCAAATCGCGCTGTCTCCCACATTTATAGCTAAGAACAAACATTCTGACCATGTATTTTCTGAATTTTCTGTCCCGGCTTTAAAGACGGGCCTTACTCATCACCTTTTATGTCCTGTGCAAGCACTCAAAAAGTTTATGAGGGCTGCACAGCCTCGCCAACCAGGTGCATTATGGGTCAACCAGACAGGTAAGTGTGTTACGAAACGTAAGTTAGCTTCCTTGCTTGTGGACGTCATTAGGGAAAGTAATCACGGCGTGATAGGCAGGGCTCACGATATCAGGAAGTGGGCAGTCTCTTTCAGATTTCTCCAAAAATTTTCAGTAGAAGACATTGCTAATACTCAATTATGGGCTTCCAATCATACGTTCCTAACACGCTACCTGTCTGACGCTCTAGATAAACCAAGGCATACCTGTGTAGCTTTACGTCAACGGGTACAGTAGGTAATGTTCTATTATGTATAAGTTTGTTGTTAACCCTTTCGCTGCGGGTGACGTTCTGGAATGTTTTGGCAAGTTACAGCAATTTCCAGGCTTTAAAAGCCTGTAAAAAACTTAAAAATCGAGTGTCAATGGGCGGGAGCGTGAGGGGCCCACCTCCGACCCTCAGAGCACCGAACGGCTCACTGAGCTAGGCTGTGTCTCGCACGGGTCTCTCTCTGTCTCTCTCACCAGTGTAGCCAAACGAGCGAGTGTTACATAATAGCGGGGTTCCGGCGTTTCACTGGCAGCACTGCGGGTGAACCAGACCACGTACAGGTGTCATTTTGAAGCTATTTTCGCCTAGTTTTCGGCAGAATACACTTCATTTAATGCAGATGCTTGATTTATCATTCAGGAGTGCCTGAATATGCCCTAAATAGCCCCAAAATAGCCGCAGCCAAAGGGTTAAAAGGGGGGGAGGGGGCGGAATAGTCCATATCCCCACTGCGCCCCTGGAGATTGTGATGAATCACAAGCTGTGATAGGACGGGTTCTACAGTCCAGTATTATTTTTATGTTAATTCTAGAAGATATCTAGCATAGTTGCAACTATGTATGTTTTTTACCAAATTGTACAAATATATTTCCTGTACAAATAATTTTAAGATCGGAACGAATAACTACAGCAGAGTTATAGTTCTAGGGAACACATGAGTGTCCCACTTTATCATGCATACAATCTAATGTAAAGATCTGACCATGAGCAAGCAGTTTCTTAATGTCACGCACTGCTGGCAAATCTTGTATATTTGTTTATATATTGTTTGCATACAATAAAACTTTTTTTTTTTTATTTGGATTCTTTTTCCCTGAAGTTAGGATATTGTACGAATGTCCTGCCTCCAGTCTTGCTAATCAGCGAAGTCGTCAATGATGAAGGGGCCCTATTAAATTATAGGTTTGATTCCCGAAGGGAAGTAGAGAAAATCTAATATTTAGTAGGGCCCCGTAATCATTGACGACACTGCCCCTCCCAACCATCCCTCTTCCCATTCGTTGATTTCTATAGTTTATTCTTGGTATATCAGTGAAGGGCGAAGATGGCCGCTAGAGGGCCTGGTGTCGGGGAAGCAAAACATGAGAAATCCACGCATATGGCAAGTCATATGATAACAGATATTAAATTATTTTTTTCTTTTTTATATTCTACAGAATTTTTTTCTGTAGGGTACCCGATCAAAATGACGATCCCATAAGGGAATTAGGCGTGCACTTATGACGAGTACTCCATGATACTTCCGCGCGGGCTATTCAAAATGCTGGCGCAGAATGTTGAATGGAGACTATTATTATTAATTGTTGAAGTCGTCAATGATTACGGGGCCCTACTAAATATTAGGTTTTCTTTACTTCCCTTCGGGAATAAAACCTATAGTCTGGGACGACCAAGACGTAGTTGATGGTAAAGTTATAGGTGATGGTACGTATCCTTGTGTTGGTCGACCAAGACGTAGTTGACAGTAAAGTTATAAGTGACGGTACGTATCCTTGCCTGGGTCGACCAAGACGTAGTTGACAGTAAAGTTATAAATGACGGTATGTATCCTTGCCTGGGTCGACCAAGACGTAGTTGACAGTAAAGTTATAAGTGACGGTACGTACCCTTGCCTGGGTGAACCAAGACGTAGTTGACGGTAAAGTTATAAGTGACGGTACGTATCCTTGTCTGGGTCGACCAAGACGTAGTTGACGGTAAAGTTATAAGTGACGGTAAATATCCTTGCCTGGGTCGACCACGATGTAGTTGACGGTAAAGTTATTAGTGACGGTACGTATCCTTGCCTTGGTCGACCAAGATGTAGTTGACGGTAAAGTTATAAGTGACAGTACGTATCCTTGCCTGGGTCCACCATGACATAGTTGACAGTAAAGTTATAAGTGATGGTAGGTATCCTTGCCTGGGTTGAACCAAGATGTAGTTGACAGTAAAGGTCGATTCACACTAGTCATCACGGGACCATCACATCATGTCACGTCACCGTTTCGTCAACATTTCTTACATGTAATCGAATAGACCTGTTCACACCAAACGTCATGTCACCATCACGGACACAGCACGTATTCGTCTCATCACGTCATGGTTTCTCGGGAAGAATATTTTTATGTGACGTTATGGTGCTGTAGAAGTGGCAACACTATTAACCCTTTACGAGCCGCCTATGCGGTTTATTTATATGTACCGCCCAGCGGGGTATTTTTAGCCAAAATAGGGCTGTTTACGTGATCATTTTCATGCCTAAATAAGACCCAGAACGTAAAACAAGTATCTATCCCTGAAAGGGCATAAACAGAGCTTTCGAATGACACCATAACGATCCTTTTATGATGGCTAGTTTTCTTGCAATAACCGTGCAACGCGAGTGCAAAAAGCATGTAATTAGCCACTTTCCCGATACAATTCCGTATATAGCGAGTGAGAGAGGTAGGAGGGAGGTGAGATTCGTGTCAGTAGGTTCGCCGCGGTGGTCTGGAGCAGTCATACACTCGCTACTCTCCTGCCACCACTTGTCTCTCTCTCTCAGCAACATTACGTGCTGAAATTGCCACTCGAGTTATGTTGAGCGCCGCCACATAGTCCAGCTTTATTTAACTCGACTTAAGTTGCGCGCCGACTTTTAGGGGTTAATGTAAGCATTTTATGGGATAACATATGAGGTGCCATACCTGCTTGGTCGTTGATCTCGGACTGGGTGGTATCGTGATGATTGGTGTGAATATACGGCACGGTTGACGGAACTTTGAGGTGACATGATGTGATGGTGCCGTGATGACTAGTGTGCATCAGCCTTTAAAGGTATAAGTGACGGTATATATATCCTTGCCTGGGTCGACCACGACGTAATTGACTGTGAAGTTACAAGCACGGGCCACAGTCTCCACCAGAGATATCTCCATCCCGTAATACTCGTTAGTCTTGTTATCAATAGGCTGGAAGAAGATGGAGGGACGCCATTCAAATATCGATACCTGAGAAAGGGAGAGAAAGGGAGAATGAGTGATTGAGAGAGAGTGAGAGTAAAAGTGAGTGGGTGAGTGAATGATTGCTTGATTGACAAACAGACAGAGAGAGTGAGAGAGAGATAAATAGAAAAAGAGAGAGATAGAGATTAGCTTAGACAATATATATCTATATTGAACATGGTAAATAGATAAATACATATATTTAATAGTGGCCCCTTCATCATTGACGATGTTGCCTATTAGTATAATAGTCTCCATGCAACACCCACGACTGTCGTTTGAATCAACCGCCGCGAGGAAGAACAAGAGTCATCTTCATAAGTGCAACGCTACTTCTCTTATGGTGTCGTCACAGATCGGGTACCCACTACGAAAAAAATTCGTAAAAAATAAGAGAACAAAAAAGGAAAAAGAATTTTCCACTTTAACACTGTTATTCACACGCTTCCCACATTCGGTGAATTATCTTTCGTTGTGGCTTCTTACCGCCTCTCGCCAAGCGCAACAATTCCTCCTTCTCTTCCTCGCGTGCCACCCGTCAACACTAGTGCCCCCGAGCTCCGGCTTCATTCGACGTTCGCTCTCCTCTAGTTAGTCCCTACTCATTTGTATATATCTGGGGGATAGTGAGCAAGGGTTTAGATTAGCTAGCACGGGTTGTGTATTGTTGGCCTGCAGGAAGTGTTAAATTAGGGTACTTTCAGGCGTTTACTTGTTGTGTTCATTCTTGTTACCACACGCGTGGTTTTCATTGTTGCTATGCACCTTAGTTTTTGCTTTTCCTTTAGTTAGGAGGCTCTTTTATTCATCGCTAGCTGTTCCTTTGTCCAGCTGTGGGTCTTTGTCTTTTTAGCAGACGCGCTGGGTTAAGGTTGTCACACGTGGTTGTGGGACCTTCCAGCGTTCTGTGTCTGCCGGGAAGTCCCGTTTGGGGGCTTTCCCTGAGCCTTTATTAGTTCTTTTCCTTTCCCTTTAGTTAGGAGGCTTTTATTCATCGCTAGCTGTTCCTTAGTTCAGCTTTGGGTCTTGGGACCCCTTCTTTGTCTTTTAGCAGACGCGCGGGCTTACGGTTGTCACACATGGTTGTGGGACCTTCTGGCGTCCGTGTTAGCTGAGAGGTCCCACTTGGGGGCTTTCTCTGAGCCTTTTGCTCTGCTTTCGCTGCTCTTTCGTGTTTTTTCAATTTGAAAGTTATTTTCTCATGATTAAGGCTTTAGGTTAGCTTTTGGGGGGGATCTATTTTATTTTTCTCTATGTGTGAATTATTTTGTGTCCCCTTTTCTTGCGCTCCCTGTGGGTTAGTGTTGCACACTTCCCGGGAGTCCAAGGAAAAGTCCTTACGTCAGGGTTGGTTTGAGAGTAAGGGTGGTTTTCTCTCGTTGTTGTGCTTTTCACCGAGTGAACTCCTCTCTGTACCCACCGGCCTCTGTTCGGAGACCGTTTCAGTGCCGGCGTGTGGTTGTGTTCTTCTTTCCCCCCCCCTGTCTTGGGATCTTAGTGGTGTTTCCCTTCTTCCGGCGACCTGGTATGGCCGGCGGAAGGAAGGATGTCCGGCAAAGATAAAGATTTCGGCGTGCCGCCCGGCCCATTGTTGTGTTTACCCCGTCTTTCACGGCGGCTAGGTGTAAACATACCGGTGCCTGCTAAACAAAATTCATAAATAGCACGCAGATACCCGCCGCCAACTGGCCTAAACAATGACTCATGTCATAGGATGGCACTCCGTCTTCTGTGTGAATGGCCCTTTGTTGTGTTTACCCCGTCTTTTACGGCGGCTAGGTGTACACGTACCGGCGCCTGCTAGCAATTTTTTATGATAGCACGCAGATACCCGCCACCAACTGGCCTAAACAACGATGACTCAGGTCATAGATTGGCATCTGTGTGAAGTCGATGCCTCTGGACAATTGTGGATGGTTTTTCTGGCGGTTTTTTGCTTAGCAGGGCCGCAGGGTTCTATTTTACAAATAGTTAACAAACCCTCCGAATGTCCCGGCATGTGGGCTTTCCTACATGCCTCCCGATGGGAAGTGCTACTTATTAAAGGGCCTCTGTACTCGCCCCGCCAAGGGAATTTGCCCTGATTGTTAGCCGAGCGCCATAAGACTTACCCTCTCTGACATACGACACGAGCCCATTTCACGTGTAACCTCGGGTCATATAAAAAGGGCTAATCGCTCAGCGAGTCCGCCAGGGTGAGGGAGTCTATATACCCAGGACCTCCGGCTTCATCGCCCTGCGACGATCCAGTTGAGAAGGTCACATTATATGCTATAATCTACAAAGTTTTTGGGCCAGTGACGTTAGTCACAGGTAGGCATTTTCTACGCCAAATAATTCCACTATTTGACAGAATCAGGTCCGGTCGAAGGTTAGACTAATAGTGACTGTTTTTCTACCTTTCCGGCGGACTTGCACTAGCATGTTATTAACTCCTCTCAGGTTATCCTTATGAGCATTGATTCCTGGAAATTCTTTCCAGATCAGCACGGCAAGGGACCATCCCGTTCCCGCGGTGGGGAAGGGAGAAAAGGAAGGGGGGGGGGTCAGTGGTTTAGTCAAAAAATTTACTTTTGCCCCCACACGGAACCCCCTATTGTTTGCATCTTAGCATTTTAATTACTTGCACTCTAAGATTACGACAGGCTGCATCTAAGTTTGCCTCTGGAATTCCCAACAATGTCCGGTGGGTATAGATCCTGGTGCGGATTGGGTGAGTCTTTTGTATAGATCAATTGGGCCTGGTGGCCAGGATCGATAGATACCTAAATGACTACAGTATGGGAATTGTTTTGCAGTTGCTAAGTTTCAAAACAAAAAATTCCCCAGAATCAGGGATAACGTTGCATCTCGGCAATCAATACTCACCACTTAGCTGAGTAATTAGCCATTGGTTATGACTCAGCCCCCATGCACCCCTCCCTCCGATACAAGAACCCTCCAGGCTTCGCCGGACAATGTTCTCGATGGACACTCCCGAGTAATGGAACCTAGGTCTCCGGCTACGGTAAGTAAAATTTTCTTTCCTTAAAGAATCTAAGTTAAGAAAAGTCGGTCAGTATCTCGGTTAATGGTTCCTGCGATTACTTAAGCCAGTCATACGGCTCATAATTGTCAAGCACTTAGGCCGGCGGGACGGCTCGTTTGTTTACGCTGAACCTCGGCCGGCGAGACGACTCTCATCCTAAAATGAAGAAAACAGATGCACATTGTTTTTTACCTTCTTTTGTTCACTAATCTATAATAGGATAGTGGTCTTACGGATGAAGAGTTTGGATGCATTCAGCGGTAATTTAACGACATAACTCTTACAAGTACGATGTGTTATTTTATACTGCCGATGAATGGACCGTTTTACAAGCTTATCTATAGACATCAGCTTGCTGGGTATCTAGAGTTTTTTTTCCTATTATAGGTACTTGAAATTGCACAGCTTCAGGCCTAGTGGGAACGGTTCAGGTTCACCCCAAAACACTATGTATAAGGGGCTGATCCCTGCGTCCCGTCGAGGCGGGTTGGCGATCTAGGGTTAGTCTAACCCTTCTGATTTGAGTTGGCAATGGTGTACAAGGTATACCTAGTAGACCTTTTCTCACTGATTCTATGGATTCAACTCTCGTTTTGTTTAATCATACCAGCCCTCCCGGCGCTTCGCCCCGTGTTAGGCATACTTCCGAATAAGTCATTACGGACTCAGTAAGGCCAAAGTGGATGATAAGTCACAGGCCTAAGTTCATTACTTAATGACCTCTAGCTTTCAATCCAACTTGAATGTTGAAATCGAGGAAGGATCCTCATATATTTCGCTAAAGTAGGACCGGTGGTGTGAGAGGCAGAATTGCCCTCACTATAAACTCTAGGGAATTAGCCCGCCGGAGTTCACTGTCTCCCGGTCAACATACCACGAACGGATGGGCAATCTTGGTAGCATCAGTCCCAGGGGTTGTTTCTCAGATCGACTCGATAGTAGTACTATCTGTCATCTCAGTTTTTATCCAATGTTGTTTCCTAAGCCATAAAATATCTCCCAAGAAATTCTCGACATAACATATGCCATGTCCCTATGCCGGGAAATAGACATATTTTCGCTTGAACGCTAGTTGTCAGGATCAGGAAACGGTATTGCGGCGGGACAACACTTACCCGGAATACCCGCCGGATAAGCGGTCAAGTACTTGCCTCCGGTCACTTTCCCACCTCACCCAGTTCTGGGTGGGATGAGCGATGAACCATGGGTAACGTGGGATCAGGAACTCCCACAATTTGCGATAGTTTTTCCATCTAACCCTCTGTCCCCAGTTTCCCCTCCATTACCGAGTTTGACTGGCTAATACAACAACCGGGAGGGGTCCCCCTCCCTATTTTGATTTTTTCATCGCCCCTCAATTAGCCTAACTGCAGAGGTTTTTCCTTTGCCCCTCTTTGCTCCTGAACCTCTTGAACTCCAAAGGTAATTTTCTCGTCAGAGATAAGGCCCACAGGAAGTTTTTTTTAGCTTCCTGTTTACTAGGGTTACGCCTCCACGGCGGAAGGAAGAATTAGCTAAGGCTTCTCATTAATATCTCCTCCTTTCCCCGGCGAGAACTTTCACAGAAATCCAGACAGCCTTATTTGAGGCAGTCAGGTCATGACAGCTCCTCAGACTCGGTATGGCTCAAGGGACCTATGAATGCTTATTATAGGATTTGGTTCTCTCTGGTCTCCACTGCAAAGCTCTTGATTAGCTAGACAGGGAGATATGAAGGATATCGAATGTAGGGAACCCCCATCAGGTCTCCCCGAAGGCTCCAAGCGGCCAACGGACGGTTTCCCCTCCCACTATCTAGTACATTTAAAATAAAATGCTTTAAGGAATGGGTCGTGTGTCCTCCCTCCGTCCCCCTCTCTCCCTCGGCAGTGCTAGTGCAATGGGGTTCCGAGATTCGACGAGGTGTTACTTCGTAAGGGTGGCTGCTCCACCTTATCTCTTCTGCGCGACCGGACTGCGCCGGTCACCGCAATGTGCTCGCCAGAAAGGAAGTCACGGGACTTTGCCTCACCCGGCGTTGCATAACAGAATGATACAACCCTCTGCATAAGGGATGTGATACCTAGTAATTACACAGAGGGACACACACTATCCCCGGCCCAGGTCTGGTGTGCGTACGCCGTTAACCCTGAGGCAGGCCCACACCAGGAAGGGCCGCCTCTCTCACACTAACTTGGGTTATAAGCCAGACAACCGTCTGCCGGCAAGCGGCTACCAGGATGTCTTTAGGATGATGTCCTACTAGGCAGTACATCTAGATGGGTTGGAGGACGGTATCCTCTTGGGTCTCTACTACTGTTACACTTGTCAATTCCCCAGGATGCCCCTCTGTTTACGTTACGTGCGGTACAACGCGACTCAGTATTCACTCTCGCTAAGCTCACTTCATGATTACGCATATTTTAAGCCCTCAGCAAACTTTGTTGGGGTTGTCCCTTTTTGGGAAGTGTCCCACCGCGGGGGGCTGGAAGTTCGTCCCGGCGGGATGTTATTCCCATCTCCACTATTAGAGAGGACTTCTTTCTCTTTCCATATGCTTATTCGAGCTCTGCTCACGTACCGAGACGTTTTACCGGGGTCAGGGACAGCTTAGCGGCAGGTCCCAACTTTACGATAACCTCTTAAGGCCGAATCAGTTATTTACTTTCCCCCCACTTTTCTTCTTACATGTGATAGATGAAAACCGTTATGGGCTCTCTCGCCCTTATTTTGTTCCATATGAAATTACAGCCACGTCCTCCTTACACACGGCCAGTAGAGCGGCTTATATTGATCTGGCAAAAGCGTGCGCTTTTCGTTACTTAGGCTTATACTTTCAGTAAGGCCTAGCGATAACTTAACGCTGTTAGCAGTCCTTACGCACCAGAGATTTCTCTATGTCAGTCTCATCCTTAGCCTTCCAAACATATCAGCTCTCTGTAATTGCCGCACACAATCACTCTTCAAAAGTGACAGTTTTCCCCTTCAATCCCAGGCTCCTTGTTTTCCCTCCGGCTTAGACTAGAAGCCTGTCCCTCCTTAATATATGGCCACCCGCGCTGAACCGGAGCTTTCTCTGACCTCTAAGTAAGCGTGAACTATTTTTTAGTGTTATGAGACAAAAAAGTTCAGACTGAGGTACATTTACCGCCGGGGGAAGCCGGGGTCGGCGCCATTCAGGTCCTACGGCTCATGTCCCAAAGGTATCTTGTTCGATCCTCTTAGACTAGAACATTTATGACATCCCCCGGCGGACTAACTGATATAGCCAGTTGTTTTTCTAGCTCTCTAATTTTTTTCCAGGATGCTACGTGTCCTCGCTCCACACCAAGTGGGCAGAGGACGTGGTAGTCACAGGAATGGCCCTCGGTGCAGACTTTTTTCTTTGCATGTGTTTTTTCCCTTTTTTGGTTACAAACTCGTTTTCTATTACGGCCCCGCCCTTTTTTCTTATCGTCTGCACAAGGGCTCACTCCTTCTGTTGTTTTCCTTGTAATTCCAGCCGTTAGTACTGTGATGTGGACGCCCAATAAGGGCTTAAGAAAATGAGGGGGGGGTATGCGGATCCCAGTACAAGA
The DNA here is from genome assembly GCA_032716605.1 of Paralithodes platypus. Classification (NCBI taxonomy): domain Eukaryota; kingdom Metazoa; phylum Arthropoda; class Malacostraca; order Decapoda; family Lithodidae; genus Paralithodes; species Paralithodes platypus. The sequence goes on from CM064546.1 coordinate 43,848,936, forward strand.
GATGAACCCCCTTCCACAGGATTACAAGTTAATGCAGGGCAAGCTAGGCGCTATATACGCCGGACCAAGCCCAAATAGATATGCACGAGCTAAGAAGCTCGGGAAAATTTGTTTAATTATTAAATCTGATGTATTAATTTTAAGTTTGCAAAGCTTAATGAAAGCTCATCTAGTTTACGAATAATAAAAGATTGTGTTACACTACTCTTCATTATACTGTATATGTTACGTTCAGTTTTCTTTGCTAGTGGCACTAGATTACGAAAAGTTGGTAATGGTCGAGTTAACTCGAGATGTTCAGTATTGCTATACAGTATATGGAAATTGCACGTTCTATGTTAGTTGCACTAGATTACACAAGATTGGTATTGGTCGAAATGACTCAACACATGTTCCAGCCTAGTTTGCACTAGATTCACTAAGTTTAGTATTGGTCGAAGTGACTCAATAAATGGACCTAAGGACCAAGCTGAGCTCAGCACTGGTTACAGGTCGAGGTGACAAGTTTTGTTTTGCATTTAACTCTCTGTGTCACACGGTACAACAAATCCCTCATGGATGAGTACTCTGTTGTTGGAGCAGGCTTCTTTGAAGCAAAGCACTCCTCACACTCTTTCCTATTTTATACTGTTGTATGCACAACAAAACAATTACTATTTCTTTTTCCTGTTAAAAGGTTTCTTGGCATAACCATGCGGTTATTGAGTGTTTGATATTTACGAATGTCCCCCTCCAGTCTTGGAATTCAGGCAACATCGTCAATGATGAAGGGGCCACTATTAAATTATAGGTTTGATTCCCGAAGGGAAGTAGAGAAAACCTAATATTTAGTAGGGGCCCCGGAATCATTGACGACGACGTCCCTCCCAGCCATCCCCTTCCCATTCGCTGATATTTTGAGTTTATCTTGGTATGTCGTTGAAGGAGGAATTGTTGCGCTTGGCAAGAGGCTGTAAGAAGCCACAACGCAAGAAAATCCACCGAATGTGGGAAGCTTGTGAATAACAGTGTTTAAGTGGAAAATTAATTTTCCTTTTTTGTTCTCTTATTTTGTTACGAAGTTTTTTCGTAGTGGGTACCCGATCTGTTACGACACCATAAGAGAAGTAGCGTTGCACTTATGAAGATGACTCTTGTTCTTCCTCGCGGCGGTTGATTCAAATGACTGACGTGGGTGTTGAATGGAGACTATTATACTAATAGGCAACATCGTCAATGATTCTGGGGCCCCTACTAAATATTAGGTTTTCTCTACTTCCCTTCGGGAATCAAACCTATAGTAATGCCTACTGAACTACTTCTCAAGAACATAAAATACATTAAATTATCGATGTGTGGAACTATAATCTATGTTTATAAGTAGGACAAAAATCTTGATCACTAAACCTCCAAATTTGAAAAAAAACTACTAGAGTAATCGAGCTAATTAATATATCTAAAATTTGGGAGGAGTCAGCCAGGGAATACAATGGTAATTTAAGGCCCATTTGCTTTAGCCCTATTTTCAGTTACCGACGATAGAGGTCCTTATTTCTATAATCGAGCTAATATTTCTAGGCCTACCATTTGGGAAGATTCAGTCAGGGAATAAGTGTGGTAATTTAGAGCCCATTTGCTGTAGCCCTTTGTCATTTACAGAAGTAGGTTAACCCTTTCAATACCGGTGACGTCCATTTAACTTTATTCTGGCTACTATTAATCTATTGTATTAAGTTTTTTCCAGCAATTAACCAGCTTCGAACTATTTCAATTAACCCTTTTTACTACCACCGATCATTCTTAAAATGCACAAAATCCTCTAAACATAGCTATCAATTAAAGAACATCCCGTTCGTAACATTAATCCTCCATTACAAACCCCAATGCACTTGAATACATTAATGAGAGCATATGGTCCTCCCGGGATTCGAACTCGGGACACCACACCCAGAACATAAATATCTAAACCATTACACCACCAACACAAAATTTCAAAAGACGTCGCCGGTACAGAAAATGTTAAGCGTCACCATTGCTAACCTACTTGTAATGAATGTATTTTACTTACATTAATGCTCGCCCCATTCATGTCAGAAAGCTTGTCCGGGAAAAAGCTTGGTGTGTTTGAGAAGTGTGTTTGTCGCCACGTAGAGACCAGCTTAATGACCTTCTTTGAATAAAGCTGATTTACGTAGATTTGCCATTCGCCCGCTCTTTCGGACTGTGGAGAAAGTACATAACTGTGGCGTTAACTCCTTCTGTACCGGAGGCGTCTTTTTTATATTATTCTAGCTTTATTTAGATAATTTTATGAAGCTTAGGAAGGATCTATGGTAGCTAAAAGGATTAATTGAGATAGTCTGTAGCCCTTCCATTGATAGACGTCCTTCCCAAGCTGAATATGATCGTCAAATAGTGCAAAGAATATAATGCAAATATCATCGCCGGTACGGAATGGGTTAATAATCACGATCGCATAAGTCAATCAGCTAACATTTTATGAATGGAGGATGCCTTTAGGCACATGGACCTTTTTGTTTTATCTGTGTTTTTCCTTCCTCCGTTCATTGTCTCTTAAAAAAAAAAAAAAAAAAAAGCTGGAACTACTGGAGCTACGGTCAGGGTGGCCGAGCGCGCTTAGTACACTGTATTGGGAGCACCAGCTCTGGTGTCGGGGGTTCGATCCCACTTGCCGGCAGGGCAAGTTCTCTCAAAAACTTTCCCTGGCCGTGAAGGCAAGGTTTGGACGGACCGACTCGGAGGAGCCACAAAGTCTCCTGCCCACGTCCTACTCCCTCGGGGTATGTAGGCGCTCTCGTTAGCAGCCAGAATTGGTCTGTTGATCCCTTAGGATAAGATCTAGGTTAAGTCTGTGAATACACAAACTTAACCCCATTGGCTGCCGGCTTGAAATAAACCGATTATCATTATTATTATTATTATTATTATGATTTTTATTATTATTATTATTATTATTATTATTATTATTATATATAGGTGGCCGCAATTTTCTCAGAGTCGCTGACACCGAGTACATTAATGATTGAGCAACGTAGTATCATTTTTAACATCGTTCTTAACACCAATAACACTTCAAATGAACACTGATTTTTTGTTTTATCTTTAACTTAATTCTTTTACTCTTACATAATCTTAAGTATCTACCTTGCGGTGGATACGCAAGATTTTAGTGAGGGCGTATTACATCTAACTATTCAATAATTTATTAAGGATTCACTATATCCATCTCTCAGATAATTTTAACATGCTTTAGTTACAGTGTCCATATATTTAGGTGGGGGACTATACATGACGACCATTCATTGCAACTCTTCGTAACTTCCCCCTTCTAAAACCATTGTCTCAATTTTCTTTCCAACACAAATAAGCCTACTATGGCACCTTGATGTCGCTTAAGCATCTGATCGTATGACCAATGACGATCACGTGGCTGTGAGGTGTTTCGAGGTTGCCAAAGCAGGTGAGAGGTAGGGAGAGGTAGGGAGAGGTCAGATAGAAATTAACCACAGGCAAGACTAGAGCCTTTAGAGCATCCCTCTCAATATAGGGAAGTCTCTCTTACTTATATATATTTAGCACTACTGTATATTCAGTGGTTACTTGAATAAATATCAAAGTTGGATGGATACCACTTTCTTTACTTTTCCTTTTGCTATTCAATCCTTTTGCTATTCAATGAATCCTTGCAGTCTGGAAATATGCCTGATCAGTGGAAGCTAGCCAACGTAAGACCGATATTAAAAAAAGGCAGCAATTCCCAACCCCGTAACTATCGTCCAATTAGCTTAACCTCAGTTGTATGTAAAATGTTAGAAACCCTCATAAGAGACAGACTCGTAAATCACTTAGAGGAAAATAACATACTTAAAGATACTCAACACGGCTTCCGTAAAAAACTTTCCTGTTTAACAAACCTATTACACTTCTTTCACGATATCCTCAACCTCTACGATGAGAGTAAAGCTGTAGATATTATATACCTTGATATTCAGAAATCCTTTGACAAAGTTCCCCACAAACTTTTACTGCTAAAACTAAAAGCGCATGGAATACAAGATGGTGTGTTGAAATGGATAGAAAATTGGCTCAGCGACAGAAAGCAAAGAGTAGTCATAAATGGTAAGGCATCTAAATGGACCAATGTAAGTAGCGGGGTACCCCAGGGATCGGTACTAGGACCAATTCTCTTTCTAATTTACATCAACAACATAGATGAGGGTCTCACCTGTAAAATCTCAAAATTGACTGACGATACAACAATTGCAAATAGCGTACTCTCAAAAGAACAAGTTGACGATATGCAACACAATCTAGATAAGTTGTCATGTTGGGCCCAAATTTGGCAAATGAGTTTCAATGCGGATAAATGTAAAGTACTATATATCCGATACCAAAATTAGAAAGCAAACTATTTGATGAATGGCACTCAGCATAAGAATGTGAACAGAAAAGCCGATCTGGGAGTAACAATATCGAGTGCCCTAAAACCGAGTTAACAATGTTCAGAAGTTGTTAAGAAGGCAAACAAAATAATTGGCTTTATAGGTAGGTCATTTGAGCATAAATCCAAAGACGTTATCCTAACCCTTTACAATTCCTTAGTCCGCCCTCTTCTGGAATACTGTGTTCAATCCTGGTGCCCTTATTACCAAAAAGATATAGACAAGCTAGAACGAGTTCAACGTAGAGATACCAAAATGATACCTAGCCTAAAGAACAAACCATACGAAGAGCGTCTTAGAGAATTATATCTATTTCCTTTAACCCAGCGCAGATTAAGAGGCGACTTAATTCAAGTGTTCAAAATTATCAAAGGCATCGACAATATGAACCGTAGTAAGTACTTCACTATCGACCAATCTAATTACACGCGGGGAAACGGTTGCAAAATTATTGGTAAATCTTTTAACTCACACGAAGCTAAGAATTTCTTCTTCAATCGAGTTGTCAACTTATGGAATGGGCTTCCCCGAGATGTCATAGACTGCAGCACCGTTGATTCATTTAAACTTCGCCTAGACAAATATCTTACATCAAACCCGCGACTGACTACGTTTGTAAATGAATAACTTTATTTTATCATCCCCTCAGTTACTAACCCATCTGTCCCCTACTAACTTCCTAATCCTGCCACGGACATTAGTTCCAGGGCAGTAGTTCCCTTTCCAATGTTCCCTTACCCCCTCTAAAATACTATATGAACACTTGATCCTCAGTGTTTTGGAGGGCAAGCAGCCTAGAAGGGTCACTATACCTGTTGTTGCTTGATTTCCTTTGTACTCCTTTGTACTCCCCTTTACCTATATATAATATATGTATAAGTTATAAGTGGGATGGTGGCGGCGATACAATATCTACCTAATTAATCTATCATCATCTAGCAGAGAACTGAAAGCTGAGATCAACATCTAAAATCAACCTTTAACTAAAATAATATATATTAACTCCTAAGGACATCGACATCTTCAGTCATCCTTACTAAGAGTCAAACTTAACCCTTATAATACATATAGGATCGTACCTAAAAACGTCCTAATACTCCTACCTAGAGTTAACCCTATGAATACATTTGACTACACATAAAGTCCTATGTAACATGTGATTCTCCCAGGATTCGAACCCAGGACATCACACACAAAACTTACACGCTCTAACCATTATACCATCAACGCAACACTCTACGGATGGTCAATTGTGGCAGAAATCGTTACAGCACCCCATTGAGGCAACGAAATGGCTTCTAAAGGAATTGATGTCCACTCTTTCTTACTGCAAAATCTCTACTAACCTTTACTAGACCGACGATGTGTTGGGACTTCCTGCCTTTGGTGGTGAGGATAAAGGCTTCAAAGTCTTCCATGGTCAGTCCTACGATGATAGACCTGGGGAGGAGAGAGAGAGAGAGAGAATGGTGGGGGGGGGGAGATAGATATATAGTTAGAGATAGATAAATAGATAGATAAATATGTAGATCAAGAGAGAGAGAGAGATACATGTCTAACTTCAAAACCGTCAGGGATAACGACTGAGGACCGAGGACAGCCATGAATGTAAATGTAGATCCGACCAGAACCAATAATTTGAATAAAGACCGTTCCTTGAATCCCAAATCCAAAACTTTGAATGTTTTCTATGCAAACGCTCGTAGCATACGCAATAAATTTTCAGATTTAGAGGAACTAGTGTTTACAGAAAATTATGATGTGATTGGCATAACAGAATCTTGGCTCAATACACAAGATAGAGACTTTTTAGCAGAGTATTCACTTCCCGGTTATGTAATGTTTGAGAACAGCCGAATAAATAAAAATGGAGGTGGCGTTTTATTTTATATCAAAGAAAGTCTTAACCCGACCCTCGTGTCAAAACCTCAAATTGTGAACGTCGACACATCTTTTGTGCTAATAAAGAATAATAAAGGTACAAAAATAATACTTGCGTTAATATACAGACCTCCAGCTCAATCAGTGCAAACTGACCGAGAAATTTACGAACAAATTGCAGATATAAGTAACTCACAAGATACCGTAATTTTTGGCGACTTTAATTTACCTGTGACCAAGTTGGGCGATACTCTTACTTCACACTCCGGACATGACTTGTATACGAACTTGCAAGAGAGTTCGCTTTATCAATTTGTTCGAATGCCGACCCGTGGTAATAACGTTCTTGACATTGTACTTGCAACAAAAGAAGAATTGATAGAGAATTTGAATGTTGGTGATGAATTCAGTAACAGCGACCATCGTACGATAACTTTCACTTTAAAGTTTACTAGTAACGAACCAAATAGTAGCATCGAAAAAGTCCCTAATTTCAAGAAAGCAAACTTCCATAAACTTAGAGCTATGTTTAAAGAAACTGACTGGAGCTTTTTAATTCACAATAACGACATAAATACATCTTGGAAGTTATTCGAAACCACTTACCTAAAAGCAGTGCAAGACTGCATACCTTCGAAAATACGGCGTCCAGGCCATAATGATAAGCCCAAATGGTGGAATAAAGATATTTCAAACTGCCTGCTTGCTAAAAAATTTGCTAATGATAGATTAAAATCCTCACAAAATGACGAAGAACGGGTGAAATTTGTAGAGCTACGACGCAAAGCCAAAAAGTTAATTAAGCAAAGTAAAAAGACCTTAGAGTTACATATTGCGAATCAAAGTAAAACAAACCCGAAAGAATTCTATAGTTATATCAGAAAGAAAAAAGTAGTTACTTCAACTGTTGGACCGTTAGTCGATGAAAAAGGAGAATACACCAAAGACGAAGTACAAATGAGTAATGCCCTCAATACCTTCTTTGCATCAGTTTTTACAACAGAAGACCTCAGTGATATCCCTACACCATCGCCGATTCAGATTGATAATTCAGATGTTCTAAGCAATATCACCGTTACAGAGAGAGAAGTATTGAATTGTTTAGATAAACTCAAGGTAAATAAAACGCCAGGACCTGATACAATCTCGCCTAGAGTTCTAAAGGAAGCTAAGAATGAGCTCTCCAAACCACTGACATTACTATTCAATAAATCCTTGCAGTCTGGAACTATGCCTGATCAGTGGAAGCTAGCCAACGTAACACCGATATTAAAAAAAGGCAGCAAATCCCTACCCAGTAACTATCGTCCAATTAGCTTAACCTCAGTTGTATGTAAAATGCTAGAAACGGTCATACGAGACAGACTCGTAAATCACTTAGAGAAAAATAACATACTTAAAGATACTCAACACGGCTTTCGTAAAAAACGTTCCTGTTTAACAAACCTCTTAGACTTCTTCCACGATATCCTCAACCTCTACGATGAGAGTAAAGCTGTAGATATTATATACCTTGATTTTCAAAAGGCCTTTGACAAAGTTCCCCACAAACGTTTACTGCTAAAACTAAAAGCGCATGGAATACAAGACGGTGTGTTGAAATGGATAGAAAATTGGCTCAGCAACAGAAAGCAAAGGGTAGTCATAAACGGTAAGGCATCTAAATGGACCAATGTAAGTAGCGGGGTACCCCAGGGATCGGTACTAGGACCAATTCTCTTTCTAATTTACATCAACGACATAGATGAGGGTCTCACCTGCACAATCTCAAAATTTGCTGACGATACAAAAATTGCAAATAGCGTACTCTCAAAAGAACAAGTTGACGATATGCAACACAATCTAGATAAATTGTCATGTTGGGCCCAAATTTGGCAAATGAGTTTCAATGCGGATAAATGTAAAGTACTACATGTCGGATACCTAAATGAGAAAGCAAACTATTCGATGAATGGCACTCAGCTTAAGAATGTAAACAGAGAAACTGATCTGGGAGTAACAATATCGAGTAACCTAAAACCGAGTCAACAATGTTCAGAAGTTGTTAAGAAGGCAAACAAAATAATTGGCTTTATAGGCAGGTCATTTGAGCATAAATCCAAAGAAGTTATCCTAACCCTTTACAATTCCTTAGTCCGCCCTCTTCTGGAATACTGCGTTCAATCCTGGTGCCCTTATTACCAAAAAGATATAAACAAGCTAGAACGAGATCAACGTAGAGTTACCAAAATGATACCTAGCCTAAAGAACAAACCATACGAAGAGCGTCTTAGAGAATTAAATCTATTTCCTTTAACCCAGCGCAGATTAAGAGGCGACTTAATTCAAGTGTTCAAAATCATCAAAGGCATCGACAATATGAACTGTAGTAAGTATTTCACTATCGACCAATCTAATTACACGCGGGGAAACGGTTGCAAAATTATTGGTAAATCTTTTAACTCGCACGAATCTAAGAATTTCTTCTTCAATCGAGTTGTCAACTTGTGGAATGGGCTTCCCCGAGACGTTATAGACTGCAGCACCGTTGATTCATTTAAATTCCGCCTAGACAAATATCTCGCATCAAACCCGCGACTGACTGCGTTTGTAAATGAATAACTTTATCCTCCCCTCAGTTACTAACCCATATGTCCCCTACTAACTTCCTAGTCCTGCCACATTAGTGGCAGGGCAGTAGTTCCCTTTCCAATGTTCCCTTACCCACTCTAAACCACTGTTTGGACACTTGATCCTCAGTGTTTTGGAGGACAAGCAACCTAGAAGGGTCACTAGACCTGTTGTTGCTTGATTTCCTTTGTACTCCTTTGTACTCATTAAAACTACCTGAATGGTTCATTACAACAAATCCTACTGACATAGTACTTAGATTTTAACATGTTCTTACAATAATAATTATAACTTTGCTGAATGAAATTAGGTTAAGGTAAATAATAATAACAATATAATAATAATAATAATAATAATAATTAAGGTAAAAAGGCCGCCAGCCAATCAACGCGCTCCCTTTAACCTTCCCTTTAAACCAGCTGAGTTTAACACTCCTTGCTCTGGAGGTAAACATACCACGCCTTCCCGGCCGACCAATCAGAAGCCTCCGTTTTCGGAGCTGAGAGGTACGTGTACCGCTTCAAATTTAAACTCGCTCACGCTCTCTTCACAGGTCTTTTCCTCTGGTTGCAATGGGTCTAATACATCAGTGCCAGCCCTATACTCCCGTAAGCCACTAAAAGACATTCGCAACCAGCTTCCAGGAACTTATTATGGAAAGAGAAGAGTTGAAGAGAAGGGAAGAAAATTAATATTCAAGTCGCGCGGCCAGAACGTCGACTGGCCGAGCGGGAGGCTCAGCCAATCACAGCGCCGGAGAGCGGGAGGTGGGATTATATCAAGGGTGCAGGGGAGGCTCCAGAGCCATCATGGCTAGAAAGACCCAAAGAGAAGCAGAGATAATAAATAATTATGAGGAAAACTGGAAAATTAAAACAAACGGCAATAAATTCACAGTCATTCAACTAGGAGTAAAAATGAAAACCCAAATACATATAAATAATAATCAAATAGAAGAAAATAATAATGGAAGACTCCTTGGCCTAACAATTAGCACAAATGGCTTCCCCAAAAATGTAACAGAGAGGAAAAACCTAGCACAAATAGCCTTGAACAAGTGGGGAGATTGTAGGCACCAATCGATCAGGGCTAGACCCAGGTGAGGTTATAGGCATGTGAATAAGAGTTGCTGGAACTCCTGTTTCATTTGCTTGGCCTCTCTTACTGATTTTCTTTGTGCCTCATTTACACTGAGAGCAATCCAGCTAGCTCTCACAAACACCTCCTCCTCCTATCCACTTCACTACACTAAACATGCACACCACACTTCATTCCTCCACACCAAAATTAAAAAAAAACAAAAATTATGAATTCTAGCCCAGCCTCGGAGTCCCCAGGGTGGGGGGGGGGGGAGGGGGGGGGACCATAAATGCCCCAACACCCGACCGACCATCCTCTGATGACCCCACATAATTACCTGGACCTCGGCCTGTTACTCTTTCTATTCATTTCTGCAACATTCGTGGACTTTCCTCTAACTTTCACTCTGTTGAGCACCATCTCTCCTCCTACAAACCTGATCTTCTCTTTAGTTTGTCCTATAAGAACACATCAATTATTATTGGTTGGAACCACTGGGTTTGTCAAGCATTTTCTCTCTTTCTCGAAATCTGGTTCGGGCCCAATATGGGTCCTTTAAAAAATATGAGACAGTCTTAGGTATCTACTGGGACACCTTCACCACCTCAGAGCCGGCCAATAGCTCAACTGGAAATCTTCGCTCCCATCTACTCATCCCATCGATGAATGGCACTCAGCTTAAGAATGTAAACAGAGAAACTGATCTGGGAGTAACAATATCGAGTAACCTAAAACCGAGTCAACAATGTTCAGAAGTTGTTAAGAAGGCAAACAAAATAATTGGCTTTATAGGCAGGTCATTTGAGCATAAATCCAAAGAAGTTATCCTAACCCTTTACAATTCCTTAGTCCGCCCTCTTCTGGAATACTGCGTTCAATCCTGGTGCCCTTATTACCAAAAAGATATAAACAAGCTAGAACGAGTTCAACGTAGAGTTACCAAAATGACACCTAGCCTAAAGAACAAACCATACGAAGAGCGTCTTAGAGAATTAAATCTATTTCCTTTAACCCAGCGCAGATTAAGAGGCGACTTAATTCAAGTGTTCAAAATCATCAAAGGCATCGACAATATGAACTGTAGTAAGTACTTCACTATCGACCAATCTAATTACACGCGGGGAAACGGTTGCAAAATTATTGGTAAATCTTTTAACTCGCACGAATCTAAGAATTTCTTCTTCAATCGAGTTGTCAACTTGTGGAATGGGCTTCCCCGAGACGTTATAGACTGCAGCACCGTTGATTCATTTAAATTCCGCCTAGACAAATATCTCGCATCAAACCCGCGACTGACTGCGTTTGTAAATGAATAACTTTATCCTCCCCTCAGTTACTAACCCATATGTCCCCTACTAACTTCCTAGTCCTGCCACGTTAGTGGCAGGGCAGTAGTTCCCTTTCCAATGTTCCCTTACCCACTCTAAACCACTGTTTGGACACTTGATCCTCAGTGTTTTGGAGGACAAGCAGCCTAGAAGGGTCACTAGATCTGTTGTTGCTTTATTTCCTTTGTACTCCTTTGTACTATCTGCCGTCCCTCTTGAATCGCTTGGCTGTAGGTATGCAAGCCAGCGATGTGACGACAGGTGGCCGGATACTGAAGGTGTATCCGCATAGTAGGGGAGAGCGATGCTAGGCCCGAGGTGGACTTTACTGGAACAAGTGGTGAGGGCTGGAAGGCTGGAACAAGTGGATCCGAGTTTCCCTGGGTGCCCAACCGAGAGAGAGAATGTGGGTTGCAAGAAGTTAGTCCAGTGGAGTCCGAGAGGTGAATGACCCCTGCATTTATATATATATACATATATACTGTATATATATATTTTATTTTATTTTTATTTTTATTTTGTATTATTTGTAGTTTTCTGAGTTGTGTTTTACTCAATGTATGTGTAGGTATGGGGGGGTAGTCTAGGATTGGTAGTATGAGTGTTTTTAGTAGGTATGTTTTTATTTTGGTGTTAAGAGCTGAGAGGCGGTATTTTTTTTTTTTGTATGTGATTGAGGGAGGCAAAAGGCATAACTGCCTATAGCGAGTGCCTCCCCCATAGTTGAAAGAGTGACAGGGCCAAAATCAAGGGACGTTCGAGCCAAAATGCCTGGACATACGGAGTTTGAAGCAATTAAATTCATAGGAAGAGGGAAAGACTGATTCTGGGAGAGAGTTCCAGCGCTCAGCTGTTGAGTAGAAGAAAGTTTGAGAGTAACGTTTCACTCTTGGGTTGGAGAGTTGCATGGAGTAGGGGTGGGATTGAGTTGCAAGACGGGTACCACGTGCCCTACGTAAAGAAGGTGGTATGCACTGGGATAGCTCTGAGGAACACTGATTATTATAGTAGTGATAGAATAGCGAGAGAGATGCAACATTGCGGCGGAGAGAGAGAGATTGCAGAGAGTTGGTGAGTGGACGGGAGTTAATGATACGAAAGGCCTTCCTTTCAACTTTGTCTAGGAGAGCGGTATGAGAGGAACCTCTCCACACATGTGAACAATACTCAATACAAGGGTGCACTATGCCCCTGTACAGAGCAAGAAGCTGTGCAGGGGAGAAGAACCCCCTAAGGCGGTTGAGCACACTCAGCTTCTGGAAGGCTGCCTTAGCAAGACTGGTAATATGGTCCTTCCAAATGAGAGCAGAAGAAAAAGAGACACCAAGAATATTGAGAGAAGATGAAGGGTTGATTTTTGTATTGTTGAAGAATAAGGGATAGTCCGCTGGGAGATCCTGATGGGTAGATAGATGGAGAAATTGGGTTTTGGAAGCATTAAATTTAACAAGGTTTTCTCTGCCCCAATTGGAAATAGTATTTAGATAAAAATTTAAGAGTTCTATGGCTTCATTATGTTTGTCGTTGAGGGATTGCTGGCTGGGGCGTTCTGAAAAACTAATGGAGTAGTGTAAGGTTGAGTCATCTATGTATGAATGGATGGGAATTAAGGTACAGTTAAGGAGATCATTTTATAAAAATTAGAAAGAGAATAGGAGATAGGACAGAGCCCTGAGGAACACCAGAGTTTATAGGGTGAGGAAGTGAACAATGTCCATCCACAACCGCGGCTATGGAATGGCCGGAAAGGAAATTAGAGACAAAGGCACAGATGGAGGGATAGAAACCGAAGGAGGGTAGTTTAGAAATTAAAGATTTATGCCAGACTCTATCAAAGGCTTTCGATATGTTTAGTGCAATGGAAAAAGTCTAACCGAAGTCCCGAAAGGAGGATGGCCAAGAGTTAGTAAGATATGAAAGAAGATCACCAGTAGAGCGACCCTTGAGGAAGCCATACTACCGATCTGAGAGCAGATTATGAGAAGAGAAATGCTTAAGAAATTTGGAAGCAAGAATAGTTTCAAAAACTTTAGAAAGGCAAGAAATGAGAGCAATTGGACGATAGTTGGAGGGTTGAGAGCGGTCACTTTTTTTTTTTTTTTTTTTTGTCTATATTCCAACTTACTTCCTCTCGGGCATAGGCTGAGAGCCTCAACATTCACCGCTTTACAATGAACAGTGAAGCCCGTGAGGTCTTGTTCCAGTCTAGGGAGTGAGACATGTGAAGCACGTAGAGTACAACGAGCACCTGCCATCTTGCCTTCACATGAGGCACGGTGCTCACTCATGGCCCGAAACTACCCCATCTCTGAAGTACTTCTTTGATTTCCCATGGAATTATTTCTGCTTCCGTGGCCGAGGACCCTCGGAGAGTGCTGAACGCATTACCGAGGTAATTCTATCGGGCATGGAAGCATACATTCCATTCTCTTTCTCTCAGACTAATGCTAAAAAATCTTGGTTTACTCACGCCTGTTCTACTGCTGTCCGCAATAAGGAGGAAGCATTCAAACGGTACCGAGCGCCAGGAAACTGAGATCAGGGAGATTATGATCCAAGCCTGCCCGGTGGAGGTTAGAAAGCATTGCATCATTCATGAGGTCAATACTACTAAGGAACTTATGGAGGTCATTAAAAAGATTATGGAGGCTCGAGAACTAAAAGAGGAAAAACAAAAAGGGGAGGAGGAGAACCCAAGAAAAGGGTATCCGAGAGCCCTGATCCGATGCTTCACTTGTAGACAGACAGGACACCTAGCTAGGAACTGTACCAACCGTCCACAAGTCCCAACTCGTAGGTTTGACCCCAGACCCGCACTTCCAAACGATCGACCTCTACCCAGGGGAACCGATCCAAACCGGGGAGGAATGCTTCCGGTAGAATATCGGGAGACAGAAAACCAGCCAAAAGTCATGATGCCGGAAGAGAGAGAAAATTTTCTGTGAAACCTCACATACTGTAGAAGGGCAGTATAGTGAGGTAAATATCTTCGCCTTGTGAAACTATAGTCATAAATGGGAAAGCCGCTAACATGTTAATTGATACGGGGACAAACCGAAGTTGTCTTCTAGAGAATTTCATAAAAAAACGATCAGCAAGAAATGGGCCCATTAAATCAAACCAGTATTCAGTTGTCAGGAGCCGGGGGTCAACCGCTGACGATCCTAGGGAGAACTAATACGGCGGTAGTACAATGGAAAGGAATTACATTCACCACCGATTTCTGTGTTTTATTGGGAAAATCAAATAGTGGAGTCGATGGGTATCTGGGGATAGATCTTATGAGTCAGTTGGAAGTAACTATCCAGTGTGGGCCGAAAGACACAACGACCACTCTCCTACCTCAAATAGTAGCTACCACAGGAAAATTATCTATCCCACCTAGATCTTGGAAAATTATAGAGATTCCTCCAACCCCAGGCATGACTGCCGGGATTTTTTAACCTGATGCACAGAATGAGGTGAGAATATCTCCCACCTTTATTACTGCCGACCAGAGGAAACTAGTTCTAGCTAATTTTGGTGATGACACGTGTCAAGACTTAGGATCGTATAGTGGATTTAGGAATTAGTTACAAGACAAGTAAAGGGATTGGATTATCAGCCTAAGGGGGATGCATTGAGATCGTCTCACCTTTGTTGTTAATTCACATACTATCTATGGTCTATACATATTATAATGGCCACCAGTGAATACATAATTATAGACTTAGCTGGTTATTGGAGCATGTTGATGGATAGTAGGTGCTGGGATGTTTAATATATAGGACGATAGCTGTGGCCGATCGCCGGTGTTGCTGGTAAGGGTTGTTGTTATTGAGTGGCACCCTTTATAGGGAGATATCTTAGAACGTCAGCTTGGTAACAAGTGAAGCTAGACATGCGCAATCATTCTCGATGCTGCTAACATTCCTCATATTACTTTAATTACTATATTAACCCTTAATTAGCGGCTCACCACATAAGTCGTATTTAATAAAGCTGGACTATGTGGCGGCGCTCGACATAGGTCGAGTGGCAATTTCAGCACGTAATGTTGCTGAGAGAGAGAGACAAGTGGTGGCAGGAGAGTAGCGAGCGTATGACTGCTCCAGACCACCGAGGCGAACATACTGACACGAATCCCAGCTCCCTCCTCCCTCTCTCACTCGCTATATAAGGAATTGTATCGGGAAAGTGGCTAATTACATGCTTTTTGCACTCGCGTTGCACTGTTATTGCAAGAAAACTAGCCATCATAAAAGGATCGTTATGGTGTCATTCGAAAGCTCTGTTTATGCCCTTTCAGGGATAGGTACTTGTTTTACGTTCTGGGTCTTATTTAGGCATGAAAATGATCACGTAAACAGCCCTATTTTGGCTAAAAACACCCCGCTGGGCGGTACATATAAATAAACCGCATAGGCCGCTCGTAAGGTGTTAAATAGTACTTAATACTTATGGAATACTATATTCTCAAATTAACTCTTTATAGAATAAATGTACACCATAGCCTATACCTTAACCCTTAATTAGCGGCGAGCAACATAAGTCGAGTTAAATAAAGCTGGACTATGTGGCGGCGCTCGACATAGGTCGAGTGGCAATTTCAGCACGTAATGTTGCTGAGAGAGAGAGACAATTGGTGGCAGGAGAGTAGCGAGCGTATGACTGCTCCAGACCACCGCGGCAAACATACTGACACAAATCCCAGCTCCCTCCTCCCTCTCTCACTCGCTATATAAGGAATTGTATCGGGAAAGTGGCTAATTACATGCTTTTTGCACTCGCGTTGCACGGTTATTGCAAGAAAACTAGCCATCATAAAAGGATCATTATGGTGTCATTCGAAAGCTCTGTTTATGCCCTTTCAGGGATAGATACTTGTTTTACGTTCTGGGTCTTATTTAGGCATGAAAATGATCACGTAAACAGCCCTATTTTGGCTAAAAACACCCCGCTGGGCGGTACATATAAATAAACCGCATAGGCCGCTCTTAAGGTGTTAATTACCCCTTATACATTATTCATCTGATATACAAACCCAATTAACTTTACATGATACTTTGTGTATATACAGAATTATAGATCCCATTTTTAACCAATCCCAACTGGAAATAGAAAGGTCTATCGTGGACACTCATAAGTCACGATATATTCCCGGCCACCGAATATTTACAAATTTTACAATTTGGACTTAACACCTTACGAGCGGCCTATGCGGTTTATTTATATGTACCGCCCAGCGGGGTGTTTTTAGCCAAAATAGGGCTGTTTACGTGATCATTTTCATGCCTAAATAAGACCCAGAACGTAAAACAAGTACCTATCCCTGAAAGGGCATAAACAGAGCTTTCGAATGACACCATAACGATCCTTTTATGATGGCTAGTTTTCTTGCAATAACCGTGCAACGCGAGTGCAAAAAGCATGTAATTCGGTACTTTCCCCATATAATTCAGTATGTAGCGAGTGAGAGAGGGAGGAGGGAGCTGAGATTCGTGTCAGTAGGTTCGCCGCGGTGGTCTGGAGCAGTCATACGCTCGCTAGTCTCCTGCCACCACTTGTCTCTCTCTCTCAGCAACATTACGTGCTGAAATTGCCACTCGACCTATGTCGAGCGCCGCCACATAGTCCAGCTTTATTTAACTCGACTTATGTGGTGAGCCGCTAATTAAGGGTTAAACTAGTGTGGAAAATTATAAGGCTCCACTACCTATCAATGATTGCCAGAGTCGCGTGGAACCCAAAGCAGCCTGCCGCTGAGGACGAAGATTACTGTCATCCCGACTAGCAGCAGACTGCGCTGGTGCGTCCGCACCGGCGATACTATCTGTAATAATCTCGCCCACATCTTCACATTCCTGTTCAATAGGATACAATTTAGCAATCGGACGAGTGGTAATACCGGTAGAGGTTTTGACCTGCGCGACTCTAACAAGCTGATCTAGGCCCGGAAGTAATTTTAGGACGAGACCTAATCTCCAAACCAAACGAGGACCCTCATTGTGTATCAGGACAACGTCACCTACTTTGGGCCAAGATTTACCCTTGTTTCTTATTAACACCTTAAGAGCGGCCTATGCGGTTTATTTATATGTACCGCCCAGCGGGGTGTTTTTAGCCAAAATAGGGCTGTTTACGTGATCATTTTCATGCCTAAATAAGACCCAGAACGTAAAACAAGTATCTATCCCTGAAAGGGCATAAACAGAGCTTTCGAATGACACCATAACGATCCTTTTATGATGGCTAGTTTTCTTGCAATAACCGTGCAACGCGAGTGCAAAAAGCATGTAATTAGCCACTTTCCCGATACAATTCCTTATATAGCGAGTGAGAGAGGGAGGAGGAAGCTGGGATTCGTGTCAGTATGTTCGCCGCGGTGGTCTGGAGCAGTCATACGCTCGCTACTCTCCTGCCACCACTTGTCTCTCTCTCTCAGCAACATTACGTGCTGAAATTGCCACTCGACCTATGTCGAGCGCCGCCACATAGTCCAGCTTTATTTAACTCGACTTATGTTGCTCGCCGCTAATTAAGGGTTAAATTAGTATGACTTTCCCTTAGAGACAGCAGGTAGTCAGTCATCCAGCGCTTCCACAAATCATTTGATAATTTACAGACATAATTATATCGCGCGGAGACGTTGTCTACAACGTACAATGAGGGATCCGTGATTTCATCATCGTTTATCGGTTCAGGAAACAGTCTAAGTCTACGCCTGCTGGCCAACTGTGAAGGGGTAATAGGTACAGGATCCTCTAAATCTCCTGACACATAACCTAATGGTCTGCCATTCACAGCCGCCTCCAGTTCTGTTAGTATCGTAGTCAACTCTGTAAGTGTGACTGAGGCACGACCCAGTACCTTTTTCAGTCCTGCCTTAACTGTGCCGGTTGTTCTCTCCCAGATCGCTCCAAACCATGGAGCTCTGGCTGGGATAAACCTCCAATCACATTTAAACTTACTCAGATGTTGTTTGAGTTGAGGATCATCTAGTCTTGATTTTAATTATTTGGCAGAACCTACAAATGTGGTGGCATTATCGCTGAGCATTAATTGGGGATAACCTTTACGACTACAGAACCTCCGGAAAATGTGCATGAAGGTTTCGCAAGATAAATCAGGAGCAACTTCTAAATGAATAGCACGCGTTACAGCACAAGTGAACAATACTATATAAACCTTTTCAATAGTACCGCCCCCACCCCTC
The DNA here is from genome assembly GCA_032716605.1 of Paralithodes platypus. Classification (NCBI taxonomy): domain Eukaryota; kingdom Metazoa; phylum Arthropoda; class Malacostraca; order Decapoda; family Lithodidae; genus Paralithodes; species Paralithodes platypus. Next base: position 43,867,472 of record CM064546.1, read on the forward strand.
ACAGCCAGTGAGCCGGAGTAGTCCACGTCTGTGACCTGAAATGGTTCCACCCTGTTAATGCGGAAATCAGGTAGTGGAGGAGATGGCTGCAACCCACAGCTTTTGCCCTGAAAGCGCTTGCACACGACACACTTCCTAGTTACTGACTTCACTGTTTGCCGCATTCTCGGAATCCACCATCTCGTTCTCAGATACGAAACCACATATGCCACCCCATAATGCAAGCACAATCTATGAGCATTGTCTATCAACAGTGAGGTTAACCTGTGTTTGTTTGGAAGAAGGATTGGAAACTTAGTATTATAATCTATCTTACCCCTTTGTAGTCTCCCTTTACATTTAATGATCCCTTGATCCAAAAATAACCCCAACTGTTTAATAATGCTACTCTTAACCTTATTGTCAGTGGTGCTAATGTCAAGTTCTTGTCGCTCCTTATGGTAAACTTCCCTCTGTGCTACATCTATTAAAGTGACTTCAGCTGCTCTTAGTTCCGGTACTGTAAGTATTCCATGATTCTGATCCGACCCCTTCGATTTGGCTTTCAGATTACCCACGTAGCGCTTCACCCATGCCATGATGCGTACTAGTCCCTCATACGAACTATAGCGAGGCCATTCTATTACATGGGTCTCGTTCGAGGGAGTCTCCGTAGAGGTCGCAAACATTTGTTGAACCACAGGACCTTGTTCCTCCCCATCTGGCCATTGTTCAGGATGGGATAGCCAAGATGGCCCTTCCCACCAAAGCCGAGAACTGTGTAGGGAGGAATGAGTAATTCCCCTTGTGAGCAAATCGGCTGGATTAACGTCGGTAGGGACATACCTAAACTGAGTGTTCGTACATGACGCTAAGATTTCGTCAACTCTATTACGAACAAACACCGGTAACACTTTCTTACTTGCAAGCCAACATAAACTTATTTGGCTATCACACCAGATGACTGTTTCTTTGATTGACAGCTCAGATGCGTAGGCCTCTTTAATGAACGTGACTAACCTAGATGCAAGTACGCAAGCTGTCAGTTCAAGTTTAGGGATAGTTAAACATTTAATCGGGGCCACCCTAGCCTTAGCCATAATCAAGCGGCACGTATCCCTGTCATCACAGAAATACGCAGCGGCTCCGTAAGCAACTGTAATAGCATCACTGAAAATGTGTAAGGTCACATATCTTGAAAAGGTAACCTGTCTAGGTATTTCTAAGTCCATGCAACCCCAGAGATCAGAACCAATGTCACACCAGCATTCCCTAAGCGCGTCCGAAAGAGGTTCGTCCCACCCGCAATTTACACGCCAAAGCTCCTGTACATAAATGCGAGCCCTAATGGTGGCAGGTAACAAAACCCCCAGCGGATCAAAAATGCTAGCAGTGACACTGAGCGCTTCTCTTTTTGCGCTAGCTTGTAAAAAATGCTCCCTCTTCTGGAATGTGAACATATCAGTATCAGTTACCCAAGTCATCCCGAGTGTCTTCACCCTATCCTGTACTGTACTTGCGACATTACGTGAGAATAAGGTATCACGGAAATGCGGACTATTTGTGACCCATCCCCTGAGAAAGAGATGCGCTCCCGAGATTATGTCCTGGGCGCTGTTATATATGGCCAGAAGGTCCTGCTCACTGTTATGGGTCGCCTGTAAATTATCTATGTAAAGCCCACGTCTCAGACCGTGAACATGTTGAGTATGTTTATCTACCAGTGACAAATGTTTCAAGATAGTTGCATTTAACAAAAACTGTGAGCAGGTCGCGCCAAAAAGAACCACGCGAAACCTATAGACCGACACTGGACTGTCGATATCCAGCGGATCATCGGGCCACAGAAATCGTGTGCAATCCATGTCATCCTCGTGCTACTTGAGCATAAGGAAGGCCTTCTCAATGTTGCTGACCCAAGCATATTGGTTCAATCTGAACCTTTACAAGACCTGGGTTAGGTCAGCGACAAGAGAAGGTCCAGTAAACAGACAATCATTCAAGCTCAGCTTATTTGTGCTTGTCTTTGCTGAACAGTCGAAGACTACCCTCACGGGTGTGGTCCGACTGTCCTTTTCAACACCATGATGAGCCAGATAGTGAGTCTGGTTAGTGCTGTCAAAGTTATCCACTGACACTCTCTCAATGAAACCTCTTGCTATCTGATCCCGAATGACACTTCCATATTGCTCGCAGTATTCCGGGGCCCGTATGAACTTACGCTGAAGACCTCTAAGTCGTCCCAAGGCTAGCCCATATTGCTCGGAAGTAAGTGCTTGTTGTCCCTCCAGGGCAACTGAACAGTGTACTGATTAGTAACACGAGAGTACTGTATTGACTCATTGAATTTTGACATGACTAATTTAGCCTCAAAGTCTGCTTCCTTAGAAGCAATGCCAATGTGGTCCAGTTCCCATAGTGCACCAATATCTTTGTGTTCCCAGTGGCCCCCACTGTCCTGTAAGTAGGTATCCACCGGGCTGGTAGCAACTTTCAGAACTGTGACCACTTCGACAGTGGTTTCTGAACCTTGGGCATGGAACGATCCACTCAAAGCAAACCCGTAAATTGTGGGCAGGAGAACTATCCCATTAACCCTTTTAAAGCCTGGGTGTACAAACTTATAATAATTCTCCGCTCCTATCAGCATATCGAGTTTGTTTGAATGAAAGTCATTGTCGGCTAATTTCAACTTTTGCGCAGTGAGTTTGTCAGTGATACAAATAAGTCCCTTGTGAGCACAGTAACTAGGAAGCTGATCGACAACAATGGCTTTCATTTGGCGCCATCGCCCTTTGTGTCGATAGTTTAGTGCAACAACGTCATAAGTTGCATCCTCCAGCGAGCCTGTGAACCCCCTTAATTGTAGAGTCTCTTTACCAACTACTGTATGTTGTATTAACTCCAATGAGGACTTCAATATAAAGGACTTTTGTGAGCACTGATCTAGTAAAGCACGAAGTTGTGTAACATAAGTCTCCCTACCTTTTAATGGTACCTTAATTGTGGGGAGTAATGCCATTTCTTTTTTAGTAGTAACCGACATAGTAACTGGGTGTTCCGAATGAGCTTGTGGTGACTCCTGGCCCCTATTCGGACAAAGACTATGGTAATGTTTGCCCTGACAATGTTTGCACAGCTCCACTTTTGGGTTGGTGCAACCATTTCGACCATGGTCTCTATCCACACAGCCAACACACACCTTTAATACCTTCGCCCTCTTTATATTGGTTTGTGCATTAGGATATTTGAAACATTTAAACCAGCAGTGCCCTGATTTGCCACACAGCTTACAGCCCTTATCAGAGCCATTGCTTCCCGCCTTGTAATGAGCTACCTTGCTTTGTTGAATAGTAAAAGCAGCAGTAGGTTTATATTTTTCTTGTGCAGGCAGGCCAGTCCCCTCCATGTTACAAATCTCCTCGTATAGGGTCCGAGTGACCGCACCAACCTGTAACCAGTCATCCTTCAGTTCTCGCCGAATAGTCTCACGCAAAGGAGACGGAATCTTATTATACAACATTACGGCACAAAAGTCCTCCAACGTCACATTGCAAGATTTAAGCAACTTTAGTGTGCATTCAGCAGCCGCATGGAAATGTCTAAGGTCCTGCACATCATATCGAGGATCAGGAATCTCACAAAACGCGGCAACCTGGGCAGACTTGATGCAGTCAATCTGTCCGTAGGTCTCGAGGAGAAGTGTTATGGCAGGAGTATAATTTGTGGTCTCTAAGCTAAATCCGGCTATGAGCTACGAGGCCTCTCCCTCTAGCTGACCCCTCAAATATGTGAATTTCTGAATATCTGTTAGGTCCTGACGCCCATGAACCGAACATTGGAATAAATCCCAAAATCTGGTCCACTGGGCAGGATCACCACCAAACTTCGGGAGGCTTAAGGCTGGTAATTTTACTACCGACTTTATAGCCTCTCTGCGAGAGACCTCTGTACGTACCGGTCTACTATCCAAAGGGGCTAATAAGTTTTGTACCTGTTCCTCATAAATCATATCATTACATAAGAACATAAGAACATAAGAAAATGGGAGTCTGCAGAAAGCCGATTGGCCTAAGCAAGGCAGATCCCTGTCCCACACAACCCCAAATCAATTACAAAGCCCAATTATAGGCTCAACACTCTAATACCCTGAGGATCATCCTACCAAAACGGTTAGAGATTAACGCAGGATTATGGGGGTCTGCAGAGCGCTGATTGGCCCAACCCGGCTGATCCCCCTTCACACCCAACCCTTCTCGTCCATATGCTTATCCAATTTTATCTTAAAGCTCCCTACAGTTTTAGATCCCACTATAGCACTTGGTAGTCCATTCCACCCATCTACAACTCTGTTACCAAACCAATATTTGCCTATATCTTTTCTGAAACGAAATTTATCTAATTTGAAACCATTGGTACGAGTTCTTTCGCTATCACTGAGCTTTAGTACATTTGTCATGTCCCCTTTGTTAATCCCACTAACCCACTTGAACACCTCTATCATATCCCCTCTAACTCTGCGTCTCTCTAACGAATGTAAACCTAATTTCTTCAACCTTTCTTCATACGGAAGATTTCTAATATTATGGATCATTTTTGTCATTCTACGCTGTACTCTCTCCAATGAATCTATGTCCATTCTGTAATAAGGACACCAAAATTGGACAGCATAATCCATATGGGGTCTCACTAATGACAAGTAAAGTTTTAAGATAACATCAGCAGTTCTGTTACTCACACTCCTAGAGATGAACCCGAGAATCCTGTTTGCCTTATTACGAACGCCTATACACTGTTTTCTAGGCTTCAAATCATTGCTAACAAACACACCTAGATCTTTCTCGCAGTCTGAATTTTCTAATTCTAAATTAGCTAGTTTATATTTAACATTTGTTTGCATCTTCCCTATCTTTAATACCTTGCATTTGTCAATGTTAAACTTCATCTGCCAATTTACTGACCATTCATGTAAGGTATCTAGATCCCTTTGGAGGCACTCTATATCGCTATCTGAATCAATTGATCTCCCCATTTTAGTATCGTCTGCGAATTTACTTATCCTACTAGTTATACCTAAATCTAGGTCATTTATGTATATAAGAAACAACAGGGGACCTAATACCGATCCCTGGGGGACACCACTTTTGACTGCTCCCCACTCTGACTTGGTACCATTTATGCTGACTCTCTGTTTCCTACCAATTAGCCATGACCTAATCCATCCCAACAACGCCCCACCTATTCCATGTGCCTCAACCTTTCTCATCAATCTCTCATGAGGGACTCTGTCGAAAGCTTTACTGAAATCTAAATATATAATATCGTATGCCTTGTCATTATCTACTGCTTCATATACCTCTGAGAAAAAACTAAGCAAATTAGTAAGGCAAGAACGTCCCTGTGTGAATCCATGCTGAGAAGAATTGATTAAGTTAAATGTTTCTAAGTGGTTTCTCATTTTCCTAGCAATAATTGACTCTAGTAGCTTTCCTATGATTGAAGTGAGACTAATGGGACGGTAATTGGATGCTATTGATTTATCACCTTTTTTGAAAATCGGAACTACATTTGCAAGCTTCCAAGCTTCTGGAACTATACCTGTTTCTAATGAATTGTTAAAAAGAAATGTTAATGGGTAACTTAACTCATCTCTGCATTCTTTTAATACTCTGGCATATACCTCATCGGGACCAGGCGATTTCTGAGGTTTCAGTCTGTCAATTTCCTTAAGCACATCATTTCTACTTATAGTAACCGTACTTAACCTATTTTCTATACTATCTCTATACACCTTACGGACTTCTGGAATCTGTGCCAAATTTTCATTAGTGAAAACGGATAGAAACTGACTGTTTAATGTACTGCACATTTCTAAATCACTTTCTGTCATTTCTCCTATCGAAGTTTTAAGGGGGCCTATTTTATCTCTAACTTTAGATTTATATAGCTGGTAAAAAGCCTTAGGGTTATTTTTTGAGTCATTGGCTATCCTGATTTCATAATTTCTTTTGTCTGTCCTTATACATTTTTTAACCTCTCTTGATAGATTCTGATAGTAAGCAAGTAGGTGAATTTCGCCTTTCTTTATTTTTCGATATATTCCTCTCTTTTTTCCTAGAAGGTCTAATAGTCTATTATTCATCCATTGGGGTTGGTTCTGTGTTGATCTAAATTTTCTTTTGGGGATATATTTATTTTGCGCATTGTGGAGTGAAGAAATAAAATTATTATATGTAGCTGTCAAATTATCCCGAGTTAAGACAGGTATCTGAGAGAGAGTATGTTCATTAGCGCACCTGGGTCCACTTAATAGTTTAACCATAGGATCGACTCTTAAGGCTCGTCTTAATCCACCATAATTGGCTTTTCTGAAATCTGGGATAAGTGTCGTATTCTCTTTAGCCTTTCCTGTCCATTGTATGTTAAAATAAATTGATTTATGATCACTATTTCCTAGTTGGTCTCCTATCTCTACATTATTTATCATTTGTTCATTATTACTGAGAACTAAATCGAGGATATTATTACCTCTAGTAGGCGAGTCTATGAATTGCAATAAAACTATCCTGTACCGCCTCAATAAACTCTGTTGAATCTGAGTCGCCGATTTGATGCTGCCAATCAATATTCGGAAAATTGAAATCCCCTAATACACTTTCTGCCATAAAGCTGTACCTTCGTTTCTACTCATATTTGGTGGTCTATAAATAACTCCAATAATTATGGTCTCACTACCTTCGCTAACCTCAACCCAAACACTTTCGTTATCAGTATTTAGTCTAATACCTGATTTAATACAGCTTTTTAAAGAACTCCTGACAAACACTGCTATTCCGCCGCCCCTCCTACTTGTTCGGTCGCGTTTAAACAAACTATATCCTGGTATATGGAATTCTGCTAAAAAATGTCTTGATTCTGTATTAATCCATGTTTCAGTCAGTGCTATAATGTCTATATTTTCGTTGCTAACAAGTGCTCTAAGTTCATCCATTTTGTTACATAAACTCCTACAGTTTGTATAATATAATCGCAATGAATTTATTTTACTGGTATCGGATTTACCTTTATTTCTAACTGAATTCCCATCTTCTGTTACACCTTTAATATTTCTACTAGCAGTACAATTAAAATCCTGTGACTGATATTTTCTATTCCTATCTGATGTACCAGTACGGCAATTTACCCTATCTAGACAATTATTCTTACTCATATTCTCAGGCTTTATTTTCACCGAAACCCCGCGACAATCCTATCTATTGACCTAGCTAAATTTGCCACCCCTAGCCGAGAAAGATGAACCCCGTCCTGTGCGTACAACTGATTTTTACCATAGAAACGGGTCCAGTTATCAAGGAATGGTATTGCATTTGCATTACAGTATTTTTCCAGCCGACAATTGATACCAATTGCCCTAGATGACCATTCCTTGCTGACCCCTCTCCGTGGCAAGATACTGTGTACTACAGGTATGCCTCCCTTCCTCCTAACTTTATCTAACACCCCCCTGTACTGCCGAAGCAGTACTTCCGTCCTACCTTTACCAACATCATTGCTCCCTGTACTGAGACAGATAATGGGGCTATCTCCAATATCTTTCATGATGTAATCAATGTCCTCTAACACCTTCCCAACCCCGGCACCAGGCAGACAGACAAGCTTCCTAATATCAGTACAGGTGGACCTAGCTAAGTGTCTGACCATGGAGTCCCTAACAATTGAGAAGGACTTGCCTCTCCTTGTCGATGACTTGGTAGCAGCTGCGGCAGCGGCAGGAACTCCTGGGGCAGCAGTTGAAGGTACTCCTGGGGGGGCAGCAGTCACACCTGTTGGAGGCAACTCACTTACCTTTCTCCTGGTTTCCTCGCCGAAGGAAGCACTCGCAGCCTCACCATCACATTCGTCATCCAAGGTGATGAACTTGTTGCTGAGGGCAACTGGCCACCGTAGAAATTTGCAGGTTGTTGCACTTGTTGGCCAGGGAGCATCACGATCCCTAACAGCAGTTGCACTATCCTCACTTTTCTTCTCAGCCAAAGTCAGCTTTAAGGCCAAATTCTCGTCTTTGAGAGACTGCACCTCTCTCTCCACATTCTCCATCCTTTCTTGCAAAGCAAGACAAAGCTGGAGAATATGAGAGGAGGTAGCAATCTCGTCAACACCAGCCATTTTATGAAAGCGTTAATACTATCACCACACTATGGGCAAAGATATTCACTGGGAGTCACTAGGGACAGGTCCTCACTCAGCAAAGGTCAGGCAGGTACTGTTAGCCACTTCTTCATTTAAATCTTCCTCAGACTCTAACAATAGATATATTTTCTCATTGAAAGAATTGATGTTGTGTAAAGCCTTGTTGATACTGACTTTTTTAGCAACTATTTCATCGTTTGTGGCTTCGTTGAGGAAAGTGGTGAAATCCTTAGTTAATTTAGTGATGCCTCCTTTGGACGCAGCCCTCAACCTCGTCAGCTTGGTGATGTCCATGTTTATAGGGAACCCAACCTGTTACCAGTCAATTCACAAATTTATAGGGGATAGGCGAATCAGGATAGACGATGAACGACGATAAAATAAACTATTTGCCTAATAAACTGAAATAAATATAGGCTAGCCTATTCCTCGTCAAAATATCGTACCGCCCTACTGACGATTAGGTTATAGAGCTTGTGCGTCCCCCAAGGTCCTAAATGGACGCCATCATATGCCAACTCCATAGGGTTGAACCTTGACTTGGAGAATTGGAATTTCTGACGTAAATGTCTGTTGACGGCATTTTTTATTCGGTTATATTGCTCTGCACTGAGGCCCCTGGGGGAGGTACGAGACTCTATTCCCACGATTTTACAATGCCCCCCTGTTCTATCCTCAATATGTTTAGCCAAATAATTTATTTTACTGGCTAACTCATTAACTACCGTATCGTATCGCCAAATATATCGTTACCTCCGACTATCAAGAATGTGAGATCCGGACGAAACTTTACAAGACCATCGAAGGCTGGCGAATTACGGATTGAATCAACTGTGGCCCCACTTTGTGCCAGAAAGTTCAGCTGGAAGCCTTCACGGAGTATAGGAGATGGTGGCGGTTCAAATCTATTGACATACGAGTGTCCAATCACCGCAACTTTTGGTAACGGGTATTTATTGTGCGATGGTGACGGCTCAAAATTCTCGCCAATACCGCCTCAACCCTGCGCTGCCTCCCCAGACCCTCGAATCATTGGCTAGTATGTAAACTATAGCCTAGCACTAGAAAGTAGAAAGCAGGGATGGTAAAAGCAGGCCCAACAAGACGCCCAGCCACAATTAGGCCTAGGTTAAACACAAAAATGGGGTACAGTATATTAATTAATAAGGCATATAGGCTATACTCAAATCCTGGTTTACGGCACCATACTTTACTGTCAAGACTTAGGATCGTATAGTGGATTTAGGAATTAGTTACAAGACAAGTAAAGGGATTGGATTATCAGCCTAAGGGGGATGCATTGAGATCGTCTCACCTTTGTTGTTAATTCACATGCTATCTATGGTCTATACATATTATAATGGCCACCAGTGAATATGTATAGACTTAGCTGGTTATTGGAGCATGTTGATGGATAGTAGGTGCTGGGACGTTTAATATATAGGACGATAGCTGTGGCCGATTGCCGGTGTTGCTGGTAAGGGTTGTTGTTATTGAGTGGCACCCTTTATAGGGAGAAATCTTAGAACGTCAGCTTGGTAACAAGTGAAGCTAGTCATGCGCAATCATTCTCGATGCTGCTAACTTTCCTCATATTACTTTAATTACTATATTAAATAGTACTTAATACTTATGGATTACTATATTCTCAAATTAACTTTTTATAGAATAAATGTACACCATAGCCTATACCTTAATTACCCCTTATATATTATTCATCTGATATACAAACCCAATTAACTTTACATGATACTTTGTGTATATACAGAATTATAGATCCCATTTTTAACCAATCCCAACTGGAAATAGAAAGGTCTATCATGGACACTCATGTCACGATAACACAATTAATTATCAAAAAGGAAAACAGTTAGGACAAGTCACACCCGCTCAACCCACCACTGTTGGAACTGACGGACCCTTGAACTTACTTGAAATTCCGAAACTATTAACGTCAAATCAAGCCAATACCTTACATGAATTGCTCTGGATGTACCGAGATGTGTTTGCTCAAAACGAAGGGGACCATGGATCGGCTCGAACCCGACATGCCCATGAGATACACACTCAAGGGCCTCCTATTAGGCAACCCTATAGACGACAAACCCTATTATGAGACAAAAAGAAAAGGAACAAGTTGAAGACATGATTAAGCAGGGGATAGTAGTGGAATCCTACAGTCCGTGGTACTCGCCAGTAGTCCTAGTAAAAAAAAATATGGGTCTACTCAGTTCTGTGTAGATTATCAAAAATTAAACGATGTCACCATCAAAGACTTGCAGCCCCTACCTCATATTGATGACTCGTTAGAATCACTCAATGGGTCAACCTGGTTCTCTACCCTAGATCTAAAGAGTGGATACTGGCAAGTACCAGTTAGGTCAGAGGATCAAGAGAAAACCGCATTTACCACGAGCGAAAGCATACTCTACCAGTTTACTGTCTTGCCGTTTGGAGTTTGCAATGGCCCCGCCAGTTTCACTAGAGTCATGGACGATGTATTGAGGGGAATAACCTGGAAAACTTGTTTGGCTTACTTGGATGATATTATAATCTTTTCCGCTAATTGGGAGGAACATAGTCACCGACTACAAGAAGTGTTAGAAAAAATCAGGGGGGCAGGACTTAAACTGAAGCCTTCAAAATGCCAATTAGGGGCACATCTAGGGCACATGGTTTCCAGTAAAGGTATCCAACCGGGCCCACATAAAGTGAGATTTATTACCGAAATCTGACCTCCGTCCTCTGTCAAAGACATTCGAGCATTTCTGGGAATGGCATCCTAATATCGAAGGCTCATACCCAACTTCTCAAAGATTGCTCGCCCCATGACTCAGAGACTGGAGAAAGGGAGGAGATTCGACTGGGATCAGAGTTGCCAGGTAGCTTTTGATCACTTGAAACAAAAATTAACTTCTAACCCCATAGTTTGTCAACCGCATTTCACCAAGCTATTTCAGCTATATACCGATGCTTCCGATGAAGGGCTCGGAGCCGTATTGGCCCAGAAAGTAGACGGAAAGGAAAGCATAGTGGCCTGTGCTAGCCGGACACTGAATAAGGGCGAAAAGAATTACAGCGTTACTAAAAAGGAATGTTTGGCTCTAGTGTGGGCTGTACAATATTTCCGTCCCTATCTAGCCGGGGTCCACTTTGAAGTTATTACGGACCACCATAGCTTGCAATGGCTCAAGAAAATGAAAACGAAAGACGGACTATTTGTCAGGTGGAAGGGAATTTTTGGAAGAATACTCTTTTGAAGTTAGACATAGACCAGGTAAATTACCCACTAATGCCAATGGCTTGTCTCGACTACCAGTAGCACCCGTCCAACCCCCTGAACCTCACAGGTAAAAACATGACCCTAGATATGGTAACAAAGTAAAGTTTTCGAAGGGAGCCCGGAGGGATTCTAAAGATCGGGTCGTACTTGATTATTCGGAGGCTAAACACCTGATTCAAATTCTCCACGGAAAAGAAGGAAGGGGGGCTCATTTGGGACAGTCTCGGGTTCTAAAACAATTTAATGAAAGGTACTGGACCAAGAGGGCCGACCAGATCGTTAAAGTTGTTAAAAAAAAATTGGGATGTCAGAGGGGCAAAGATGGAAGGGGACCTAGACAGTCGCCCGGACATATCACAGCTGGTACACCCTGGGCCAAATTATCAGTGGACATTATGGGACCTCTGGCCAGACAGACAAATAAAAGGTACATCTTGACCTGTGTCGATATCTTTTCCAAATACACGGTTGCTTGTGCTATTCCAGACAAGAAAGCCGAAATGGTGGCTAAGGTTATCTTGGAAAAGGTAATTTTTGTATATGGCACCCTTAGAGGTATTCTGAGTGACAGGGGAAGAGAATTTAATAACGAGATCTGGCAACACTTGGGAGAAACCTAGGGCTACAAGATACAGCACACCTCCCCATATTATCCTCAGGGAAATGCTGTATGTGAAAGGAACCATAGGGTGTTAGCCAATTGCATCCGGGCTAGTCTGAGCTCACAAGGGGAGAAAATCGCACAAGGTTGGCTGGAACTTCTGCCAGAATTTGTCTGGGGGATAAATACCACGGTTTGTAGAACTACTGGGTATTCTCCCTATGAGATTATCTTTGGCAGCACGCCGAAATTGCCTCAAGAACGATTATTGCCCCACTCCAGTTCTTCCGTGCAATATTCCCAGCCTGGAAAATATTGGAAGGAACAAGGGGAGTGACGACAGCAAGTTCATGATCATATTGCCCAGCAACAGCCTAAGAAAGTTTCTCTAAATAATCCTTATTACCGGGGGGAATATATTTTGGTGAAGAGACATGATCCCACCCGAGCTGGTAAACTGGAGGAGAAATACGAGGGTCCCTTCAGGGTTGTAGAGATAAATGGACCCTATCAAGTGTTGTACTTGCATCATGGAGATATTGTGTCAGTTACCCATATTAGTCATACCAAACGATATGAAGGTATTCTTCCCCCAGATATGAGCGAGTGGAATAGCGAGGAAGGGAGCGAAGAGGAGATAGAATCCGGGGTTGATGACCCTGGTAGTTCCTCAGCTTGGCCAGACGTTGGAGGTCCTACTCTGAACAGGAACTATTTAGAGGACTCTCCGTTCTGGGGGTCAATTAGTCGTAAAAATCAAGACAGTCTCCCTGAGGTTGGGCCAGAAGGAGAGGTAGGAAGCGAAGAAATCGTACTCAGTGGGGAAGATGACTATTATGAGCTTACCAAGGATGCATAGTCTACGGTCCCAGACAGCGAAGTTTCAGTTTCCCCGAGAGATTTCAATAAGACTTAAAGTAGTGAGGACGAGTGTTTCCGAGACGAGATAGAAACGGGAGACGTATATCTTGAAAGCAAATGTATAAATGGCTCTCTCGCAGCTAAAGTAAATGAATCTAAAGAAAATCCCTTACCTGACGTTCCGGATAAGACTCCAGCTAGAGCGTCTAATTCCACGGGCCCCACCGAGACCCTCACTCGTAGTGGTAGGATTAGCCGCCCACCAATCAGGTACCCGGACGAGGCTATAAATAGGACCCCCGGGGCACGTGCCTGCCAGTTGCAAGGCACCATGCCTCTCCCCTCTGACCCTCAGTACCGACTCCGTCGACTAGTAGCAATAGTCGACGGACAAGGGCAAAGAATAAATACCACTCGAGCTCTCAAATAGCTTCTCAGTCATCCCGGGGAGGTTCTAGTAGCCAACACTGTCGTGGGTAATCAGAATCGTGCCCTCCAGCTACACAGATGTCTCTGTGAGCACAGTGGACTGGTAGAGTGGCAGCCAGATGGCAACAATTTTAGGGGAACTGTGTTGCGGCGATCAGGAACTCGCCTTAAGTTAGTAGGGGTGATAAAGTAGAAAAGCCCTCCGCCAATCACCGCGCTCCCTTCTATTTGTTTGCACCGTCAGCTGACTTTGACAGTTCTCAGCCACAACACGCCGCGTTTTCCCAGCCAACCAATCAGCGGCCTCCATTTTCGGAGCACGGAGCTGAACTCTCTACCTCACCTCAAAAGTCGCTCTCTTTCTCTTCCCGAGCAGTTTCCTCTGGTTATACTCGATCCAATACTTCGGTGCCAGCCCTGTACTCCCGTAAGCCACTGAGAGATGTTTATAACCAGCTTCCAGGAACTGGAACTTTTTTTGAGGAGAAGAGAGTGGAGGTGGAGGAGGCAAGAATTCAAAGCGAGCGGGCTGCCGCGCGAGCAGCTCAGCCAATCACAGCGCAGGAGAGCGGGAGGCGGGACTATAAAGTCTGGCCCGGAGGGGTTACTAGGGTCACTCACCCCTCGGAACTCACCGGGTTAGCTTCTAGCAACCCGCTTGCTCTCTCTCGCTCGGGCACAAAGGGAAACCAGGAGCCAACCATTCCAGCTACCCTGCCCTTATCTACAGCAACAGTACAGACATCCCCTGATCTCTCCTCACTTTCGCCCACTCGGAGGTTACACCTTCAGCATCCTGCCGCCTGTCGTCACATTGCTAGTCTACACACACACAATCAAGCAATTCAAGAGGGACGACAGAAAGTGGACGGGAGTGAGGATTTCCAGAGGAGCTATTGGCCAGCTCTGAGGTGGTAAAACACAGTTCCAGTACTCACACCTGATTCCAGCACCCATACAAATATTTGTTTAAGGACCCATATTGGGCCCGGATAAGATTAAAAATGAAAGAGAGAAAATGTTTGACTTACCTGGTGGTTCCAGTAAAAATTGATTTGTCCTTCTAGGACGAAACTAAAGGAAAAAGAATTCAGACTAATATGTATTTATAAAATGATGATATGTATTAATTAGCTATTTTTGTTAGCCAAGGCGTAATTCCAAGAGTTGTTATTAGGTAGGAACTGATAGGAAAGATTTAAGTATAAAGTAAAGAGGGGAGGAAAAGATACATTCTTCTAGACTGAGGGGCAACCAATAAGCTCAAGGGGGAAACAGTTTAGTTGCCCGATAGATCAACTATAGCTAGGAAAGGACACTAGTCCACCTAAAATCATGAACTAATTTGTTAATAAGGAAACTATATAGAAGGACACTAACCATACAACTGACGGGTTTCTTATGTTTAGAAAGGAAGTAATATCCATATAAATAGGAAGGGTCATTGGAGCAGTCTTGGAAAAGTGTAAAAGATGTCACGTACAACAAAGAATTCCTCAGAAGTTATGTAAAGGAATATAATGGTGAATCTGTTCCGTGTAGGCAGGCGTTTTGGAAGCACGGCTTATCTTTTGTTTCAACGGTTATTGATTAGGGTATATTGTAAACATAGCGTGTTTGTAATAGGATTACGTCAGAGTATAATTCGAGGGTGTTATTGAGGTAAATAATGTAAACCAATGTAATTGGAGTAACTGGGTGACAGAACCCAATATTATATTTGACAGGGAACTTGTGATTCCGGCCGGTAAATTTGTGAGACTTTATATAAGTGTTTAGGGTACTTGTGTAGTAACGACGTTTGTGTCGGATGAGTTAATAGATTATATGTATTGAAGTCTTGGTCTCGGGAATAGACACAGAAGGCCCAGTGGACGTGGTTAATTCTTAAGAATAGAGGAAGAATATAACTTTTGTTTAGATTAGGTAAATAGGGATTGATTCATTAGGCCCTGGTCTCAACAGTAGACACAGCAGGGCTCAGATTAAATTATTTAGGATTAGTAACTAATAACATGTTTGTTGGATCAAAGTCGACTTGAGTCAACACCTGAATAGCGGGAATTCAGCTAGGGAGTAACGGGAGCTCTAGGGACCCAAAGTACAACCTATCATGAATCGACGTAATATTCAATCTGTGTCTTGAACTCATCTCGGCCCGAACAAAGGACCCGTTATTAGAGTAGTTAGGAAGTTTGTTAAATAAAATATACGAACTTCTAAATGACTGTCGATTTATCCCCCACAATAGTAGTATCGTATTAGAAACTAAAATAAATACTACAATAATAATAATAATAATAATAATAATAATAATAATAATAATTATAACAATACCGGTAATAATAATAATAATAATAATAATGAATATAATAATAATAATAATAATAATAATAATAATAATAATAATAATAATAATCTATCTATCTATCTATTGCCTGACGCAATGATCCCCGAAGGGGTGGCCACGAACGAACCGCCCCATGCACCTCTGTCCCCAGTAAGTCGACACCCCTCCTCCCAGCACCGCCTTCATTCATATACTTCCTCACTCCATCCTTCCACCTCTCCGGTGCACCTCTCCCTCTCTGTCCTTCCATCTCGCTCTCGTACACCCTCTTAGTCATTCTATCTCTTTCCATACGTTCCATATGGCCGAATCATCTCAAGTTGTTCCTTTTCACACTTTCCCATACATCTACCTCCACACCACACCTCCTTCTTACTTCCTAATTCGTCTGCCTATCCCTCCATCTAACTCCGCACGCACTTCTCAAGTAATTCATTTCCACCGCTCTCACTCTTGGTCTGAGTCTCTTCCCGAACGTCCATGCTTCGCTTCCGTAAGTTAGTGTCAGGATTACCACACTGTCATGCAAGAACTTCTTCACTTCCATACTGACCACCCTATTTCTTGCTGCTGCTTTCAACGTTCCTACAACCCTCTTCCCCTGTTGCACCCTCTCCCGCACTCCTTCATCCATAGTCCCATCTTTACTCAACATACTGCCCAGATACTTAAAAGAGCTGAAGATCTCCATAGCCTGACCGTTCAACTTCACCTCACACTCTGTGACTTCACCCCTTTCGAAGACCATAACCTTGCTCTTCCCCGCATTTACCTTCAAATTCCGTTTTTCGTACACTGTTCCAAACTCATTTACCAGACCCTGCAACTCCCATTCATTATCACTCATCAGAACTGTATCATCCGCAAACAGCAGTATAGGCAGCTCCACTCATTTCCCTCCCTAATCAGCGATACACCAACATCCACTGCTCTTCCTAGTATTTCTTTCATGACACCATCCATACTATACAGTAAACAACCACGGGGACATCACACACCCCTGTTTCAAACCAACATTCAGGTCAAAGAACTTGCTCTGCTCATTCTCCACACGTACTTCCACCTTTGCACCCTCATACATGCTCTTCACTGCTTTCAGCAACTTGCCATCTACTCCGTATATGCTAAGTACTTTCCACATACCTTCTCTATCCACTCTGTCACAGGCTTTCTCCAAATCCATAAAGGCAACATACACCTTTTGTTGCTTCTCCAGATACTT
Organism: Paralithodes platypus; assembly: GCA_032716605.1. Lineage (NCBI taxonomy): Eukaryota > Metazoa > Arthropoda > Malacostraca > Decapoda > Lithodidae > Paralithodes > Paralithodes platypus. The sequence continues at coordinate 43,884,387 of CM064546.1, forward strand.
CTCCACAACACAATTCAGGGTAAAAATCTGATCTACACATCCTCTTCCCTTCCTAAAACCTCCCTGCTCGTCGCCTATCCATTTCTCCGTTCTCACTCTCACTCTCTCAATCACTACCCTACTGTACTCCTTCCCTACTACGCTTAGAAGACATAATAATAATAATAATAGGAATAACAACCACTTACTTGCCGTAGTAGTCCCAAGCTTGAGGATACAGGTCACCAAATGCCAGGAGAGGTTGAGGGTGGCGTAGCAGGAACAAGTTGACCTGACATGACCCAGACTCCCAGAGCACGGTCACCAGGTCCTCAGCTTCCCTCACTATCACCACCTGGTACCAGGTTCGAATCCCGGTGGATCACATTATTTGCTTTCATTAATTTCATTGGAGGTGTACAGTATGGTGTTGGGGTGAAATTGTTTATACACACAACTCTCTTAGTAGGTCAATCCCTTCTCCCTCATGTCGATTAGATCTAAGATTTTATGACGTTTGTTACCCATTTTTAGATAAATGTGTACATTTTTAGGTAGAAAAATGTCCCGGCCAAACGGCGGTTCCTCCTAAATTTCAGGCTCGGTATCGCTCGACAGGAGAAAATTAGACACCTAAATGGCACGAAACGTCTAAATATTGACAAAGAAATCGCCAAACTAATGGGCCGAAAGTCTAAAAATCTAAAAGACTAACGGGGCTAAGCAGGAGGGAGAAGTGGGGTGCCAGATAAATCGCCCCCCCCCCCCCTCCCCCTTAATGGGGCTAAGCAGGAGAGAGAAGTGGGGTGCCAGATAAATAAATCCCCCCCCCCCCCTCCCCCTTAATGTGAGGAATAGATGGGGGTGAGGTTGAGGGTGATGGAGCAAGAACAAGTTGACCTGACCCATGACCCAGACTACCAAACCACTAAGGTTAGAAGGTCCTCAGTTTCCTTCACCATCACTACCTGGTATATATACACACAACACTCTTACTAGGTCACCCCCTTCTCCCTCATGTTTAGCCACATTATTTTGAGGTTTTAAGATGTTCGTTCCATTAGTTTGGCGATTTAAAGACCTTTCACCTTTTTTCCTTGTCAATATTAGGACCTTTTCTACCATTTAGGGGTCGATTTTTGTTTTGCCTGGCGAGCGAAAGCAAGCCTTTGACTGGGACATTTTTGTATCGAAAAAAAATACAAATTTATCTCGAAGGGAGGTATGGGGGGTATTTTTTTAAGCTTAATAAAGGTCTTTGCGAGGGAGGGGGGGGGGGGGGGAAATAAGAAAATACAAAAATCACAAATATTCGGAGGTTCATTTTGCAAATCGAGAGTTCATTTTGGCCTTGACTTATGCCGTTGAGTGTACTTATCCAAACTGGCCTGCTTGAGTTGTGGTAGGGAGTAGTTGGTTGACTAAAGGTGAATCAAATCGTCTCATTAAATCTTTACTTAATATTAACACTTCAGAGGTTCAGTTTGCTATTCGAGGGTTAATATTGGACCAGAATATAATATTATGTCTTAGAGCAGGGGTTCCCAACCTTTTTGTTCCTCTGTACCACTTGGGCATTCTGATAGGTACCCATGTACCCCTAACAATTTAGGATAAAAATGCCTAAAATTATGTAAATTTTATATTATTTTCTTGTGAAATATGTATGTGTAGACTGCTTAGGGATCTTAGTATTGATATTATCAATAAAATTAACTCGGTGACTATAAATTATTTTTATCTGTCACATACTCGGACATTATCGGGCGGTACTGCAGCTGTCTCGAGTTGGTATACATACCTGATTGTTTCACGTCCAATACAGATTGTGGGCTGCAGGAAGTCACATAATAGTTAAAAAATGGAATAGTCACCTCATTGATATAATTTTAAGGGAAGGATGTAGTATCCAGGTGTACGGTCCGACGGTCGTCATGTTTACATAGGTCGATCGCTCGCGGTTAAGTTCCCGTATACTTTTTCTGTTATTTGACCCCTGCTGGCATGATGATGATGACAATAAGTAATGGGGGATGAGGGGGGAAAAAGTCCCCCTTCAACCTATTATTGTATCCTACGGCAGTCAAAATAGACGGGAACATGATTGCGAGCGTCCGCGTAGTGTATGGCAGGAGGTCCACCCGATAACTACATTCTTACCAATTTTAATATAAGTTTTGCTTACTGAAATGAGGAAATTGATAAAAACATAACTCTGTGCAATCTGCCTGTAGATTAGAACACCATGTTTTGTACACTATGGTTATTCTCTCAGACCCCTATGTACCCCCTGAGAAGTGCAAATGTACCCCTGGGGGTACATGTACCCCAGGTTGGGAACCCTTGTCTTAGAGTGTCCTGCTACAAAAGTAGAACATAAGGGACTGGGGATCTCGAGCTAGGCAAACCCAGGGTTTATATTCCTAGTATATCTGGGTGTATTAATCATGGGGAGGCTCGAGGGCTCCAGTCTTGCATACTTCCTGGCTTTTCGTGGGCTTAATGATCCTCTAGGGTTGATAGCCTCTAAAGTTCTACTTTAACTAAGTATTAAATCCTGCTACAAAGGTTATCAACTGACCTGCTTGAGTTGAGGTAGGGAGATGAGCTGATTTAGCACAGGTGAGTCCAGGTAGTAGTACTGGGGGTCAACAGCCAGGAGTAGCGAAGAACAGCCAGCGAACTCTCTGTCTAGCACCTGGTTTAGTAAGGCGGACAAACTAGCATCCTCCTCTTTATTCCACAAGTACACTGGATCCTTTCCGCCGAACCAAAGGGACTGGCTGTTGCGGAAACGGAACTAGATTAACCCCTTGAAGATCGTGACGCGTTATGACAGTTTATTCTGGCTATCAATAGACGATTTGGTACAGTGTAGGAAGGATCTGTGGGCATTAAAATGGTAAAGACTGTCTCAGTTAACCCTCTGACTTCCATATACCCTTCCTATCCTAATCTAAATAATAGTGTATAATGATAGCCAGATTAAAATACCAAAATGCGTCATAATCCTCGCGGGGTTAATGATTAGCAAGTATACTGGTTGTCAGTCCGAAATTACGTTTTGGCATTCAATTTCGACAATCCAAAACTGAATGTTTTCATATGATTCTTATGTTGATTCTTCTCATTTGAATGTGGCAATACCAATACATATATGTTATATATATATATATATAGTATATAGGTCATGATCAAATGTTTATAGTCCTTACGAGTATCAATGAAGATGTCTTTCTTTTATTATATATATATACCGGTATATATATATATATGTATATATATATATATATATATATATATATATATATATATATATATATATATATATATATATATATATATATATATATATATATAATAAGATCATCTTTTCTCATATAATGATTTTAGTATAATAGGTCGCTTTAACAATGAACAAGACACTTTTTAGCAGAAAAAAAATATATCAAACAAATGAATCCAATACTAAATTCCATGGTTTAATTACTCACGAACAACAATTGCGTTTCACAATTAATTGCTTCATACTTTCTTTGTTCATTTTTATTACATTCGCTTACGGTAGTGTTGTTTCACAAGAAAAATGTGTTGAGTTAAATTTATCTAACATGTCTCTGTTCGTTTATGTAAAGTTGTTCATATTGTTTAGATTAGTGATGTATTTTGTCTTAGTGAACATTCCTTGTCCTATCCTCAGTCTTACTCGCGGTTTGCTTGAGGAGGGGTCTAAGGTGGGTCATAGTTTGTATATATCATTTATTATAATATGTGTACTTAGTAAATGATAGAATAGTTTGTGTTTCCTTTTGGATTAGCTTGTTTATTCTTATTCTTTCTCGTTTTATGTTTAAATCATGTTAGATTCTTTTTGTGCTATAAGTGTAATTTTATGGCTTTGAAATAGGATCCTCTTTAAATCAGTAATTTATATTAGATTTATATTTTTATACGATCATGTGCTGTACCTGAAGATGGACGCTACGTCCGAAATATTGTGAAAAGGCCCATTGGAAATAAATTGAAATATGGCGTTCTTTTTGTTTCTTGCCACATTATTTCTACTATATATATATATATATATATATATATATATATATATATTTCTAGTCTCTCAGTGGGGATCGAACCATCGACCATCAGAACGATAGCCGACGCTTTAATCAATTACACCACGGCAGTCTAAAAGACACTCAGCCTTCTATCCTATTTATGTTAGGGAGAAGGGAAACCCACTAGGCGAATATATTTCAATTCAAACATAGTTGTAGGATCCATATTTCCAGAATACCATACACGGATTTTTTAGTGTCCCGACGCAACTCGGGTTGAAATTGATTTAATTTAATTCTAACCCACAAAGCATGAGAGTTACAAATATTGAGAATATATCACAAATACACGTGAGCCACTAAATGTTTCTAGTCTCTCAGTGGGGATCGAACCATCGACCATCAGAACGATAGCCGACGCTTTAATCAATTACACCCCGGCAGTCTAAAAGACACTCAGCCTTCTATCCTATTTATGTTAGGGAGAAGGGAAACCCACTAGGCGAATATATTTCAATTCAAACATAGTTGTAGGATCCATATTTCCAGAATACCACACTCAAAAATCCGTGTATGGTATTCTGGATGGTATGGACCTACATTATGCAGACAGCTTATTGAGATCCCATTTATCCCTCTCATTCGTGTGATGGTAACCACAATATGATGAACATTACGTCATCGTGCTGAAGGGGTTAAATGAACATAAGAAATCCATATCATAGTTATAAAGTTAATGAGAATATTCGATTCCGTTCGAGATAGCTTCGAAAACCTACGAGTATATGTAAGATATTTACTCATACCTTCGATCAAGGGACTGGAGTTCTCGAAAAGAGGCTCCAGTCCTGACGTTCTGCTTGACTTACAGTGTGCTGGCTTAATTATCCAGAAGGGTTGATAGCCTCTGAAGTTCTATTTTAACTAACTAACCTTCGGTCACTGTCATTATCGATGTGTTTCCTAGGCAGTGTATTATAGGCCGCTGTAGTGTTCTCAATGACTTCAGCAAACCCCCTGTTCCCGGCCAAGCTGAGGAGGTGTTTGTATTGGACGTGACCCTGTAGTGCTGAGGTGAGGTGGGTGGTGTGGTGGGAGGCCAGATCCTTCACCAACACCATAACCATCACAACACTACCACGGCCGAACATCTTTCATACACACGCTGCCTGAAATACAAGAGTATACATATATATATATATACAGTATATATCCCTATACTGTATACTGTATATTATGTATGTGTGTATATAATTTTCAATGTCACACTCGCAGCGGAATCACTGATTATTTACAGCCCAAATGCTCAGAATGCACTTCTATATAATATACTTTGCATACATAAAGATTCTGAATATTAAACTCCTTATTTTGTCATATATAAAAATTTATTTTGCAGCCTAACAAGAACCTAAGATAATCTGCTGTTAAAGATTTTCGTAATTCACCAATATATTTAGGAAGGGGTCTGGGAACGCAGTTTTTATTTTGTTTTAGCTTGAAGGGGTCGGTGGGGGGAGGGGGGGGGGGGTTAACTTGAAGGGGTCTAGGGGAGTTTCTTGTTAGCGTGACAGGTGTTTGTGGGGAATACCTGGACACTTAACCCCTTTAGCACGTGGACGCCTTTTTACCGTTTATTTTGGCTAAAGTTAGACAATGTTATGCAGCTTAAGAAGGGCCTGTGTTATTCAGAGGGTTAATTGAAATCGTACTTACCCTTTTGAGTCATACAGGTTGATTATAAGCTAAATAAAATCGTCTAATATGGTGAAAATGACGTCATCGTGCTGAAGGGGTTAACACTGGTGTCACACGATCACTTTTATCAGCTGCATCTATCAGAGCCACGAAAATGCTAATAATTATCTCATTTCGACTGATTGGCTGTTTAGTTGCATATCAAATGTTATTCAGCGGTATTTGTATGTATTCCATTGATATGTAAGTGTTTTCCGAAAGCTTGGACAGAAAATATTGTCTATGTACATTGTCGGTCAAAAATTATCATTAAGGATTTTGCTTGATGTTTCCATTTTTGGGCAATATCTTTTAGTTTGTACTCTAGGCTAACAAAAATGCCTTCTCAGAATTCCTTCAATCTAAAGGAAAGGCCCACCTAGCCCCCCTGCAATCTATGTTTGTACATTTTTCGATGAAAAATATGGCACAGTCAAAGGCCAATATTTTTGACAAAATAATTGAAAACTTGATTTTAGGTGTAGCATCCTATTATCGCCAAATAGTATATGTTGTTTTGTAGTTGATATATAGAATATTATATTTACATATTCGCTTCCCAATATACACTTCCATAATTTGAAATAAGTTATGTTCATGAACAATTATGAATGGCTGTACCTATATCATATTGCACCATCGACAACTAGACAAATATTTGTTATCATTATATAATTCATAGCTTAGCATGCATGGATCAAACCGTGTACACATTGAGAGTAAAATACAAATACTCATTATTCATTGCATTCATCTTTATTTATGCATTGTCTTCCATATAATATGTTGCCATATTCAAATACAAGTTTATCTACAACAAATATATTCACAATATACATATGTAAATCAATAAATATCTGTATAATATACAGACTGAAAATATATGTTACGTATGACTTTTATGTGCAGTCAAATGTATTCATAGGGTTAACTCCAGACAGGAGTATTAGGACGTTTTGAGATACGACCTGTATATTTACTATAAAGTTTAACCTCTTACTCGATGTAGGTAGACTTAAGGTGTCCCCTATGAGCAGTAGGTTGCTGTAGGTTGATTGAAGATAGGTTGATCTCAGCTTTCCTCGATGATGATAGAAAATTGGTAGATATATAATAATAGTAATGCTGCCACCATCCCACTTATACCTTATACATAGATTATATATAGGTAAAGATATATAAAAATAGTAATGCTGCCACCATCCCACTTATACCTTATACATAGATTATATATAGGTAAAGATATATAATAATAGTAATGCTGCCACCATCCCACTTATACCTTATACATAGATTATATATAGGTAAAGATATATAATAATAGTAATGCTGCCACCATCCCACTTATACCTTATACATAGATTATATATAGGTAAAGAGGGAAACTAAAGATCTCTGGTCCAAAACCACTTTGATATATATTTAAGTACAAACTGAAATAATATACAGCGTACTAAAACTTAAGTAAGTGAGATAGCCTTCCCTATATTGAGAGGGAACTCTAAAAGGCAACTTGTCTGGCCTGTGGTTATAATCTATCTGCCTCCTCTCAATACCTTCTCACCTATCACCACCCTGGGCCACACCTTCTGGATACAAGATGACTACCCGTGTTGAGTTACAAGATGGTGGTTGAGAATGCATGAATTAGCGGAATGTTAGCCAGTGTACAGAATCTGAATCATGACAAATCTGACAAGGAGTTACAATGGAAGATCCTGTTGACCTCTGAAATGTACAGTTCTTCACACAAATACAGACACAGTAACTAAAACGTCTTAAAATGATTTGATAGTTGGATATAATGAATCCATAATAAATAGTATAATCTTGAGATGTAATATGTATCTATGAAGTCATTATAGACGAGCAAACTAAACATTATTGCACAAATGGACAATTATGTATTATTTACTTTGCATCAATACAATTAGCACTAGGCCAGTTTGAAATATTGGACTGTATAAACAAAAATTAAAACTATTCCATGTTTTCCCCTTGATGGTTATGACGTATTTTGGCAGGTTATTCTGACCATTATTGGACGATTTTATTCAGTCTAGGAAGGAAGTTTTGCAGGCAGATGGTTAATGGAGATATTCTGTACCCATTTGATGTCCACAGATCCTTTCTAAGCTGTATATAATCGTCTAATAATTGACAGTAATAGGTAGTAAAAATGGGGTTAATTGAGATAGTTCGGAGCCTGCCCTGTGAATGTATAAACAACGGAACATTTTTAATCCATACATTACCGGGGACGTCTTCTTGTTTTGATTCCAGGTGCATTTAAACGATGTTATGAAGCTTAGGAAAGATGTATAGTAGCTAAAAGGATTAATTGAGATAGTTTGTAGCCTTTAAATGGGTATGCGTCCTTCTTAAGCTGAATAATATCATCCAATAGTTGCCAAATATATAAAAAAGGACATCACCGGTACTGTATGGGTTAACAGTGCACAACCAAACTTCCAGCATTTGGTGATGGGCTGGTCTATTAGAGTGAGAGCTGAGCGATCTCTGACATACCCATAGCTTACTCTGACTGTTCCTTTTACTTATACATTTTCTAAATCTCAAGGGACGGCATCTCTTCCGTGGATTGACCTCCCTACTGCCAACCTAGAGGTTGGCAGATTGGGTGCCAAAGCGTCACATTTTTCGTTTGCCCGTCAACTTTCCCTTCATAATTGCTGAGGAGCACAGGGCCTTGGGTGGGGCTTTGGTTTCCTGGGCGTTTCCGCCCTCCTTAGCTCCCCGCCTTGGAGTGGCTTCGGTCACCTGGGCTTTATTGGTGGTAAGCAGGGAGGTTTTGTGGGGGCGTTCGGTTAATGGCCTTGACTTTGCTCGGTACCTTGGGGCTGCTCGGCCAAACAGACTGGGGAACAGCAACACCAACAACAACAACAGTGCACAAACGTAGCTAAATAGAAACGTTTTACCGTATAAATCAAATAGGAAACTACATACACGTCGCTAGGTGCAAGCAATTACATTGATATACATTTAATTACCGTAAAAAAAAATCACTCCTAAAACTGAACTGATTCTTCTCATTATTGATCAACCTAATATTTACATTTCTGAGGTTTGTATAGCTGCTCAAGATATAATTTTGGGCCAGAATTTGTCTTAGCCCTTTCTGTACCGGCAACGTTTTTTGTTTTGTTTCCCAAGCTATTTTTAGACTGGATCTAGGACTTCTCAACCAGTAGATAATTTTAACCAGTAGCACTCAATCAGTCCCAAATCAACCAAGACCAACCAAACCAGTGTCAACTTGAAGTAATAACCTAACTCTACCCAACCTAACCTAACAGTATTGGTTAAATTAGAAGAGGTTGAGAGCTACTGGTTGAAATGATCTGATGGTTGAGATGTCCGATACTAGTTGAAATGGTCTACTGCTTGAGATGTTCGGTACTGGGTGTAATGGTCTACTGGTTGAGATGTCCGGTACTATTTGAAATGGTCTACTGGTTGAGATATCCGGTACTGGTTGAAATGGTCTATTAGTTGAGATTTCCAGTACTGGTTGAAATGGTCTACTGGTTGAGATGTCCGGTACTGGGTGTAATGGTCTACTGGTTGAGATGTCCGGTACTGGTTGAAATGGTCTATTAGTTGAGATGTCCAGTACTGGTTGAAATGGTCTACTGGTTGAGATGTCCGGTACTGGTTGAAATGGTCTATTAGTTGAGATGTCCAGTACTGGTTGAGATGTCGGGTACTGGTTGAAATGGTCTATTAGTTGAGATGTCCAGTACTGATTGAAATGGTCTACTGGTTGAGATGTCCGGTACTGGTTGAAATGGTCTATTAGTTGAGATGTCTAGTACTGGTTGAGATGTCCGGTACTGGTTGAAATGGTCTATTAGTTGAGATGTCCAGTACTGGTTGAAATGGTCTGCTGGTTGAGATGTCCGGTACTAGTTGAAATGGTCTACTCGTTGAGATGTCCGGTACTGGGTGTAATGGTCTACTGGTTGAGATGTCCGGTACTATTTGAAATGGTCTACTGGTTGAGATGTCCGGTACTGGTTGAAATGGTCTATTAGTTGAGATGTCCAGTACTGGTTGAAATGGTCTACTGGTTGAGATGTCCGGTAACCACTAAATTAGAACATGGCAACATTGGAAGGAGTCGGCAACACACACGGTCCCGACTGCCTCCAATTTTTCAATCTTATAATACATTTTCGGCAAAATCGGAGATAGTCGAGAGAGATTATTGTGTATGTGTGACGGGTATTTTAGAGTGTACTTTAAAGAGGGTGACCTGCTGTTTTTCTCTCTTTCTCTGGCTTGTATCCATTAAGCCCAATTCAGCCTACTGTTTCAAGACGCTTATCCCCATCCAGGTGTCGATTTCTTCCTGGCGAGCGATAGCGAGCCAGCATTGTATGGAGAAATCTGGCTTCGCCGGAGACATTTTTCCATCGAAAAATTTACAAATGTAGCTGCTGTCAAAAACATTTAAAACAATATGCTGGCTCGCTACCGCTTGCCAGAACAAAATTGACACTGGGATGGGGGTAAATGTCTTAAGACAGTAGGTTGAATGGGGCCGAATCGATACAACCTAGAGAGAGAGGGAGAGAGAGAGAACAAAACAAATCGAGGTAGGCCCCCTTTATCCCTTCTGTGCCGGCGACGTATCTTTCATTTGGTTAAAGCTAAATTTCGAAGATTTTATGAAGCTTAGGAAGGATATATGATTGCTAAAAATATTAATTGATATTGTGTAGCCTTTTAATTAGTAGACGTCCGACCTAAGCTGAATGATTTCGTCTATTATTGGCTAGAACATAATGAAAAGGATGTCACCGGTACTGAATGGGTTCAATTTGACCATGTCCATATCCTTCTTTATTCCAGTGTTCAGCTTGGTCTATTTCATCATTGTCCTATGGTCTTTCGTTCTCGATTAAGGGGATAGTGCTTGTTTTGTAGTCTATGTATTCATTAATGTATATATTAAGGGGGTAGTGCTTGTTTTGTAGTCTATGTATTCATTAATGTATATATTAAGGGGGTAGTGCTTGTTTTGTAGTCTATGTATTTATTAATGTATATATTAAGGGGGTAGTGCTTGTTTTGTAGTCTATAATGTATATATTAAGGGGGTAGTGCTTGTTTTGTAGTCTATGTATTCATTAATGTATATATTAAGGGGGTAGTGCTTGTTTTGTAGTCTATTTATACTGTATATATTAAGGGGGTAGTGCTTGTTTGTAGTCTATGTATCATTAATGTATATTAAGGGGGTAGTGCTTGTTGTAGTCTATGTATTTATTAATGTATATATTAAGGGGGTAGTGCTTGTTTTGTAGTCTATGTATTTATTAATGTATATATTAAGGGGGTAGTGCTTGTTTTGTAGTCTATGTATTCATTAATGTATATATTAAGGGGGTAGTACTTGTTTTGTAGTCTATGTATTCATTAATTTATATATTTTTGAGTTTCCTCGCTAGACTTCCATCAAGCTTCACAAAAACACCCCCTAGACCCCTTGTCAAGATACATGTGTACATTTTGTTTTGTAGAAAAATGTTCCAACCGAAGGCCGGTTTCCTCTAAAATTACAGGCTCGCAATCACTCGACAAGAAAAGATTGACACCTAAATGGCTCGATAGGGTTTAATTTCCAAATAAATGGGACGAAAGGTCTAAAAAAAGCCAAACTAATACAACAAACGTCTAAAAATGTCAAAACTAGTATTATGCTAAACATGAGGGAGAAAGGGGTCCATAAAGAGCGACTGCCACACCCTTAAGTTATTTTTGGACATGCGAGAAATACCTTGTTCCCCAATCTTCTAAATTACTCTTATTAACCTTTCTTTCTGTACCAGTAACGTCTCATATATAATTTATCTTAGCTACATTTAGACGATTTTATGAAACTTGGTAAGGACGTTTACCAATCAAAAGGCTGTACAAGCTATCTCAATGCATCCATTTAGCTACCATTTATCCTTCCTAAACTTCATAAAATTGAGACACCTTTAACCCTTTTGCTTCCTATAGATCCTTCCTGGTAAAACACGTCATGATCTTCAAGGGGTTAATGAAACCGCCTAACAATAGTCAAAATAAAATGAACTAATACTTATACCCATTTACTTCCTATAGATCCTTCCTACGTTTACCCCTTTACTTCCTATAGATCCTTCCTACATTTACCCATTTACTTCCTATAGATCCTTCCTACATTTACCCATTTACTTCCTATAGATCCTTCCTACATTTACCCATTTACTTCCTATAGATCCTTCCTACATTACCCTTACTTCCTATAGATCCTTCCTACATTTACCCATTTACTTCCTATAGATCCTTCCTACATTTACCCATTTACTTCCTATAGATCCTTCCTACATTTACCCATTTACTTCCTATAGATCCTTCCTACATTTACCCCTTTACTTCCTATAGATCCTTCCTACATTTACCCATTTACTTCCTATAGATCCTTCCTACATTTACCCATTTACTTCCTATAGATCCTTCCTACATTTACCCATTTACTTCCTATAGATCCTACCTACATTTACCCATTTACTTCCTATAGATCCTTCCTACATTTACCCATTTACTTCCTATAGATCCTTCCTACATTTACCCATTTACTTCCTATAGATCCTTCCTACATTTCATAAAATCGTATAATGTTAGCCAGAATATACTGGTAAAACGCGTCATAATCCTCAAGGGGTTATAACCCCTAGGGAGGTGACCTTCTTTTATTCTCTCTCTCTTAGTTGTATCCCTTCGGCCCCATTCAGCCTACCATTTTAAATCGTTTATGCCCATCCAGGTGTCGATTTTTTTCCTGCGAACGATAGCGAGCCAGCATATTTGTATTAATGTTTTTGACAGCAGGCTAAATTTATATATTTTTCGATAGATGTCTCCAGCGAAGCCGGAATAAATAAAAACCTGGATGGGGATAAACGTCTTAAAACAGTAGGCTGAATGGGGCCGAGTGGATACAACCCAGAGCAAGAGAAAATAGGAAAAAAAACAGGTTACCCCCCTTAATGAAACCGTCTAACAATAGCCAGTATAAAATTACTTAATACGGCATGATAAAGTCGGCCAAATAAGTGATGTCTAAACACCAAGTATATTTTGATCAACAATTGGTATCAACAATATCTAAAACTTGATTTATTCGTTTCGAGTGAGATAGACAAACATGTTCCTACACTTACCCACCCTATTCAACATCCTACAGACATTAACCCTTTGAGTACCAGCGACGTGTGTTATATTGTATTATATCTATATATGTAGACGATATTGTGCAGCTTAGGACAGATCTCTGGTAGTTAAAAGGGTTGGTTGAGATAGTTCCAAGCCTCATTATTGCTAGAGGTCCTTCCTAAGCTGACTTATTAGCGCTACCGTACTAGCGCTATTGGAATCAACGCAAATCATAACCGGCCATCCGTAACTCTCTCCCAGCGGTGAAGGATAGTAGATGGGTCGTGGTTCTATTCAACATCTGACAGACATTAATACAGCACACATAATCATGGCTGAAACATTACCTATTAGCGCTACCGTACTATGCCATAAGGATCAACGTAAATCATTAATGGCCATCCATAACTCTCTCCCAGCGGTGAAGGGTATTAGAGATGCCGGGGTTCTATTCAACATCTGACAGACATTAATACAACACACATAATGATGGCTGAGACATGACTTATTAGCGCTGCCGTAGCATACCATAAAGATCAACGTAAATCAACATCGACCATCCATAGTTCTCTCCCAGCGGTGAAGGATAGTACATAGGCCGGGGTTGAAGGCTGGCCCAGTGGTAATAGTCTAGTATGGGTTTCCTGCAGCGAATTTTGGTATGTACATTACCCTCCAGCCTCCACCTCCTTATCCACTTGCTAACAGTCGTCACGCTGGCCATGTTCAGGTGGGCAATGGTTCGTATGGATAGCCCTCTCTGCCACATCTTCACAAACTGCTTCCGTAACGCCAAGGAGGTGGCTTTATATTTGGGTAGTCGCTTCATGTTACGTGAGTCTGTAAATATTGATAACAGGATACTATACCGTGTTCCAAATAAGAAGACCAACACTCATGATCATCAATTTTAAGACCGTTCGTGCCATTTAGGTGTCGATTTTTCCCTGGTGAGCGATAGCGAGCCTGTAATTTAGGAGGATCCGGACTTAGGCCGGGTAATGTTTCTACAAATGTTCAAATATATCTTGAAGGGTGATCGTGGGGTTGTTTTTTAAGTTTGATGGAGGTCTAGGGAGGAAACTAGAAACATAATTAATACTATACTATACCCTGTTCCAAGTAGTAGGCCAACACTCATGGCCATTAACCTCTATACCTCACAAATACGAGAGCAATAGAGATAATATTTCTACCGTTTGGGAAGGGTCAGCCAGGGAATAGGTGTCCACATTAACAGCCCATTTTTATGGCCCTTTTTGAGTTTCAGAGGTTAAGTTTCACAATGTCTGGCTTACCTACTTGGGACAGGGTATAGTTTGCAATTCTAGACTGATGATTTTAAGACTGATTATTTTTAGACTGATGATTTTAGACTGATCATTATTAGACGGATATTATTTAGACTGATGATTTTATGACTGATAATTTTTAGACTGATACTGTTTGACTGATGAGTTTTAGAATGCTAATGTTATACTGATAATTGTATACGGGACTGATATTTTTTAGACCGATATTTTTTAGATTGATAATTTTCTATCGATAATTTTTAGACTGATATTTGTTGACTGATTTTTTTTTTTTTTTTTTTTTTTTAAGAGACAATGAACGGAGGAAGGAAAAACACAGATAAAACAAAAAGGTCCATGTGCCTAAAGGCATCCTCCATTCATAAAATGTTTGTAACAACTGGATTTAAACATTTGTAGATTGTAAGTTTGTGGAAAGCAATTCGAGGGAAGTGAATTCCAAAGAGTAGTAGCTCTGGGGATAAATGAATTCTGATAAGCAGAAGTTCTGCATTGTGGAGGAGAAAGTGTAAATTCATGGGCGCTCTCAGCTGCCCTAGTTCTACGGGGAAAGATGTGGAGAGGCGGCACAATTGAAGCAAGTTCCTCGGAACAATTGCTGTGAAAATATCTGTAGAATAATGCAAGGGATGCAACGTTTCTTCGTATGGCTAATGTAGGAAGGTCCTGTGTGATTGCAGGGTTATTGATTAATCTAATAGCTTTATTTTGAATTTTGTCCAACTGCCTCAATGCAACCACTCCACTTCCACCCCACAGAGGTGAACAGTAATCCATCTGAGAGCGCACATGACTTTTATATATTACGGCCAACTGCTCGTCAGTGAAGAATTCTCGAACTCTGTACAGGAGTCCCAGTTTTTTAGAGGCATTCTTAGCAATGCTTCTAACATAATGTGTCCAGCTCAAGTTAGTAGTTAATGTTACACCGAGAATGTCAATACTAGGGGAAGTGGGAATATTTACATCATTAACAAATATATGGGAGTCAGTGAGATTCTGTCGGTTAGAAAATTGAATGTACTTGGTTTTCTGTGCATTAAAGGAAACTAGATTCTCTTGTCCCCATTCATTAATTCTAGAAAGGTCCTGGTTCAGAGAAATTGCAGTGTTTATTTTTGAATTTATAAGATCGGGTTGGGTGAAAGAATTGGTAAATGTGAAGGAACTGTGGTGTGTTGAGTCATCTGCGTAGGAATGTATTGGATTATGAGTGGTAGATATGAGATCATTGATATGAATGAGGAACAGAGTTGGGGCCAAAACTGATCCCTGGGGAACACCAGCATTTATTGAGTGAAATTGAGAATAAAGGCCATCTACCATTACACGTATTTTTCTGTTATGAAGATAAGAAGAAATTAGTGGAACTAATGATGCAAGGCCGTAGTGTGACATCTTCGACAATAAGGATTGATGCCAGACTCTATCAAATGCCTTTGATATATCCAGTGCTATTGTATGTGTTTCACCATGTTGGTCTGTAGCTTGGTTGATTTGATGCGTAAGAAGGCAAAGAATGTCTGCAGTTGATCGACATCGTCTAAAACCATATTGCCTATCACTGATTAATTTATTATTCTCCAGATGCTTAATTATGTGATTATTTAATATAATTTCAAAAACTTTGCCAAGAGTGGAAGTTATAGCTATTGGTCTGTAGTTTGATGGATCTGAAGAGGCACCTTTTAGGAACTGGATGGATGTTTGCTTCTTTTCCAGGGTACTGGGAAGCATGAGGTATGAGTACACAGACGGAAAAATTTTGCCAATACAGGAGCGAGCACCAAGGAGCAATTCTTAAGTACTATTGGAGGAATTTCATCTGGACCAGGAGCCTTATCTACTGAGAGATTCTGCAAAATAGTTTTGACATGTCTGGTGTGGATCTTAAGTGAGGGAATTTCAGGCGAATTAAAATTAAGTACAGGGACATCTTGATTTATTTCATCTAAGGTTGAGTTGGTGGAGAAAATATCCGCAAGAAGATTATTTTAGAATGATCATTTTAGACTAATCATTTTAGAATGATAATTTTAGATTGATAATTTTTAGACTAATAATCTTTAGACTTGAATAATGGGATACAATTTTAGACTGAGGCGGTCCTTTATCTTTGCTTCTCTATAATTTTGTTCTGCATTTCATTTTTCACGAATAACGTTTGTTTATGTTTGAGACTATAACTTGCTTCGTTGGGAGACTTTGTGACTATGAACAAACACCTTTAGCATGATGTCGACTTTTTCCCTTTGATTCTGGCTAACATTAGATGATTGTATGCCGTTTAAGAATGTATGTTATTCAGAGGCTTTATTGAGGTCGTATTTACCCCTATGAATCATAAAGGTCCACAATAAGCTTAAGAAAATCTTCTAATGGTTACCAGAATATAATGAAAATTAGGTGATCTTGTTGAACGGCCTAAAAAGAACCTATGTTATCCAGAGGGTTCATTGAGAAGGCATTGACCCATTGGTGTGTTTGAGGAAGATTATAACTCGAAGAAAATCGTCTAATCGTAATCAGAATACGACGAAAAGTACATCATCGTGCTGAAAGGGTTAAGCTTCTCGTAGGAACATTCTAAATTTAGTTCTGCCTTTAATTTGGCATGCATAACTTTTGTTTCTCTTTGAGACTTTAAGGGGAGATGGGCGTATTTTTTTTGCATATTGTTTTATCTTTTATTATTGTTTAGTTTCCTCCATAAACCTCCATCAAGCTGTAAAAAGCACACCATAGACCTCCCTTCAAGATTAATTTCTACATTTCTCGTTAGAAAACTGCCCAGGCCGAAGGCTGGATCCTCTTAAAATTACAGGCTCGCTATCGCTCGCCAGGAAAAATTGAACCCTAAATAGCACGACAGGTTTTGATATTGACAAAGAAATGGGGCGTAAAGTCTTAAAAACGCCAAACTAACGGACCGAACGTCTTAAAATCTAAAATACAATGGGACTAATCACGAGGGAGAAGGGGGGCCAGAAACCGGCTCCTTCCCCCTTTAAGTCTTGCTTGGTTAGAACACTTTGGGACTATCAATCAAACCCATCGAAACGGTCACGTCTTTTTACATACCATATTTATCTAGCTGATATTTGACATACGCTCTTTAAGAAGGTCCTATGTTATTCAGATGGTTTAATGAGGTAGTAATTACCCCTTTGAGTCCCAGAGGTAGATTGTAAGCTAAAGCAAATCGTCTAATGGTAATCACAAAAATAAAATAAAAATAATAATAATAATAATAATAATAATAATAATAATAATAATAATAATAAAAATAATAATAATAATTAAAACACGAACATTACGTCATCGTGCTGGGAGGGTAAATGTTACACAAAAGCTATTGGAAATATAATCTTTCGATTCCTTTGTTCCATTAATTTGGAGATTGTAAGACATTTCACCCCATTAGTTTATCAATAATAAGACGATTCACCTAATTTAGGTGTCGATTATTTTCTTTGAGTAAGTGATAGCGAGCCTGCAACTTAGAAGAAATCGGCCTTCGATCGCGACATTTTAAAATCGAAAGATTTACAAATTTAACTTGAAGGAGATATGGTTGGGCATATTTTAGTTTGAAGGATGTTTAGGAAGGCGATTTTGTTAGCCTAGAAGACCAACTAAAATACATCGCTCGAAAATGACTGAAGTAAACAAAATCTTCAATAATAATGATTAAACTAAATATCATAACTCAAAATACGTCGCACCAGATAGTGTTAAGGGTGGTCACCTTCTTTTGTGCCTCTCTTTTTCCCTCTTTCTCTCGCTTGTATCCATTCAGCCCCATTCAGCCTACTTACTATTTAAAGACGTTTATCCCCATACAGATTTTGATTTCTTTCTGGCGAGCGATAGCAAGCCAGTATTGTATGGAAAAATCCGGCTTCGCCGGAGACATTTTTCGATCAAAAAATGTACAAATGTTATTAAATATGCTGGCTCGCCAGGAAAAAAATTGACTACTGGATGAGGATAAACATCTTAAAACAGTAGGCTGAATGGGGCCAAATGGATACAAGCCCAAGACAGAGAGAAGAGGATAGACAAAAAAAAGCAGGTGACCCCCCTTGATCGTTTTAGTACAGTTACTCTCTCTCCCTTTCATTTTGTCCAACACTAGGTGATTTTATGACATGTTTTATTAACCTAGAGAGTTTTTGCGAAATACTAATGACTTCTCTAATTCCTAAAGAACCTAAATAAGCTTAGTAAAATTGTTCACAAGTACTTCACAGCTGACCAGTTAGATCACACAAGGGGGAATGGTTTCAAGATTGTTGAATAGCGATTTATGTCAGATCAAGCTAAGCATTGTCGACAGAGTCAAAAGCAAGACAGAGTCGAAAGATGGAGGGAGTACTTCAGTGAGTTGCTAAATGAAAGGAATGAAGAGCCAGCAAACATAGCTGGATATGGTATGGGAGGGAGAAGAAGAGAAGTAGTGGAGGAGGAGGTGGGGATCAGGAGGTCAGAAGTGTGGGAAGCCATGAAAAGAGTGAAGTTGGGGAAAGCACCAGGAACAGATGGAGTGTGTGGGGAAATGTTGAGGTATGGTGGTGAGATAGTGATAGAATGGGTATGGAAAATGTGCAAAACTAGCATGGGAGAGGGGGAGTGCTACCGATGACTGGAAGACTGGCATAATAGTCCCCCTATATAAGAGCAAAGGGGAAAGAGGAGTGTGTGGTAACCACCGAGGAATATGTCTTCTAAGCGTAGTAGGGAAGGTATACAGTAGGGTAGTGATTGAGAGAGTGAGAGTGAGAACGGAGATATGGATAGGCGACGAGCAGGGAGGTTTTAGGAAGGGAAGAGGATGTGTAGATCAGATTTTTACCCTGAATTGTGTTGTGGAGAAGTATCTGGAGAAGAAACAAAAGGTGTATGTTGCCTTTATGGACTTGGAGAAGGCCTATGACAGAGTGGATAGAGAAGGTTTGTGGAAAGTACTTAGAATATACGGAGTAGAGGGCAAGTTGCTGAAAGCAGTGAAGAGCATGTATGAGGGTGCAAAGGCGGCAGTACGTGTGGAGAGTGAGCAGAGCGAATGTTGGTTTGAAACAGGGGTGTGTGATGTCCCCGTGGTTGTTTACTGTATATATGGATGGAGTTATGAAAGAAATACTATCAAGAGCAGTGGATGTTGGTGTATCGCTGAAAAGGGAGGAAATTGAGTGGAAACTACCTATACTGCTGTTTGCGGATGATACAGTTCTGATGAGTGATAATGAATGGGAGTTGCAGGGTCTGGTAAATGAGTTTGGAACAGTGTGCGAAAAACGGAATTTGAAGGTAAATACGGGGAAGAGCAAGGTTATGGTCTTCGAAAGGGGTGAAGTCACAGAGTGTGAGGTGAAGCTGAACGGTCAGGCTATGGAGATCGTCAACTCTTTTAAGTATCTGGGCAGTGTGTTGAGTAAAGATGGGACTATGGATGAAGAGGTGCGGGAGAGGGTACAACAGGGGAAGAGGGTTGTAGGAACGCTAAAAGCAGTAACAAGAAATAGGGTGGTCAGTATGGAAGTGAAGAAGTCCTTGCATGACAGTGTGGTAATCCCGACACTGACTTACGGAAGCGAAGCATGGACGTTGGTTGAGAGACTCAGACCAAGAGTGAGAGCAGTGGAAATGAATTACTTAAGGAGGGCGTGCGGAGTTACATGGAGGGATAGACAGACTAATGAGGAAGTAAGAAGGAGGTGTGGTGTGGAGGTAGATGTGCTGGAAAGTGTGAAAAGGAACAACTTGAGATGGTTCGGCCATATGGAACGTATGGAAAGCGAGAGAGAATGACTAAGAGGGTGTACGAGAGCGAGGTGGAGGGACAGAGGGGGAGAGGTAGACCGAATATGAGGTGGAAGGATGGAGTGAGGAAGTACATGAACGAAGGCGGTGCTGGTTGGGGGGAGGGGCGTCGACTGACTGGGGACAGAGGTGCATGGGGGCGGTTCGTTCGTGGCCACCCCTTCGGGGATCACGGCGTCAGGCAATAGATAGATAGATAGAAGCTAAGCATTTCTTATTCAACCGCATCATAAACATTTTGGGTAAGGGTAAGCTGCCACGATACATTATACAGTATATTACGAAACTCTATCATCTCTCTAATAAAGCTTTACAAATTCATGAAATCGAACCCCTACATAGTAAATTTCAGAGCTGAATAAGTGAAGTTAACCCATACTCTACTGGTGACGTAATTTGACTTTATTTCGCTACTATTATACGATTCTCATCTGTTAAAAAAGGGCCTCCAGTAATTAGCAGCCTTCGAACTATCTAACTTAACCCATTGTACTACCACAAATCCTCCCTAAGCTGTATATCTTTTAAATACAGCTAGTATACAATATAATACACGTCGTTGTAACTCAGAGTTAAGTGTATTGAGTTATGCATACAATTGCTCCTTCTTTATATACAATATATATAAACGAACAGCCTCATAGTGATTAGTCGCGCATTTGCTTTTCACATTCCTTTACACATTCCTTTGTAATGATTGCCAGCACTCCAGCATAGTAAAAATGACGATACCACATCAGCTGTGTAAATAAATAACACCCCGTTCTTAACATTAATCAACCATTACAAACCCCAATGTACTTGAATACACTAATGAAAGCATATGATCCTCCCGGGATTCGAACTCGGGACACCACACCCAGAACATAAGCATCTAAACCATTACACCAACACAGTTAAAGTTTGAGTAAATAACAGAATGTGTACACTCTAAATAGTATATTATTGTTATCCCTTGAAGGCAATGGAGCATTTTGATAGGTTATTCTGGCTATCATTAATCGATTTTATGCAGAATAGGAAGGGTAAATTCGGTAGAAGTGAGAGGATTGATTGGGCCAGTCTTTACCCTATTGAATCCCATAGATCCTTCCTAAACTGCATAAAACCGTCTATTAATATCCATAATAAACTGCTAAAATGCGGCGTAATCCTCAAGAGGTTAAGTATGTTAATAGAGTCTTTAAGAATGTTGATATAAGGCAAATTTTTGCCTTGCCACTAAAAATATGGACAGTTGGTTACATGAACTTATTGGCACAGCAGGATTACCGGTATATGTATGGAAGAAAAATAGCTTGATTGACTTAAAAACAGGTTTTGTAATGTCACCGTTAATCTGGCATATGAATTAACCCCTCCATACGAAGCTTCACTCCTAAATCGTTGATACTAGTATTCCTTTTCTACATAAAATCACTGAGTGGACTGCTTCAAGCTCCGTGTGCCCAGACATTTTGATTCTGACCTACCTTAACCCTTTGAGTACCAGCGACGTGTGTTATCTGTTATTCTAGCTATATTTAGATGATATTATGCAGCTTAGGAAGGATCTGCGGTAGCTAAATATATTGGTTGAGATAGTTTGAAGCCTTATTATTGCTAAAGGTCCTTCTTAAGCTGTATAAAATCGTCTAATATTTGCCAGATTATGCAAAATATAGATGTCTCCGGTACTGCATGGGTTAAATGTGGTTCTCTGTCACTTTCATTTAGCCGCTTTAGCGGGTTGTGAGCACTTGTATATGGCAGTTATTCCTTATGTCTCCTTATATATATATATATATATATATATATATATATATAGTATACTGTATATCCGGTATATAAGTAATTACCAAATTATCGGACTCACTGAAATAGGGCTGTCGTAAATATGGGGAGAGAGACTAGGCGTTGTATCTATGAGGACCAAGCGAGGTGTGAGTGTGTGATCTCTGTTCTCTCGGGTTTATGAGGAAGTAGGAGGTATAGCACGCGCAGACGCACACGGGACTGACATTGCGCTGTGTTTTGCTTTGTTTTCGCCTTGCTTCGCCCTTAGAATAACTAGCTCTGTTGAATATATAATCGGCACTTGCGGTAACTTGATATGTAATGGAAATTTGTTTTGCTTGACTTTACATTCTTACTTGCTCTCTCTCTCTCTCTCTCTCTCTCTCTCTCTCTCTCTCTCTCTCTCATTTCTCTGTATCGCATTACCAGTGGTTGTCCCCCACAGGAGGGGGGCGGTGCTCAATAAACTCTCCCCTCGGGGCAATAAATACTCTCTCTCTATATATATATATATATATAATATATATATAATATATATATATATATAATATAATATAATATATATAATACTATATATATATATATATATATATATATATATATAGAATATATAGTGATCTTTCTAGTGATGGCTGTTGTTGATGAGTCTGCTGTCTCCTCCCATACTCTCCAGCTTTGTCTTGCTTTGCAAGAGAGACTGGAGAGTGTGGAGCAGGAGATTCAGTGTCTCAAAGATGAAAATTTGGCCTTGAGACTAGCTATGGCGGAGAAGAAGTGTGAGGCTACCGGAAGTGTTCCCAGGGATCGTGAAGCCCCTTGGAAAGTGGTGTCAAACTAGTGCAACGGCCTGCAAGCTGAAAAGGCAGCCAGTCAAGACCCACAACAACTTCAGCACCTTGGCTGATGAGAGTGATGGCGATGAAGTGGCGATCATCGAGGCAGTGAGAGGGGAGGGGGGGGAAGTCTGCGGCTGTTGCTGCAACAACTGCTGCTACACGCCGACAAAAGGAAAAAGCTAAGTCTGTTTTCATTGTCGGTGATTCATTGGTTAGATACCTTGGCAGGGCAACAAACACTCAGGTTGGTAAAGTTGTCTGCGTGCCTGGTGCCGGAGTCGGGAGGGTGGCTGAGAAGATAGATGCTGTCATGGAAGTGAGTGGGGAGGACCCCATCATCTTCCTCAACGCAGGGAGCAACGACATATGGAGATGCAGGACTGAGGAGTGGCTCTCCAAGTATCAGGAAATGTTGGAGAGGATCAAGGAAAAAGGTGGAGTTCCTGTGGTAAACAGTATCCTGCCTAGAAGAGGGGTAAGGAAGGAATGGTCCTCCAGGGCTATTGGTGTAAATAGCCGGCTGGAGAAGTATTGTAAGGCAAATACTATTCCATTCCTGGATAACTGGTCCCTCTTTTATGGTAAGGATGAACTGTATGCCCAGGATGGAGTACATCTCTCTCGACTAGGAGTTTCGACCTTGGCCAGCGCACTCGACAAGATTGTTGCGGGGTTTCGTTAAAAAAACCTGGGTGTGTAAGTAAAATACTGTCTCCATATGGAGCAGGTACTTCATGTGACAAACCAGTGAGTAAAATAGAAATAATCAGTCAAGATAGTGCGGATATAGTGATGTGTAATAGTAGTATCAATAACACTACACTTTAACTGATAGTAAAGTTGAGAATACTGATAGAGTAGAATTTCCGTCTAGAGCTACTAGTTCAACAGGAAATAATAATTTAGCTAAACACAATAGAAAATTAGTTGCAAATAAAAGTAATAGGTTGAGGGTATATTATACAAATTGTAGGAGTTTATGTAACAAAATGAACGAACTTAGAGCACTCGTTATCACAGAAAATATAGACATAATAGCGCTAACTGAAACGTGGATTAATACAGAATCTAGGCATTTTTTAGCAGAATTTGATATTCCAGGATATAGTTTGTTTAAATATGACCGAACAAGTAGGAGGGGCGGGGGTATAGCAGTGTTTGTCAGGAGTACATTAAAAATCTGTATTAAATCAGGTATTAGACTAAATAATGATAATGAAAGTGTTTGGGTACAGGTTAACGTAGGTAGTGGGACGATAGTTATTGGTGTTATATATAGTCCGCCTAATCTGAGTAGAAATGGCGGAAAATCGTTATGGGAGGAAATTAAAATAGCATCAAGGTTTAGCAATGTGTGCATTATGGGGGATTTTAATTTTCCGAACATTGATTGGCAGCACCAAATAGGCGACTCCGATTCAGTAGAGTTTATAGAGGTAGTACAAGATAGTTTTTGATTTCAATTCATAGATACGCCGACTAGAGGTATTAATATTCTTGATTTAGTTTTCAGTAACAATGAACATATGATAAATAATGTAGAGATTGGTGACCACCTAGGAAATAGCGATCATAAATCTATTTTTTTAATATACAATGGACAGGGAATGCTAAAGAGAATACGACACTTATCCCAGATTTCAGAAAAGCCGATTATGGTGGCTAAGAAGAGACTTAAGGGTGGACCCTATTGTTAAGCAATTAAGTCAGGATATGCCAGAGTTAAACTTGCCACCTACATATAACCAGTTTATTGCTTCACTCCACAATGCTCAAAATAAATATATCCCTAAAAGAAGATTTAGATCGACGCAGAACCAACCAAAATGGATGACTAATAAGCTAATAGATCTTATAGGAAAAAAGAAAGGAATATATCGAAAAATAAAGAAAGGTGAAAATCATTTACATATATACTATCAGACTCTATCAAGACAGGTCAAAAAGGAAATCAGGAAAGCAAAAAGAAATTATGAAATAAGGATAGCCAGCGACTCAAAAAATAACCCTAAAGCTTTTTACCAACTATATAAATCTAAAGTTAGAGATGTAATAGGCCCTCTAAAAACTTCAATAGGAGAAATAACAGAAAATGATTTAGAAATGTGCAGTACATTAAATAGTCAGTTTCTTTCCGTTTTCACTAATGAAAATTTGGCACAGATTCCAGAAGTCAATATGGTATATAGTGATAGTATAGAAAATATGTTAAGTACAGTTAGTATAAGTAGAAATGATGTGCTTAAGGAAATTGACAGACTGAAACCTCAAAACATCGCCTGGTCCTGACGAGGTATATGCTAGAGTATTAAAAGAATGCAGAGATGAGTTAAGTAGTCCATTAGCATTATATTTAACAAGTCATTAGAAACAGGTTTAGTTCCAGAAGCTTGGAAGCTTGCAAATGTAGTTCCGATCTTCAAAAAAGGTGATAATCGATAGCATCCAATTACCGTCCCATTAGTCTCACATCAATCATAGGAAAGTTGCTAGAGTCTATTATTGCTAGGAAAATTAGAAGCCACTTAGTAAAATTTAACTTAATAAATTCTTCTCAGCATGGATTCACTCAGGGACGTTCGTTGCCTTACTAATTTGCTTAGCTTTTTCTCAGAGGTATATGAAGCAGTAGATAGTGGACAAGTCATATGATATTATATATTTAGATTTCAGTAAAGCGTTCGACAGAGTCCCTCATGAGAGATTGATGAGAAAGGTTGAGGCACATGGAATAGGAGGGTTCGTTGTTGGGATGGATTAGGTCATGGCTAATTGGTAGGAAACAGAGAGTCAGCATAAATGGTACCAAGTCAGAGTGGGGAGCAGTCAAAAGTGGTGTCCCCCAGGGATCGGTATTAGGTCCCCTGTTGTTTCTTATATACATAAATGCCCTAGATTTAGGTATAACTAGTAGGATAAGTAAATTCGCAGACGATACTAAAATGGGGAGATCAATTGATTCAGATAGCGATATAGAGTGCCTCCAAAGGGATCTAGATACCTTACATGAATGGTCAGTAAATTGGCAGATGAAGTTTAACATTGACAAATGCAAGGTATTAAAGATAGGGAAGATGCAAACAAATGTTAAATATAAACTAGCTAATTTAGAATTAGAAAATTCAGACTGCGAGAAAGATCTAGGTGTGTTTGTTAGCAATGATTTGAAGCCTAGAAAAACAGTGTATAAGCGTTCGTAATAAGGCAAACAGGATTCTCGGGTTCATCTCTAGGAGTGTGAGTAACAGAACTGCTGATGTTATCTTAAAACTTTACTTGTCATTAGTGAGACCCCATATGGATTATGCTGTCCAATTTTGGTGTCCTTATGACAGAATGGACATAGATTCATTGGAGAGAATTCAGCGTAGAATGACAAAAATGATCCATAATATTAGAAATTTTCCGTATGAAGAAAGATTGAAGAAATTAGGTTTACATTCGTTAGAGAGACGCAGAGTTAGAAGAGATATGATAGAGGTGTTCAAGTGGGTTAGTGGGATTAACAAAGGGGACATGACAAATGTACTAAAGCTCAGTGATAGCGAAAGAACTCGTACCAATGGTTTCAAATTAGATAAATTTCGTTTCAGAAAAGATATAGGCAAATATTGGTTTGGTAACAGAGTTGTAGAAGGGAGGAAAGGCTACCAAGTGATATAGTGGGATCAAGAACGATAGGGAGCTTTAAGAAAAAATTTGATAAGCATATGGACGAGAAGGGTTGGGTGTGAAGGGGGATCAGCCGGGTTGGGCCAATCAGAGCTCTGCAGACCCCCGTAATCCTGCGTTAATCTCTAACCGGTTTGGTAAGATGATCCTCAGGGTATTAGAGTGTTGAGCCTATAATTGGGCTTTGTACTTGGGGTTGTGTGGGACAGGGATCTGCCTTGCTTAGGCCAATCGGCTTTCTGCAGACTCCCATTTTCTTATGTTCTTATGTTCTTATATATATATATATATATATATATATATAAAATATATAATATATATTATATATATATATATATATAACTATATATATATATATATATATATTAGATATAATATAATATATATATATTATAATATATATATATATATATATATATATAAATACAGTATATATATATATGGTGCCCCACAAGTTTTGTTACATACTTTCAAAGGGGAAACAGTGAGTCATTATGAGCAAATTATGTCCTACAAACGTAGGAATTTTGAGATTTTTTGTATTATCATGTTATTTATTTATTTATGCAGTTTTGCAGTTTGTTTCAGCTATGACTCATTGTAGTCGACCTTTTTACGTGTTTCGTATTGTATTAACCTAGTTTTTCTCGAACAGAAAGGGATAAGGAAAAAGATAAGTAGTGTATGCTGAAGTATGGTATACATTCTTCAAATATACACCAACACATCTTTTATTGCTGTCTTAATTGTCCCGTTGCGATAAGCTGAATATTACAATTATATCACAAAACTGCAGTTTAACTCCTTGAGGATAATAACGCGTTTTGTTAGTTTATCTGGCTATCATTAGACGATTTTAGGGAGCTTAGGTAGGATCTGTGGGTATTAAAAGTATAAAGACTATCGCAATTAACCCTCTGACTTCTATATACCCATCCTAATCTGAATACAATCGTCTAATGATAGCCAGAATAAAGCGCTAAAACGCGTCATAATGCTCAATGTGTTAACCCCTTCTGTACCAGCGACGTCTTTTAAAATATATCCTGGCTAGTATTAGACAATTTTATTCAGTTTTAAAAGGGCCTCCAGCAATTACCAGGCTTCAAACTATCTCACTTAACCCTTTTACTACTACAGATTATTTATAATCTGCACACAATCGACTACACATAGCTAGCATAAAATGTAAACACGTCACTGGAATGGTTGGCCAAATAAGTCATGTCTCCAGTGCCATTACGTATTGCTCGCTGTATGCTGTATTAATGTCTGTCAGATGTTGAATAGGGTGTGTAAAGATAGGAACATGTTTGTGTATCTCACTCCAAACGATGAATTAATGCTTAGATAGTGCTGATGCCAATTGTTGATCGAAATGTACTTGGTGCCGCGTCATCACTTATTTGGCCAACTGTACAGAAGGGGTTAATGTCCGGTGTTGTAAAGTCTGCCTAGTTATCGGCGAGCGGTAGCCATCTCCAGACCAAAGACCAAGGTACTAGCGAGGAAGCAGAGGGCCAGGATGTAGAAGAGACCCTGCATGTGGTCTAGGTTTAAGGGGAGATGGGCCCCCTTCTTCGAACCTCATGTTTAGCCCCAAAGGTTTTCAGATTTTATGATGTTCGGCACCTTACTTTTGCGATTTTAAGAACTTTCGTCTCATTTCTTTGTCAGTATTAAGACTTTTCGTGTCATTTAGGTGTTGATTTTTTCCTGGCGAGCGGAAGCGAGCCTGTCATTTAAGAGGACCTGGCCTTCGGCCGTGACATTTTTCTACCGAAAAATTTACAAATGTATCTACAAAGGGGATGTAATGGATGTTTTTTTGTTTTAAGTTTGATGGAGGTCTAGGGAAGAAACTAAAACATTAACAAATATATAAATCGACCCATACATAAACCATCTTCCCTTTAAGTGACCGGTATGTAGTTATCGACGAGCGGTAGCCATCTCCAGACCGAAGACCAAGGCACTAGCGAGGAAGCAGAGGGCCAGGATGTAGAAGAGCCCTTGCATGTGGTCTAGGTTTAAGGCTATTACTTCTTCACCAGTCTCAGCCCCAGCACCCTCAGTTTGCGTATCTTGTAGGGTCCTCTGCTGGCTCTGAAAAATATGATTACTTTAGTTTTTGTGATTAATTATTATTATTACTATTATTATTGTTAGTAGTAGTAGTAGTAGTAGTAGTGGTAGTAGTATCGATATATATATATATATATATATATATATATATATATATATATATATATATATATATATATCTATATATATATATATTTATATAATATTATATATATATATATATATATATATAAATATATATATATATTATATATATATATATATATATATATAATAATATATATATATATATATATATATTAATATATATATATACAGTATATATATAGGAGAACCAGGAATGAATAATAAACACCATCTTGTACGATGTTTCGAGAATCACTGTTCTCATCTTCAGGCCTATAATTAAGATACAGCCAAAATTACATAATGAAGAGCAACATAATTGTGATTCAAAATATAAAGGCTAGTTTAATTATACATAATGAAAGGAATGAACATGGGAGAACTTAAATATCAAAGCTGGAGTAAACATGGTCAAAATTAAAAAAATAAATACACATAAAATAATAATGATAATCCTTAAACCGTGAACATTAATTATATTAAGTGAAAGACAAGAAAATATGTGAAAGCAAAAGTAGGCAGGTATAGTTATTAGAAACACAGTAAATCGAAAGGGGAATCATGGGTACCTATTTCAGGTTTAGCTAGATGGGTGTGTAGAGCCTCACATATTCACATATTTACATTTTGACCATGATTACTCCAGCTTTGATATTTAAGTTCTCCCATGTTCATTTCTTTCATTTCTATTATGTATAATTAAACTAGCCTTTATATTTTGAATCACAATTATGTTGCTCTTCATTATGTAATTTTGGCTGTATCTTAATTATAGGCCTGAAGATTAACAGATTCTCGAAACTCGTACAAGATGGTGTTTTATTATTCGTCTGTTGGGTTCTTCTCTTTATTAAAACGCTTTCCAAGTAACCATCTTTTGCGGATATATATATATATCATATATATATATATATAATATATATATATATGATATATATAATATATTTATAATATATACAGTATATATGACATAATATATACAGTATATACTAAATATATAATATATATATAAAAAAAAATATATTATATATATATTATATATATGTAGTTCAGCCAGGTAATACATTTTCTTAAATACATACGAGGTTGAAAGAAATGGTAATTTCTGCGTTGGAAATTTTATTATTCAAAGTTTCCAGGTCTCTGATGAGTTTTCGCTGGGTGGCAGGAAGTAGATGAAGGAGATGAGCAAAATTCATGGTGGTACAGGGTTACATTAATGTACATGATGATACAGGATATACGACGCGTTTCACTGGACAACCAGCATTATCAAGTAAGGATAGAATGATATAAAAGGTAAACAGGAAGGGTATATAGAGGGTGGAGGATCAGAGGAGGCGAAAATCAGGGGGCAAAAGCTTGCTATTGGTGGAGGGGTATTCTAGGAGAGAGAAAGAGAGAACCGCTTCACGCCTGCGCACTGGATGCGGGATGGTGGTCTGTTGGCGGGGTCGAAGCTGATTGGCTGCGTGTCGAGGGGCGTGGCCTAAGTTCTGTAGTACGTGTGGCGCGTGCGGAAGACGAAGCTGAAGGAGGTAGAGCGGGGGGCTGCGTCAAGGGCACCGGGGGCCGAGGGGGGGTGTTAGGTCCTGTAGGAAAGTGCCTTTTGGCAGAAGGAAGGATCTGAAGGTCCATAGTTTGGTTGTTGATGTTGGGATGTAAGGCTTGGATATATAAAGCTTCGAGTATAGGTAATCTCCTTGGGTCACTTTCTTTATCGAGTATGGTGGTGTGTTTCTCTAACTCGTTGCGTGTGAGGTGGGGGTGGTTAGGGTGAGATAGTGGTCTTTGATGGCTCCAGCCTGAAGGTGAAGAGTTAACCGACGTGAAAGACGAGTCTGCGTCATACCAATATAGGAATGAGGTCCACAGTCCTCATAATTACAGGTATGTTGGTAAATGACGTGATCGTCGGTCATCGGGCTCTTTATCTTGGTGGAAGCAGGTTTGTTGCGGAGAACGAGGTTGGAGGTCTTGGGGGATTTGTAATAAATTATTAATTTGATTTTGTTTTCTGGGTTGGTTGGGTGGACATGCTTGGAGATTATTTCTTTTAAGACGGCCTCGTCATTTTTGTGTTCAGAGGACATAAAATTGCGGTAGAAGATCTTAATTTCATTGGGGGGGTCAATGTTGGGAGGGGCTTGGGGTGTACCATTTTTCAAGATGGTGGTTGATGGTGCTGGAGATGTCGGAGTTGGAGTATCCGTTATTTACTAAAACTTGGGATAGTCTTTCTAGTTCCTGGTGGGTGTCGGCCCAGGTAGAGCAGTGCGTGAGGGCTCTCCTAACATAGGCGGAGATGGAGGATAGAAGATAACGGCGGGGGGCATTCACTATCGCCGTTGAGGCATTGTCCTGTGTTAGTTGGTTTAATGTAGACGGTGGTTTTGAACCCATGGTCGTTCAGAGCTACGAGGATGTCGAGGAAGGGGAGTTGTCCATTGTTAGATTTTTCAAAGGTGAAGTTAAGTCCGGAGGAGGTCATGAAGCGACGCTGGAGTTCCTGTAGGTCGTGGAGGTCCTTGATTTGCACGAAGATGTCATCCACGTATCTACAGTAGATGGCGGGTCGTTGGGCAGCTAGGAGCTCTTCCTCGATGGTACCCATAAAAAAGTTCGCAAAAAGAACTCCTAGGGGGCTGCCCATCGCCACACCGTCTATCTGCTTGTACATGTTGCCCCGGGGGCAAAGGAAGGGGGCCTCCTTGGTACATAGATCCAGTTGTGTTTTCACTTGATAATGCTGGTTGTCCAGTGAAACGCGTCGTATATCCTGTATCATCATGTACATTAATGTAACCCTGTACCACCATGAATTTTGCTCATCTCCTTCATCTACTTCCTGCCACCCAGCGAAAACTCATCAGAGACCTGGAAACTTTGAATAATAAAATTTCCAACACAGAAATTGCCATTTCTTTCAACCTCGTATGTATTAAAGAAAATATATATATATATATATATATATATATATATATATATATATATATATATATATATATATATATATATATATATATATATACAAAGTTTAATAATACCCACCCGTAGAGCAGTCCTAAGTGATGTCTGAAACCAATAAGCCACCAGACCGGTTTCCACCACCCTGTTAATGACTTGGTCGATCTTGGGTTTGAGTGGTGAGTGGCTCCGTAGTCCCATCCCGACACTTCCGGGCCAAGCGCATTCCTGAGAGCAAGGGTCAAATGGTAATGCACTCTAATTGTGAAGGTTTTTATGCAATGTAAAATTACAACACACACACACACACACATAAACACACACACACACACACACACAAATACACCCACACCCATTCACACACATAGAAACAGAAAGAGAGAGAGAGATTATGTTAGGCAGCTGAATCATAATTAAGCGTACATTTTAAAGGTACCAGACTACAATTGTCAGTAATCATAGGAGGAAAAAAGATCTCGTTTAACCCCTTCCGTACCGGCGACATCCTTTTGACTTTATTCTGGGTATTGTTAGACGATTTGATTTAGCTTGCAGTGGGCCTCCAGCCATTAACAGCCTTCTATTTATCTCACTTAACCCTTTTTACTACCGCAGATCCATTTTAAGCTGCACATAATCGTCCAAGTATAGCAAGGATGAAGTTATAAAGACGTCGCCGGTACAGAAGAGGTTAAACGTAAATGATACAGGTACGCAGGCTACAATTGTCGGTAAACATTGACGGAAAAAAATCTCGTTTGACATCACTTATAGTCTTTATTATTAGCTCACGGTAAATTGACAGAAAATTGACGGAAAACTATCTTCTAATTTATGGTAAATTGAGGGTAAATTGACGGAAAACTGACGG